>OZ024809.1:13775488-14404487 GCA_964017045.1 Omphiscola glabra | reverse complement strand
GGTGTTGTTTTTTTTTAAAGTGTGAGCACGCGCGAGAGCTGGTCCACTTTAAATAGATCAGGTTCTGCGACCAGGGCCGGCCTTAGGCCATTGCAACCTATGCGACCGCAATGGGCCCCGCACTTTCATAGGCCCCGCCCCGAATTTATTTTCTAACACAAAATCTTAATTTTCACTTATTATCCTTATCCTCTACCCAGAATGGGCCCCGCGCAGTCCGTTTCGCATAGGGCCCCGCAATTGTTAGTGTCGGCCCTGGCTGCGACCGCTCCCTTTTGTTTGTAACCATTGCACAAGAAATTATTTCTACAGCGTATGAATTTTATAAGTTTCGTTAAGTTTCAGGGTATGAAAAATTTGTAAACGAAGTTTCAGGTTTCAAGAAAATTTTAGAAAGTGATTTCAGCGTTCACAGCACCCCTGGTTAACAGCTTTCAGTGAGTGGCACCCCTGGTTCACAGCTTTCAGTGAGTGGCACCCCTGGTTCACAGCTTTCATTGAGTGGCACCCCTGGTTCACAGCTTTCATTGAGTGGCACCCCTGGTTCACAGCTTTCAGTGAGTGGCACCCCTGGTTCACAGCTTTCAGTGAGTGGCATCCCTGCCTGAGGTATCTCGAGGGCTCTCCTCCACCCCCCCCCCCCCATATGTTAAGGCGTGAACAAATCAGATTCATTTTATCGCCTGATCGCTAAATCATTGCCCTGATGTTCAGAATATTAAAGTATTTATACAGTTATTAATGGAACACCACCTTCTCTGGGTAATTTGTACCTGTCTATCTATTTTATTAGTACCGTAGTAACTGTCCTCGAAACTTTGTTCCCTGGTCCTGTGACGTATTTAAGCCCCCCCCCCCCCCCCCGCATCGGCCTCCATTTCTATTTAAGACTTGAACCTTGCTCAAACACACACAAAAAGAAGAAGTTGGCGGAATACTTAATGGGTTTTTTGGAGTGTTGGACTTGGTTGTACCGACACCGGGTACATCTTGTCTTTGTTATTATTCAAGGCACGTACGTCTAGCTTAACTTTAGTAATGTGTAGTAGGTCGCTGGCAGTGCATCTAAATATTTAGAAACTAAAGATGCAGACCAAATAAGGATCAAATAAAGATCATAATGCAAGTATCCCCGTCCAAGATCTGACTCAGAAAAAACCGAGTGTATATCAACCATTACTGCTGTCAATTCCAAACAAAAATATAACTCTTGACCTCACAGTCCTGCCATATGGCACCCCCACCCCACTCGGGTCTGGAGAAGACCGGGAACTGCTGACCTAGTGTAGTAATCCCCCAGGTACTGACAATGGGGAATGCTGTTGCTCCTGTCATTTTTCGGACAGTGTTAAATCTCCGACGGAAGTACTTCTGCTTTCTTTCACTATCGTGTGTACTAAGACTATATTGATTGGGACCACCTCTCCCGTGCCTGTATTTTCTGGCGACTCAATCCCCTTGCTGGAAGTAGACCGTGCATACTGGCAAGTGTTTCAATTTCACCCTTCACTAAGCTTATTCGTTTGGAGATTATGTTTGCTCTACTCCGGCTCGGCGGCGCGCGGCACCGGCAGTAACTCTAAAACCAGCGGCAGTAACTCTTGGACGGCGGTAGCGACTTCATCACTCTCTCCCCTTGGTGTTCAGCTTCATTGTTTTTAAGGCAATTATAACAACATATTATAACGTGTTGTTGTGTTATTTTCGCGGCCTTTGGAGTTTTGGAAGTGGAATAGAGATTTCAGTTTTACGTTTATTGAAGTGACGTCGATAAAGGAAATAATAGTTCTTTTTCTTATTATTTAACCTATTAAGTCGGCTATGATCTAATGGCGACACGTCGCGTGCCTAACTACGACTCCGTGGGGTTCTTCCGACCAATGTGATTGAACAACTATCGAATGGTTTTTTTTTTTTTTTACCAATCTTCGCTTATGGATTACAGCCGCTGTAACGGTTTATCTGGAAATACTTGTGGTATCCGCAGTAATGATATGCCAAACATTATGTTTGGAAGGTGATGAAACATACATTGCAGTGTATTGTTTTGAAGCTACAGCGGCACAGAAGTTTTGAAGCTACAGCGGCACAGAAGTATTGAAGCTACAGCGGCACAGTACTTTTGAAGCTACAACGACACAGTAGTTTTGAAGCTACAGCGGCACAGTAGTTTTGAAGCTACAGCGGCACTGTAATTTTGAAGCTACAGCGGCACAGTACTTTTGGAGCTACAGCGGCACAGTAGTTTTGAAGCTACAGCGGCAAATTACTTTTGACCGAAGTGTTATCGGGAAGCCCCTGTCACTCGAATCCAAGTGTGCCTCATTTCTGTGTCCAGGTTTGTTGTTTCAGTGGCAGGAGAAGATCTGCTACCCCCTGCTCTCTTGGCATCGTCTGTGTCTAGATCAGATGGCGAGCACCATGGCGAGGGTTGAATTCTTTCGCCACCCTTCGTTCATCTCGCTCTTTTCTTAACATATACACGTTTGAATGGATTAGTGTGCAGCTAAACGGCACGAACGAAATGTTGAATTTACTTCTAAAAGCCAACATCACGTGACAACATGACATGAGTCTATACTGACACGAATGACTTAACAGATCGTGTTCGTGGATGTGAGCAATATATTCAAAACATGAAATAAAGCAAGCCTCATAACCCCAGGTGGTGTTTTAATTTTTAAAAAAATGTAAAGCAAAATTAACCAACAATTACTTTGTCTTGAGTGAAACTTGAAATGTACCCACGTACGCGTTGCACTGGCTGACATTGTTTCTGCGTCTAACACTCCCGCTGTCGGTCGAACCGCATGTTCAGTGCTACAGTATGCCACAACAACGTATGCCACCGGAGTTCGTTTAGGGCCGGGGGTCAGCACTAGGTACTTACTATGGTCCTTTTTCTCTCCCCCCCCCCTTTTTAAAAGAACGTATCCTCGAACATAGTCTGTGAGGTCGACGCTGAACGAAATCACGAACACTTGTACAAACAACTGCGTGTGCGTTTGTTGTTTGCGTGTGCGTTTGTTGTTTGCGTGTGCGTTTGTTGTTTGCGTGTGTGTTTTAATTTTTTTTCTCTTTTTTAAAGTTTGTGGAGACTATGTGGGGTACGGGGTGGGGTACGACAATATTTTTACACTGTATATAAACCTACCCATTAAAGATTATATTCAGGCAGTGGTTCTCAACCTTCCTGGCGCCGCGACCCCTTAATACAGTTCCTCGTGTTTTTGCGACTCCCAACCACAAAATTATTTTCGTTGCTACTTCATAACTGTAGAGTATATGTGTTTTCCGATGGTCTTAGGCGACCACTGGGAAAGGGTCATTCGACCCACAAATGGGTTGCGACCCACCGGTTGAGAACCACCGTATTAAGTCTATAGACCCCAGGCTTACAGTATGTCGGTTTATGGTTGATGGAGATAAAGTTTTGAACTTTAAACCATCCAAGCGCTTTGGAATCTCTGCTATAAACACAGGCGGGTCCCCAGCTCGTGAATGTCGTTAACCGAGTTTTATGAATGTGCACTCCAAGCAATTATATGTTATGGCATTTCTAATTTAAAATTGGCGATTATAATTGGTGTAACGCTCAGTTGGGTAACTTTCAGCGAAAAGGGGGGGGGGGGGGTTGTTCAGTTGGCGCAAAGTTAGTGTCGTGGTGGTAGCACTAAGTCAGAATCGTGGTGGTAGCACAAGATCAGTGTCGTGGTGGTAGCACAAGGTCAGTGTCATGGTGGTAGCACAAGGTAAGTGTCGTGGTGGTAGCACAAGGTCAGTATCGTGGTGGTAGCACTAAGTCCGTGTCGTGGTGGTAGCACTAAGTCAGTATCGTGGTGGTAGCACAAGGTCAGTGTCGTGGTGGTAGCACAAGGTCAGTGTCGTGGTGGTAGCACAAGGTTAGTGTCGTGGTGGTAGCACAAGGTCAGTGTCGTGGTGGTAGCGCAAGGTCAGTCTCGTAATGGTAGCAATAGGTCAGTGTCGTTGTGGCGAAGTGGGGGGGGGGGGGTTTGTTCAGTTGACGCAAAGTTAGTGTCGTGGTGGTAGCACAAGGTCAGTCTCGTGGCATCCCCCTGTCGCGAAAGGATGTTCCCTTCCAGTGACAGAATGTTATAATGAACCTTGTCACGTGATGCGCTTCACCGGGGTAGAACCCACAGGACACTGCACTGACACTATTGCTGAGAATGGACGCGTGCTGGCACTGGCCAACAGATTGAGACCCCCCTGCACAGGCACGATTGCTGGGAATGGCCGCGAGTTGGCACTGACCAACAGCTTGAGAACATCTGGGGTAGAAGTGCTACGTGTCATCCGTGTAATTAAACAAAGGGGGTGGGGGCGGGAGCGCAACGACCTCGACTTATTTTTGTTATTTATTTTCCTGAGTGTTTCTTGTCAGTGTCACAGTTTTAAAATAACTCTCGACTGGTAGGGAGTGGACCCCCGACCTGCCGAACCCTCTCACCCACCCCCATCCGAAACGAACTTTAAGTAGCTTAAAGTTTTTCTCACCAACTGCCATTGGTAAGTTTCTCCATGTCATACACGGCAGCCTCCCCCCACCACCCTATCCCAACCACAACACCAAGAATAGCGTCAAACATAGCGTGTTGGTTTGGGGGAGGGGTGTATGATAGGGGCGCATGGGACTTTGATGAAAACAGACAGAAACTTCTTGATACGTTGTATTGACTTAATTAAGTGATAACCGTGCAGATTGCACACAGTCATAATTCTTTATAAACGTTCAGCCGTGTACCCGGTTCGACTGGTGTACAGCGTTGTACACAGCCGTGTACCCGGTTCGACTGGTGTACAGAGTTGTACACAGCCGTGTACCCGGTTCGACAGGTGTACAAGGTTATACACAGGCAGGGGTGATCACGTCAATGATAATGGAACAATATTTCAAGATGCAAATGTAAAATCTCAACAATTTAATCGTGGACTGTGTATAGTCTAGGTCTCTCTAAGTCAGTGGTTCTCAGCCTTCCTAATGCCGCGACCCCTTAACACAGTTCATCATGTTGTGGCGACGCCCTAATCACAAAATTAATTTCGTTGCTACTTCATAACTGTTGAGTACGTGTGTTTTCTTAGGCGACCCCTGGGAAAGGGTCGTTCGACCCCCAAATGGGTCGCGACCCACCGGTTGAGAACCGCTGCTCCATGTGACGCATCCAGCTATATCAGTGGTTCTCAACCTTCCTAATGCCTCCACCCTTTAATACAGTTCCTCATGTTGTGACGACCCCCAGCAACAAAATTATTTTTGTGTCTACTTCATAACTGTGGAGTATGTGTTTTCAGATGGTCTTAGTAAACCCCTGGGAAAGGGTCGCGCGAGCCACAGGTTGAGAACCGCTAAGCTAGATGGACTGTATACAGTCTAGGCCTCTCTACGTTAAGCATCCAGCTAAATGGACTACACAATGTAAGTTCTAAGCATTGTTTTAAAAAAAAGCAACACTTTAAAAAAAACTCCGTTTGCCGGTTGGCAATTTGGAAATATTAAATAAGAATTTTAATCTGTGCGTAAACATTCCCCCCCCCCCCCCGTTTATAACATAAGGAATACTCGTTCAACATTTTGACACGCAGAAGCTACCAAGAGTTTCTGGAGTGTGTGTAATACATGCTATCTTCTAAAGAAGAGAATAATATCTGTCAATTGCAGGGGTTGACATTTTCTATGCCCTGCGCCCTTTTGGGAGATCTAGCGAGTTCTTAGACCCCCCAACCAATACATTTTAGGGTTTATGTTGACGTTGGGGCCATTTTAAACCCATCGAAGTTCACGGAACCCCTAAAATAGATTCACAGACCCTCGTGTCCCCCCCCCCCCCCCCCCCCCCCGATTAAAGCCTCTAAGAACCGTTGAATCACTGAAATGCTGTTAACCAAGTTCCAGGCATCCGAGTCCCATCCGAGTGACGGGTAAGATAAGGAGTTATATAAATTCTGCTACTGGTGCGATCTTTGGGGCTAACATCCTTATGAATTGAGATATCGGGGTCACACGGTGCAGAGTGGTTAAAATAACGCCCAGTACTCCAGCTCCCGCATTTTCACTCGTCCCAAGCAACACACAGACTGATGACGTCAAGTTTTTTTTATCTCATGACATTGTGGCGATTGCGACCGCGTCATCATCCACACTTTACTCCTTTGTCCCATTCATGTCGTTGGTAACCATGACAACAGCATACGCAAATCATATTGGAGACGTGTTTAGTTTTTAAAATAGTTGTACGTCTGCAAACTATATGGCAGTATAGGTTAGAACAGTGGTTCTCAACCTTCCTAATGCCGCGACCCTTTAATACAGTTCCTCGTGTTTTGGCGACCCCAACAATTGAATTATTAACGTTGCTACTTTATAACTGTAGAGTATATGTTTTTTTCCGGAGTTCTTAGGCGACCCCTGTGAAAGGGTTGTCCGATCCCAAAAGGGGTCACGACCCACATGTTGAGAACCGCTGGGTTAGAACATCCATCTTAGATTTTTAAAGATTGTCTATGTGCCTCCGGGTACGCCACTGGGAGGAGGGCCGACGCGTTATCAGTACCTATATTTAAACAAGGTCGTGTGCTCGAAATAGATTAAGAACCCCTCCTTAATACCCATGGCAGTGTTACTTTTCCAGGCACCGCGAGCAAGTGGCCTCAAGTTATCGCTGACATCTTTTATCTCGTGAAGGTCTCTTAACGCTGATTACGTCAGTGGTTCAAATACTGTTAAAGAATATCAGTTTTTGGGTGTGGGGGGGGGGGGGCATGTTGAAACTGTAATGTGGATTCAAATGATTTAAGTATTTAAAGAATACATTGCGTCAGCTCTGCTCAACTCATTATGTCAGGCGGGCCGTAATACTTTATGAAAAACGTGTGCGGGCCAAAAGAAAATAGGACAGTGGGGAAAGCTATTAAGAAAATAATAATAATACATAATATTTTGTTACTTCGCGGGCCGCAAAGTGGATGCTGACGGGCCGCATGTGGCCCTCGGACCGTATGTTATGCAGGCCTGCATTACGTCATTCACTCATTCTAATCAGGTCCCAAAAAAATAACAACGTCTGGATGCTATGTGTGATCCGATCATGCACCTCTGGTCTTATGATCCCATGATGCACCTCTGACCTCATGATCCCATCATGCACCTCTGATCTCATGATCCCATCATGCACCTCTGATCTTATTATCCCATGATGCACCTCTGATCTCATGATCCCATCATGCACCTCTGATCTCATGATCCCATCATGCACCTCTGATCTCATGATCCCATCATGCACCTCTGATCTCATGATCCCATCATGCACCTTTGATCTTATGATCCCACCATGCACCTCTGATCTTATGATCCCATCATGCACCTCTGATCTTATGATCCCATCATGCACCTCTGATCTCATGATCCCATCATGCACCTCTGATCTTATGATCCCACCATGCACCTCTGATCTCATGATCCCACCATGCACCTCTGATCTCATGATCCCATCATGCACCTCTGATCTCATGATCCCATCATACACCTCTGATCTTATGATCCCATCATGCACCTCTGATCTTATAATTCCATCATGCACCTCTGATCTCATGATCCCATCATGCACTTTTGATCTTATGATCCCATCATGCACCTCTGATCTCATGATCCCACCATGCACCTCTGATCTTATGATCCCATCATGTACTTCTTATCTTATGATCCCATCATGTACTTCTTATCTTATGATCCCATCATGCACCTCTGATTTCCCGATACCATCATGCTCATCCGGTCTCTCTTGACCCCATCCTGCACATCTGGTCTCTCTTGACCCCATCCTGCACATCTGGTCTCGCTTGACCCCATCCTGTAAATCTGGTCTCTCTTGACCCCATCCTGCACATCTGGTCTCTCTTGACCCCATCCTGCACATCTGGTCTCTCTTGACCCCATCCTGCACATCTGGTCTCTCTTGACCCCATCCTGCACATCTGGTCTCTCTTGACCCCATCCTGCACATCTGGTCTCTCTTGACCCCATCCTGCACATCTGGTTTCTCTTGACCCCCATCCTGCACATCTGGTCTCTCTTGACCCCATCCTGCACATCTGGTCTCTCTTGACCCCATCCTGCACATCTGGTCTCTCTTGACCCCCATCCTGCACATCTGGTCTCTCTTGACCCCCATCCTGCACATCTGGTGTCTCTTGACCCCATCCTGCACATCTGGTCTCTCTTGACCCCATCCTGCACATCTGATCTCTCTTGACCCCATCCTGCACATCTGGTCTCTCTTGACCCCCATCCTGCACATCTGGTCTCTCTTGACCCCAACCTGCACATCTGGTCTCTCTTGACCCCATCCTGCACATCTGGTCTCTCTTGACCCCATCCTGCACATCTGGTCTCTCTTGACCCCCATCCTGCACATCTGGTCTCTCTTGACCCCATCCTGCACATCTGGTCTCTCTTGACCCCATCCTGCACATCTGGTCTCTCTTGACCCCATCCTGCACATCTGGTCTCTCTTGACCCCATCCTGCACATCTGGTCTTTCTTGACCCCATCCTGCACATCTGGTCTCTCTTGACCCCATCCTGCACATCTGGTCTCTCTTGACCCCCATCCTGCACATCTGGTCTCTCTTGACCCCATCCTGCACATCTGGTCTCTCTTGACCCCATCCTGCACATCTGGTCTCTCTTGACCCCATCCTGCACATCTGGTCTCTCTTGACCCCATCCTGCACATCTGGTCTCTCTTGACCCCATCCTGCACATCTGGTCTCTCTTGACCCCATCCTGCACATCTGGTCTCTCTTGACCCCATCCTGCACATCTGGTCTCTCTTGACCCCCATCCTGCACATCTGGTCTCTCTTGACCCCAACCTGCACATCTGGTCTCTCATTCCTTATTTGAAGCCCTGGGGCGGGGCTCGTCTCACATCTTCTTTCTCGGGCATGAACGTCACTACTCAACTTAATTAAGTACCGTAACCACTGTAGCCCTTATGCCTCTAGCCATTTCGTCTCTCGAGTTCATCTGGCCTGTGGCTCACGCGCAATAAGCACAGTATGAACCAGATGAACTTGTTATGTTCACTTATATGTTCACTTAAATACATTTGAAGTCAATTGTATCCTCCCTTTTATAAGCATTAACAAACGAACTGTTCTTGAACAAATTATATATATATATATATAGTAACTTCAGACGGTTTCTGTGATCTAAAATGAAATCAAATGGGTAGTTGTCACACTAGACCAGCGATTCTCAACCTGTGGGTTGCGACCCCTTTGGGGGTCGACCGACTCTTACACAGGGTTCGCATTAGACCATCGGGAAACATATTTATGAAGTAGCAACGAAAAAGGTTTTGTGTTTGGGGTTCGCCACAACACCAGGGACTGTATTAAAGGGTCGCGGCATTTGAAAGGTTGAGAACCACTGCACCAGACACATCATCTCCCGTCACCTTGTCGGTACTTTATTAGCAATCAACGCATGGTCTTATTGATAACGGACACACAATAAATCTAATTATAGATGCGAAACTACGTACACAAATAGACACGCGTTATTTTTGGATCAGTTTGAACTTCAAGATACGATTCGCTGCTGAACTACCGTCGAAGCTTGGGAAATTAATTGACGTCATAACTTCTGTGAGACCTCCTGCCCGTGGATTTGCGGGTGGGTTGTGTGCAGCATCTTAGCTTCGCTGCCCTTGTAGCCTTGTATTTGCGGGTTGGTGGGGTGCAACATCCTAGTTTCCCCAGTCTGTAAGGACTAGTTAACTTAGTTAGAACGATGCACCGTTAGTTCGGCCCCGTCAAAACAGCCTCGACCATGCTACACCCGACAAAATCCCCCCCTCCCCCGGGTCTATAAGGCAGTCGATAAAAGGGCCACTGTCAATCAAACTTGAAAGCAAATGTATACTAAATTTTGCAGATTTTTAGCTCACTCATGTATTATTATGTGTCTATATTATTTTACTGCCATAGTATAACAATTTTTTTTTACAAGATGTCAGTTACGTTAATTTATATATTTAAAAAGTAAGTTTGCCACTAGATAAAATTCTGAGGGCCCCCTTTTTCTTTTCTCAGACCCTTTTGACGGGTCGGTTTGTCGGGGCCCTGAATGTCCGGGCCGTTTTGACGTGACACGAATTAGAACGTTATACCTACCTTAAAAGCAACAGGTGGATGAGCTTTGCTGTAGCTACCTGTGTGCTACCACACACTTACCTGTGTGCTACAACACACTTACCTGTGCAGATCAACAGTTAGACTTTGAACGCTTTAAAGTCGTGTGTTTGGTTTTCTCCTTTTGGCTCCCTCGTTATCCACGCCCCCGTCGTTATCACGTCGTATCGCGTCTAGGCCAGTCGGATGACGTCATATCAAGGAGCGTGACACAAAATTGGTTGCCCTACCGCGTGATTATTTTTAAAGTGTCAATAAAAGTCTGTGGTCGAAGTCTTCTCCAGCCATCGAAGTTTTTTTTTAAACCTAAAATTGTACAATTAATTTTATTCCAGCTTAAAGCAAGGGTTTTTAGAATGTATTTTAAAATCATTTTTATTAATTTCGCATTTGTTCGTGGGTTGCTGGCTGGTAGGCTGGCAGGGTGGCGGACTTGCAAAATCTTGCTATCGAGCTTAAACTTGGCACATAGACTCGTTGCCGTGGACAACAAGTTCCATTAAATTTTCAGCCCTACAACGAAAAATCAGTTGTCCTTTCTTTCAATGGGAAGATAAAATAAAATTCCCGATAGCTGCGCTAAATGAGATTCTTTTTAAAACTAATTATTGCAATCGCGTTTGGCGCGTAATATTTTATTTCGTTTTTTTTTCTAAAACTGTTTGTGAAATTAATCTGCTGTGTAAATGGGGCGGAGATTAGAATATCAATATAGTTCAGGGGCGTGAAAAAAATACGTTACTTTTATGCATGTTTTGTCAACTTTAGCACCACCACCCCATTTCTCCATATTATCTTTTATAAAGGATTTATACGAAAAGCTTTGCTTGAAAGGGTTCTTAAATTGTGTTCCATATAACCCTTTACCAGTAAGATGAAGGCCACTGAACCCTTCTTGTGTTAAAGTTTTTTCAATCCATACAAAATTTTTTTTAAAAAGGGAATGCATCCCACGGGGACCCCCGTGACACCTCATCACGGACACCCAAGGGATCGTGGTCCAGTGGTTAAGAACCCCGTTAATTAAGATGGCCGCTATCCCGTTTCAAAGGAATTGTATAGAGTTGGCTACCCTGGTCTAATTTCTGGTCGATCATATTAGCTCCTTTCGTATAAAATGCAGTGTCTCGTTAGCTCTGTTAATTTACGTCATTTTTACTCACTTTTTAATGACGTCATTTTGATATTTTTAATCTACTCTTTATGATCGGATTCAACTGTTTCTGTCGCGGAATTTTAGAATGCTAAATAACTGAAATATATTCAACTGCTCGGTTTATTTTTTCGCCGTCGGGCCAACACGCTCACTATGTCGTTATAGGCTAGTAAGTAAAATAAGGTGAGCAATCTTTTTGTGTCACGCTCCTTGAAATGACGTCATCCGCCCGGCCTAGACACTATACGACGTAATAACAACGGACGCGTTTGGTCACCATTCGTCCCACATTTAAAAATAAAAATGTCAGTGGCTTCTGGTTATTTGAGAAGGTTGGTGCATTCAATTCAAAAATTCCTTCAAATGTGTGATTTGGTCTTGAATTAATGTTTCAATCATTGGAAATTTAGGGCGTGAGAGCCCAGCCCCTCGTCACATGATATTGCTGTGAATGTTCTTGCGTTTCAATTGCCAGATCTCGGACGTGCGTGTTAAACGTTGGTTACGTCAAGTCAACTCACATCTCCCCGCGTTGTATGTTAGGAAATCGTGGGTATAATTATCATCATTGCAAAGGCCGTTTGCGGTTTCTGGACCTTTAAATAGTCTTATGTCAATATTATATGACCACCCCCCAACCCCCAGATAGGACAAACTCCTGTATTTCGCTCGTTAGTACTAACAGTGCGCCCCCCACACGTTTTAACAGCAGAACTTACCCCTCCCCCCCTTTTGTGTGTGTGTGTGTCTTACAACCCTTTGTACGTACCCAGTAACACCATGGTCATGTTCCATTAGCCTGGCCACACCGTGTGACGGCGTCTCGTGTTGGCACTCACCCTCAATTCTGCACGGCACGTGCCGGGGGCTACAAGTCTTACCTCATGACCGCGCCGACTTTGGCACGCCATCGTCAACAACCTGGCTCGCGTGGCCCTGGCGTTGTTTGAACAGCTTGAGATCAGTTATAGACTGTTAGTTAGTATGTGCAAGACCTGTTAGTATGTGCAAGAGCTAGTAGTATGTGCAAGACCTGTTAGTATGTGCAAGACCTGTTACTATGTGCAAGACCTGTTAGTATGTGCAAGACCTGTTAGTATGCGCAAGACCTGTTAGTATGCGCAAGACCTGTTAGTATATGCAAGACCTTTTAGTATGAGTATGTGCAAGACCTGTTTGTATGTTCAAGACCTGTTTGTATGTTCAAGACCCGTCAGTATGTGTGAATGAGTGTGTACTGTACCTTGTCTTGTCACAACCCTTACGTTAATGTTTTTTATTCTGGAAATGCCAGTCTCCCCCCCCCCCCCAAACAACGACCCACCCCGGTTTAGTTCGGGTGTCTGCGAGGGCGTTCCACTCAGGATTTATAGCTGTGTACAAATTAGGGCAGACGCCTGGACCTGTAAATGTCAGGTCGAATCAGGTTGGGCTTCTGGCAGGCAGGTTGTCGACACGGTTATGAAGGAAGTCACGGCGATACGACACGCTACATTATATCAACTTTGTCTTACGGCAATTGTGTGTTCAGGTTACACGCTAAATCAAACGATCGTTGCGTCTGCACTGATCCATCCCGTTTCTTCACCGTCGCTTCTTCCCACTGTTAATTAGTCGTCAGTTTGAGATATCAGGCAGACCTTATACAACGACGCGTTTTTAATACCTTTTTATTAGCTTCGCAGGCTAAAATCTTCGGACGGCTAATTGACCCACTTCCCGTCAACCTATCGAGCTGAAACTTGGCTCATAGACTCGTTACCAATGACAACACATTCTTTTAAATTTTCAGACCCAAGTACCCGTAAAATCAGATTTTCCATTTTTTTCAAAGGGGAACATGTTGAAAAATTCCCGATAGAATAACTGCTAAATGAGACTCTTAAAAAAGTATTTTGCAAGAACGGTGTAAAAGTTGATGGGTCACTAGAATATTAATATAGTTCAGAGGCGTGAAAAATGGGCGGTTGTCAGCCTTGGGGGGTTGGGGAGGGGGGTTGCACTAATTGGGATACTTATAAAGTGCGTTACGTGTAATCATGTTTTTTTTTCTCCACATTTTCAGCCCCTCCCCATTGCTTCATATACATTGTATAAAGCTTTTACAACGACCAACTTTTTTTTAAAGGGTTTACATTATGTACATTTTATGTTTCTTGGACGGCAAGTGAATTGAATATTGGTGGATGGAGAAAACTTCGCCAAAAGTTACGTACAGTTACCGTTACGAACACCACGATTCTGCCATCTAAACTCATGGTGTGAGTCACAGGATGGTGTTGGCCAGTCTATCTATTTGGCCGTGGTGGAACTCGTTGATTTAATTTTTTTTGGAAGAGGGGGGGGGGGGTGTGTCTCGTGATGTAGAGTAACTTGCCCCAATGCAACCACGAGTCAACTTTTCCTCACAACTTTTTACAAAGTGAAAAAAAATTAAAAATTAGTGGTTGCTTAAAGGGCACCAAGGGAAATCACTGACTTGGCAGTGTTTAGAGATGTTCTAGCAGATAACTAGCATAATAATAGGGGAAAATGCTGGTGTCTGAGTAGCCCCTTAAGCAACCACCTGCCCGCCCCGCAACCAGTGATTAGCCCTAAGTGCAACCAGCAATAAATCGGACTTGTCGATCGCATTTAACACATTTCCAAGTGTTTACAGCCTATTTTAACCTTTACATAACCTTATCTTAATGTTAACAACTCATTCACGCCAAATACTAATGATAAATAATGATAAATAACATAATCAAAAATTTTACTTTAAAATTTCACAAAAAGATGGGGGGTTTTTCGTCAAATTTTTGCTGTTAATACCGGCTTCCAAGAAGGCAGTAAATGATCCGTAAGTGAAAAAAGCTGAACAGTAGACCAATAGGAGCCTACTGAGTATATCTTTGCTTTGATATATCGCCTATATCGAGAGTTAAGGAAAGTGGTTGCCCAAAGGACTGGTTGCACAAGGGGCAATTTACTCTAATTCATATTGTTCACATATACAACACAAACGCGCTTTGTTACTCTATGTTACAGCAAATTTTAAGCAGCATTCGTCAACTACTCCAAGTGGGGAAAGTTCCGAAGTGTATCGCGAGCTGTTCCGTGATGTAGCGCCCTTCCCTCCCTTCCTCCCCACACCCAGAAGCACGAATGAGTAGCCTTGTTAGCAAGTAGCCCTGGTAGCAAGTAGCCCTGGTAGCAAGTAGCAAGGGTGGGAGTAGCCCTATTAGCAACGGGGGGGGGGGGGCTGTAACCTGGTAGGAAGCGGACGATTAGTCTTGTGAAAACGAAAGATATTAAATTACAAGAAACAAATCGGACAATTTCAACAACAAACGTGTCCTTCGGGGAGGGTAATCGACTACCCAATTATTCAGGTGGGAAAAGTCAAGGTCGGACCCAACTCAAAGTTGTTCAATGTCAGAAATTGAAATGTACTAAAACACTTGAAATTAATAACTATGAATCAAATGTATCAAAAATAATGATAATCGGGGTTCTAAGAACTTGGCTTGAGGATATCTCTTCTGAAGGCTTAGAGCAGCGCTTCTCAACCTGTGGGTCGCGACCCCTTTGGGGGTCGCCTAAGACCATCGGAAAATAGATATACCTTACAGTTATGAATAAGAATCGAAAATAATTTTGTGGTTTGGGGTCGCCACAATATGATGAACTGTAAGTAAGGGTCGTGGCGTTAAGAGGGTTGAGAACCACTGGCTTAGAGGATCTCTCTCCTGTAACCACTAGCTTATTTTCAATCTCATTCTCTTTTACTTACTAAGTCCGACATGCTGCTAAAACTGCACTTTTTCTTTTGAACAGTGCTGATGGGAATCGAGTTTTAATTGAGATTGCAACGTAATTAAAAATGTATGTTTTCACGATACTGTACACTGCAATAGAGAGAATTGCCAACCAATCGATACCTTCGGTATCGCTTCACACCAGAGCAGTTCGTGTGAATACTAAGAACCAAGGCCCCTTATATTGCCCTCGGCTGTGTTGTGGACCCGGTTTAGGGCCTCGGGTAGATCTCTTTTTTATTTTTTAGTCCTGTCATAGGGATCAGGCCTCCGGAAAGGGGTTAAGATAAGGCAGCAGACTTGTATTAATAGACGTGTTACGTGTGGTGTTGGGACCTGGAGCTGGGCGAAATCTCAGCTTTTTCGTAATCGTGTGTCATTTTGTTGGACGTAGCTGATCTGTGGTGATTGGAAAACGTACTGTGTACATTGTTTGGCTTACTGATTTGTGGTGATTGGAATATTTTATTGTGCACATTTGGTGATTAGTGTTCATTGGCATTTGATATAGCTCTGTTCATTCGTTTAGTGATAGATGCGTTGTGATGATCGCTGTTGTGTTGTGTAAATTTGGTGTACACACTGCGTACAGACTGCTTCTATTGCTTTGGCATTAACATTTGTTTTACTTTTCCTGTATATATAGATATTGATTATATATATATATATTATGTATTATTATTTTTAAAATATAGATTTTCTGTTTAAGGCTTAGCATAGGTCGTTTTGATTGACAATACATCCCATAGATTGGCTGTATAGTTTAGTGTGGCTGTAGGTTATGTGGATGGGTTGGGGGTACATTTATAGATAATATGGTATAAATAGTATCTGTTGGGATCTCTGTTATATAAACACGAGACTTACATCTGGCTCTTGCTGTTGTCAGCGAAACTGTTGGGATCTCTGTTATATAAACACGAGACTTACACCTGGCTCTTGCTGTTGTCAGCGGAACTGTTGGGATCTCTGTTATATAAACACGAGACTTACGTCTGGCTCTTGCTGTTGTCAGCCGAACTGTCGAGATTTCTGTTATATAAACACGAGACTTACATCTGGCTCTTGCTGTTGTCAGCCGAACTGTCGGCATCTCTGTTATATAAATACGAGACTTACATTTGTCTCTTGCTGTTGTCAGCCGAACTGTCGAGATTTCTGTTATATAAACACTAGACTTACATTTGGCTCTTGCTGTTGTCAGCGGAACTGTCGGGATCTCTGTTATATAAACACTAGACTTACATTTGGCTCTTGCTGTTGTCAGCGGAACTGTCGGGATCTCTGTTATATAAACACTAGACTCACACAGCTGACATATGAATATGCTTGATGTGATTAGTGCTGTTTCCCTACATACACTTCACAGACAATATGTCTTGTGTCGGCCTACACCTGTAGCTCATCAAAAAAAAATCGTATCTTATAATTTCCTCTTTGATTTTTTTAACCCCTCATCACGTCCTCCCGTATGTGATAGGATACAGCCCTCAGAACTATCTGCCACCCTACCCACTCCAAAACAAACGTTAAAAAAACTGAGCTCAAAAGAACCTATACGTAAATGCATATAAAAAAAAATAAATTCTTAAAGCCCTTCAGTTGAGCTCGTGTGTTGTCATAAGCGCAACACGAGAGTACCTCAAGTGTGGTCTGCTCTCTGAGAGCGTGGGGCACAAACTCCCGAAATGTTGCGGGTACACATTTAATCACGCCTGTAGCCGCTAGATCCAGGGGCGTAGTATGGTCCGTCCTGTGTCAAGGGGGGAGTGGGGGAGCCGGTATGCTAACACTGTTATTAAAATTGGGTTGCAGGCATGAGTTAAAAATCTGACAAGTAGTTTTAAAGCCTAATGCCTGGAGTTTACTCTCTGGTGGATAACACCAGGCTTTCTAATCTTGTCACAAATTAACTTTTTAAGGCTAATGCCTGGAGTTCACTCTCTGGTGGATAACACCAGTCTCTCTAATATTGCCACAAATTAACTTTTTAAGCCTAATGCCTGGAGTTCACTCTCTGGTGGATAACACCAGTCTCTCTAATATTGCCACAAATTAACTTTTTAAGCCTAATGCCTGCAGTTCACTCTCTGGTGGATAACACCAGTCTCTCTAATATTGCCACAAATTAACTTTTTAAGCCTAATGCCTGCAGTTCACTCTCTGGTGGATAACACCAGTCTCTCTAATATTGCCACAAATTAACTTTTTAAGCCTAATGCCTGGAGTTCACTCTCTGGTGGATAACACCAGTCTCTCTAATATTGCCACAAATTAACTTTTTAAGGCTAATGCCTGGAGTTCACTCTCTGGTGGATAACACCAGTCTCTCTAATATTGCCACAAATTAAATTTTTAAGCCTAATGCCTGCAGTTCACTCTCTGGTGGATAACACCAGTCTCTCTAATATTGCCACAAATTAACATTTTAAGGCTAATGCCTGGAGTTCACTCTCTGGTGGATAACACCAGTCTCTCTAATATTGCCACAAATTAACTTTTTAAGCCTAATGCCTGCAGTTCACTCTCTGGTGGATAACACCAGTCTCTCTAATATTGCCACAAATTAACTTTTAAGGCTAATGCCTGGAGTTCACTCTCTGGTGGATAACACCAGTCTCTCTAATCTTGCCACAAATTAACTTTTTAAGCCTAATGCCTGCAGTTCACTCTCTGGTGGATAACACCAGTCTCTCTAATATTGCCACAAATTAACTTTTTAAGCCTAATGCCTGGAGTTCACTCTCTGGTGGATAACACCAGTCTCTCTAATATTGCCACAAATTAACTTTTTAAGGCTAATGCCTGGAGTTCACTCTCTGGTGGATAACACCAGTCTCTCTAATATTGCCACAAATTAACTTTTTAAGCCTAACGCCTGCAGTTCACTCTCTGGTGGATAACACCAGTCTCTCTAATATTGCCACAAATTAACTTTTTGAACGGAACGGGCGTTTTTTTTTTTCGTTGCTTTTCTTAAGTTAGGTCAATAACTGCTGTGTCTGCTATAAGGTTTGTTATCCTAACCAAACTATTCACAAACCAGTTGTGCCATTTATAGTGCGAGCTTTAGGCCGGGCACTATCTCAGTAATGTTTTAAGAGGGTTCAGTGTGTAGGATAGCGTCAAAACGGGGGCATTTCTATACACAAAAAAAACAATAAAAAACATTAAAAAAAACACAAAAACAGCAAATCAAACATCAAAAACAAAAACAATCAAAAACAGCATAAAAAACAACACAAAAACAGCAAATCAAACATAAAAAAAAAAAATCAAAAACAAAAACAGCAAAAACAGCATAAAAAACAACACTAAAACAGCAAATCAAACATAAAAAAAAAAATCAAAAACAAAAACATCAAAAACAGCATAAAAAACAACACAAAAACAGCAAATCAAACATCAAAAACAAAACAAAAATCAAAAACAAAAACAGCATAAAAAACAACACAAAAACAGCAAATCAAAAACAAAAAAATCAACAAAAAAACCCATCAAAAACAGCATAAAAAACAACACAAAAAACATCAACTATAAACGCGGGTTCTAATCATTATCACTGAACGCGCATTTCCTCTAAGTGGCAAGCCCTGGTGCTGTCTTCAAAGATGATGTAAATAATAAACAGATATTTCTCAGTTGTTAACAAAAGTTTAAATGCCTTGAAACAATGACCCGCATTTCAAATGACTGGCGGAGCGGACACAGCAAGCTTTGTGAAGTGCTGGCTAAATGTTTCTGAAATTCACTCTAAGATCATCGACAAAAATAATACCGAGAGCCTTCGTATTTGTTCAGTTGATAGCGTGTTTAATTAACCAAAATGGACACTTGAAGCAATAGCGTGTACGACCTGACAGTGCAAGCAAGTGTCAGACAGGTAACCAAACCAAATCAATACACGCGCGTGTTGCCTATAGGAAGAGCACGTTGAGCTGACCAGTTGTGTTCGTAATTATTTTTGACTCCACATTAATGTATTACTGGACTCTTAAAGATGGTGGTAGGGGCATTTTAAAGATGGTGGTAGGGGCATTTTAAAGACGGTGGTAGGGGCATTTTAAAGATGGTGGTAGGGGCATTTTAAAGATGATGGTAGGGGCATTTTAAAGATGGTGGTAGGGGCATTTTAAAGATGGTGGTAGGGGCATTTTAAAGATGGTGGTAGGGGCATTTTAAAGATGGTGGTAGGGGCATTTTAAAGATGGTGGTAGGGGCATTTTAAAAATGGTGGTAGGGGCATTTTAAAGATAGTGCTAGAAGCATTGTGATTGTGGTGGTATACGCATTTTAAAATTTACTTCATTTATTACCACAACTCCCGTAAATCGGAGCCTGAAAGTCAGATTTTGTGTGATGGCGGAGTCTTGAAAAAATCCATTTAGAATACTCCGAAACCATCTATTGCCAATTTGTGACGCCATTGGACAGTGTGCATAATATTATCCGCAGTATAGAAAAAAAAAGCCCCTGGATCATGTCTCAGGGACAGGCGCCGTCTTCCTTAAGTCGTGTTTTCTTTTAATTCGACAATGCCAAGTCAAGATTATGTTGTCTCTCCTGGGGCTCGTAGCTCACAGCTCGCGTCATTTCGACTCCGGCGTCGCGTCTTGGAATAGAGCGTCTTGTTTTTTTTAAGAACATCTTTTTGCTTTGTGTCTGACGGAAATAATTGGTTCTTCATCGTCGGCCTACCTTGTCGGCCTACCTTGTCAGCCCACCTGGTCGCTGTTTTGTATAACCGTTCAAGGGCTTATATTTTGTTCAAATATTTTTTTTCTCCGTATTCACGTGAGGAAACCTATGCATGCATAATCAAAATATATAAATGTACGTTAAATTATTATTAATATTATTTTTTTTTTTAATTTATTTTTTATCCGGATACTTGGCGTGGCCGAAAAACACATTTTTTAGCACCGTTTTTTTTGTGTGTGGTAGTACTGTTCATTTCAGTAGTGACGATTCGTGCGAACTTTTGAGACTGCGCTTCCCTTTTTTAGATTTCATTGATTGATTACTTTGCAGTATCTCATTATCTTAACAACAGCGTAATATTTCTTTAAAAAAATTAAAAAATTCGTACTTTATGATTGAGTTAGTATAGTGAGTCGTTTACATGGCATTAGAATAATTCGCTGCCCTGCTATTCAATTTGTCTGGGGGATTCAGATCTCATTTTTTAAATTTCTTAATTTTTTTTTAGAAAAAACATTTTAGTTGTGACCCTTTAGGAAAAGTAAAAGCAAAATTACAAATGACTGTGACCCTCTCAGGTGATATTGGACCGTGTACAACATAGTGTAAGAAGGATAGCGTTATGTGGCGTGGTTCCTGGCTAGTGTTTCAGTGTTCACCGGTGCCCCGCGCCCCCACCAATTGGTGATTCTGTGATGGTGCCATCGTTCGGTGTGGATAATACACAAACTGTCTCGTGCTCGGTGAGTGGATAATGCCATGCAGGAATGGATAACTGACTGGTTGGATGTCGCGTGGATCCTGGTGACCATGGGGATATCCACGTACATCTTGGTCAGGCTCGCTCAGGTAAAGAAAACGACATTGTCCTGTGTTTGTCCGGTTGCTAAACCTAATCGATTTGACATACTTTCATTGACCTACTTTATGGCACGAACGCTTAACGGGTATTGACCCTTTTTATACGATTATTGTTTCTATCATTTTTACATCCTTCAGCCATCATTATTAATCATTTGACCTACTCCTGGAACTGTGACTTAACTGCTTCATTTTTTTTACATTTGACATACTTTTAAAAGAAAGTCATTGACATTGGCCTACTTAACAGCCCAGTAACCATGGTGACTTGGGGGGGAGGAGATAGAATACTGGCTTATACCAGTTTTATAAATAGATTTTTATATTAACTAATGAACTAATTATCCTTAGCGAAATAATTATGATGACGATTACGTAATATTGTTGAGTTCCGCTATTCATACGACCTACTTTCACTGAAACCTCGCTGAGTAGACCTACATGTTAAAATAACTTAACTGGGATGACCTACATGTTAAAATAACTTAACTGGGATGACCTACATGTTAAAATAACTTAACCGGGATGACCCACATGTTAAAATAACTTAACCGGGATGACCTACATGTTAAAATAACTTAACCGGGATGACCTACATGTTAAAATAACTTAACCGGGATGACCCACATGTTAAAATAACTTAACCGGGATGCCCTACATGTTAAAATAACTTAACCGGGATGACCTACATGTTAAAATAACTTAACCTGGATGACCTACATGTTAAAATAACTTAACTGGGATGACCCACTCCATGCTTTTCTTTTGGATTATATCTGTCACTTACTATTGAGTATAATAATAAAATTATAACCTGCTATAGTCTATCTATGTCCTACAATAGAAACTATCTATGACCACTCGAGAGTCTACCTACAGCTTCTATTGAGTTTCTCTATGACCTATTATAGTTCATCTTTGACCTTCTATAGTGTCTACCTATGAAATAATACTGTCTATCTATGAAATAATAGTGTCTATCTATGAAATAATACTGTCTATCTATGAAATAATACTGTCTATCTATGAAATAATAGTGTTTATCTATGAAATAACAGTGTCTATCAATGAAATAATAGTGCCTATCTATGACCTACTATGGATTCTACCCGTGACCTACATTCAAATCACAAAGCCTTACGTTAACAACCAATAGTGGCCCGACTAATATCATTTCCGTTTTCTCTTTCCCACCACCACCACCCCCCTACTACCCCGCGCGCACCAGACCAAATACACCGCCAAATTGAAGGGTTCCAGTCGTGGCACTTCATCAAAGCCAAATAAATATTCCTGTGACAGGCTTAAACCTTTTGTTTCCACTCCTGGTAAACACAGTGCTGGTTGAGTACTCACGGAGAAGTGGCTTGTTGGCTACTCACGGAGTAGTGACTTGTTGGCTACTCACGGAGTAGTGGCTTGTTGGCTACTCACGGAGTAGTGGCTTGTTGGCTACTCACGGAGTAGTGGCTTTTTTGTACTTACGGAGTACTGGCTTGGTGGCTACTCCCGTAGTAGTGTTTTTTTTGGTAACTTGCTTGCTGGTACCTACGGAGTAGTGGCTTGTTACTACTCATGGAGACCTGTTTACTCTTACGATTTTGGCGTACAATGTACGATTTTGAGGTGTGTACATTTATATATACTGTATGTTTATTTTTACTATTAAGATAATGTATTGAACGATTTTGTGATGATATTGTACGATTTTAAGAGTTTGAGGGTAAACAGGTCTGGAGTAGTGGCCCTTTGGGTACTAACGGAGCAGTGGTCTGTTGGAGAGTAGTGGCCTGTTGGCTACTCATGGAGTAGTTGCCCTTTAGGTACTGACGGAGTTGTGTAGCGTTGGGTGCTTACGGGGTAGGGACCCGTTACTCAATGGAATAGCTTCCCCAAATGCAACCAGTGTCTTCCTTAACTAGAATAGCTTCACCCAATGTATCCAGATGCTCCATTCTCCCCATGGGATGTAACCCTGGGTTGTGCTGCCAGATAACAATAGCAAAAAACGGGAGCACATTTTTAAGTACCGAGGCGGGTTTATCACAGGGAAAGGGGGAGTGTAGGGAAAAAAAAAGGGGGGGGGGAGGTCTAAGTCGACATCAAAAATAAACATCGGGTTGCTCCCGTAGACAAAGGGAGGGTGAGTCATGTCTGAGGTAAGGAAAAACTTGAAAATTATGGGATCTATCGAGTTATCTTTTCCTGGCTTCCGTCGTCTTGTAGACCGTGCTTTGTGCAATTTTAGCCCCCCCCCCACACTTTACACACGTATCTGATCGCGCCCCACCCATCCCTTACCTGTTCGCACCCCCACCTTACCTCCTCGCACACCCACTTACCTGTTCCCATCCCTCCACTCACGATTCCTTCATCCCACTCCCACCCTACTTCATTGCCATATTAATCATCTTGCAACGATAAAAATAAAGATTAATCCATTAATCCGAGCAGGTGCATTCGACTCGTTTCTTGAGTAGCGCTTTCGGGACAAATTTACGAAAGAACCTTCCGCATAGTGAACTAGCCAGTTACATTAACCCGGCACAGCGGCGTTTTGATTTGAGACAATATGGGGCAGTGGCTGTAGTTGGAATGTGACGGTCCGTGCGCACTTAGTTGAAATTTGATGTCTTCTAAGCACTGCAGTTTGATTTGTGAAGGGGCCTCCTACGTGTAAGATTCGTGTGCACATTGTTGTCGTCACAGTAGAGCAGTGGTTCTCAACCTTATTAAGGCCGCGACCCTTTTATACAGTTCCACATGTTGTGGCGACCCCACAAGCACAAAATTATGTTCGTTGCTACTTTATAACTGTAGAGTATATGTGTTTTCAGATGGTCTTAGGCGACCCCTGGGAAAGGGTCGTGCGACCCCCAAAGGGGTCGCGACCCACAGGTTGAGAACCGCTGCAGTGGAGCATTTAACTGGCCTGTAGAAGAGATGCTGTTCAATGCCTTCACGGTCGGCCTGGCCTGTAGAAGAGATGCTGTTCAATGCCTTTACGGTCGGCGGTCGCATGCCGTTTTCAAGGAAGAAATAATAAAAGCGACGAAAACATTTGGCTGCGCCCACCTGGCGGGTTAAGGATAGAATCGTTCACGTCTACTTTGCTTTGTCTAATCTCTTAACAACCAAACTGTCTAATTTCCCCTACACTGGCTTCACTCTACGCGCCCCCCCCCCCTCCCAAACCACCAGCGAAATCCCCACTCAGAATCCCCTAACCCATAAACCGCTATTTACATCGATTTCCCGAACGTCTTCATCCATTTCTGGAAATAATAGCTATTCTCTGCTCGTCTTACCACCGTCACCCCCCCCCCCCTTTAAAAAAAAAAAATCACTACGCATTTCTGGGCATCATAGTTCTTCTCAGCTTTGCTTACGATGCCCACGATCACAAAGCCCTCTCTTATCTACCCTTAAAAGTCTCATACCCTTCACTCCACTGTCACCACCCTTACATTTCTCCCTCCCAACCCCTGGGTTCACGAGATTGTTTGTTTGGCTTCTCTAAAACTTTAACTAATTTAAAACCTAACTTTTTTTGTTCAAAGCGCTTGCCGGAAATCGGTTCTTGAGTCACTTGTAAATTAATTAGTTTGAAGTTGGCAAGCCAAATGTGCTGCTCTCTTGACGCTATGAAATTCATCAGCTTTGAACCCGAACTTCATCTTCAGTGACCTGGAACCAACCAGCACGAACCAACCAGCACGAACCCACCAGCACGAACCCACCAGCACGAACCCACCAGCACGAACCCACCAGCACGAACCCACCAGCACGAACCCATCGCAGACTTATTCGGAGCCACGAGGTTTTCCGAATGTGGCCCATCACTACTTTCGTCAGAAATCCTGACGTTTTATTTAAAGCTTGAAAACCCAAAGGCAAAACGGCTTTCCGTAATCCAAAATTATCTTTTTTAATAATCCCCCGCTCCCCCCCCCCAAAACCACCACCACCACCACCGTCAAGACCATTTCGCGCAGAAGCTTGTTTTGTATTAATGCGCGAAAAATTTAACTGTAACGCAATGTAGCCGACTCTTTTTTTCCCCTCCATCCAGTGCGAGAGGCTTGTGTCTTTCAAACACAAACAAATTTAGCCAGGCCTATTTAGTTATCAAACAGATTTAGCCAGGCCTATTTAGTTATCAAACAAATTTAGCCAGGCCTATTTAGTTATCAAACAGATTTAGCCAGGCCTATTAAGTTATCAAACAAATTTAGCCAGGCCTATTTAGTTATCAAACAAATTTAGCCAGGCCTATTTAGTTATCAAACAAATTTAGCCAGGCCTATTTAGTTATCAGATTTAGCCAGGCCTATTTAGTTATCAGATAAATTTAGCCAGGCCTATTTAGTTATCAGATTTAGCCAGGCCTATTTAGTTATCAGACAAATTTAGCCAGGCCTATTTAGTTATCAGATTTAGCCAGGCCTATTTAGTTATCAAACAAATTTAGCCAGGCCTATTTAGTTATCAAACAAATTTGGCCAGGCCTATTTAGTTATCAGATTTAGCCAGGCGTATTTAGTTATCAAACAAATTTACCCAGGCCTATTTAGTTATCAAACATATTTAGCCAGGCCTCTTTAGTTAAGAAACAAATTGTAACAGCTAACAACACCTACATGAGGGGCGGCCAAAGGCAAAAGGCATCGTAGCCCACTTTTGATGGCGAGTAAACCGTTCGTTAGCACTGGCATTACTCCTCGTATTAAAGTAAATAATATTATATAAATAAAATAAATCTACTAAATGCTGTATAGAATAGCTTATCTATTGTTATACCTAATGCAAATAATACAATGCTAATAAACAAAACAGAATAACACTAAACGAATGTGACGTCATTTAATCTTTTATCTCACCGTTTGAACACGGATTTCTTTATCAATTGCACAAAACAACGAATAAGTTGATGTGTGGCCAGGCATCGGCGGGCCGCAATATTTTGACGTGGAGGGCCTCATTAGGTCACCCCCGACCTAGATGATGCGAGGTGTGCGTGGGTGGATAGAAGGGGGGGGGGGCTTTTCGCCTCAGTAGTGTGATGTTTCTACAAGATAAACAACAGTGGCAGACCCGCCGCAGTAGATGAAATGTGAGGAAAGATGATAGAGAGCGCCCGAAGCATTCTATGTTTTTTTTTGTCGTGCCCTTAGTGTAAAAAAATCAAAAGCGGTTTAAAACCGTAGTTCTAAAACCGATAACCGGTTTGCCGACAAGTAAAAACAGGATATGACTCCCGAATCTGTGCTCTTGTTCCCCCTCGTCTTGACTTTTGTAACTCTCATCTGTCAGATTCACCAAAACACTTCATAGAAAAACTGCAGAAAGTTTAAAACTAAGCTGCTAGGTTAGTTCTTTCTAAAGACAAAGAAACCTGATCACGTCACTCCACCCCTCTTTTTGTGCCACAAAGCAATGTAATTCTCTTCCATTACACATCCGCAATATAACGACCATCACAGCCTTCAAAATTGCCCTAAAGATCCATCTCTTATAAACTGTACTATACCGATTCATTCTCACCCCCCTCTGACTGATAAACAACGCTCGATTCTGCTGGGCGCTGTCCATGACTGGGCAGGGGTAGATAGTACTTGGGTGGGTGAGGTCAAGCTATTCACCAATTGTTTTTAAATGTTTACGTTTCTGTACTTGCTAATTTTGTGTGAAGCGCGATGAGCCTAGCCCTAGGCTGCGCTATATAAAACCACCGAATAATAATAATAATCTTTACCGAAGTTGTTACCGATCCGAACCGATACCAATGTTATAGTGGTTGCACCCTCCAATGTTATAGTAGTTATATAAAAGATGATTCGACTCCCTATCTCCTCTCTGGGTAGATAACTAGTTTTAAGACAGCCAGCTATTCCTTTCTCTATGCACTTTTTCTTGTATCCTAGTTGATTTCCTAGTGTAATATATATATATGTTTCTCTCTCTCTCACACACACACGCACACACACATGGGATCCTTGGAATTATTTTTTAAACTGTTTTTTGCAAGATTCTACTTAACTTGGTAGCACAAAAAGAAATGTTTTTCGGGAGTCGACCAGGTTTGATCTACTCCACCCTCTTCCTCAAATCGATGAGTGCTGAAATCTCAGTCCGCGACGTCCTCCCATTTTCTTGTTTTTTTTTTGGGGGTGTTTTTTTTTTTCATGTTACTGCATTAAATATTTGTCAGCGGATTTCATTTGAGCGCTCAATAGCACGCCTTGCGTGTGTCAATAGCACGCCTTGCGTGTGCCAATAGCACACCTTGTGTGTGTCAATAGCACGCCTTGCGTGTGCCAATAGCACGCCTTGCGTGTGCCAATAGCACGCCTTGTGTGTGTCAATAGCACGCCTTGCGTATGCCAATAGCACGCCTTGTGTGTGTCAATAGCACGCCTTGTGTGTGAATAGCACGCCTTGCGTGTGCCAATAGCACGCTTTGTGTGTGTCGATAGCACGCCTTGCGTGTGCCAATAGCACGCCTTGCGTGTGCCAATAGCACGCCTTGCGTGTGCGTGTTTTAGCTGGGATTGTTGTTTACATTATCAAGGCAACTTGCTGAAGAGACCGCCCTCGCCACCCTTTTGACCTGGGCAATTTTTTTTTCTTCATTTTTAAACTAGGTAGCGAATCATAGTTAGCCTTGGCGGTAGCACTCACCATGAAGACAAGTGGCGGCTTGCAAGGGAGTCGTCGTTATGGGTACGGGGGGGGGGGGTCGTTGAAAGGTGTTGGGCGGTTAGGCGTCAGCAATTAGTTTTTGAAGAAAAGATGGGATGTCATCATGGCACAGGGTGTTTTCACATAGTGCAGTATCGTACCAGGTAATCTTTAGAATTCCCCCCTCCCCCCACCCTTGCGTTGATAAATCAATTCCAGGCTCCCATTCACCGCCACTGACAACTTATCACACGGTTATCATCAACCAACAAAGAGATAGTTTTACTATCTTAATAGGTCAAATAGCGTGGATTAAGTGGACCGGTATTAGTATTTTATGGAGCATTGTTTACTGATTCGTTTTAAGCATATCAGCGCCAGAAGTCTTTAAATTTTAACATGAATTCCACTTCCGAATTTATAGTGTACAGTATATAGAATACTTTCCGAAGTGAATTCGACTTCCGCATTTGCGGTATATAGAATGCTTTTTTTCAAATGTTACGTGATGTCATTTTCCAGTTGAGTTTTTGCCCACAAAGGGCAACAACCCGGGCTGTGACGACTTTATCATTGGAGTGTCCGAGGTCAGAATCGAAAGAGATTTTCTGGGTCATCCGAGGGATTTAAATATCAGCACTTCGCGTCTGTGAAGATATCAGACTCGCTACCTCCAGATATCAGATTATCTCCATAGATATGTTGATGTATCACAAAGAAGTTTGTATTTTTCTCCTCTTTATGTTTAGGTTCTTAAACTGAGCTCATCAGTGGACCCCATTTTGTTAACGAAATCTTTGACCAACCCGCATACTAATTTGGGATATTGCGCGAAAGGTAATTTCGATTGTTCTAAATTGAATATTATTGACAACAGTGGTGTCTTCCTTTTAGGGATCCATCAAATTTATCCGTGTGCCCGTCCCAAGAGTCCCAACTCCCACGCCTAAGAACCCCTGTTTTGTGTTTAACCCCGATTACGATAATGTTTGATCAAGCGGGCGTGTGCCTACTATTAGAAATTATCAGCTCGAATAAAATTGTTGCCGCAAGATGTTTAAGTGATGTGTTGTTTTAACGGAAGCCGTCCTCCGAATGCGTTTGAAATTCAGATTTCGAAGAAGGCCTGTTTGTGAATATTCGTATCAAAACATGTCCGACATGTCTATTCATCTATTGTGGAGGATCTAGGTACAAGGGAGACACCATGAGCAACCTCACGTGCTGGAGAGGCTACACTAGCTAAGCTCCTGTTTTAAATGATATAAACTAGGGCTCTTGAGCCCCTAGCGAAATGCTCGTCTGGGGGTAACTATCCAGCCATACGTGTGGCGTAGATGCGGTTTCCATACCATTTAATTGCGTTTACCGGTGAGCACACATGTCTGTGTGGTGTTTGGGTGATGATCTGTTGGCTACTCAGCTGCTGTCGATGCTTGTCTGCACGTCCCAGTACTCGCGCGCCTTGTCGGAGTTCACCTGGTCAATGCAGGTGAGGTCAATGTCTGTGTGCGCGTACCAGTACTCACGCGACCTGTCTCAGAGTTCACCTGGTCATTGCAACATACACACACACACACACAAAAAGGGGTGGGGGGAGTCTAAGTAACTCGGTCAACTCACACATTTCTTCATTTCCGAGTGCTGCAATTCTGACTGGATAAACATCTAAATGAAGTCATATCTCCTACTTCATGTGAATTCTTGCACCTTTCTTTTATATTAGCACTGCATACAGCCATGTGAATTCTTGCACCTTTCTTTTATGTTAGCACTGCTTACAGCCATGTGAATTCTTGTACCTTTCTTTTATGTTAGCACTGCTTACAGCCATGTGAATTCTTGTACCTTACTTTTATGTTAGCACTGCTTACAGCCATGTGAATTCTTGTACCTTTCTTTTATGTTAGCACTGCTTACAGCCATGTTAATTCTTGCACCTTTCTTTTATGTTAGCACTGCTTACAGCCATGTGAATTCTTGTACCTTTCTTTTATGTTAGCACTGCTTACAGCCATGTGAATTCTTGCACCTTTCTTTTATGTTAGCACTGCTTACAGCCATGTGAATTCTTGTACCTTTCTTTTATCTTAGCACTGCTTACAGCCATGTCACTTCTTGCACCTTTCTTTTATGTTAGCACTGCTTACAGCCATGTGAATTCTTGTAAAAAAGAAATAGCTGTTCCCTAGGATATCCTGTTAAACTATTCCACCTGTCCACCTATATGCTCTCTAAATCTACACTCCATGTTTTTAAGTTTAAAAAGTGGTAAAGGGGGGGGGGGGGGGCTATTTTTATGGTGTCCGAATTGGTTATTTATTTTTTTATATACCTGGGGAAAGTGCGCAAAAGTGTGTGTTTGGGGGGGGGGGGAATCTATTTATAAATACATTCACCAGGCGCTAAGTGTTTGAATCATTTCATTTGAACAAGTTTGGTTGTGTCACACGCTGATACGTTCCGGTTAAATGTAATGTAAACAAGGATCTGTTCAACCTCTTCCAGCCCACACACGGACGACTAAACACAGACACGCAAACACGCACGGCCCCCACACACACACCCCACCCACTCCCCCCCCCCCCCCCACTTCATGTAATGATTTTACAAAAAAATATATCTGCACCACTTCTGTGCGCACACCTTATTCGTTGGCTCTGGCATTCTGCTCCGTCATAGAGCTTGCTCGTGGGACTTTAGTGAACAACCGAGGATACTATCACAGATGTACATCACCATTTATTTTTGTTTTTCATAAATTTTTTTAAATTATTATTTTTTTATTTATTTGGTAAATTCCAAGAATTAGTTCCACGATGTCTCACACGGCCGCCATCGTTGTTGCCGCGACCTGTAAAATTAAGAATAAAACGTTAAATAATAATGAAACAATTTCCTAAATGTATCCTTAAACCCAACCTGAACCCTAAATGTATCCTTAAACCCAACCTGAACCCTGACAATCACACTGGGCACTAATAGTATGAAATAGCCATTTATTTTATTTATTATTTATTTATATTTTGGAAGGGGGGCGATGAACCCGTTCCCTTGTATGCGTATTGAATGATGAAAAATATCGGTTATTTCTATTCTTCGCGTTCATCTTGCTGAGATCATGAAACATCGCGGAGATCTTAAAAAATCTTGCTCAGATCAATTGTTCTGAGATTTATCACGTCTCAAAACATCGTGTGTGCCTTACTCCATGACAATTTCAAAAACCCTTATTACCCCGGTCTGAAGAGATGATCTCTCCGCAGGTCAGCGCTTCGGGACCTCTGAGGCAGAAGTTCTCAGTCGATTATTTTGAAAAAGCGGACCTGTTCAGTCGTGTTTATGGAACAATGAATTGCGAAGCTCTTCAGAATTTAGAAAACATAAAAAATGTCTTCAGCTTCCCGTGAGTTCTGCACGACCTTCAAGCTCGGCAATAACTCATAGGATCTTTTTTACAGAGCAGATTTGCCAGCACCACGTAGGATCTTTGTTACAGAGCAGATTTGCCAGCACCACGTAGGATCTTCGTTACAGAGAAGATTTGCCAGTAGCACGTAGGATCTTCGTTACAGAGAAGATTTGCCAGTAGCACGTAGGATCTTCGTTACAGAGCAGATTTGCCAGCACCACGTAGGATCATCGTTACGGAGAAGATTTGCCAGCAGCACGTAGGATCTTCGTTACAGAGCAGATTTGCCAGTAGCACGTAGGATCTTCGTTACGGAGAAGATTTGCCAGCAGCACGTAGGATCATCGTTACGGAGAAGATTTGTCAGCAGCACGTAGGATCTTCGTTACAGAGCAGATTTGCCAGTAGCACGTAGGACCATCGTTACGGAGAAGATTTGCCAGTAGCACGTAGGATCATCGTTACGGAGAAGATTTGCCAGCAGCACGTAGGATCTTCGTTACAGAGCAGATTTGCCAGTAGCACGTAGGATCATCGTTACGGAGAAGATTTGCCAGTAGCACGTAGGATCATCGTTACGGAGAAGATTTGCCAGCAGCACGTAGGATCTTCGTTACAGAGCAGATTTGCCAGCAGCACGTAGGATCTTCGTTACAGAGCAGATTTGCCAGTAGCACGTAGGATCATCGTTACGGAGAAGATTTGCCAGCAGCACGTAGGATCTTCGTTACGGAGAAGATTTGCCAGTAGCACGCAGGATCTTGTTACAGAGCAGATTGGCCAGTAGCATGTAGCATCTTCGTTACAGAGAAGATTTACCAGTAGCACGTAGGATCTTCGTTACAGAGCAGATTTGCCAGCACCACGTAGGATCTTCGTTACAGAGCAGATTTGCCAGTAGCACGTAGGATCTTCGTTACAGAGCAGATTTGCCAGCAGCACTGAGGCTCTTTGTTTGTAACAGAGCAAATTTTTTTTTATTTTATAAAAATAGAAAGTGAGTCGACCTACGTCTCGGGGTTCCATATATTTATTCTTCAGGAGAAAAGTGAATGGCATTTTCAATATCATTGAACTAACATGAGCTATCATTATCAAGTGTCAAGGGCTTTACACCCCAAAGCCAAAAATCACCACACTTTTCAGAGTGAGAATCCCTGAAGTAGTTCACTATCGTATAAGGAGGGGCGCGCTTTTGCTTAAATGGCTTTGAAAAAAATTGCCGGGTCAGTCTGACCTCTCACGGCCGTACACACACAAACAAAAACAGGTTCCTCGCTTGCTGTCAAAGGTGACTTGTAACTTAAACATGCTCTCTCGGCACATCATCTGCTACATGTTACCTAGAAACTGGTTTGTCCGCGTATTTTTGAGATGGTTAAGAGTGTGAATAACGTGACATATCCTTGTACGTGTAATGTTGAAAAGATTAAACGATGTGTCCGATAGACGTGATGCTATGGTTTCATAGTCTGGACGTGATGCGATGGTTTCATGGTCTGGACGTGATGCTATGGTTTCATAGTCTGGACGTGATGCTATGGTTTCATAGTCTGGACGTGATGCTATGGTTTCATAGTCTGGACGTGATGCTATGGTTTCATAGTCTGGACGTGATGCTATGGTTTCATAGTCTGGACGTGATGCTATGGTTTCATAGTCTGGACGTGATGCTATGGTTTCATAGTCTGAAAGCCCCGCGTGGAGTCGTCGACCGTCTCCCCCACTCCACCCCACACCCACTCTAACCCCCCCCCCGCTCCACACCCACCCCCGCACACGGACATAAACATACCGATTTGATCATAAATGTTTGAGCGGTCTGATGAGATTTTACTAGACATCCCTTACATGCGGTAACAATTATTTTCTCTCTAACTTACTGACCGTATCTCTGCGACTCATTAATGTAACCGTTCTTTGATTGATTTACCGAAACCCTCTCCGTCTGACGTCATCATGGTCGTGCCAGATTGCGCCTTACTCTCCGGTCCTCTGTGGTAAACGACCTGTGCCATGCTGTCGCTCGATACGCACCGTACACAAACTGTCTTAAGCAAATTTGAATGTTTGCAGGCTATTTATTTTAAGAAGCTCATTAAGCGCGTGCCTCCATCTGCTGTCCAGCAATCTCCTGTCCAGCAATTTCTTGTCCAGCCCTCCCCTGAGCAACCCTCCCCTGTCCAGCCATCTCCTGTCCAGCCATTTCCTGTCTAGCCATCTCCTGTCCAGCCTTTTCCTGCCCAGCCATTTTCTGTCCATCCATCTCCTGTCCAGCCATTTCCTGTCCAGCCATCTCCTGTCCAGCATCTCCTGTCCAGCCATTTCCTGTCCAGCCATCTCCTTTCCAGCCATTTCCTGTCCAGCCATCTCCTGTCCAGCCCTCCCCTGTCCAGCCCTCCCCTGTCCAGCCCTTCCCTGTCCAGCCATCTGCTGTCCAGCTATTCAACCAGTAACTATCAGATTATTCAATACCTTCATTAAAAAAAAAAAGCTCATGTGATTTTTTTAAGGTTGTCCACCCCCACCCTTTCTGAACAAAATACCCCCCTTCCCCCCCCCCCCCTTTTTTTTTTTTCATTTTTAAACATTATTTTATTTTAACTGAAAATAATGTGTGTGCCGTCTTCCATACAGTTATCACAGTTCCTCTATGATCACCTTATGATGCTTGAAAAAACTAATATCTGGCATCAAATAAAGAGACTTCGCCACGGAAAAAAATGTATAAAGATTAATTCATTTCTCTGACATATTTCCCCGTTTCATTGACACTATAAAGGAGTCAATGCATACAGCGCCATCTTTGAATTCGGCTCTGATTTCCTCGATGCTTGGGCGTGTAGAGAGACGGGAAGGATGTGAGGAAATGCAAGCCCAGGCGATCACGCGTCTGCGCGATGCTTTCATTTCCCCCTACTGCACCCACCCCACATCGCTGCTTGTCTTTTTCTGCCTGGAGATAGCAATGGGGCTTCGGGAGACATTTTATTATCGGGACTTAGGTTAATAAATTATTATTTTTTCTTATTAAAACATGAAATTATTATCAATGATCAATAACATTATAAGAGCAAAGAATTTCCGGACCTTGGACTTTGATGTTAGAATTAATGCTAGGAATTTATAAGCATATACAGTTACAAAGGCCACAAAGAGTAACCAAATTCTGAAATACTCCGGGATATAGCCGGGTCTATCTACTAGTAAGCTCAAAGGCGTGTGCATTTATGTATCAATACGTTCGAAGGCTGTTGCGAGATAAGCCGACGACTTGCCTAGTCATTTTATGCGACTCGCCGTCCCCTCCCCGTGATCCAGCAAATCTCAACACATCATGTTTTGATGTTTGTGTGCTTTTACATCTGGTACATCTCGCGTGATAAGGCCGATTAAGTCATAACCCGAGAGAGAGAGAGAGGTGGAGGGATTAGAAATGTGTACTTAGCACACGCCACTGCTCGCCCACACGAACATCCGTTTTGGTGTACACCTTTCTATGACCGTTTCAATGGGAGTAACGCTGGCGCGATGAAGAGATGTTTGGGGTGTACGAAGAAAGAGCAGGTGAGCTAAATTGTGTTATAGTGTTTAGTGTACGTTACACCATGAAATGACACCGTTTTTCCGCCTTCAGAGATATCCGATCAGCATTTAAATCGGTCAGTTATGTCATCTTTGCACTCGCCTAAATCTGAACTAAGTGCACGATTTTCAAAAAGGCCTTCTGTCTGAGACAGCGGTTCTTAACTTGTGGGTCGCGATCCCTTTGGGGGTCGCACGACCCTTTCCCATGGGTCGCCTAAGACCACCTGAAAACATACATGCTCTATAGTTATGAAGTATAACCAAAAATAATTTTCTGGCTGGGGGACACCACAAAACGATGAACTGTATTAAAGGGTCGTGGGCATGGGAAAGTTGAGAACCACTTGTCTAAGAGACGAACTGGGAATAATATGGCAAATTGTTCAAATAGTTCGAAACATCCTGTACTTGTTTTGTTGAAATGTATAAACCAATAAATCTGTCGCCAGTGCGCCTGTCGCCAGTGCGCCTGTCGCTACATAGTGTGTCGTATTGTGTCTTGCTTTTTAAATCAGCCAACCAACTGTAGCAAATACAGGCTATGTCGGTTTATGGCGTTTCTTTGCATTGATGGGGCGGCAGCCAGTATGTTTGTCAATTGTCCAACCATATTTAATCTGCGTCTCTTGCAATGATAGTAGCGCATTGAGGTGTTCCGTAAAGGACAACCAGTATTTATAATTGACATATAATTGTTTCTTGGGACCCTATTTTTACATCCTTAATATTAACGTCGATTTTGTTCGTGGCCGGCTGGACGGTGGACTGGGAAAATCTCCGGGCGGCTCATTGACCCATCGAGCTGAAACTTGGCACATCGAATAGCTTTCGATGACAACAAAGTCCATCAAATTTTTAGCCCCAACCCCACAAAAATTAGTCCTTGTTTTTCAAGGGGAACATGAAGGAAAATTCCCGATAACTGCTCTAAATGAGATTCTTTTCTTTTTTTTTTTTTTAATCGCAATTTTCTTTTGTTTTTTTCTGAAATAGTTGGTGAAATAAATCCACGTTGTAAAAGCGGGTGGGTTATTAGAATATTAATATAGTTCAGGGGCGTCAACAAATTGGGATTGTTATAATGTGCGTTACTTGTACGCATGTTTTGTCAAATTTCAAGCGTGCCCACCCCATATTGCTCTATTTCAAGCGTGCCCCCATATTGCTCTATTTCAAGCGTACCCACCCCATATTGCTCTATTTCAAGCGTGCCCACCCCATATTGCTCTATATTACATTTTATAAAGCATTTATACGAAAAACTTTGCTTTTAAGGGTTGTTTAATTTCGTCTACTCAGCCTCCACGCCGTAAAGTCAAAAAGCAGAAAAGGAATTCTCAACGTAACACGCTTTTTGTACAGGAAGATGTTGACCTCAGAATGTCTAGTTGTTCTGCCGCCATATTGTATGCATAGTCTCTTTCATTCCCTTTCTTCAGTCAGACTTTGTTTAAGCTCCCCCCCCTCCCCAAAAAAAATCTTTTTTCTTTATGCCTTAATCAACTTGATTTATGTATGTTCTTCTTTCTTTATTTCTTAAATAAAAAAAATAAAAAGAACTGTTCTAAATATAAAGTGTTTTCTTTGCTTTTCAGATTCTCGCGGGTATCTCAGAGATCGAAGAGGCGCATGCATCACAAGACAGCGCAGGTAGTCAAGGAAATGGCCTCGACCCAACTCACCTGCAGGCCAGCCCGGACTGCAAAGAACGGGTCCGTGTCTCGCGCTCCCCTGTCCGTCCACAGACCAAGCAGAGAAAGGCCCCCAGGCGAAGCTTGAGCCTTCCATCCGGGGGCCTCTCCTATGGAGACGTGAAGATCTTGTACAAAGACGGACATTTCGTCACCGTGGGGGCCCCGTCCGAGAGGGGGTCATCGGAGAAGCAGGCAGGCGGGGACGTGAACGCATCTCAGGACAGCAACTTGGAGAATGCTGGCTGTGAGGGTTTCCGTAAACGGAATCTTTCCTCCTCCGTGAAGGAGGTCAATGAGGATTATTATGACCAAGACGGAAACATGCGAGCTGAGATTCTGTCTCTGTTGGAGAACGGGATCACAGGTTCCCAGCAGTTGCTGGCAGAGGCGGCGCTGGCCTTGGATTATAACTGTAACAGGTGGGAGGAGGGAGATGTGGGGAGGAGGACAAAAGCGGGTGCTCCCATATTTCTGACACTGCCTAGGCAGAGACAGAAAGGTCATAGGCCAGCCTCTGTGGATGAAGTTCATCTGCTGAAACTCTACAGCAAATCCCAGCAGTCGCTGGTGAGCAGCACTGAGATGGAGAGGAGGAGGAGAGAGCAGGAGGTTGACGAAGATGGCGGGAGAGTCAACGAGGGATCCACACTTAAACGCAACAAGAGTTTTACAGAGGCCATGGGTTCAAATCTCATGTTGAACGAGACAGAAAGGGGCGACGATGCCAAAGAAACAGACTGTGCTGAACTTTGTGATAGCGGTTTTGACGATACCAATCAGAGACTTGTCCGGGACGACTCACACGGCGGGAAGTCCCGTTCCAAGGGACCCGGATTTATACAACGCATGCTGAAAAAGCGCAAAGGCTCAACTTCAGATAAACCACTATCACTCTCGTCCAAGCCATCCAAAGAGGATCTCTCCGCATCGTCACTGTCGTTAGTCTCACAAACCTCCACCACCAGCGCAAGTCAACCAACATCTCCAAACAAACGTGACAGCCGGGACTCCTCCCTCACACGCAAAATGTCCTTCCGCGGAATTTTCAAGAGGAAAAGCTCGACCGACCTGACTGTTAAGAAGTCGTCCCCAACCCCAGAAGAAGCGGAGGGTCCACCCCTGGCAGCATTTTTGCACAACGATGACATCGGCACTGTGTCCAGCCCCCCCGCCTCTGCGCAGCGAAGGCTGCTCAGAAACATTGGGGAGACGGACCTGCTTGAAGACGACGTCTCGAACACCGACGAGTACGAGTCTTTGTCACAGACCTCATCCAGGTCAAGATCTCCCAGAACTCCTCTCTCCAACTCCAGTTCGCACAGTTCACTGTATTACAGTGTTGGTTGTGAGGACAATGACAAAACTCCAACGGCTGACTATGGGCCTGTTGTACATCGCCGTGCGCGAGGCTCGTCCGGGAGATCTCGGTACTTGGGCTCGGCCCGTCTTTCCGGTGACTCATTCTCCGAATATGACTTCAGCTCCTCGGAATTGCAGAGCTCCGAGGACACTTTAACTCCACGATCGTTTTCCCCCTGCATTGCAGATGTCTCGGCGGAAGGGGAGCGGACTCTTGTTCCTAGCCCCGCATCTCCGGGCGACGGGTTGTCCCCACAGATTTACCAGAAGCTGACGTCCAGCCCACAGGGGGGACGACGCAGGCGATCTAAAGACAGCGCTGCTTCACCGCAAACAAGTCATGCCGTGGACAGAGGGGAGATAACCTCAAGCAACAGTAATGACTCGGGTATACAGAATGATGCCAACATCACGTCCAGTGCGGAATCTATTCAGGTAAGAGGAATCAGATCATGCTCTCTTTATAACTGGTCTTTGAACAGAATGTCGATTGTGGTTCATTTTATTTTCTTATTCTACTCTTCTATAACACTCTGCTAAATTTTTTTTTTTAAATTCGTAGAGCTAAAATGGATAGTCTCCTGCTATTTGCTGGTTTAAAAGAACATTAACCAAGGATGTATTAAGCGTGATTTTTTTAGTACAGAAACTGTGGTTTTATCAAGTATGATTTTTTAAGTACCCAAACGTGTACAGAAACTGTTGCTTTATCACGTATGATGTTTACGCATGGGAAAGATTGGATGTATACAGTATTATTTTTGAGCACAGATACTGTTGAAGTATCAAGTATGATTTTTTAGTACAGAAATTGTGGATGCATCAAGTATGATTTGAGTAAAAAAGCTTGAAATATCAAGTATGATTTGAGCATAGAATCCGCGGATTTATCAAGTTTGATTTTTTTAAGTACAGAAACTGTGGATGTTAGAAGTGTTAAGTTTTCATAAGGAAAATATATTTTTAAGCTGTATAGGTCAAGCATCAATTTGTCCCAGTGATACAACCATTGGAAGAAATCATGAAATCTATTTTCTTTACAGCACAAAATAGACTCATTTTGTTATACATAGACAAGTGCTGTCTTAACTTGTGAGAGGTCAGAGTTAATCGTTTATTAAATAATTCTCTGTAAAACAATTGGCAATAAGAAATAGACAACAGGTGGGGGGAAACCTGAAGAAGGACAGAACAGAAAGTGAACGTTAAGGCCAAAAGCCTTCAACAACAAAACCAGTTTAAGACAGAGACACTCTTAGCTTGCATAGATATGTAGTCTACAGGAGATGGTAGACATAAGCAGCTACAGCAGTAATCCATGAAAGCCTGAAGAAGGACAGAACAGAAAGTGAACGTTAAGGCCAAAAGCCTCCAACAACAAAACCAGTTTAAGACGGAGACACTCTTGCATAGATATGTAGTCTACAGGAGATGGTAGACATAAGCAGCTGCAGGAGATGGTAGACATAAGCAGCTACAGGAGATGGTAGACATAAGCAGCCACAGGAGATGGTAGACATAAGCAGCTACAGGAGATGGTAGACATAAGCAGCTACAGTAGATGGTAGACATAAGCAGCTACAGGAGATGGTAGACATAAGCAGCTACAGCGGTGATCCATGAAATAAAGAATTGGGGTATGAGGTCAACAGGTCAATATTAAAGATAAATAAAGTGTAAATAAATTAAATAGGGCAAGTGGGGAATCTCGAAGATTGCTATGAAACAGAGAGGACTTCAAAGGTGCGGTTGGTATGGTTGGTAGGTTGGTATGGTTGGTAGGTTGTTATGGTTGGTATGGTTGGTAGGTTGGTATGGTTGGTAGGTTGGTATGGTTGGTAGGTTGGTATGGTTGGTAGGTTGGTATCGTTGGTAGGTTGGTATGGTTGGTAGGTTGGTATGGTTGGTAGGTTGGTATGGTTGGTAGGTTGGTACACCAACGGTTGGCAGGGATTTTGGGATTGAGGCAAACATCATGGCAAGAACACAAAAATGATTGACAGTAATGGCACACAGTAAATAAAATCAACTCAACATGTAAATTACTGAATTTAATGACATATTTTAAATGACATGAACTTAATGTCCTAAAAACTATATTTTAAAAGTCTCATAATTTGTATTTATGATCATCCAAATTTTTTTTATTTGACTGTTACACAAATTGAAAAATTTCTAACCAAATTTTTATATTTATTTATCTTTCCCATCTTACAATCCAATTTCTATTTCATAAATATAATATATATATACATTTTTTTATACACTAGAAATAATTCACCAACATCCCCTGAAAAGTGGTTAAAGCAGCTAAATCCTAAAGTGGGTTGTCAATCCCTCCATTATTTTGTCTTTAAAAAATGCAAAACGATAAAATTCATTGGAAAAAAAAACAATCTAAAAAACAAAAAACTCTCTGGGGGAAAAAAGCTCAATGCAAAAAAATAAAATAAAAACTCAGTCAACAAAGATTGAAATGAAGAATGAGACCAACTCAGGCCCATGATACTAACAATATAAGAAGTACTATGCAAGATGTTATTATGTTACCTATAATAAGATAAATAGGATTCTTTTTACTGATCCAGACCAATGAAAATATCACACTTTTCAGAATTCGCCACAGAAATAGAAAATGATGCATAGAAAGTGTCACAATGTCAGTGCTCATTATGCCACTACATCAAAAAGTATAACCATGTCAGTGCTCATTATGCCACTACATAAAAAAAGTATAACCATGTCAGTGCTCATTATGCCACTACATAAAAAAGTATAACCATGTCAGTGCTCATTATGCCACTACATAAAAAAAGTATAACCATGTCAGTGCTCATTATGCCACTACATAAAAAAAGTATAACCATGTAAGTGCTCATTATGCCACTACATAAAAAAAGTATAAAAATGTCAGTGCTCATTATGCCACTACATCAAAAAGTATAACCATGTCAGTGCTCATTATGCCACTACATCAAAAAGTATAACCATGTCAGTGCTCATTATGCCACTACATAAAAAAAGTATAACCATGTCAGTGCTCATTATGCCACTACATAAAAAAGTATAACCATGTAAGTGCTCATTATGCCACTACATAAAAAAAGTATAACCATGTCAGTGCTCATTATGCCACTACATAAAAAAGTATAACCATGTCAGTGCTCATTATGCCACTACATAAAAAAGTATAACCATGTCAGTGCTCATTATGCCACTACATAAAAAAAGTATAATCATGTCAGTGCTCATTATGCCACTACATAAAAAATTGTCACAATGTCAGTGCTCATTATGCCAATAATTTCCCAATGGTTCAGATGACTTCAAATCAGCCAACTTAAAATTTACAAGATATTTTTAAAAAAACAATTTTTACCACGCAAATACGTCACAATGTTTTTGCTGGCTTTTCAGGCCACGGTCAAATTGAGGAAGTCGAAATCACCGTCCCCGGTGGCAGAGAGACCCAAGTCGGACATCACAGTGCGGTGGGCAGACTTGCTGGAGCAGGTCATGGAGACAGGGGCCATCAGGTACCGCAGGGACGCCAGCAAGCTTCGCAAGCGGCCCAGACCAAAGTCAGACATAGGTAGGAACTAGTTTTTTATTCTGTATTCATGCGCTGTGGGTTTTATTCACAATCGTATCCGGAAATTTGTTGGAGCTTGATCGAATTTTATTTTCAGTTAACACGATAACATTTCTTTTTTAACACATTATATTGTTTTACTATATATTATAGTGCGTTCAAAAAAGAAATTTGAAAAAAATTTAAACGTGTGAACTGAAAATAAAATTTGATAAAATTTCCGTTTGACCAAACTTGCGTCGTTCAATTCTCCATAGACAAAATTTCTTTCAAGCAAATTGCCGGTAACCATTCATAATACCTTCTGTAGTTTACAAAAGAAAGTAGTCCAAGCACCTTTGTAATACTATGATGTATAAGAATGTAGTACTAGCACCTTTGTAATGCTAGGATGTCATTTATAATGAAGTCTTCTGAAACACTTGTAGTTAGAGATATCTCTCCCTTTTGTGATTAAATCTTATCTTTTCCCCTTAAGAGTTTTTCCCCTTGAGAGGTTTTTGTAGATGATAAAATGCAAGGGATATTTCATTTGTGCACCAAAAGCTATCAATATTAAACATAATTTTAAAAAATGAAAATTGGAAATCTGTAAACTTTAGTTTTTCAAGTCTACCCGTCTGCACCACAAAATATATTTTGTTTCAGATTCTTAAATGAAATTCAGCTGAATTGTTCATGGCCCTTTAAAGGGTATTTGTTTAAAATCTTTATCATGAAACAATGCTATAAATTTGCTATTTTTATGTTTAAAGTGCTTTAGGGGATGATGAAAATAAATTTATTTCAAATATTTTCTTTCTCATCTCAATATTAAACATAATTGCAATTGTTTTAAAATATTTAAGTAATTGCCCAGTAAACGGGAATATTTAATTTATTAAGAAGTGCAACGTTTCTTTATTCAATTTCTTGATGTGAACATCAAATAGTTTTTTTAAAGTAATTTTTGTGTTCAAATAATATTTTTTTTAAATTCTCAAATTCTTTTTATTTGAATAGTTAAAAGTGAACTTAGGCACAAAAACATTATTACATTTACTATAAGATAAGATTCTTTATAAATCCTAATAAATTGAAATTTTTAAAAAAAATATTTAACTGTACATATTCATTTTCAGCACATAAATAAGTACATATTTTAAACCAAGACAACATTTTACACATATAACAATTTAAATACAAGACGTTTAAGGTGTTTCTCTAGCTTAAGGTGTTTCTCTAGCGTAGAAATCAGCCATCAATGAACCCCTTTAGTGACAGTAATGACCTAATTAGTGATCACTTAGATGTGGTAATGGCTGGGGGGGGGGGGGGGTTGCACGCTGGTAAATTGTTACAGACTGGGGAACATAATAAAGTTTGTATCTTTCATACCTTTTATGGGTGAAGAATTTGTTCCTTGTTTTTTTAAATCATGGCTTGTGAGTTGCTTCAGTGACAGTTACTTAAAAACTATAACTGATGGCCTGACACCTGCAGCAAACAAAAATCCCTATATTTGAGTTTCTCCCACTTCAACAGATGAAAGTTTGGAAGATGAGGGTCTAGATAATAAAGATGAGAGTGAGGATGATGATGAGGATGAGGATGAAGAGGTTGATGAAGAAGAGGAGGAGAGCGACGAAGGTAGATTGGTTCTTCTCTTCTCTGCAAGCGGAATGGTTTTATGTATTCCAAAGTCAGTGGCGTAACTAAGAGACTATTCACTGCCCCGGGGGGTGGGGGGAAGAGCGTTTCATTGCTGTAACCCAGGCATGATTGCATCCGCCTTTGGGTTCTTAAGGAAGAGTTTCTTTGTTATGACCTAGGTATGATTGCATCCCCATTGTAGGGATGCCATCAATCATACCCGGGTCATAGCAAAGAAACGCTTCTTTGTGAACCTAAAGGGGGATACAGTCAATCATATCCGGGTCATAGCAAAGAAACGCTTCTTTGTGAACCTAAAGGGGATGCCATCATACCTGGGTAATAGCAGAGAAATGCTTCTTTGTGAACCTAAAGGGGGATACAGTCAATCATATCCGGGTCATAGCAAAGAAACGCTTCTTTGTGAACCTAAAGGGGATGCCATCATACCTGGGTCATAGCAAGGAAAATTACATTTTGGGAGAATTGTTTTTAACAAATAATTGTTTGAGCTTTATCTCCTCCACCCCCACAAATCCCAACCTTAACCTACGAAATGTGGAGGGGTGGGAGAGTCTCTCCAACATAGTTACGCCACTGTTAAAATCTCAACGCTAAAAATCATGCATCCCACCTGCTCTCTATCTATCTGTATGGCTGACTAATACACATGTTGATTTAGATATTATGCTCTCTGGCATGTTTTAACACGAGTGGAGAATTTATAAATGCATTGGGTTGAAATAACTTTTTTCATTAAGTAGAATAAAGACGGCTGATCTGTATGGGCAGTATCTTGTTTGTATAGCTTATTTATCTGTTTAAATGTGCTTTTGAAAAAATCTGGCAAATATTTTGATTTGGAAAAACGCTTTGATATGCCGCATGGTCTTTTTTTTAAAACTTTTTTTTTTTCTAAATTTATTATTAACCAACATTAAGGATGTGAGCTTGTCATTGTAATATTGTATTTAAAAAAAAACAATTTGGTACGTACTCAATATAGTAGTTAAGTGCTCTGTTGTACAGTCAGTGCCTGTTTGACGATACTTATATTGAAGACTGAATAATTTCGATTATCTTAGCTGTTTAGAATCAACTACCATTTTGTGTCTGTAATTAACCTTACTAATGATCTGCATGTGTAGCATGACAGCCTGTCGAAATTGTGTCACAGAGCGGTACACTGACAGCCTGTTGAAAATGTGTGTCAGAGCGGCACACTGAGAGCCTGTCGAACATGTGTCACAGAGCGGTACACTGACAGTCTGTCGAAATTGTGTCAGAGAGCGGCACACTGACAGCCTGTCGAAACTGTGTCAAAGAGCGGTACACTGACAGTCTGTCGAAAATGTGTCACAGAGCGGTACACTGACAGTCTGTCGAAATTGTGTCAGAGAGCGGCACACTGACAGCCTGTCGAAACTGTTTCAAAGAGCGGTACACTGACAGTCTGTCGAAAATGTGTCACAGAGCGGTACACTGACAGTCTGTCGAAACTGTGTCAGAGAGCGGCACACTGACATCTGGGTGAGGTTATTTGATATCCTTTCTAACTAAGCGAAATCCGGACGTGCCGAAAATTGAATGGTTTCATAATAATATTCTTATAGGGCATACAAGGGGCTTGTTGTAAAGACATATCCGGCCATACACAAGGTTTGTCCCAAGGGAAAATCTGACCACACACTGGAGTTTGTTATTGGAGGCTTATGAGACCTCACAACGGAGTTTGCTATTAAAGGCTTATAAGGCCACACACTGGAGTTTGTTATTGGAGGCTTATGAGGCCTCACACTGGAGTTTGTTATTGGAGGCTTATGAGACCTCACAAAGGAGTTTGCTATTAAAGGCTTATAAGGCCACACACTGGAGTTTGTTATTGGAGGCCCTATGAGGCCTCACACTGGAGTTCCTTATGGCATATAAAAATGGACAAAACAATGAAAAAAATGACATTCCCAATACTCCTGAATTTTGAGTCCTTCAACATCAGAAAACTTATACGACAACTTAAATCTTAAACTTGACTGTGACATAAAAATCTCAGAAACGCAAGCTCCCTTCAACGTTGAGTAGTCAGGATCCATGTAACTCAGTTACTAGCGACGGTATCGACATCCCCCGGGTGATGCCCCGGGGATGCTAATTTATTTTGGACGCTACCATAATGGCGCTACCATTAAAGGTCATTAGGGGACAAATGGCCTTCGACCGAGGTTCTCAACCGCTTTTTCTTCACAGACCTTTGAAGTCTTCTGGCGAGACAAGAAAACGAATGCATCAATTTGTCGTTTTTTACGAGTAGCCCTATTCAATATCCATTTCACTTTCACAATTTAACAAACCCTTACAGCCATATGATATATGAGAAAATCACTCTTAAGCCATGAACAGCCATATGACAAGAGGAAGTCCCTCGTAAGCCATGTACAGCCATATGACAAGAGGAAGCCCCTCTTAAGCCATGTATAGCCATATAACAAGAGGAAACCCTTCGTAAGCCATGTACAGCCATATAACAAGAGGAAGCCCCTCGTAAGCCATGTACAGCCATATAACAAGAGGAAGCCCCTCGTAAGCCATGTACAGCCATATAACAAGAGGAAGCCCCTCTTAAGCCATGTACAGCAGCTGATTCGAATTACATGATACAGCCCCCTTCCATAAAGCGTACACATACGCTACACTCGTTTCGGTACTTCGCTTACGCTATGATCCGCAGTGATACCCGGGGATCGTAAGTTGGGAGTCACTGGCCTACATGACTTACTAACGAGGGGGAAATGTGAGGAGCTTCACCAATTTGGATCAGAAGTTCAAGAACATTTGGGGTGGGGGGGGGGCAATGATAGGCGCTGGTCAGTACTAAAGGGCTAACTGTGATGTGATTCACTCCCTCCAACGCATGGGACATCTCGCTACGTAAAGAAAAGGAGTCATTGGAACCTGCTTAATTCACAAGTTGGCGATTTTTGTAAATTACTTTCGTGAATGTACGCGTGTTGACCAAACCAAACCCACTCCCGCGCCGGCCGGGTGTTCTGGTCGTTTGGGTGTCGCAACAAGCATCTCACCGGGTGTTCTGGTCGTTTGGGTGTCGCAACAAGCATCTCACCGGGTGTTCTGGGCGTTTGGGTACCACAACAAGCATCTCACCTCACCGGGTCTTTGAGATTTGTGGGTAAAGATAATCAAATAAAAAATCTTTAACAAATAATGTACTCGAGCTTTCTTACATTATCTTTTCAGTGTTGACATGAACATATCTTAACTGAGGCGAAACGAACTTGTTAGCGATGCGAAATATACCTGAAACTGTATGTTAGTCGAAACAGAACTGTCTTTAAGTACCTTTAAGCATAATGAACTGACCTGTCTTTAAGGACCCAAGCGTAATGAACTGACCTGTCTTTAAGGACCTAAGCGTAATGAACTGACCTGTCTTTAAGGACCTAAGCGTAATGAACTGACCTGTCTTTAAGGACCCAAGCGTAATGAACTGACCTGTCTTTAAGGACCTAAGCGTAATGAACTGACCTGTCTTTAAGGACCCAAGCGTAATGAACTGACCTGTCTTTAAGGACCCAAGCGTAATGAACTGACCTGTCTTTAAGGACCCAAGCGTAATGAACTGACCTGTCTTTAAGGACCTAAGCATAATGAACTGACCTGTCTTTAAGGACCTAAGCGTAATGAACTGACCTGTCTTTAAGGACCTAAGCGTAATGAACTGACCTGTCTTTAAGGACCTAAGCGTAATGAACTGACCTGTCTTTAAGGACCTAAGCGTAATGAACTGACCTGTCTTTAAGGACCTAAGCGTAATGAACTGACCTGTCTTTAAGGACCTAAGCATAATGAACTGACCTGTCTTTAAGGACATAAGCGTAATGAACTGACCTGTCTTTAAGGACCTAAGCGTAATGAACTGACCTGTCTTTAAGGACCTAAGCGTAATGAACTGACCTGTCTTTAAGGACCTAAGCATAATGAACTGACCTGTCTTTAAGGACCTAAGCATAATGAACTGACCTGTCTTTAAGGACCTAAGCGTAATGAACTGACCTGTCTTTAAGGACCTAAGCGTAATGAACTGACCTGTCTTTAAGGACCCAAGCGTAATGAACTGACCTGTCTTTAAGGACCTAAGCGTAATGAACTGACCTGTCTTTAAGGACCCAAGCGTAATGAACTGACCTGTCTTTAAGGACCTAAGCATAATGAACTGACCTGTCTTTAAGGACCTAAGCATAATGAACTGACCTGTCTTTAAGGACCTAAGCATAATGAACTGACCTGTCTTTAGGGACCTAAGCATAATGAACTGACCTGTCTGCTTTCTTTCTTTTTTTTTTTTTTAAATCTTGCAGAAGACGCGCCATTAAAGTCTCTGCTCAATCGCTGTGAATGTCTGGCTAGTTAGACGCGCGTGCTGGCAGATTGTAGGTCTCGCTGAGAGATTGTAGGCCTCGACGAGAGATTGTAGGCCTCGACGAGAGATTGTTACCCCAACGACGTGCTGTGACATTTACATTGGCAGCCAAGCCATAGAGTAATTAACGTCAGCTGGTAGTTTTGCCATGGAGTCACTGCCCTATTCTTGGAGGTTATTTTTAGCCGCGTGTTGCGGGGGTGGGGGGGGGGGCAGAGACATTGTTAAAATTGACTCCATTTCAGTAGTTCTCAAATAAAAAATTTAAATCCTGGGCCCTTAAATCTTAGTGTAAATTATGTTATTTTTATGAAATGGAATTGCTTCCCTTACCGCAATGAATTTTTCAGTTTTAAAAAGGGGGAGGCGCGGGAGTGAGTCGTAAAAAATGACCAATTCAATTCACCAGATTCCAAAATCCTGTAATTTAGAAGAGAGCCTAGGAACTGTATATTGCAGTACGATAGATGCAGCTGCCGATTGAAGAGTTGACTTAATCCACCCCGCCAATGACAAAAAGCGTTACACACCTCATTGAAGGGAGTTTTCGGGGACATCCGTTTCGTCCCGGCCTCTAGCACATTTTGAGGCATCCCGCAATTCTGTACAGGGTGACTGCCGACATCCTGGTCAATATGTCCACTCCAACCGCTGAGAAGTTCAGGGTATCCCTGGACTTGTCGATCGTCTCGGAAAACGTGTGTCGTGGCCAACGACCGTGTCTGATGTTCTTCCCGTCCGTGTGCTGCCTGAATCAGCGGCGTAGCGATTAGGCCGGGGCCTGTGTATGCCCTTTTCTTAATGTAAACTGCAGAGAAGCGTTACCTCAATCTCCTCAGACCAAACAAAGACATCGGGGCTTTCGATGAGCGCATTCATAGTCAGTCGTCAAAGCCTCTTGAAACTCCTGGGCTTGATATAGCGAAACTCCTGGGCTTGATATAGCGAAACTCCTGGGCTTGATATAGCGAAACTCCTGGGCTTGATATAGCGAAACTCTTGTGCTTGATATAGCGAAACTCCTGGGCTTGATATAGCGAAACTCCTGGGCTTGATATAGCGAAACTCCTGGGCTTGATATAGCGAAAATCCTGGGCTTGATATAGCGAAACTCCTGGGCTTGATATAGCGAAACTCCTGGGCTTGATATAGCGAAACTCCTGGGCTTGGTATAGCGAAACTCCTGGGCTTCGTATAGCGAAACCCCTGGGCTTGATATAGCGAAACTCCTGGGCTTGGTATAGCGAAACCCTTGGTAGATTTAACGTAGCCCAGCATGCGCCCAAAAATATTTACCTCAATAATTTTGCCTTATTTAATTCCCTAACATGTGTTTAGTGACGCCTTGCACAGATGACATGAACGGAGCTTTTAGGACGTCCGGACCTCCTGGCGTCACAATTCATAAAGCCGTGTCTGCGGCCTGGCTTGAGAGCCGGACATCGTTCTAGAGCGGGTAAAAATAGACGTTGAATAACGTCCAGGTCCTTTTTTTTTTTTTTACATGAAGCCTATATCCAGTTTGAGTCAAATAGCCGTGTTGCCAATATGTGACAAGTCTGCAAGTCTACCAGTCTGCACCACTTCCTCTATTAGCGAGCAGTTACCCTTAGTTCCAATGAATGGATGGCGCACACACACACTCGCCACTCACTCGGTAGCCCTTGCACATTCACACACCCACACACGGCTTAATGGCCGCGATTTGACGTGACGTTTACAATGGATGAATTCTTGCTTCTCATTCTCGGAAAACTGTGTACATGGGTTACATTTTCATTTGTTTCCTTATTCTTTTCTTTCTTTCTTTTTTTAAAAAAATAAATTTACTATTTAATCATATCTTTGCTCTGTGTTTGTACTTATTATGTACGCTGTGCTCACAGTGAATGCTGTACTCGATGCTGTACTCAATGCTTGCTGATGTGCTCATAATAAACGCCCAACTCATACTGTATGCTGTACTCATCTCATAGCTGTTATGAACAAACTTTTCACTAACTTCTTTGTGTGTTGTGTTTTCTCATTAATCATTTTTAATGCCATGCTGTTTAAACGGACGTTATAGTTTTAAACAAAAATAATTATGCATATACATGTGTGCATATATATTATCTTTTAAATATTGAAAATACAGTGAAGTTAATACGTTAGATAAAAACTGTTTTAGCTGGTAAATTTGTAAAATAATTTTTTGCAAATGAACTTCTTATTGCTCTTACGCGTGTGTGGATTTAAAAAAAAAAAAAATTCGTTCTTTCCACCTTTGATGCTGGTGTTTGGAAGCAACCTCTACTTCGATGTTAATGGTGTGAATGATATATTAGTAGAAATCTGCACACGTGTTAGTATGTTACATTTATGTACTTCTAGATTATTTCTATATTTAATACCCAAGCTTATCCTACTCAAGTACAATAAGATACCCCCAATACAACACCCGCATCGTCTTGTCACTAATCATAGAAGTTGCCTTAATACAAATGTACACACAAAAAAATAGTCTCCAAACCAGATGATTTTGTACATTGTCGTACAACATTTTTTAAAAAGAAAAACTCTAGTAATGTGTATTTTTTAAAAAAAATAGTAATAATAATTATGCATAATTTTTGTCTTCCTTCAATATTTTTCTTGCTTTATATAATCCATTACTTCTTTTCGTAAGCTTAGAGCTGATAACATCCACACGATTTTTTTTTTTTTTGTTGTCTTACTTCAATATTGTTCTTGTTGTATTTTTCATTACTTCTTTTCGTAAGCTTAGAGCTGATGGCATCCACGAGATGCAAATATTCTTTCCACACCCCGTCTAACACAGAATATTTTTTTAAAAGTTAATGTTTGATTCTGATGCCAGCACTTTTGGGTTTGTGGTGACACCCAGTAGCGCCCCCCCCCCCCCCCAGTCGTCATCTATCCTTGTTTCTTCTCACGCCCGTATTTATCCTCAATGTCCCCAGGTGGATGCCACACGCTAGAATCCCGGCGGGCCGTCATCATCAACGCCAACAGCCTGGGCAGCATCAACGTCTCGGGGGCCGCGCCCGCCGGCTCCGTGTCCAGTGCGCTCAACATCAGCGCCGCCAGCAGCTCCAGCGACATGGTGGCCATGCACTCGGGGGAGTCGCTTCTCAGCCTGGTCGAGATGAGGAGGCCGTCACGAGAACGGGACGTCCTTGCGGGAAAACTGGCCAAATTTCGGCGGGTGAGTTGTTATTAAGACTTAAATACCCTACAATCTCAACCTTAATTTCCCCTTTGCTGTTTTTGAACTGACCCGCGGTCCCTACAATCTCAACCATAATTCCCCTTTGCTGTTTTTGAACTGACCCGCGGTCCCTACAATCTCAACCTTAATTCCCCTTTGCTGTTTTTGAACTGACCCGCGGTCCCTACAATCTCAACCTTAATTCCCCTTTGCTGTTTTTGAACTGACCCGCAGTCCCTACAATCTCAACCTTAATTCCCCTTTGATGTTTTTGAACTGACCCGCGGTCCCTACAATCTCCACCTTAATTCCCCTTTGCTGTTTTTGAACTGACCCGCGGCCCCTACAATCTCAACCTTAATTCCCCTTTGCTGTTTTTGAACTGACCCGCGGCCCCTACAATCTCAACCTTAATTCCCCATTGCTGTTTTTGAACTGACCCGCGGTCCCTACAATCTCAACCTTACGGAAGCACCTACGCAAATAAAGCTACCGATGAGGTCACGTGCTACCGATGAGGTCACGTGCTGCCGATGAGGTCACGTGCTGCCGATGAGGTCACGTGCTACGATGGGGTCACGTGCTACCGATGGGGTCACGTGCTACTGATGGGGTCACGTGCTGCCGATGAGGTCACGTGCTGCCGATGAGGTCACGTGCTACCGATGACCACCTCACATTAAGAACATTGCAAGTACATTTAAAAAGCCAAATATCTCATTATAGTAAGCGATATAGTTTTTAATCGTTTTATTTAAACTCTTGGTGAGCCGTCAATGCTATTGGATGTATTATTCTTTATGTATCACGTGAAGATGTATTCCTAATCGCCATAATTTTCTAGAAAGTTTAATTACAAACTTTTTTTTTTAAACAATCATTTTTGTTTAATCAATTAATTAATTATATTTTATAATTATTTTAAAAATGTATTTATTTATTTATTTTGTTGCTTTGTTGAAGTCGTGTACGATTTTGAGATTGTAAAGTACTATTCTGTAGCTATAATGTACCGGTATTATTTTGAGAGTTCCAGGCAACAATCCCTCTAAGGTTTGTTGGTTCGTGTGCAAAATCATACAGTTGTGTGCAAGGTTTTACTTTGCAGAGAGCAGCGTATCTGTTCGAATTTATTTGTATAAAAATTTGCTGCGCGGATGCTCAAAACTGCTGCGCGGCATCTGTGAGGTAGCTGCGTGGCCGCGCAGCTTATAGGGAACATTGGTTCCAGGCTAAACAGGTCTGATATTTTCCACAAGTCTGCAGGTATAAATCGGGTGAAAATATCAGGGGAGATAAAACACTAGCACTCCTATCATCTAAGAAAAATTACGCAGTTACTTCCATTTTAACTTCCTATTTGTTTCTGATTTTTTTTTTTTCTTTTCGACTTTTTATGTAAAACACATGCATTGGACGTCTCCCGTGACCCCCCACCCAGGGCCGGTCTTAGGCCACTGCAACCTATGCGACCGCAGTGGGCCCCGCACTTTATTTTCTAATACAAAATCTTAATGTTCACTTATTATCCTTATCCCTAGCCAGACTGGGCCCCGCGCATCCGTTTCGCATAGGGTCGGCCCTGCCCCCCCCCCTCCTTCCCCCCCCCCCCGTTCTCATGAAACCGTTAAACTCCTAGAGAACATATTTCAGCTAAATAAAGTTACGCATGCGCTTATGTACTAATTGCGCCCCCTTCCCTTCCTTGTTGTTACAATATCCACCACTTCTGTCCGGGTAATTATTAGCATTATTATTTATTTTATATTTATTTTTTTCTATTGGAATCGAAATGCTTCCTCTGCCCTGTAAACCTCATCCGATCAACCAGGGGGCTCACAAACAGTTGAAATCACGTGTTAAAACCTCTCGTGGGGTTTATCGTTGTATATGGTGTCTTTGTGGTGTTGTCATCTCTGAAACAATTGAATGCCACGCTGGCGGTACGGTAATCACAGTTTGAGATTCGCCCCGTGATAGTAATAGAGATGTCCTCAGAGATTTTGTGTTTTTTTTTATTTATTATATTTATGTTCCCCCCCCCCCTTTCTTTTCCCCCCACCACCGCGCTTTCCTAAAGAAACGCAAGAAGAACATTTTGGAAGTGACTCTGATTGTTTGAAGTGTGTGTACTTAAACTTAACACAGCCGGGGGGGGGGGGGGGGGGGGCGCCACACAAAGTGTCGGGCATTATAGGTGGTGACGAGTTCAGTAAGCGGGAGTCTGGCGGGCGGAACTCTTCTTGTTACACTCTGCTCCCCCCCCCCCCAACCACAGTAATATATTTTTATCCGACACTGCCTAGGTTAGTGCGTATGTTTTTTAAAATCTTTTTTTTTTAATTGCTTCGCCGTGACATGAAGTTAATGTCAAGGAAAGGAGAACTCGTCGTTGGGAAATTTAGCAGGACGGCGGGAAAAGATCCGACACAGCAAGTGGGGGTCGTCACATCTTAGCCCGACTAGCCCCCCCCCTCCTCGGGGGCCGCATTCTCCACCCCCCCCCCCCCCCCCCAAAAAAAAAAAATAAAAAAAATCCGGAAAGCTCGTCACGGCCTTTCCTGTATAGCATCTCCGTCAAATGAACATTTTCTCGACCACCTTTAGATTTCTGAACGTGGTTCCCAAACATGCGTGCGTGACCCTAGTTTTGACGCAGAATATTTGATCCAAAGGCCATTTGGAAATTGTGCGTGATGGAAGGGGTGCTTGTTTTTATTAAAGCAGTTACACTTCTCCGCATTTGAAGACAAACCTACCGGACACTCATAACCAAACCTAGCGTACACTCATACCAAACCTACCGGTACACTCATATCAAAACCTAGCGTACACTCATACCAAACCTAGCGTACACTCATATCAAAACCTACCGGACACTCATAACCAAACCTAGTGTACACTCATACCAAACCTAGCGTACACTCATATCAAAACCTACTGTACACTCATAACCAAACCTACCGTACACTCATACCAAACCTAGCGTACACTCATACCAAACCTACCGTACACTCATACCAAACCTAGCGTACACTCATATCAAAACCTACCAGACACTCATAACCAAACCTAGCGTACACTCATACCAAACCTAGCGTACACTCATATCAAAACCTACCGTACAATCATACCAAATCTAGCGTACACTCATACCAAACCTAGTGTACACTCATACCAAACCTAGCGTACACTCATACCAAACCTAGCGTACACTCATTACAAACCTAGCGTACACTCATACCAAACCTAGCGTACACTCATAACCAAACCTAGAGTACACTCATACCAAACCTAGCGTACACTCGTACCCAACCTAGCGTACACTCATACCAAACCTAGCGTACACTTATACCCTGGGATCCAAATGGTAAAAAAAAAGTATCTTCGGCTTCGCCAAGCGCCCCTATTTCAATTATTTTCTTGCCACCCCGCTCTCTCCTTCTGACGTCATAAACATGCGCCTCGTGTGGCCTAACGGTCGTGCCAGCCAAAGTTGGTTTAATTTAATATTTCATAATCAACACTGGACCTTTTGGGGAACCTATTTTGAGAATCCCCTTTTTTTAACGCATTACCAGGCGAAACATAAAAATATGACAAGCGTATTTGCAAACTGGTTAGGGACGGCGGTGGGGGGACGGGGGAGACGGACGTCTAATAACCTGGTGATAGACCCACCAAAACACACGTGCAGTTGTACCGTGTTGTCTGTGTTTGTGGATAGATAGCCTGTTGGGATACACTGCGCCAAGTCTGTGTTTGTGGATAAGCCACTGGGACACAATGCGCCAAGTCTGTGTTTGTGGATAAACTACTGGGACACAATGCGCCAAGTCCGTGTTTGTGGATATCTGGATATAAATAACGCCAGATGGATGGGATATCGTGTTTGGCAATGTTGTCGTGACATTTCAAGCCGCGGTTTGTGGTTATCCCACGCTTGTCTCTAATTTTTTACACAGTGTTTGGGCGTTTTTGGGATGTTCGTTAAACCGCATGTGCTGGTGGTGTTTGTGTTGTGTGGATACATTCCTTATATAAAGCGAGTATTTCAACTACATCGGCTGTGAGAATTTATTGCCGTAGTCGTCGGAGGAGCTTAAATCTTTTCTATTTTTAAATCCTTTACAGTAACTTCGCTTCCGTTCGTGTAGAGGGCAGCATCTCCGGATGGCTAATAGACCCACTCTCCGCCATCCTATAGAACTGAAACTTGGCACATAGGCTCGTTGTCGATTACAACACATTCCGTCAAATATTCAACCACCCCACCCCCCTCCCCCCCCCCACACACACACCCCTCAAACCGCAACTCCAAAATATCAGTTGTTCCTGTTTTTCCGAGGATAAGATGAATGAAATAGGATGTGTTCCACGGGTGCTTGTTTTTTTTGGTGTGGAGATTCAACGTGCAGCTCTTTCTATAGGCGTTGTATTCGAAACGTAATTTTTGAAGTAGAAAATGAGGGACACATAGAACTTGTTTCTGCCAGAAGTTTAACCATCTCTTTACATAAGCGCTTCTTCTAAAGAAATGACAAATCACGTACGATTATAAATGCAAAACCCCACACACAAATTCGTATAAAGGATTTAAGCGGAAACGTAGGGTTGTTCAATCATTTCCTTCACACCGATTAATGTAGCATGTTATCTCTGTGGCCGCTAGTCAAAAGTCTAAGATGTGTTTGTTATTGATTATGTGAACTGCTGGGTGAACGTTTTAAAAGAGAGCTCTACATAAATATATCGACTTAAGATTTCATGCAGATATCCCATACAACACAGGGAGAATTTCGTTAATTTTTTTTTTTCTAAAAAAGGAAACTAATTATAGAATTCATTTGCTGATGTAAATTGAGATAAAGTCATAGTGTATACCCCCCCCCCCCCCAAAACCACACACACACACAAACAGTACACCCCCCCCCCCAAACACATTCTACAGGTGTAGCTACATAATAACTTTTTGTTCTCTTTGAAGGACTACAGCTCCGATTACACCTTCATTCATGCCATGCAACACACACCTGACTTAAATAAATGTCGCTGTGTTGTTTAACCATGATGGATGGGATGTCTTAGCCGACAGCTCGTGCAGTGCAATGATCTCCTGTGGCGTACAGCCAGGGCGCTAGCGAGTGCTTGTTTCCGTCGATATGGTCTCAAATGGTCTTGTGGCGCCACAACGGCTTGTTTCAGGGGTCGTTCGCAAATTACGTCACGCCAAAAATATCATTTTCAGACCCGGTCCTCCCTGTCACAAAGCTTCACAAATTCTTTACCCCTCCCCTTAGTGTCACGTCACACCTAAAATAAATTCAAAACATACATACAATTTTCATAACTATACTAAGATTTTATTTTCCCATAATGTATTAAGATGTAGTAATATTCGAAAACTGTTTATGTGTCATTTTTCGATGTGTCCAGATGGTGTGCGCGACTGAGTTTCACGATACTTATAATACCAGAAGCAATTTCGATCTCACATTAATGTTTTTAAAATTATTTGAATAAAGATTTTTCAAAATCAGAACATTTTAGATTCAAATTTTTAAATTTTTAAATTTTTTTAAAAGTTGGACGTCACAAATTTGACCCCCTACCTGTCACAAATTTGACCCCCCTACCTGTCACAAATTTGACCCCCTACTTGTCACAAATTTGACCCCCCTACCTGTCACAAATTTGACCCCCCTACCTGTCACAAATTTGACCCCCTACCTGTCACAAAGTCTCGCCCCATCCTCCCCCCCCCCTGAGTGTGACGTAATTTGCGAACGACTTGTGTCTATAGTGGAACGATGTCTCGACTTGGCGTGTCTCACATTGGTCTTCTCTGTGCTGGCACATAGGTGCAAAACTCTGGGGACACAATAAACTTTGTGGGGGCGTAAGCACTGTAAGCTCTACGTACAGCCCCGGATGAACTATAGAATTAATGATGAGACTGTATGATTTCTCACATCGCGTATTTGGCACTACCTGCAGTGGCGTAGCTGGGGTAAATGCCACCCGGGGCGTGCAAAGATTTTGTTCGCCCCTTCCACTAAAACATTTCTGCAGTTGTCCGAAAAGGCCTCCCCACAATTTAAAGAAAAAAGGAGCCGCCCGGAGTGGACCACCCCCTCCGCACCCCCCACCATTCCTACGCCCCTTCCGACGCCACTGATTGTTTGTAAACACCACATGGGTGACATTCACCAATGGTGTTGAAATTGGTGGCGTCTTGAGGCCAAGAAGTCTCTACAAAACTGTCTTAATGTCTACAAAACTGTCTTAATGTCTACAAAACTGTCTTAATGTCTACAAAACTGTCTTAATGTCTACAAAACTGTCTTAATGAGTAAATGTCTCGATAATGACACGACCAATGTTAATAAGTTCACTCTTTCTATCACTAATCTCCACAATAAGTGACCTTTATCTTGTCCTCCCGCCCCCACAACTGCTTGTTGACCCATGTCTTGTTGTCGTAGTGACATTGCAGATAAGAATCTCCTCTAAATGAAACTTGTTTCGAAATGTAAACAGATTGTCGAATGTCTGCACAGATTTTCGAATGTCTGCGCAATCTCAGGGGAATGTCTTACGGGTTAGTGCCGAATGTCTGCGCAATCTCAGGGGAACGTCTTACGGCTCAGTGCCGAATGTCTGCGCTATCTCAGGGGAACGTCTTACGGCTTAGTGCCGAATGTCTGCGCAATCTCAGGGGAACGTCTTACGGCTTAGTGTCGAATGTCTGCGCAATCTCAGGGGAACGTCTCACGGCTCAATGCCGAATGTCTGCACAATCACAGGGGAACGTCTCACGGCTCAATGCCGAATGTCTGCACAATCACAGGGGAACGTCTCACGGCTCAATGCCGAATGTCTGCACAATCTCAGGGGAACGTCTCACGGCTCAATGTCGAATGTCTGCACAATCTCAGGGGAACGTCTCACGGCTTAGTGCCGAATGTCTGCACAATCTCAGGGGAGCGTCTCACGGCTCAGTGTCGAATGTCTGCACAATCTCAGGGGAACGTCTCACGGCTTAGTGCCGAATGCCTGCACAATCTCAGGGGAACGTCTTACGGCTTAGTGCCGAATGTCTGCACAATCTCAGGGGAACGTCTCACGGCTTAGTGCCGAATGTCTGCACAATCTCAGGGGAGCGTCTCACGGCTTAGTGCCGAATGTCTGCACAATCTCAGGGGAACATCTCACGGCTTAGTGCCGAATGTCTGCACAATCTCAGGGGAACGTCTCACGGCTCAGTGCCGAATGTCTGCGCAATCTCAGGGGAACGTCTTACGGCTCAGTGCCGAATGTCTGCGCAATCTCAGGGGAACGTCTTACGGCTCAGTGCCGAATGTCTGCGCAATCTCAGGGGAACGTCTTACGGCTTAGTGCCGAATGTCTGTGCAATCTCAGGGGAACGTCTCACTGCTTAGTGCCGAATGTCTGCACAATCTCAAGGGAGCGTCTCACGGCTCAGTGCCGAATGTCTGCACAATCTCAGGGGAACGTCTCACGGCTCAGTGCCGAATGTCTGCACATTCTCAGTCTCACGGCTCAGTGCCGAATGTCTGCGCAATCTCAGGGGAGCGTCTCACGGTTCAGTGCCGAATGTCTGCACAATCTCAGTCTCACGGCTCAGTGCCGAATGTCTGCACAATCTCAGTCTCACGGCTCAGTGCCGAATGTCTGCGCAATCTCAGGGGAGCTTCTCACGGCTCAGTGCACAGACAACAGAGTAGAGCAGTGGAGCTCGTTGGTTTAAGGCGAGAAAGAAAACTACTCAACTATTTTTCCGTTAATATTAGGAAGACTGCGTTCTAGTTAAAGCTACGGCACATACTTGGGATTAACCGGGTGCAGCGTTTTTACACCGGGTTCGGATATTTTGAGAAAATACCCGTCTGGTCCAAGTGTGTTTTTTTTCTTAAAAAAGTTAATTTCTCATTTTCTATAATATATACCGGCCTCTAAACAACTGTCCTACAGACATGTCCTCCACCATACCCATGGCTCTTATTGATGGATATAATAGAAAGGGGAAAAAATCAACCTTTTTACCTGAGTTCAACCGTCATGCATGCACTTGTATGATGACATGATGTGTTCTTTGGTTGACTTGCACTTGTTTTATGACATGATGTGTTCTTTGGTTTACCTGCAGATGTTGTATGACATGATGTGTTCTTTGGTTGACCTGCAGATGTTTTATGACATGATGTGTTCTTTGGTTGACCTGCAGATTTTTTATGACATGATGTGTTCTCTGGTTGACCTGCAGATGTTTTATGACATGATGTGTTCTCTGGTTGACCTGCAGATGTTTTATGACATGATGTGTTCTCTGGTTGACCTGCAGATGACATGATGTGTTCTCTGGTTGACCTGCAGATGTTTTATGACATGATGTGTTCTCTGAGTTTTGTTTAATGTTCTATAGTCTCTAAAGAGTCTATTGAATTGACTTCCCTGTTCCACGAAAGACTCAACTTTGTAGACCAGGGGCGGGGGAAAGAAGGATATGTCTATGCACCAATATAATGTCTAATGTTACACCGGTTATACGACATTTCCTTTGATATTGGATAAAGGACTAAGTGGTTGGTAGTGAAACCGTTGTTAATACTTGGGGTCTAGGAGTGTGGGCACTTAGTTAAACTCATCCTTTTTCTGTGTCCCCCAAGCACTAACAATGAGCGGTGTGTGTGTATAATATGGTCCGTGTGGATAATATGGTCCGTGTGGATAATATGGTCCGTGTGGATAATGCAGTATGTGTGTAAAATGCAGTCTGTGTGGAAAATGCAGTCGGTGTGGAAAATGCAGTCTGTGTGGATAATGCGGTCTGTGTGGATAATGCGGTCTGTGTGGACAATTGGGACAGTGTGGATAATCAGTACTGTGTGGATAAAAGGGGCCCCTGAAATAGTGTTGTTCGGTGTTGGAAGCATGCGTATTAGAACACAAGAAGAAGATTGAAAAATACAACTCAAACAGTCCATAATTTACACAACAAGAAGATTGAAATGTACAACTCAAACAGTCCATCATTTCAAACGTCACAGTGAGAGAAGCGAACAACTTTGGAGCCGTAATCAACATTTGTTTTTTTCCCACCCCCTGACTTCAACCAAAAACAAAAAAAACGTATTCCACATTTCACCCCCCCCCCCCCCAAGTAGCCTGGTTTGGGTGAGTCTGAAAATAGCCAAGTCCGCTAACTCTCGGTCATACACTGTCAAAACAAAGCATGTTATCTTACCATGACATCCACGCAACTGGTTTTGTGATGATATTTGTATATTATATTAAATTATTATTTTTTTAAAATAATGTTTTGTTTTGTCGTTCCGCTGTTCAGTTTATTTGTAAACTCGAAGATGAAGTCTTAACCCGGAAATGTTGACATCGATTTTTTAATGTCCTGTTTTGGTTCCGGAAAAATATACAAGTGACGTCACTGCTAAGACTATCTTAGTTTCGTCTCTAAAATACAGTGAGTGTATCAGTTGTCTTATCAGTTATCAGTACCGGTGTCTTCAGCCAAACCCCAGAGTTCTCAGCTCTGATGGGGGTAGTATAGCTATCAGACCAGTGTGTATGTGATACAGCGATTCTTAATTTCGCCTGGAATATACTGACTGTATCACTTCATCAGTCCTCAGCTTTGATGGGGTTGTACTCACGCAGACTAGTGTCTATGTCAGCGGTTCTCAACCTACATGGGGGATCGAACGACCCTTTCACAGGGGTCGCATAAGACCATCGGAAAACACATATTAATATTATACTCTACAGTTATGGAGTAGCGACGAAAATAATATTGTGGTTGCGGGTCGCCACAACACGAAGAACTGTATTTAAGGGGTCGCGGCATTAGAAAGGTTGAGAACCACTGGTCTATGTGATACAGGCTTTAAGCCATTAAGAATTCTCTCCTTGCCCCCTGTACAGCGTAAAGACATTTCCATTCATTTCATTGATATGAACGCTCTGTGTGGTTCCTGTGATGAACGGGAAAGGGGGGTGCGGTCGCATCCCCTATTAAGATGAGTGGCATAACTAGCGGGTGAGTCCGAGGAATCTCAAAGGGACGAGAGTACTCCCTCCGTGACACCAGTCGTCTAAGGTTAATTTCCTGCCAACCTAACCGTAGTGTTTGTTTCCGTCGGTACGTCCGACTATGTCCGTCTGTATCGCTTTATATAACTATTATATTTGAACTTAGGTCAGTTAACATAGCTGATTATGGCATTGAGGACGACTGACCTGGGGTCTTTTAGTTGATATTTGGGTATGTAGAGTCGGGCCTTAATGTTTTGTACTCCGCGTGTAGACTCTAACTCATGGTAGATGCCAGAAGCTAGTGACCCCGGGTTCCCTCTGATCTACATGTTGATGTGTGACCTGGCAGATCACCGGTAAGGCACCATGATCTCTAGTAGAGGTCGGAGCCGTCACAGCTCGTTGCATTTGTTTGGCTGTCTACGTGATGCCGCACCAGCCACCAGTCCAGCCCGCCATCGTTTAAATCTGTTATCTGGTCGTGAATGGACCTACCAGGTCCACAGCCGTCCGGGAATTGACAGGGACAGTTTAATTTAGGACGGGGAATGTGCCATGGCGTTACGTGCGGCCGGTCACAAACTGTCCAGATAGCCTCAAATAGATGATCCTTATCTGACCCATTTAGGCTGGACCCATGCATGGTCTATAGAGCAGTGGTCCCTAACCTTATTAAACTGACGGTCCCGTTTGATATTCCTGGGAATTTTGTCATTCTCACATTTTGGTTGTCACACTGTCATCGTCACACCTGTATTGTCATAACTTCATTGTCACATTTTCATAATTTTCTTGTTGTCTAGAATATATGTGGTCTAGTGGTCTAGAATATAATATGTGGTCTAGTGGTCTAGAATATATGTGGTCTAGTGATCTAGAATATAATATGTGGTCTAGAGTTATAACATGTGGTCTAGTGGTACAGTATAACCCGATCCGTCTTGCACCATTCAAAGATGAGACTATGTATATGTCAATGTTTCATAATGTTAATTTCATGTTACATAAGCTCCCTTAGACGCCTGTTATACATAGGCTCCCTTAGACACCCTTAGACACCTGTTATCGCCAACCGTCATTAATGATACCCCGCACTGTAATCCCGCACAAATGCCCCCCCCCCCTCCCCACACACACACATGGTTCTCAAAACACAACCTTCATTAAAGTAACCTTACCTTATTTATCTCTGGGTAAATCTAGTCCCGCTGTAAACCAACACCCGAGGACCACCGATAGTGCTAACCTTGAAATCGAAGCTTAGGCCCAAAGTATGGGTCATCATCATACAGTATCAAGACATCAAAGTAAAAGGCTTTCAGTGATCCCTCTAGACGGAAATACACGTCTCTATTTCCATTGATTGGATATTTTTGTGTAGTGTTTGTGTTATAACTCTCTGACTACCCATTATGCTGATGAGTTCATCAACTAGTGTGTAGCAGTGACCAGGAGTGACGCACTACTGCATTTTTGATCGGTCAGGTAGGGATGTGCCAGTATGTTAACTTCGGGAGTGTCCTAATTTCAAATGCCAGTCAGTTTGTCTCAACACTTTCTTAACCTAACAGGTTTGTATGAACCTAGCCTATGTCTAATTTCTATGGTCTGACTGACATCGTCACCCGCCTCCGTGTGTAAGGTTTGGTTAGACGCTTTGAAGACTTTAGACTTTAATTTTGCATGTGGTTTGCATTGTCCGCCGATAGTGGCGAGTACAGTGTACATGACTCAGTTCTCCACAAGACTAAAAAAAATGTGATAGTCTCGGGCCCTTCAAATTACCAGATACAAAAATAAACGTTGCATTCCTGGCCACTGTCATAGTCATCGTGCGTCCATTCACAGCCATTGTCATCGGCATCGTGCGGCCATTTTGGTTTGAGTTTCAGCTCCTTGGTCAAGATTTGAAATGACCTTCCATGAGTCAACCGAGAGCTGTCTTCAAGCTCCTCAAAAATTTGCCATCCTAGAAATGACGCCATGATACCAATTACGCCATGATACCAATGACACCATGATACCAATGACGCTATGATTTAGTCATGATATACGTTATATACGGTAATTATAACATGATATGCGGTAATTTAAGCCATGCTATACGATAATTTAAGCCATGATATACAAAAATTTAATCTATAATATACGATAATTTAAGCCATGATATACGGTAATTTAAGCCATGACATACGATAATTTAAGCCATGATATACGGTAATTTAAGCAATGATATACGACAATTTAAGCCATGATATACAATAATTTAAGCAATGATATACGATAATTTAAGTCATGATATACAATAATTTAAGCAATGATATACGATAATTTAAGTCATATGCAAAATGGTTTGTTTTTTTAGTTGATTTATTTTGGGTGGTTTGGTAACATAATGAGCTATATATTTGGTCTTACTCTAGCATCTCACATGAGCAAATTCTTCGCGAGGCCCTGTTGTGTTGCGACCTGTATCCGATCCTAGTTCTCTCTCCTCCCCCCCCCCCCCAACTGTGATTCGTCACTGGCTAACTTGGTAAATGATGAGTAGATATGACAGGGCTTCATTCATGTATTTTTATGGAGATGGCCAACTGAATAGACCAGTTATTATTGCCCGACCACTTGAACACTTGGTTACAGTATCGTGTCCGGTAATAACAAGCTCAGTATAAAGTAGTACTTAAAATGGAAAGTTTCGACCCTGCGCCACTTTGCCCGGGCGAGTGTCTGCGCCACTTTGCCCGGGCGAGTGTCTGCACAGACTATCGTTTGTCTGTGGTCATGCCATCAGATTTAGTGTTTTTTTCTAAATTCGTGTTTTCATCTTCATCTGTACAAAGATTAGTCTGTCTTGTCCGGGGACAACAAGGATGGCCAGGGCTCAGTGCTGTGTGGGGCGGAGGTTGGTAGGGCTCGGGACCAAAGGTCAATAAATGTGGGGTTTATGTTTGATGGTCAGACACACGGAGGTTGAGGTGCCGGTCACTCTGGACAATCGGCGGGTGCGAGACGGGCCAGTTGTCTCCGTAAGCGTTGTTGGATTAAGATAATCGGGTTAACGGGAGACAACTCTTTGTCAGTTGGAAATATTACCTTATCTTGGTGTGGTACCCCCATGCCCTTTCTCCATAATTCCGCTTCTGCCGAGGGTCGTAGTCCCCCCCCCCCAGTCGCGCCTTGATGACAAGGGGATGAGTTCGTAAATGATGACAGGTGGGTATGAAAAAAAGGAGGGGATGGCAGGAAAATCACTTAACAGCATCTCAAGTCCATCTGTCAACTATGTCTTCATTTTACCGCAGAATGGCGTCCATTGACTTCACGATAAACCAGATATATATATATATATAGTATATATTCCGGTCCAACTGAAAACAAAAATATCATTGCGCCGCCTTGTTGGGGAACTCCTCTCATTGATGTCCACGCTGTTGTGTGCCGGGTTCTAAAGGGGGTTGTGGGGGGGGGGGGCTAATATTTAAGTTGTGACCATGGACTCCTATGCGGATCTTGTCGTTGCTGCTCTGGTTGCGTTGAGTCGCTCGTGTGTAAGTATAGGGTTGTTGTTACACGCGTTAGGTCAACACGTTCGAGACATTGTGTTTTCGTCTGTATGCTCACCCCGTCGCGCACGTTTCAGCTGCTGGAAGGGTTCGGATTTCCCATGCCCATAGGGCCAACAGAGGTCATGGCCTGGGGCGCAGCAGTACCCTAGAAAATAAAGAAGAAACAACTACCAAATATTTACACACTCTTCAGTATTTTTTTTTTTTTGAAAGGCCATATAACATGGTGTAGTGGTGTAGATTTGAAGTGAGATATATTGTGGTTCATAGGTTATGACTGTTCCATTAAGGGATTATTTTATATTAAGTAAGAAATTATAAATTAACATTTTGAGGGGGGGGGGGCAGAATTATGTGCTGGGGGTTAAGTGGGTGGGCAGTATTATGTACTTTGGTGCCTAGGGCGCAGATATGTGTAAATCCAGCCCCAGTGGTTTCATTCGGTCGTTCCAATGCTTTAGCGCTTTGGTGTCCTCTCTCCGTTAAAGTAAAAGGAGGGTGTCACAAGAGAAGGGTGTCCCAGGAGATGGGTGTCACTTCGTGTTTCTTAAGATATCAGAAATGAATACTTAGAAAAGAAAATAGAAAAGAAAAAAGTGGGGTGGGGCTGTTCAGGAGCTATGAGATCTTAGATTAGTAAAAAAAAAAAGGGTATTATTTTTGGCTTGTTGTATTAATACATTGGCTCATTGTTGTAATTATACATTTGCTCATTGTTGTACTTATACATTGGCTCATTGCTGTACTTATACGTTGGCTCATTGTTGTACTTATACATTGGCTCATTATTGTAATTAAACATTGGCTCATTGTTGTACTTATACATTGGCTCATTGTTGTAATTAAACATTGGCTAATTTTTGTACTTATACATTGGGTCATTGTTTCACGTACGGTAGGTACTTATTTTTCGTACTTGTGTTGACAAGTGTACATAGGTACCACTCATTGCTGTACTTGTGTTGACAAGTGTACATAGGTACCACGCATTGCTGTACTTGTATTGACAAGTGTACATAGGTACCACTCATTGCTGTACTTGTGTTGACAAGTGTACATAGGTACCACGCATTGCTGTACTTGTGTTGACAAGTGTACATAGGTACCACTCATTGCTGTACTTGTATTGACAAGTGTACATATGTACCACTCATTGCTGTACTTGTATTGACAAGTGTACATAGGTACCACGCATAGTTTTACTTGTTTTGACAATGTTGATGTATATACGTACCTGAAATTGTTGTACTTGAAAACATTGAATATTTTTTCGTGTGCATCCCAGTTGTTTTGTTTAGCTGCCCTGTAAGCATTACCCATCAACACCTCCGCCCCTACCCCTCTGTAAGCATTACCCATCAACACCTTCGCACCTACCCCTCTAAGCATTACCCATCAACACCTCCGCCCCTGCCCCTCTGTAAGCATTACCCATCAACACCTCCGTGCCTATACCTCTGTAAGCATTACTATTCATACCTCCAAGTGTACTGGAGGACAACTTTTTAATAATGCCTCATCACTCAATCTTTTCCAAGTCTCGTAAACCAACATCTAATTTCAGTTACGCTTTTTCTGAGTTGTGAGCCAGAGTCTGGAATACCTTGGGGCCTGATTCAGCGTGGAAAGCATTCCTTCTGCTCTTAAGGTGATCCGAAAGCACGGATAAATCATATTTTTGTGACGTCATACCTCAGATATGACGTGACATCCCGGAAGTTTTCAGTCTTACCTTTTGTCTAAAAACTGGACTTGTTCGCCGGATGTGCTTGCGCCCACATTTGTCACCTTGTGAAGAAACTCCGTCGGATGCATCGCCCAGGTACTCCCGTGTTGACCAATCCAATCGAACACAATTACAGCTTTGTTCCTGACGGGGGAAAGCGGGGTGCTTGTTTGTTGGTTTGTTTGCGAACAGGAAATAAATATTGGCCCTCCCGTTCAGAGCTCACGTCACCTCGGTGTGCGCAGATGTCACCTCGGTGTGCACAGATGCCGCCCGCCCCCACCCCCCTTGGTGCACGGTGCTGCGTGGTCTGTGCCCCGTGTTTGTATTAAGGATGCCCCGGTGTTTGATGGGTGACGGTGTGGGGGGTGTTTTGCGGATTACCCCCCAGGGAACTGACCATAACACTTGTGTTTTAATCCCGAAATGGTGAGAAGATGAATAGGGAAAGGTTAACAGTAGGCTAGGACAAAACACTTTTTCAACTGTTCAAATTTGGAAACGGGGATTCGGCGGAAGTTGTTGACGAGATGGTCCTGTAAGGCGATGCGCATGCGCTACCGCGAGAGCGAGTTAATGGAAACAGGGGTCCTCTCGGAGACTAGTCGTTCAACGATAGGAGTTGGTTTCTTTTTTTAAACTATCCAGCAGTCAGTTGGTTTCCAGTGTCGGAGACTTTTGGATAGCTGCTGGGGGTTTTTACTTTAGACAAGCATAATAACTTCTTCAATGGAGATCAGGTGGATTTATTCGATAACACAAGTATCCTGGAGAGTGTATCGAGTGCGGAGGATACTGGTCAGTTGAAAGTGTGGTCCTTGTGAAGAATTGTGTGAATGGCTTGTGTTTTTCTTCTTTTTTTGTGTGCCCTTGTCACCTCCCAGCGGAGCACCCTTTTCACCTCCCAGTGGAGCACCCTTTTCACCTCCCAGCGGAGCACCCTTTTCACCTCCCAGCGGAGCACCCTTTTCACCTCCCAGTGGAGCATGTGTTATTAACGAGTTCTTTCCAAGCCTTCCTGGCTTGTGCAATCTTCTTTAACTCTTTCCAATCTTCTTCAACTCTTTCCAATCTTCTTCTACTCTTTCCAATCTTCTTTAACTCTTTCCAATCTTCTTCTACTCTTTCCAATCTTCTTCTACTCTTTCCAATCTTCTTCTACTCTTTCAATTCTTCTTTAACTCTTTCCAATCTTCTTCTACTCTTTCCAATCTTCTTTAACTCTTTCCAATCTTCTTCTACTCTTTCCAATCTTCATCTAGTCTTTCCATTCTTCTTTAACTCTTTCCAATCTTCTTTAGCTCCCTCCAATCTTCTTTAACTCTTTCCTATCTAATTTAACTCTTTCCAATCTTCTTTAACTTTTTCCAATCTTCTTTAACTCTTTCCAATCTTCTTTAACTCTTTCCAATCTTTATCAAATCATTGCCGACCTCTCTTTGCCGGATCATTTATTATAAAAATCTTTGGGGGGACAGATTTTCCCCGTCCCATTGATCCTTGAGGGTTCCATAGATCTAAACCATACCTGGGCTTTTCTTGTCATATTTCAGCATGGGGTTTCTCATGGTATGACCAATCAGTTCATGTCTTGTCATATTTCAGCATGGGGTTTCTCATGGTATGACCAATCAGTGCATGTCTTGTCATATTTCAGCATGGGGTTTCTCATGGTATGACCAGTCAGTGCATGTCTTGTCATATTTCAGCTTGGGGTTTCTCATGGTATGACCAATCAGTGCATGTCTTGTCATATTTCAGCATGGGGTTTCTCATGGTATGACCAATCAGTGCATGTCTTGTCATATTTCAGAATGGGGTTTCTCATGGTATGACCAATCAGTGCATGTCTTGTCATATTTCAGAATGGGGTTTCTCATGGCATGTCCAACACATCTCCATCTCCCGTGGTTTCCGTCCCGGTAGTATTGCGTTGTGGTGTATCCCATTAAACTTGACTTCAGTTATCCATGCTACCATGTCCAAATACGGACCGATGTGTTGAAATCTTGAGTTAAACTTTTAGTGTCTTCACAATAACTTGTCTGGGTTTTTTTTTAAAGGTCAAAATAAAAAAATTGTCAAGAAATAAATCATTTTGCTGCACTCAATAAGAGTTTTTTTTAATCGTCAAAAAAATTCTGAAAATTGTGTGATGCATCATGAGAAGTTCTTGGAAATGTTAAAGTAGGCAACTTTGAATAATTCTAGCGTGCAACGATACAGGTGTACAAGTCATATCGTGTTGCATGCTGGCCAGGGACCGTCGGGACGTGAAGTACTGGACCTGAACATCCAAGTGGTTGGATGTGAAAGAGCTTCCTTTTTTTTTAGCCCTTAAGTTACCCAGTCATGCGTCGTATGACGAATCATATAGCTCCACGGGGAGCAGATTTAAAGTACTGGTGCATCATCAGGCGCAACGAACATTGGTATTTCTGTGCTTCCGGGCCCGGTTGGGGAAAACAAAGTTTGGGTGGGGGGTGGGTATAATAATATGTGAATAGATTTGAAAAGTCCCACTCAAGACCTATTTCATATGACCATTATCATCGTCAAGACGTATTTCATGTAATATTCACAAAGACGTATCTCATATAATCATTATCGTCGTTAAGATGTATCTCATATAATCATTATCATCTTCAAGACGTATCTCATAATCTTTATCATCTTCGATACATATAATCTTGATCATCTTCAAAATGTATCTCATTTTATCATGCAGACATCAAAACTGACCATAACCTCCAAAGAAATCCTCTATAAAGTCTGTATGATTATCGTGGCCTAATAATGTGTCACAGTTATTTTAAAACGCTTCAGTGCTCAATGCCCAGATGCCATGCTCCACTAATACGCATTACGTTATCACCACCCGGGATTACATATATTATTTTCCAAGAATCTTCACTGCTCTATAATTTTTTTAAAGAACTATTACAGCTACATTATTACACATATAAAGGCCCATTACATGTCATCATGTCTAGGTCATGACCCTAACCCCCCCCCCCTTTTCCCCAACCCTTCGCACCTTCATTTCCCTATTTCCCCACCCCTCCCTGAACATGCAAAGACTGCTGATATCCCCATGCTATAACCCCTGTGAGGCCGAGCCGTAGAGCTCTCGCTCCGAGCCTCCGGTGCGCTGCTCTGCCAGGGAATGTGGATAGTCACCAGTGCCAAGCGCGTCATCGCGGCGGTGATGGTTTGTTGTTTGTGTTTGGTACGTGAGGACCGAGATTTCTTGGAGTGTAGTCGGTGGGTGTCTGCCTCTGTGTGCAACGAATGTCGGTGTTAGTGTGTGTGTTCATATGTGCTGGGAATCATTGGCCACTGTGGTTTGTGTGTTTAGTGTTAATTTAATAGCTGCCGGTTTGGTGTTTGGGGCTAATTTAATAGCTTCCGGTTTGGTGTTAAGTGCTCAATGACGGCCATTGTGGTTTGGTGTTTAGTGCTAAATTATTGTCCATTGTGGTTAGGTGTTTAGTGTTAATTTAATAGCTTCTTGTTTGGTGTTTAGTGCTAAATTATTGTCCATTGTGGTTAGGTGTTTAGTGTTAATTTAATAGCTTCTTGTTTTGTGTTTAGTGCTAAATTATTGGTCATTGTGGTTTGGTGTTTAGTGTTAATTTAATAGCTTCTTGTTTTGTGTTTAGTGCTGAATTATTGGTCATTGTGGTTTGGTGTTTAGTGTTAATTTAATAGCTTACGGTTTAGTGATAAATTATAAGCTTCCGGTTTGTAGTTTTGTTCTGAATTATTCGTTTCCGGTTCGGTGTAAGTGCTAACTGGCTACAAGTGATAACATTATTAGTGTTTCCGGTTTTCCGGAAAGTGCCAAAATTATTATGATTGCCTGTTGGGCTACATAGGAAAATTCTATCAGGAATTTTGTCTTAATTATGTATTTATTTTTATTATTTATTTAATGTTTATTATATTTGTGTGGGCTACCAAGTAAGATCATGGAAAGTTCAGTGTACCACGGGGGTCTCAAATTCAAATCATCCGGGGGGGGGGGGGGGGGGCTGCAAAAGGTAGAGTCTAAGTAAGACTGGGCCGCATCAAGTATTCCACACAAAAAGCGATTAATAAGTCTATAAAGTACAACTGTTACAATGTGCTCAACCTTTATTAATAACAAATAAATACATTAAGGGTTCTCAAGAACTAAAAATCACTTTCTTTCTCCTACTCCTTGTTGCCAGAGACCTGGCAGTGCTTCTTCTTACACAGCTGAGCAAAATTTGGCTTGAGTGAGGAAGCAACCGAGACCTTCAGTGTAGCTTTAAGATGCTCATCAGTAAGTTTGGCCTCTGAACTTTGACTTATTCAAGTTCATTGTGGAAAAGAGCTTTTCACACAGATACGTACCGTAACTCCCAAAAAGGCACGTGATCCGCTTAAACACCTGTAAATCTCAGGGAAGGTGGAGGGCAATGCCCTCATAAATTGTCCATGCTTGTCTGTTTTTCCATTCACCTCCCTGAACTTGGCCTTGAGTTCAGAATTGCACTGAAGATCAATCAGCTCCAAGTGAAGCGCAAAAAATGAGGTGGAGCATCTTCCACATTTAAGGAGAAAGGGTCAGCAAAAATTTTAAGAAGTTTCTCTGTGTGTTTTGAAGTCTGGTAGCATGTGATCAAAATCTTCCTGTAGCTTTGCAATGGCATCAGTATACTTACTACTGAATGGTGTGCCAGAGTCCATGAGTACTTTGCATTTTGGGAGATTGCAGAAGTTTCTCTGAAAACCTTAACACAGGTTTTGTGCAGAATGCCCTGACATTGTCATAGGCAACACCGACAAGCTGCCCTTGGCCTTGTAACTTCTTGTTGAGTGCATTCAGCTCATGTGTAATGTCAACAAGAAAAGCCAAGTCCTTCAGCCATTTGGGATAACTTAGTACAGGAACAACCACCCCATCCTTCACTTAGTACAAGAACAACCACCCCATCCTTCACTTAGTACAGGAACAACCACACCATCCTTCACTTAGTACAAGAACAACCACCCCATCCTTCACTTAGTACAGGAACAACCACACCATCCTTCACTTAGTACAAGAACAACCACCCCATCCTTCACTAAGTACAGGAACAACCACCCCATCCTTCACTTAGTACAGGAACAGCCACCCCATCCTTCACTTAGTACAGGAACAACCACCCCCATCCTTCACTTAGTACAGGAACAACCACCCCATCCTTCACTTAGTACAGGAACAACCACCCCATCCTTCACTTAGTACAGGAACAACCACCCCATCCTTCACTTAGTACAGGAACAACCACCCCATCCTTCACTTAGTACAGGAACAACCACCCCATCCTTCACTTAGTACAGGAACAACCACCCCATCCTTCACTTAGTACAGGAACAACCACACCATCCTTCACTTAGTACAGGAACAACCACCCCATCCTTCACTTAGTACAGGAACAACCACCCCATCCTTCACTTAGTACAGGAACAACCACCCCATCCTTCACTTAGTACAGGAACAACCACCCCATCCTTCACTTAGTACAGGAACAACCACCCCATCCCTCACTTAGTACAGGAACAACCACCCCATCCTTCACTTAGTACAGGAACAACCACACCATCCTTCACTTAGTACAGGAACAACCACCCCATCCTTCACTTAGTACAGGAACAACCACCCCCATCCTTCACTTAGTACAGGAATAACCACACCATCCTTCACTTAGTACAGGAACAACCACACCATCCTTCACTTAGTACAGGAACAACCACACCATCCTTCACTTAGTACAGGAACAACCACACCATCCTTCACTTAGTACAGGAACAACCACCCCATCCTTCACTTAGTACAAGAACAACCACCCCATCCTTCACTAAGTACAGGAACAACCACCCCATCCTTCACTTAGTACAGGAACAGCCACCCCATCCTTCACTTAGTACAGGAACAACCACCCCCATCCTTCACTTAGTACAGGAACAACCACCCCATCCTTCACTTAGTACAGGAACAACCACCCCATCCTTCACTTAGTACAGGAACAACCACCCCATCCTTCACTTAGTACAGGAACAACCACCCCATCCTTCACTTAGTACAGGAACAACCACCCCATCCTTCACTTAGTACAGGAACAACCACCCCCATCCTTCACTTAGTACAGGAACAACCACCCCATCCTTCACTTAGTACAGGAACAACCACCCCATCCTTCACTTAGTACAAGAACAACCACCCCATCCTTCACTAAGTACAGGAACAACCACCCCATCCTTCACTTAGTACAGGAACAGCCACCCCCATCCTTCACTTAGTACAGGAACAACCACCCCCATCCTTCACTTAGTACAGGAACAACCACCCCATCCTTCACTTAGTACAGGAACAACCACACCATCCTTCACTTAGTACAGGAACAACCACCCCCATCCTTCACTTAGTACAGGAACAACCACCCCATCCTTCACTTAGTACAGGAACAACCACACCATCCTTCACTTAGTACAGGAACAACCACACCATCCTTCACTTAGTACAGGAACAACCACCCCCATCCTTCACTTAGTACAGGAACAACCACCCCCATCCTTCACTTAGTACAGGAACAGCCACCCCATCCTTCACTTAGTACAGGAACAACCACCCCCATCCTTCACTTAGTACAGGAACAACCACCCCATCCTTCACTTAGTACAGGAACAACCACCACATCCTTCACTTAGTACAGGAACAGCCACCCCATCCTTCACTTAGTACAGGAACAACCACCCCCATCCTTCACTTAGTACAGGAACAACCACCCCCATCCTTCACTTAGTACAGGAACAACCACCCCCATCCTTCACTTAGTACAGGAACAACCACCCCCATCCTTCACTTAGTACAGGAACAACCACCCCCATCCTTCACTTAGTACAGGAACAACCACCCCCATCCTTCACTTAGTACAGGAACAACCACCCCCATCCTTCACTTAGTACAGGAACAACCACCCCCATCCTTCACTTAGTACAGGAACAACCACCCCATCCTTCACTTAGTACAGGAATAACCACACCATCCTTCACTTAGTACAGGAACAACCACCACCATCCTTCACTTAGTACAGGAACAACCACCCCCATCCTTCACTTAGTACAGGAACAACCACCCCCATCCTTCACTTAGTACAGGAACAACCACCCCCATCCTTCACTTAGTACAGGAACAACCACCCCCATCCTTCACTTAGTACAGGAACAACCACCCCCATCCTTCACTTAGTACAGGAACAACCACCCCCATCCTTCACTTAGTACAGGAACAACCACCCCCATCCTTCACTTAGTACAGGAACAACCACCCCCATCCTTCACTTAGTACAGGAACAACCACCCCCATCCTTCACTTAGTACAGGAACAACCACCCCCATCCTTCACTTAGTACAGGAACAACCACCCCCATCCTTCACTTAGTACAGGAACAACCACCCCCATCCTTCACTTAGTACAGGAACAACCACCCCCATCCTTCACTTAGTACAGGAACAACCACCCCCATCCTTCACTTAGTACAGGAACAACCACCCCAAACTTCACTTAGTACAGGAACAACCGCCCCCATCCTTCACTTAGTACAGGAACAACCACCCCCATCCTTCACTTAGTACAGGAACAACCACCCCCATCCTTCACTTAGTACAGGAACAACCACCCCCATCCTTCACTTAGTACAGGAACAACCACCCCCATCCTTCACTTAGTACAGGAACAACCACCCCAAACTTCACTTAGTACAGGAACAACCGCCCCCATCCTTCACTTAGTACAGGAACAACCACCCCCATCCTTCACTTAGTACAGGAACAACCACCCCCATCCTTCACTTAGTACAGGAACAACCACCCCCATCCTTCACTTAGTACAGGAACAACCACACCATCCTTCACTTAGTACAGGAACAACCACCCCACCCTTCACTTAGTACAGGAACAACCACCCCACCCTTCACTTAGTACAGGAACAACCACCCCACCCTTCACTTAGTACAGGAACAACCACCCCCATCCTTCACTTAGTACAGGAACAACCACCCCACCCTTCTCCGTGAATGCTCTGAAGGCTAACACGTGTCCAAACAGTCGGCAGGAGCAGACGATATTTATGAATTATTGATGTAAAGGAAGATGCTATTGTAGGGAGAATGATTTTTTTTTTTTTAAATCGTAGAAAAGGCCTTTTTGACCAACCCTTATTTTGAAAGGGGCCAAGCTGACGGTCTCGGAGTTTCCCCTCGCTCGTCACACGTACACACTATAGCGGCAATTTTAATGGGGATTCTTTAACGCCGTGTCAGATTGCTACGATTTACACAGTCATGGTTGTACATTACCCACTAACTGACTTTTTAAACTGTTCTCAAAAACCGCACTTTGGCCATGTTTGTCTCATAAAATGCTATAAAAATAAAAACGTTTAGTTCGATTTTAAAATGGCTTTTACCATTTTAATCAACGCCCAAACCCCATACAAACATAGTAAAAATCAGAATTAGACTAGTCGTTGAGATTCGACTGAAACCATCGTGGGGGGGGGGGGGGGGGTCACATTATAGATATGAGAATGGGGAAATCGCGCTGGCCGCATTAACACTACACTTTGCTGTCAGGTATAGGGCCGCAAAATATCGTCTTGCGGGCCTCAAATGGTCTGCGGTCCGCGAGTTTGAGACCCCTGGTGTTTTGGACATGACCTGTTTCTGCCATTGCGTAATTGGTCTTTATATTAAGCCTGTTCCATGTTCTGGGACATGACCTGTTTCTGCCATTGCGTAATTGGTCTTTATATTAAGCCTGTTCCATGTTCTGGGACATGACCTGTTTCTGCCATTGCGTAATTGGTCTTTATATTAAGCCTGTTCCATGTTCTGGGACATGACCTGTTTCTGCCATTGCGTAATTGGTCTTTATATTAAGCCTGTTCCATGTTCTTTGTTTGTTCTTGGCCTGTTCCATGTTCTTTGTGTGTTCTTGGTCTGTTCCGTGTGCCCAAATATTACCGATTCTTTCCTTGCTCTCATATTTCCCAGGTCTGTTCTGTACCCTGTTCCCTATAGTTGCACCTTGCTCCCTATAGTTTTACTCTTTTCCCTATAGTTGTACCATGTTCCCTATACTTTTACCCGGTTCCCTATAGTTGTACCTTGTTCCCTATAGTCGAACCCTGTTCCCTATAGGTGTACCCTGTTCCCTATAGTATATACCCCGTTCCCTACAGTTGTATCAACCCTGTTCCCTATAGTTGTACCCTGTTCCCTATAGTTGCACCCTGTTCACGTGCTATAATTTTTGTTGCGCTTTCTGTTCCCGTGAAATCTTGGTGTAAATCTCAATACATATTTCTCTATATTTTGAAACATTTTTGTTTACAGTTATAAATAAGTCGGAGATGTTCGCGAGATAATCTCTTCCCTAAAGCAGCCCACTTATCAATTTTCGGCACATTCAACCATTGGCTGTCATTCGTGATCAACCGTTTTGTCTCCAAACAGGATCATATAAGTTTTAAAACTGGTTTCATTGTATGCCACCACTCCGCTGCGCACCGGGGTGGTCAAAACACGGCGGTTCCCAAGATTTCCCTGTTTGGACAAAGACGCGCGACAGTAAAATGACATTGCTGGCAGCGCCAGGTCCCGGCGCCAAACCCGAGTCCAACATGAACGGCATCGTGAAAAAACTGTCGATATTCCTAGAACCTGATGACAACGTCGTCAGCCGTCTGGTGCTCAAACGGCAGAAGTTTCAGACGCACAGATGTGTAAGCAAAAAGGGGGAAGGGGTTGTTGGCACACGTGTGTTGTGTAGCAAATGGTGGGAATCTTAACACACATAATGGTGTTTTTAAAAAAACACACGAATCATTGTATGACTATTGATGAAAATAATACACTAGTAGAGATATGCAATGATTATGGCTATGCCTGACTATTATAATCTAGGTTTATGATTATTACTACTTTAATTTTTTTTTAAACTGTGTGGAATTGAGCGCTTATTTTCGCAAGGAAGTTCATCTCCAGCCCAGCTGCTTTGTTCATTATTAATTATTTAATCAATCTTAAATTTGTGAATATGCATTGCTCACTGTCAATACAGCTTTGGGCTCTCAGCCCTATTTTCATTGCTCACTGTCAATACAGCTGTGGGCTCTCAGCCCTATTTTCATTGCTCACTGTCAATACAGCTTTGGGCTCTCAGCCCTATTTTCATTGTTCACTGTCATACAGCTTAGGGCTCTCGGCCCTATTTTCATTGCTCACTGCCAATTGATGTCAATACAGCAATGGACTCTCATCCCTATTTTCATTGCTCACTGTCAATACAGCTTTGGACTCTCAGCCCTATTTTCTTTGCTCACTGTCAATACAGCTTTGGGCTCTCAGCCCTATTTTCATTGCTCACTGTAGTTACAGCTTTGGACTCTCAGCCCTATTTTCTTTGCTCACTGTCAATACAGCTTTGGGCTCTCAGCCCTATTTTCATTGCTCACTGTCAATACAGCTTTGGACTCTCAGCCTTACTCTGAGCCAGAGGTTCCTCATATTAAATTCTATTTAAAAACCAACTGCTATTCCAAGTAAAATCTATTAACTCTCTCCAACCATGTTAATCTTTTCAGACTAACTGTAATTATCTTTACTGTGATCCTGTGCAGATATTTTTACCATCCTCTGTTTCTTGGATGAACTCATTTTCCTTTGTTTCCTCCTCACAGCTGTCCACACCCCAGCCCATCACCCTGCACGCTGAGAAGCCCACCGTCAAGCCCTGCAAGACTAGCCAGGTTTTCAGCAGTTTGAAGCACGCCTACAGCATGCCTGACAACCTGGACAAGCTGTCCAGGAAGAAGCATTACTTTAGCTTAATTGGTGAGTGGGTCTTCCTTGGCAGCTGGACCAGCTGTCCATACTTTAGCTTAATTGGTGAGTGGGTCTTCCTTGGCAGCTGGACCAGCTGTCCATACTTAAGCTGAATTGGTGAGTGAGTCTCCCTTGGCAGCTGGACCAGCTGTCCATACTTTAGCTTAATTGATGAGTGAGTCTTCCTTGGCTGCTGGACCAGCTGTCCATACTCTAGCTGAATTGGTGAGTGAGTCTTCCTTGGCAGCTGGACCAGCTGTCCATACTTAAGCTGAATTGGTGAGTGAGTCTCCCTTGGCAGCTGGACCAGCTGTCCATACTTTAGCTTAATTGATGAGTGAGTCTTCCTTGGCAGCTGGACCAGCTGTCCATACTTAAGCTGAATTGGTGAGTGAGTCTCCCTTGGCAGCTGGACCAGCTGTCCATACTTTAGCTTAATTGATGAGTGAGTCTTCCTTGGCAGCTGGACCAACTGTCCATACTTTAGCTTAATTGGTGAGTGAGTCTTCCTTGGCAGCTGGACCAGCTGTCCATACTTTAGCTTAATTGTTGAGTCAGTCTTCCTTGGCAGCTGGACCAGCTGTCCATACTTTAGCTGAATTGGTGAGTCAGTCTTCCTTGGCAGCTGGACCAGCTGTCCATACTTTAGCTTAATTGGTGAGTCAGTCTTCCTTGGCAGCTGGACCAGCTGTCCATACTTTAGCTTAATTGGTGAGTCAGTCTTCCTTGGCAGCTGGACCAGCTGTCCATACTTTAGCTTAATTGGCGAGTCAGTCTTACTTGGCAGCTGGACCAGCTGTCCAGGAAGAAGCATTACTTTAGCTTAATTGGTGAGTCAGTCTTACTTGGCAGCTGGACCAGCTGTCCATACTTTAGCTGAATTGGCGAGTCAGTCTTACTTGGCAGCTGGACCAGCTGTCCATACTTTAGCGTAATTGGTGAGTCAGTCTTCCTTGGCAGCTGGACCAGCTGTCCATACTTTAGCTTAATTGGTGAGTGAGTCTTCCTTGGCAGCTGGACCAGCTGTCCATACTTTAGCTGAATTGGTGAGTCAGTCTTCCTTGGCAGCTAGACCAGCTGTCCAGGAAGAAGCATTACTTTAGCTTAATTGGCGAGTCAGTCTTACTTGGCATCTGGACCAGCTGTCCAGGAAGAAGCATTACTTTAGCTTAATTGGCGAGTGAGTCTTACTTTGCATCTGGACCAGCTGTCCAGGAAGAAGCATTACTTTAGCTTAATTGGCGAGTGAGTCTTACTTGGCATCTGGACCTGCTGTCCAGGAAGAAGCATTACTTTAGTTTAATTGGCGAGTGAGTCTTACTTTGCATCTGGACCAGCTGTCCAGGAAGAAGCATTACTTTAGCTTAATTGGCGAGTGAGTCTTACTTGGCATCTGGACCTGCTGTCCAGGAAGAAGCATTACTTTAGCTTAATTGGCGAGTCAGTCTTAATTGGCAGCTTTTGGGATGAAGTGTTGAATGTCATCTCCCACATTCAATAATACTTGTACGCCTTATGGCACTCGCCTAAAGGCCCTTTGTATCAGAAGACCGAGAGGAATGGAGAAGAATAGTGTACATGTCATCTGTGGCGCCCCAACGGTCGAAGGACTACGGGACCTGATGATGATGATGATCAGGAGGAATGGGACATAATCATATTGTTTGAATGATGGGGTGTCCACAGGAGTTAAGCTAGTGAGACCATACTGGTTTGCTTTGTGTGTGGGTGATAAAGGGAAAAATTGGGACATTTCAAGGTTTCCCAGCCCATTGGGACGAACCTGCTTATTCTGTAAGTTTCTTGTGCGTCCATCTTAGGTTCAGACAGCCAGAGCATCACAAGTCACCAGAGCGGAGGTGAGGAGTCATCAGATGAGTCAGAGTATTCCGTGGATTACCCAGAGAAATCGCTCAGCACTCGGACGTCCCATGTCATGCTGGCTGCTCTGGACCAGGTCCGTCCAATTAGCATGTGTATTTTGATTTTTATTTTTTTTATTCTTTTTTTTTGGAATGGGGGAGGTAACACTACTGAACTAAAATGATAAATTCTTACCAAGTCTAAGTTATTTGTTGTCTATTGTCTGGTCAAGTCTAAGTAAGACAGTGTCTATTGTCTGGTCAAGTCTAGGTTAAATGGTGTCTATTGTCTGGTCAAGTCTAAGTAAGACTGTCTATTGTCTGGTCAAGTCTAAGCAAGATTGGTGTCCACTGACTGGTCAAGTCTAAGTAAGACAGTGTCTATTGTCTGGTCAAGTCTAAGTTATCTTGTGTCTATTGTCTGGTCAAGTCTAAGTAAGACCGTCTATTGTCTGACCATGTCTAAGTTATCTGGTGTCTATTGTCTGGTCAAGTCTAAGTAAGACTGTCTATTGTCTGGTCAAGTCTAAGCAAGATTGATGTCCATTGACTGGTCAAGTCTAAGTAAGACAGTGTCTATTGTCTGGTCAAGTCTAAGTTATCTGGTGTCTATTGTCTGGTCAAGTCTAAGTTATCTGGTGCCCCGTTGTCCGACAATCTTTGATTGCGGCGCTTTGGATAGAAACTATTGGGGCTGGTCGCTCGTGCCGCGGAGGCTTGAGCATGTCGGTGGTTAGTCAGCCCTGCTTGGTCGGTTTTCCGGGCCCATTTGAACAAACGGCCCCAATTTTACGTGGGGGGGTCGTGAGCCAAGCTTTCTCGCAACCGCTGATTAGCAGCGGGGAGGCCTTCGGCCTCGGTTCGGCTGTAACTGTTACGAAGCGCCGGATCGGGGTTGGGGACGCCGCTCTTCGTGAGTGGTCGGCCAAGAGTCTGGTGCTCAGTGCCGCTTCAGCACATGTCTTTTACGGTGTCTTGTGATCCAGTCAAGTGTGTTAGGTCCATAAATAATTCCATCTATCTAAAGCACAACAAATTCCAACTCAGCTGATGGCAGGTCAAGGGTCATGGCGGGTCAAAGGTCATCACTGTGATGTTTCGTGTTGACACAAACTTGATTTGGAAGCTAATCAAAATGTCATCATGGGCAGATCCACGGGGGTGGGCTACTGGGAACTGGTTACACGAGCCTTGCATGAATATCTGTATGTAGCTGCTATGTAGACAATGAACCGTTATGATGAAATATTTCTATTTTATTACTTATTCCCATTTAAATCTTCCTTTTTCATAAACTTTCCTTTAAAACGAAAAGACAACCGCCACAGGCCACCCCGCCCCTCTTCCCTGTACCCCATGTATTGAATTTGTTTGTCGTCTGCCCATGTGTGTGAGTCAGGGACACTAGGAGCTGGAGATGGTGAGTTTCCTGTACTTGAGAGTATCAATCTCACGAAATCAACAAAATCGATAGTCACATCAATTTGGCGTAAGTTTTATCAAGGTTACATTTTTTTGGTTAAAATATATGTATATTTTTTTTTAAAAAGGCCTTTCTATAATCTATGAGAAAGTTTGTATGTGGACTTTGTTAGGGTTAGTGTGAGGTAGATTCCATTTAGGAAGTTGACATGAGTAAGTGGACTTAGTGTGATGTAGATTCCATTTAGGAAGTTGACATGAGTATGTGGAACTAGTGTGATGTAGATTCCATTTAGGAAGTTGACATGAGTATGTGGAACTAGTGTGATGTAGATTCCATTTAGGAAGTTGACATGAGTATGTGGAACTAGTGTGATGTAGATTCCATTTAGGAAGTTGACATGAGTATGTGTACTTAGTGTGATGTAGATTCCATTTAGGAAGTTGACATGAGTAAGTGGACTTAGTGTGATGTAGATTCCATTTAGGAAGTTGACATGAGTATGTGGACTTAGTGTGATGTAAATTCCATTTAGAAAGTCGACATGAGTATGTGGACTTAGTGTGATGTAAATTCCATTTAGGTAGCTGAGGTGTGTGTTTTAGAGTTTTGTGTTAGCAAAGATTACAGTACATCTCAAAAGCATTGTAGCAAAGATTACGGTACTTGTCAACAGCATTGTAGCAAAGATTATGGTACTTGTCAACAGCACTGTAGCAAAGATTACAGTACTTGTCAACAGCATCTATTTTATTGAAGGATTTGTCAAGGCTTGAAATCATAATTGAAATACAGTTGTTCTTTCATGATGTATTTACAGTATTTTCAATAAGTAATGTCACCATAGGTAGGTTTTGTGGTTAAGTGTGTTGACACCCACACATGTAGACACCAACACATGTTGACACCCACACATGTAGACACCAGCACATGTTGACACCCACACATGTTGACACCCACACATGTAGACACCAGCACAATTTGACTCGAGGTCATGACATTAAATCGACACAAATCCAGGCACATATGATTTGATGAGCCACAGGTGTCTTATCTAAGGGAATGAAACTTTTGACTGCAAACTACCGCCATCTGGGGACCTACATATTCTACAGTTAAACAAACCTCTGAGACTTGAGACTAAGTTCCAAATGGGCTCTGGGCATTATTCCATCACTTCCTGCCAAACCGTTAATGACAAGATGTTCCAAATGGGTTCTTGACATTATTCCATCACTTCCTGCCAAACCGTTAATGCCAAGGTGTATCTGAAATTTAACGCTTGGGCAACAGCTGATTCTTCATTTAAAAAAACTCTCCCAGACTTTATAGTTTTGCTAGAGATGTATCCAGTGACATTACAACATCACACATCAAAGATGACAACTTCTGGTAGAATTACAAAAAAGAAAGTTTCTTCCAACAGTCATCAATTGAACATGCCCCCCCCCCCCCTTTTTTGCCCTTTTTTCACTTCCCATCTATTTCCATCCCAACTTCCAGGCGCCCAAATTGTATTTAAAGGAAAAACTGAAATGTTTCTGTGATTTTTAACATTTGTAATGTTAGTGCTACAGAACGTTGTGAGCCCAGGGCAGAAAGTCCCTCTGGTACCCCCCCACCCCATTTGTCCCTTGTTTAAGAAAGTCCCTCTGGTACCCCCCCCCCACCCCATTTGTCCCTTGTTTAAAAGGGATGACTTGCTCTATCCCAAACAAAAAAAACTATTTGTACACAGAGTTAACATTAATTAGGATCTTGCTTTATATCCCATTCATTAACCAGCCAGCAGGATATCCTCATTATGGCTAACTATACAATGTGTTGACACCCCCCCCCCCCCCCGACAATCCTTAGAAAGGTCCTCTACATTTGTGAGGCATTCAGATAAAACAATTGTCCCATTTTTTTAAAACTCATGAATGAAGAGGACATAGCAAGACATCAAAAGTCTTCTCAAGACATCAAAAGTCTTCTCAAGACATCAAAAGTCTTCTCAAGACATCAAAAGTCTTCTCAAGACATCAAAAGTCTTCTGAAGACATCAAAAGTCTTCTGAAGACATCAAAAGTCTTCTCAAGACATCAAAAGTCTTCTCAAGACACCAAAAGTCTTCTCAAGACATCAAAAGTCTTCTCAAGACATCAAAAGTCTTCTCAAGACATCAAAAGTTTTCTCAAGACATCAAAAGTCTTCTCAAGACATCAAAATTCTTCTCAAGACATCAAAAGTCTTCTCAAGACATCAAAAGTCTTCTCAAGACATCAAAAGTCTTCTCAAGACATCAAAAGTCTTCTCAAGACATCAAAATTCTTCTCAAGAGATCAAAAGTCTTCTCAAGACATCAAAAGTCTTCTCAAGACATCAAAAGTCTTCTCAAGACATCAAAAGTCTTCTCAAGACATCAAAAGTCTTCTCAAGACACCAAAAGTCTTCTCAAGACATCAAAAGTCTTCTCAAGACATCAAAAGTCTTCTCAAGACATCAAAAGTCTTCTCAAGACACCAAAAGTCTTCTCAAGACATCAAAAGTCTGCTCAAGACATCAAAAGTCTTCTCAAGACATCAAAAGTCTTCTCAAGACATCAAAAGTCTTCTCAAGACATCAAAAGTCTTCTCAAGACATCAAAAGTCTTCTCAAGACACCAAAAGTCTTCTCAAGACATCAAAAGTCTTCTCAAGACATCAAAAGTCTTCTCAAGACATCAAAAGTCTTCTCAAGACATCAAAAGTCTTCTCAAGACACCAAAAGTCTTCTCAAGACATCAAAAGTCTTCTCAAGACATCAAAAGTCTTCTGGTGTGTCTCTTGTTTTTTTGTTTTGTAATACATGGTTACTTTTGATCTCCTTCACTTTGTGAGTAGAAAACATCCAACCCCAGGGCTGCCAGCTCCTCATTTCCTTGATATGATTAATCAAGACCAGACTTATGTGGAACATGTAATCAAGTGTAATCAGATGTAATTCAGATGTAATCAGGTGTAATTCAGACAAGAGCATAACTGTGTAATGAAGCTGGCTGATTCTATAGTGGACCCTTGTGCTATGGTCAGTGGACCATAGAGCCATCATAGGTGGAAAAGATCAGGCTAAAGACCTTAGGTTGAACAGTGTTATAAATGAATTGCTAGTTTTTTATTTCTATTACCCTCTTACTTCCATTACCCTCTTATTTGTATTACCCTCTTACTTCTATTACCCTCTTACTTCTATTACCCCCTTATTTCTATTAACCTCTTATTTTCGTCTTGTGACATAAGATGTTGGGTCTGATTTGCTTTGCCTACTTACGTCTGATTGCTTACAGATCTACGGTGATGAGCACCTGACCTACGCTGAGGCCCTGTGGGATCATGTGACCATGGACCCAGACGAGTTGGGGTTCAGAGCCGGGGATCTGATATGTGTGACGGACGCCTCGGACAAGCACTGGTGGTTCGGAGTACTGGATGGGCACGAGGGCTGGTTCCCTACAAACTATGTCAGGGTGAGGTCATGTTGTGTTGTTGTGAGGTCATGTTGTGTTGTTGTGAGGTCATGTTGTGTTGTTGTGAGGTCATGTTGTGTTGTTGTGAGGTCATGTTGTGATTATGTGTGGTCATGTTGTGTTTATGTGAGGTCATTGTGTGTCAGATAATAACAATGATCATGTTGTTTTCGACTTCAAATGGATGATAAATACAGTAATATTTATACACTGGTGTGGATGAAAGAGTGTATATACTTAAGGTGAATATAATAATTTGGGTATAAGAAGCTAACATACTAAAGCTTCAAAAGCTTCTCTGATAAATAATTCCACACCAAAAAAATAAAAGTCTTACATATTTTTTTAATGTCTTTAAATTATTTAAAGGAATTTTTTAATAAAAATTTTTAAAAGTATTTTCCTTGTATTAGCTGCGAGTGAACCAAGACATAATGGAGGAGGAGTTGGCCTTCCTGCTGGCAGAAAAGGAGGAAATGGTTGTCCCTCAGCATTCTGGGAATGTCGCCATGGCGCCCAATTACCTGGACAAACATCAGGCAAGAGCGAACGTTGTCAATGAGATCATCGGCGCTGAGAGGGAGTATGTCAAACATCTCAGGGATGTTGTGGAGGTGGGTACCTGCTGTAGATGTGGGATTAATGTGTCATTGGCTCTCAAAAGCTATTTTTTCCTCTTAAATGCAACCCCAGATGTAGGTTCAAAATGCATCCGCAGTCACCCCCAATAACCTCCAGGCCCCCCCCCACCCCAGCTTTTGGCTAAATAGCATGTTTGAATACTCATCAGCACAGCAGGGAAGATATTGTTTTGGTTGCAAATGAAATCTTTAAGTTAAATCCCACAGCCACATCTCCTGTATCGTCTTTGCATAGGTCCTAATGGGCTTTTAGGCTTCAAAACATCCTCAAAGCTTTTTACCCTTAATTAACTTAAAAGTGTCTGTTGTGCTTTAATCTCCCCAAAGTTAAAGGTACAAGAAAAGTTATTATAAGTTGCATATAAAAAAGTTCCTATTTCCCTGGGGTCATGTAAAAGTTACATTGTAAAAATGCACACCTCCCCCAGGGTTACGTAAAACAAGCTCGCAAGAGGCCTGAGATGTTCCCCATAGAGAAAGTGACCATCATCTTCAGTAACATTGAGGACATCTACCTGTTTGCCACACAGCTCCTGGAGCACCTGGAACTGTGCATCAACACTGGCCAGCCGCACCTGAGTGAGATTGGTCAGTGCTTCTTACAGAAGGTAATTGTTTCTGGAGCATGTAACTTTTCAGAAGAATGTAACTTTTCAGAAGAACACTCGGCAATCTTTTAATTTTATTAGTTGTATTAATAAGGTGCTTAATCACAGCATTTGTCTGGCTTAATGACAGCAGTTGTCTGGCTTATGGACAGCTGTTGTCTGGCTTAATCACAACATTTGTCTGGCTTAATGACAGCAGTTGCCTGGCTTAATTACAGCAGTTGTCTGGCTTATTGACAGCAGTTGTCTGGCTTAATAACAGCAGTTGTCTGGCTTATTGACAGCAGTTGTCTGGCTTAATCACAGCAGTTGTCTGGCTTATTGACAGCAGTTGTCTGGCTAATCACATCAGTTGTCTGGCTTAATCACGGCAGTGGTCTGGCTTAATCACAGCAGTGGTCTGGCTTATGGACAGCAGTTGTCTGGCTTATGGACAGTTGTTGTCTGGCTTATGGACAGTTGTCTGGCTTAATCACAGCAGTTGTCTGGCTTAATCACAGCATTTGTCTGGCTTAATGACAGCAGTTGTCTGGCTTAATGACAGCAGTTGTCTGGCTTATGGACAGCAGTTGTCTGGCTTATGGACAGCTGTTGTCTGGCTTATTGACAGCAGTGGTCTGGCTTAATCACAGCAGTGGTCTGGCTTAATCACAGCAGTGGTCTGGCTTAATCACAGCAGTTGTCTGGCTAAATCACAGCAGTTGTCTGGCTTAATCACAGCAGTTGTCTGGGCATCAAGTCTCCCTGTGACATGTCTCATGACTTGTAGCCCTGTATTTTTAAATGATTGAAGATTGCATTTATGATTGAGTTGTGCAGGTGTATCCCAGATTATGTGAGTCCAGACAGTAAGATGTTACAGTAATTTGAGGAAGTTAATCGCCCCAATTGTATTCTCAGGTCAAAGGATTTGAGATGTACTCTGATTACTGTAACAACCATCCCGCCGCCTGTGAGGAGCTGAGGGAGCTGTATCGGAACAAGAGGTACAGGCATTTTTTTGAGGTAAGTACAGGCTATTTCCTGTTATCTTATGTACAAAGCTTTTACATGAATAGGTGCTTTTGGGTACAACCTTAATATGGGTACAGGCCTACGTACTGTATTACTCTGCAGTCACCTGAGGCTATGAAATATTATAAATGTCTTCTGTCTGGTCAATAGACCATGCAAGGATACCCCTTCCCTTTGTCCATTATACCACTGTATGAAGGCTCCACTTTCTACAGGGTGTTTCTTTTCTTGTGTTACTCTCCAGGCTTGCAGGCTTCTCCAAGAGATGATTGAGATTCCTTTGGAAGGCTTCTTACTGACCCCCGTCCAGAAGATCTGCAAGTACCACCTCCAGCTGGCGGAGCTGCTGAAGTTCACCCCCCATGACCACCCCGACTATCGCTACGTGGAGGCCGCCCTGGAGGCCATGAAGAAGATAGCCACGCTGATCAACGAAAGGAAGAGGAAGATGGAGAGCATTGAAAAGTTGGCGGCCTGGCAGTTGCTGGTGGACGACTGGGAGGTGAGTGGATGTGATGATAGATTGACCACAGGGCTTCTCACTTCACAATGACTGGCTTTTCTGAACAGACATGAGTAATGTAACATCCAAAGAGCCTCCCACATGGTTAGGGAGTTTGTTTTGTTTAACTTTAAAAAAAAAACTTGACACTTGCTTACACTTCTGTTGACCATTATTTGATAATTTAACAGTTAACAGCGTCGGTCAGAAATTTCTCTTATTTTCCACTTGTAGAAATTTCTCTTGTAGAGAGCTGAAAAACCATCTTACATCTCAGCTCCCTTCTCCCTGTAACTTTTTATCAAACAAAATTTGGGGGACATTACATTCCCTTATTCCTAAAGTGAAAAGTTGTTAAGCTTGCAAAGCATGAGTCAGCATGTCACCTGGCTAAATAAAGATCAGCATAATGGGAATTCAAAAGATTTATATAAGTTTGACCTAACATATGCATAGGCAGGTTGTCAACTGGTAAGGTAAGACAGTAAGCCATCTGGTTGATGAGGCAGCGACCACTGGTCTGACCAGTTTGTTTTTTTCCAAAATTACTTTGAAACTAGAAATAAAAAATGTTATTGAGATTTACCTACTGCTGCTTGAAGTGCAACGCAACACTGATAGAAAGCATTATCTAAAAGTCTTTGGCTGACAAAATGAAAAATCCCCTTTTTTAAAAAAAAAAATTTATTTACTTGATTATGTCGATTCTCCTCGAGTAGCTGACATACCCCGTATATCTCCAGGGCCCAGACATCCTGGAGGACAGCTCCGAGTTGATTTACTCTGGGGAGCTCAACAAAGTGAACCACGCCGGGTGGTCGCAAGAGAGATACTTCTTCCTCTTTGACCACCAGCTCATCTACTGCAAGAAAGATCTCCTCAAGAAGTCCAGCTTCTGTTTCAAGGGACGTATCATCATGGACGACTGCAAGGTCTTCAATTTACCAGACGGCAGAGGTCAGTTCGGTTCTTTTTTTTTTTTTACTGATTTCTTTTCTTTCATGTTAACCCTCTTCATTCAAAGAAGCTCTTTCAAAGCTTACGTCCATTTTATTAAGCCACGGAACAAATCTTCTCTTTTTTTTACGGATTTCTTTTCTTTCATGTTAACCCTCTTCATTCAAAGAAGCTCTTTCAAAGCTTACGTCCATTTTATTAAGCCACGGAACAAATCTTCTCTCACTTGTATTGTCATTTATTTTGACTATTTTTTTGTTTCTCTTCCAATAAGACAAACTTATTTTAACTGACAAAATGAGATAAACAGTTGACATTGAAACTATTACTGAAACCATTATGTTCAAACATCTTCTCAGACTCCCAATGCAATGTGACAGTAACTGAAACCATTATTTTCAAACACGTTCTCAGACTCCCAATGCAATGTGACAGTAACTGAAACCATTATTTTCAAACATGTTCTCAGACTCCCAATACAATGTGACGGTGAGAAACGCCTGGAAACTCCATGACACACACAGAGACAAGTGCTACCTCCTGGTGGCCAAGACGTTGGTCATCAAACAGAGGTGGCTCAAAGCATTCCAAGATGAGAGGAGGAGGGTCAAGGACGATGCTGAAAACAGTGAGCCAGATTTTTTTTAGTTTGAAAAATGTTTTTTAAGTCACTGCCTGTAAATTAGATCAGTAAGTTGAAGATGTTCCAGGTTGTTTCTTTGTTTCACAATGACATTGTAAGTTTCTGGAATGAACAATTGACCCCAGCCGGGCAGCTGTTCATGTGGAAGATGAAAACCCTAAATTCAGAACCCCCGATTTTGGCTTGGGATGAAAGTGGATTTACTACATTCTCCCAAAACATTAGCCAAACCCATAAAAAAATAATTTAAAATTGTTCATTACAGTTAATATCCACAAGTGATATTTTAGAAGAAAAAAAAATTATTGTAAACATAAAGGTGCACTCCTCATCTAGACCAAACACTTTTGACGTAATTCTTCCACCTTGCGAATCTAAATGATAACTTAATAATCTGTTTATTTTTGTATTTATTTATTTTTATTTTTTTTTAATTTTTAAAAAAAAAAATAGATTTTAACATTCCCGCCCACGTCAAGCAAGCAGTGATAACTAACTTCAAGCAGAAGACAATCCATAACAAGCCTAAAGGTGGGTAACTCATATACATCAAGTTTCATTTGTTTATCCTTTAAAATGGTGAACAGCAGACTCTCAGCGGTAGGCTCTCAACGGCTTCTTTAGATTTCTGTGTTGACATCTTTTTTAAATCTTTCACTTTAGTCCATATTGGTTTTAATGCACTGGAAAAAAATGTCTTCGTTTTGTGGGGGAAAATTTGAAAATCTGTAAAGGAATTTACAAAAATGTTGAGGGTTTTGTTTTGTCTTTTGGGGGGGGGGGGGATTTCCCTCCCAGTTTTATTTTTGTTTTTTTTCCCCTGTGTTTGATTGGCTTCACTTTGTTCCTTTTTTTTAATACATTTTTTTTTTTTTAATTTAACGGGTTTTATTTATGAAATAAAAAAAGCTTTGCTTATTTACATAGTGACATAGTGTTTAACGCTGAATGATTTGATGCTGAAATTCGCAGGTATATTGCTGTGGCTGACACGAAAATCCTAAACAAAGAAGAAGGTGAACTTGATGACACCAGTGCTTGATCTCTTTTTTTGTTTGTTTACATGTTCTAAAGCATACCTTAATCCCTACCCTACTCATACTCTGATATCATGTTTTCACTCTACTCACAATTGATGTGTGGTGGTTGTTTTGGGGGAGAAACTGGATGACAATCTATTTTTAGGACTGTCTATTTTCTACAACTAATGAACTTTGACCTGTCAATGCAACAAAGAATTTACACACATTTTTCTGGTCCTTTGAAACCTTTTTTTTTTTATATAAATTTCTAATTCCAAACATTATATTTTTATTTTTTTTTAGATACTGAAATGTCAAACTGCAATAATAGTAAAAGTAATTAAAAAAAATTATAATTGACTAAACCACTATGTTAATTTATATCCTCAGCAAATTTCACCAACAGAGTTATTGTTCTTGAATAGTCCCTTCTCTGAAAGTGCTTTATATTAATTAATACACAAGAATACAATTATTCCATTAGCCCGTAGATTTTTTTAAAGGACTAAAATAAATAATTGTAAACTAGCTGGTAGTAAAATATTTCGTAAGGTTTACTCAATTCAGGCTGAAAATCTTGAGGTAATGTGTTCATTGCTGTTTAAAAAAATAAATTTTAATTTATAACCACAGGCGGTTTGATATATGCTTCAATAAATGCATGCCTTTTGGTGGTATGGCACTGTATATGCATTCCCCCCCCCCCACCAACCCCCACTTATCTATTTAACTTGTGGAATTTTATTCTGTTCTTCAGTCTGAGGCCCTGCATCCAGTGGTGTACGTATCCGGAAATTTGATCAAAAGAAATTTCGTCGACGGAAATTTGATCTAACGGAAATTTGGTCGAATCTTTTTTTCAGTCCACACGTTAAGATTTTGCTTCAAATTAATTTTGGATGCATTATTTTATTTTACTATTTATTAAAGTGCGTTCAAAAAGAAATTTGAAGAAAATTTTAACGTGTGAACTGAAAAAAAGATTCGACCAATTTTCCGTCGACAACATTTCTTTCGATCAAATTTCCGGTAACCAGTGGTGTATCTAGGGTGGTGGGGAAGGTCCTTTGCCCTAAGCTCCATCTAAATGGGTGCCTAATGGGGGCGAGAAGCTATTTTCTCATCACCTCACGCCTGCCTCAGGTTCCATTTTCCCTATATACTATTTTCTTTTTGGTAAGAGTCCCCACTCCAATACTGGGGCAGTCCCTGTTGGATGATTGTCCCGACCCAAGCTGAAAACCAAGCGAGAAATATCAGATATTTTTGGGGGTGGGGCCTATGCAGCCAGCGGTGGTTTGGAGCCGGTTCGGTCAGGCTCGTGCGAACCGTTGGTTCAAAATAATAAATATGACTGACTGTGGCGGTGACCGTTATGGCATAAGGGGACACACTAACTGCGAACCCTTTGTTACGAATTTGGCAATACACCGCTGTATGCAGCCATCCTCCCCATTATTCACTACTGCCTACAACATTGATAAAGTTCAATGGATTTAACCCCTAGAACAAGTTAACATCTACAGTCAGTGTTGTAATATCATATTGGGTTTATTTCAGGTGTTTTTAGGAAACTGACAATAACATCCCAATGTTGAAAGTTACAAAGCAACTGATTTCTTCAAATAAAAATTCCCTCCAAATTTTATATTTTCTATAAACTTAATGGGGGGGGGGGGGGGGTTGTGTTTGTTATGTTTTAAGTGAAATGTGTTGCAATTAAATAACTTTTGAATGGCTAAAGTTACCTTTCTTGAATTAAAAGTTAAAAATATTCTACCTTTTTCAATCACTACCCTTTCTGTTTCTTTTCTGGGGTCCCACACCCCCTCCCCCACCCTTACTTCTTGTTTGAAAACGGTTTGTTTTTTCCCCTTCAAACTCAGAAGTCTCAATTCTTTCCACAATTATTGTTCTAATAAGCATGAGTAGTTTCACTTCTGGGTAAAACTGTTACCATGGCAACAGTAGAGAGATGTGGTCAGAGAGCTGCATGTCATGAACTTAACATCCCTTCCCTAAGTCCTAACTTGGGGCCCACTTGTACCTAGGGCTGCTAACAAAACAATTATTTAAACAAACCTAACCAAAGAAACCCAAACCATTGTAAAATGTCCTTATGCCACATAGTGTCTGCCTTGGTCCCCCAAACTATTAACATCATGATATGGTTTGAAACTAACTCAGGGTGAGCTCTCAGGTTATTTATCTTGCTGTTTGCATTAAGCCATATCAGTTTTACACAAAGTAAAATAAATTGTTATCAATAATATTTAAAATTTCATTTTGGTCAGTCACAATAAAAGTATCTTCTCTTGGAAAAAATGTATCGGATATTTAACTATATCAATTATTAAATTGAATTAATACAATCATCAATGAAATATGTGTTAAAGTTAATGGTAAATATCAAATATAAAATAATGCTCTTAAGATTAGCAAATCACCATATCTTCAATTTTCCATTTGTTTGAATCTCCTGTGTGAATCCAATACTAAAGATTGCTATGAATAGGCTTGTTGCTCGTACATTTGCCATGTGATAATGTGATAGTTATTTCCCAAGATAATAAGATAGCTATTTCCTATCTTGTGGCTATAATGGGCCCTTAGTGTTAAGTTAATTGTTCTTCATTTGAACTCTGGGTTGGACCAACATCTATATAATTTTTTATGTGGGGGAGAGTACAAGTTTTTCAAATCCCTATTTGGAAATGTCATATTCTATTGGAATACTGATTATAAAATGAAAGTCAACATTTCCCAGCAAAGCAGCCAACTAGTTTGGTTGTGAAGTATATGAGCTTTCAGATATTTATGGTCAACTTTTCACTCAGTTTACTTTTCTCTGTCCTGGCCTCAATTCAGCTTCTCTTCTGCATTTCTATTAATGACAGAGAGCAAGCTGACCACAATTTGAGACTCCTTGAAGGGTTCACTTGTTGATTAGAAACGTCATAATTGATTAACAAATGAAAATGAAACAAACTCAATTTTTTTTTTAATTATTTCACAGGTAAGAGCAAATTCAACCGCACTAACAGTGCCTCAGCAACGCTGCCTCGGTCAAAAGCCCGCCACAAGGTCAAGTCTGACGGAACCCTGGAAAAGGCGACCAAAAAAATCAACTGGTTCTTCCTCCTGGGGAAAGGGAAATCCTGAAAATGAAATCAAGAAACGTAACCCTTTTGACAACCCACTTGGTGGGCAGGTTACCCGCTCTTGATTCCTCGGGCCTTCGGAAGGATTAAGCCTCAAGTACATCATGAATGACTGCTGTATCCAGATTTTGACAGTGGATATTATCATCCAGGCATGGAGTCGTGGATTAACTTGACTTGTCCTCTCCCAAACCCAACACTACTACCAGCTGGAATTGGTCTTGTGTCAGTCATTACAGAGTGCATTCTGGCTCTTCAAGTGACCTGGGAAAACACAAGGCCAAGACAGCCAGGACTTCACACTGTGTTAAACTAAATGATAGGCTTATCCTATCACCGATGAAGACTCAGCAAGGTCTCGATGGGCTTTTTTTGTTTTTACTAAAATGTTTCATGTGCACAAAAGCTTTTTCGAACTTGCGTGTTATTAAAAAAAAAAAAGCCAGCAATGACTGTTTCAGATTATCCATTATCGCCCAAACAGTAATTTATGTGCTGTGTTCTTGACAGTGTTTGATATCACTAGCGGATATAACGACTGATTTCAGTGTCGGCTATGAGGGATACAGGATATACAAGGATCAAGTGGATTTTAAAACTTTTTGGGTAATTTGAATGTACGGTTGGATTACTGAAGTTTGTTTTCCTTGGAAAAGACAAGAATTGGTGATGAATGCACTTTGAAGAAGTTGATCCCAGTGGTTTCCAAACTTTTACTTTACTATTGAAGTGCTAGACATTGGTACATTATCGAAACATTTGTGGAAAAATAATGTTTAAAATAGGATGCTTAACATTCAACTGCCACCCCCGCTGATGCTATTGCTAGACCATAGTTTGGGGACCCTCTGCTTCATACAAATCTTTTCATGTTTCCTCCCATCTTTGGGCGTCTGTGTCCAGCTGAGACGGGTGTACATAAATGTACCAACTGCCAGGTAACATCAACGTATCTACATCAACGAATAACCACATGCTTAGTGTTCTCATCTATGCCTAATGGCTCTGTTACAGCTACAGCCACCATCAGCTAAGAATATTTTTTCGCTCATCGTCAAGCAATCACAAATGTTGCCCTACCATCGTATGGCCAGCAGCATCATCATGTCAGCTGTCTTGCAGTCAGGACAAGTTGTCACACCATCATGTTAGCATTCACACCATCTTGTTAGCTTTCACACCATCACAGAGGATGTCATGCCATCACAGAGGCTGTCATGCCATCGTAGAAGGTCATAAATGCAACGTCTTCAGATCAAGGGCCACCAAGATGGACACTGGTCAAGACTGTCTTATTCTCTCATTTACATATAAAAATAAATCATGTTGTGTGGGTGTGTCTAATCAAGTGATCAAATTCCTGATCACTATAGAAAGTAGTGCGGACAGACTTGTAGATGTTTTCATTTATTTATTTTTTTCTACTGCTTCTTATAGGACAAAATAAGATCTGGTCTTGGCTGGGATACAAGATGAGGTTATTATTTAAAATGTGTCTCTCATTTGTGGGGCAAATTTTAAACTATTAAAATTAATAGTTCCAATGAATAATAAATATTGCATACAGTAGGTACTGTCTAATGTTTGAGTTTTGGCCCCTGGTAAGTCTGTGAGAGTTAATCTTGGGAGCCCCTGTTTTAAAGATGCATGGCCTTGTTTCTTTTCGGTGGGGTGGTTTTTTTGCCTCCATATCAAGCTGCTTCTGGGTTCTCATTGTCTTTCTAGATAACAGCAAAAGATCATTATATGCATTTGCCAGCTGACCTACCATGTTCTTTCCAGCTCATCTGAAAGATGAATGCTGTCCTAAAATGTTGCTGGATTGGATGTGCTGAATCCATTTGAGAGGTCTTAGATTAACTTCCATTTTGGGAACTTCATGATGTGTGGTGTCATTATCTGTTTGGATACATACTAAGGTCGACCTAATCTGGAGTGCTCTCAAGTACCCAGGTTGTATGACAGCTAGTCTTGAGTAATTTGCTCCATTAACAAACAAAAAAAGTGTGGAGAGGTTATAAGCCTTCACCCGATGTGTTTGAAGGAAGCTATGAAACTAAACACAAGGGTCACTGGTCAGAAGTGTGCCTGATTTGCCAGCCATCAGTAGGAGGCCATCGCCACTTTCTGATGTGTTGTCTGTCTCCTTCTGAGAATCAAATCTGTTTTGGTTGCAGAGATGTTTGAATATATATGAGCTTAACAGTGTTTCCAAAGCGTGTGATTTCTAGGCATTAGTCCGCTGCCTGGGTATAATCATTTAAGATTTTTTTTTTTTTTTTAACATATGAAATTAAATTATGGCTGTTGTATAATGTCTAATATATTTCGTCAAGCTAGTGCTTGAAATAAATAGAAAGAACTTGCTTGAGGATGTACTCATTTAATTTGCCATATTTTTTTTTTAAGTTGATTTGAAAGGGTTCTTTAACAAAGTAGAACCCACTAGACCGGAAGTCTGTGGTATCTTGTCATTTAGTTGTAGCCCAAGTAGAATGGTTACTTTAAAATAGAAGCATTTCTAATATTGCTAGTTTATTGACACTGTAATGTTGCTTTTTGGTTTTAATGCTGCAAAAAATGGTTGCATCACTCTGTGCTAATGAAAATTTTCACGTTTACCAGGTCAGGACAGAATTATTATTATTTTTTTTTATTAATAGTAAATAAAAGTATTTATTGGAAAAATAGTTCATTGATGAGAAACTAGATTTTTATTTAAATTTCATTTTTATGGCCCTTGCTGACAATATACAGAGTGATGTTTCTTTTGTCCAAAAGAACCAGTTTTACAGAATTATACCACTAAAGGCAGTAAAAAAAATTAAAAAGCCAAAATTTTTAAAAACATATTTTTTTAAAAAAACTATTTGGTCATGTAAAATATGTAGAACAGAAGGTTGATATTGGTAGGCTTCAGTTAATTACTTTAAAACATTTAGTTTTAGACAAGTCATTCAAAACATGGACCAAGCCCAGAAACAAAACTTTATATTAAAGTTGTTTGCTGTTCTCAATGTGTTCCATCAAATTTTATTTTGCATAGTTTCATCAACAGATCCATTCATCAGTTTTGATGAAACCATATGGACTGATTGGACCAACTTCTATATTACATCATTTAAATCCCAACTCCTGCATTACAATTACATTGTATTCAAGTACAAACTTAATTTACATATTCCTTAAATAAATCAGTCATAGATTTTTTTTTTAATGTTTTTTTTTTTTTTTTTTTACAATTTCATAAAGCATAATAAAATTACATCTATCAATCTTCAAGATGTCTCATATTTACCAAACATATTTAGGTGACATAACTTTAGCATCAAACAACATATTCCTTTACTCCCTACAATTTCTTAGTTATTGATTACCCCCCTTGAAATTTGGTTATGTGATATTTTGTTTAATTTTATTAATTTTATATATATAAGTTTATAACTTCAACACTTTTCACAAAACATTGTACATTTTGACACTGCTCAGATGTGTGTGTGGTGTGGGGTTGGGGGGGGGGGGGGACCTCTGTGTAAATAGAGTAAATTTGCCCTTACATATTTCCTGCATCTGTGTGTGCAGTAAATGCTGTGTTAATATATAGTCTTAGCGAAGCCATCACTGCTATTCAACTCAAACGACTTTTTTTTAGAACAGAACGTACAAAACAGTTTAATTTTCTTTTATGTCTCTTGTTAAATGCATTTCACTTAATGTACTTCAGTTGTGATTAATTTCAGCTATTAAAAAAAAATAGCTGAAAGAATTATATGTCATTGTTATTGCAAGACAACAGCTCTGATAGTTGCATGCCTTCAGCAGATGGAGCAGTGTGTCGATTCAGCACTCATGAATGACTCCAGCTATTGCCTGCTTATTTTGCCCCTGTTCCTCTGGTACTGTAATGACATAGTACAATCTGTGAAATGGTAATACAATATTTAAGAAGCCACCTCCATGTTTCTAAACTCAGATGCAGAGTTAATGTTGTCTATGGATTACATTTTGAAAACTGTTTTTAAGGCTAATCTCTTATTTTTAGCGCCATTGAGGATGTATCATTTTAAGCATTTTTACAATTAAAAGCACCCTAACTGCCAGATGAAGCTACATTAAAACAAGTCAGTGTTAATAGAACAAGTTTTAATTGTTTTCCAATTTAGTCTATCTTTATATTTTTGTTGGTTTTTATTAAGGGATTTTTAGTTTCTGAGTTCTCCTTAAATAATACAACATTGCCGCCTTGAATAACAAAAGATGGATCGAGTGTACTTTTTTGATCTTCTACAATTTGTTTAATATTTATGGGTGGTTTTTTTTTTGGTTTGTTTCAGGAAATAAAGACAATGTTTGACTTATAAAAAACCTTGACCATAAAAGATGACCTATTTAAGGCTTGACCTTAGAACTAAAAGTTTTAGACATTAATTTTTTTTTATAACAAATATTGAAATGAATAACTCGTCCTTTGCTCTTTGGGACCATGCACATACTATATGATTTTTTTTTTGGGGGGGGGGGGAATCTTTTGTTATATTGTCTTATATGGGGTGGGGGTTACATTTTTAATTCGTATTATTGCAAAATGGCTTCTTTTTCAGATGTGCACAATTAGTCTAGATGCAATATGAATTTATATTATTTGCTTCCAATAATTAGCAGGTTTTTTTTTTGTTTAATTAATAATACTAACTGTTTGCTTGAAATTTGTTTGTTTCTATGGATGTTATATAGTTATGGTACGTTATATAGTTATGGTACGTTATATAGTTATGGTACGTTATATAGTTATGGTACGTTATATAGTTATGGTACATTATATAGTTATGGTACGTTATATAGTTATGGTACGTTATATAGTTATGGTACATTATATAGTTATGGTACGTTATATAGTTATGGTACATTATATAGTTATGGTACGTTATATAGTTATGGTACGTTATATAGTTATGGTACATTATATAGTTATGGTACGTTATATAGTTATGGTACACAATATTGGGGAAGGGGGGATGGGGTTCAAATTCTTTTTGTGTTATGTATTATGTGCATGGCTCCTTTGTTAAGTTTAGTTACATTAAAGATTGCAAAATATTAAAATGAATAACTTACACCTAGGTATATATGGTAAATTTATTTTCATTTAAGAATTATCAGAAATTCTGCTGGTCGGGGGTGGAGACAGATGTGATAAGGCAAAAATTCAAGGGGCTCCATCTATGTCATAAAACTAAAGGAAAAATTCACTTAATGACAGTTTGCTTGTAACGGTACCAGTACTTGCAGGTTGAATTATGGGTGTTGATTTTTTTTTTCTGTGGTTTAACCGTGTGACAACCATGTGGCAACCATGTGACAACCGTTGACCTCATTTTCCCAGGTCCACCTGCAGCGCAAAAGGGATCCCAATTTGAATGAGTGGAGCGGCACAGGACCATAACTTTAGCCAGCTGGTTAAGTCGCAAAGCCAGCTGATTAAGCACCGCTGCATTGTCAAAGAGATTGTCATTCGGGTGACACTTCGATTGCATTGTGTTATAAATTTATATTTACTGTACCAGGTTTGTTTGTACTAAGTTCATGTACCAGGTTTGTTTGTACTAAGTTCACGTACCAGGTGTGTTTGTACCAAGTTCACGTACCAGGTTTGTTTGTACCAAGTTCACAGTTGAAATCATCAAAGTCATGTGACAACTAACTTTTTGTGTGTTCACAAAAACAAAATTAGTAACACACTGGTCTGCACAAACAATGCACTATTTATGACAGCTACAAACAGTTGAGTCTGGTGACAGCTGTAAACTTTACTGACATCTTTAAACATCATTTGTTAAATCCTGTATTATACTTGTAACTACTGTACATCTATCCTAGGTATTCTTGACTTCTCCCACATTATGCAAGGTGTTTGATACAGGGGATGTAGCTATGATGAGCCAGTTTGGATCTAGCATAAAATTATTTACAATGCATTGGTCACACTGTCTTCCTCTCTGAGAGATTATTCAATGATTAGAGTCCATTATGTTTTTTAATGGATTGGTTTTCTTGTAACTTTGACATAAAATGAAACTCAGAATGAAAATTCTAAATTCCTGATAGTTGAGTTGTGCATTAGTTCATATGAACATTATCTTTGTTATTTTTGTAATGTGCATGAGCTGTATGTGCGTTGACATGGAATGACTGTACAGGCTAACAAAGAAATTGTTTGTTTTTTTATTTGATCTCTAAAACAAATTAATTTGATTATGCTTTAAAGACACACACGTAGATCAGTTGTGTTTGTACATAAATAATTAATTAGATTTGTAAAATGTACAGTCTTAGATCAGTATGTTCAATTTAGTTTCTCTTAATTTATTTTGAATATCTTCATTGTCCATGAATTGTGTGCATTTATGAATGTAAATTCAATATTTTTATGGAAGATCCAATTAAAAATTAAAAAAAAAAACTAACAATAAATGAGTTCCTTATTCAAAACATGAAAGTTCATGTGTCATGAGAGTGAATATGTGTACCATGAAATTGTATCTATAATGTATAGGATCATACGTCATGTATCATATACACTTTCTCAGCAATTTATTTTCTTCCTATTACATAGCCCACATAAATGATAGATGATAAAGAGACTACCCATGTTTACTCTCTAAACTAACCATGTTTTCTATTGTTCTGTAGTACTAAAATTTGTCATGTAAGAATTTTAAAAGTAGCTGTGTAATTATAAGCTTTTGAACTAAAAACAAATTATTACAATGATTATGAAATTAAGCCCCAAAACTATTTAATCCTTTCATTTCCAGCAAAGTTTTTTTTTACTCTGGCTAAGGCTCTTAATTCCTCTCAATAGATGCATTAAAATTTCAATTATTTCCTGAGACTAAGAGAAATAAGAAGTAATTTTACCATACAGACAAATATATCAATAAATACAAAGCAATCCAAGACTAATATTTTAAATTGACATTTTAATCATTGAATGGTATTGCACACAACCTCTCCAATCTTTTAATAAGTTTACAAAAAAATGCAGTGCACAACCAACATGTTATGATTACAGCTTATTATAAATTTCAATCTTAGGTAGCTGAGATCTTTATAAATTTACATTTTGAGGATTTCATTAACTGCCATTAATGAATATTTCTGTCATCCCGGGGTTGTGTAAAAAAAAAAAAAAAAAACATTTGCATTTTAACATGTGTCACCATTATCAGACACACATTTATAACAAAAACTTTTAAAAAGCATTACATTGTTGGGAGAGTTTTGGTCTTAAGAAAAAAATCTGGCCACATATTCAAGCATCATTTTTATAGGTGGTATTTTTATAATTAAAAAAAAGTTGAGCCCACAACTGTTTGAATAATTGAGCACTGCCCTGGGGCAATCTTCCTGAACCATTGAAATTAATCAATAATGATGGGCAGCCATAATGTCCTCAAACATGTGTGCCACCTTTTGGAGGGGGGTGGGGGGTCAGTAGGTGTTTTTTGTCTAGTATAAATAAGGCCATTTTTTAAAAATTGCCCTAAGGTTATTATAATTTAACTTTACATAAGGGGTAAAATAAATGTTCATTGAAATGGATGAAAAAATATTTTTTTAACTCAAGAGATATACATCATCAATAATGTTGACATAACTATTTTAAATTACATAATGATGGTAAACATAAAAAGTCCTTAAACATATAAACATAGATATCAGGTTTTTCAGGCTGGATTAGTTTTCATGTTTGGAATAAAAATTTAAATAAAAGCACCTCGAGTTTGAGTTTACCTAAAGTTAAATGAAATTCAATCTTACACACCAATAATTGGATGGTCGGTCACACGTACAACTATGTATGAACAGATATAAATATAACTATGTATGAACGACAGCTGTTCCTGAGAGAGGCCTTAAAAGTTGGTATGATTTAAATTAACCTATTGTGGGTGGTTTTTTAAAATGGAAGGTTCTTGGTGATTTTATTTTAATTAGGGGGCCGGTTCACTGTATCAGAGACTTGGTGGCCGTCTGTTTGAAAAAATTGTGAACCAATGTCTATGCACACTGCACATATCTTTATATGTACACTGCACATAACTTCTAACACTACACATATATTATTGGTACTGGAAAAATACAATATTTAAAATGAAAAACAATTTAAGCAACATAAAGTTATTAGTATTTCAATGGGAAATATGGACCTGTATTTGGCTAAATAAGTGGTCATGTCCATTTTCCAGTCTGTCACTGTCAGGTATCCAGGCGGGCCGGGTTAATTATAGATGCCTAGCGGGTCGAATTTGGACCGTGGATCGTCATTCAGTATTTCGTATCCAATTTCTGCTAATACAACTAGCCCCTAATTTAGGATTTGACTAGTAAGAAGTACTGTTACTTGCATCAGTACCATACTCTTAGTAGTTACACTTAGAATAAGTAAGGCTGTTCGGAGCCGGCTGTTCAACTGTTCTAATCCTAGTCATTATTTTCGTTGCTTAGTAATCAGTACCTCTGCTTAGTAAAGCACACCGATAAATCTAACGTAAACAATATGGAGGCATTGACCTATCGACCTATGAACTAGGTACTTGGGTTTGCTATTCTCTACAATTCGATAGAACGACATAATAATGCATCAGCTGCGTTTTAAATCAACCCCCACAATTCTGAATCCCATTATTTTCATCAATAAAATACATTTAAGGCCATTTGGGCGTCTAAACTGGTCTGACCCCCGGCGAATCTGTCACCTTTCTGGACCTCATAAGCTACGCTTCCGTGCAGCATCCATCATTGTTGCATAATCATAATCTTAATTTGTAAAGTGTAAATAGTAAAAGGGCAGAGTTTTTGAATGCTCGCGTAGTATTTGTAGGAATCAACAGACAGTGACAAAATGTTTACAGGATATTGGATAAGATTTTGTTTTATAATTTATTCTTTATCAAAAGTAGTGTCCAGGGTATGAAAATGACATAAATATATATATATATATATATATATCATACATAAATATAATTTTTCATAAATAACCAAATTACAAATATAAAATTAACATTATATAAACTAAAAAATATCAAGCAGTATTATGGACGAGTGGATGAGCAAATCATTTTTTTAACGTTTTTTAGTATTTACATTATATTTAAATATCAAATACAAGTATTTAAATATCAAATACAAGTAAATTAATATCTTGGGGAAAATGTGGAGATTTGATGCCATTAGTTTACTGGAAATAACCCGTGGAAAACCACGGTGGCATGTACAACTGAAGGCCCCCCCCCCCCCCCCAACCATTCTTTCACTTGGTAGCCTTCAGCGACCACGCTTTCTGATTTTTTTCCCTTATCGATCAGATCTTTGGTGACGTTCTGGAGTGCACAGTCCACTTATTAACAGTTATTAAAGAACATACTCCAACTTTCGATTTCTTAATGTTTGCACTTGTCCATATGACAATAATGTCATGTTTCCACTGGCGCCGTTTAAGTGTTTTACTGAAAGTACGCACTGCAATGTTTCCCCTTTGTCGCTGAGCGTTCCGGACATACAGGAAGAAAAAAGAAAGACAGGCGTATCTGGGCTTTTTATATAAAATATATATATATATTATGGTAATGTGAGTTATTTACAAATTTCAGCAGTGTGACCATGGAAACGGTGACTGTTAAGGCCAGCTGTCTTGAAACTGTCATGGAAGACGTCGAAGGCGTATTAAATTGTGCTGATCAGACTGATTATACAAAAAATATCAAGCAAAAAAATTGTGTCTACGATGAAACTAAATTACAGAGTTGGATAAGATTACAGAAATTCAGTAAAATTACGATATTTTAATTATAAAAGACAATTTGTTTGCCAAAATGATGGAATTTAAGTTGCTTTTTAAAGCTTTTTTTTTTTTCAAATTAAATTTTGGTATGACAGTCATAAGGTTGAACAACACATTTTAACACAAAAATTCTAAGTATGTATGCTTCTTAACTGACATGTTCAAATGGTTTCAAATTATCACCAAAAATTAATATTTATATATATGTCAGCACACCCATTGCCATGTATACATTGTAAATACAAAATTTGGATTTTTATCTTTTTAAAAGTAATTTTAAAAATCAAATTCTTGACATATTCGGATTCATAGCATAAATGAAACAAAAATGATGTTTGGAAATAGTTTGAGCCGAATTATTGTGATCAAATTGAGCAAAGCGGTTCTTTTACTTGGTTTAAAAGGTTGATGCAAATACTCAGGTTGATGAACCTGATTGTTACATAATGTAAATAGCAAATACAATAGTTTGTGATATGCATTCATTCAATTGCGTACAAAAGGGAATTCAATGGCAAAGATGTCTCACGCAAAAGGCAAAAATCATTTATTGAAGCCATTGCCTACCCCCGGATTGGGGGGGGGGGGGGGAGCTTCCGCTGGTTGGGGATCGACAAACCAGAGGTAAATCTAACAATGAAAGACATTTAGTTCAACTTAAAATCTGATCCATTTATTGGTTGATCTGTGATCTGAAATCTGATCCATTCATTGTTTCATCTGTGATCTGAACACCGACCAACAACAGCAGCAACGAGTGCTAGTGCCTTCTCGTTTTTCAGCTACAGTGCTCAGAAATCCTGCACACCTTTCTATTAGTGAAGCACATTTTGAAAAACAATAAATAATCCAACTTAAATGCCAGAAATACCAGTCATTGTTGAAGTCACAGAATCGCCAATGTGTTTGAGCATGCTGGCGTGCATAGTTTGGTCACGTGCATAGTTTGGTCATGATAAGGCTGCACTGGTCAAGGAAAAATATTTGTTCTAAATACTTACTAACTCACGGGTAAGAATTCTAGTGTTGGGATGCAGCTATGTCAGTGGAAGACTTTGGGTCACTACTGTATGCACAGTTGTTTTTTTCTCTATTAACTGGACGTTTAACTGGACGTTGTGGGAATGCATCCAAGGGAATTGATTTAGAATGAATTGTGTTGCAAATCCTGATGGCTTAGAGAAGTGATCATGTGCTATGCGTAGGGCAGAAGACCGAGAGGAATGGAGAAGAATAGTGTACATGTCATCTGTGGCGCCCCAACGGTCAAAGGACTACGGGACCTGATAATGATGATGATGACGAAGCAGCCCAATGTGTCCAAAGCTGTGATACAATGTGTCTATAGCTGTGGTGTAAGACACATACAGCTGTCTTGTAAGACACTATTAGTTGTGTTTGTAAGATTCACGGCATTTTTAGGACAAATATTTACAGTTTACAGCTCAGTCTGAAATGCCACACAATTTTTTGTTTGTTCATTGGGCAATTCCAAAATTTAAATGTAATGCTGGGAACAGCCCTAATGGTAAGAGTAATAAAAAAATTTTTATGTCGTTCAGTTTATCTTCCCAAGTATGTGCTGAGTGGAGAGCTTGGCAGACTCTAATATCTTGAGCGCCTCCTCGTATGACGGCGGCGGTCCCTCGTTTTCATTGTCCTGCTGACCCCTGAAAGAAGAAAATATGTCCTGGATGGAAATGTGCATCCCTGGGAACCGTCGCAGAACTTGCTGGATGGCGGAGTTACCAGATGACGTGCTGGACATGCTGGACACTTGGACCTGGTGCCTGCTGGTTGCAGGGGATTGATAAGGCGGGGGTGGCACTGTGGGAGTCAGAGGGGGCGGGGGTGTATCCTGAGTTGATTCCGTTGAGGATGAAGATGAGTTCAGGAATGAGCCGGGTGGTGTGGTCGAGTGATCCGGGCTGGGCTCGACCGCATCCACCACGTCGATAGTGACAACTGTGTCCATGCTTCGGCTCAAAGATCTCGCTCTATCCAAGGATGAAAGTGTCGACGAAAGTGGATAGTCGAATACCTGTGAGCCCGAAATTGTTGAAACGGAAGTGCTGGAGAAACCCTGATTGATGTAGCCACCGTCGGGGGCCACCCCCGGAAGGCTTACGTTACCATTGGTGGTTTGACTGCTGGGGGGAACGGGAAGTTGTAAATGTAAGTCTCGGTCTCTTGCAGCCTCACGCGCGTGCCGGTCCGGTCTCGGTTCATTGGTTTCGATGAGCACGTCCAAACTGCCCTCCCTGGAATGCACCGTTTCCCCGGACACCGGGTTGGCAGTGGAACCAAACAGCTGCTCGTACGTCGGGGGAGGGTCGTCTGCCGGCTGCTCCCCGGCCTCCGCATCGGCAGCTGCCCGGGCGGCCCTCGCCCTCTCCCGCTCTTCCCTCTTGGACCTCCTGAGCTGGATAATGAGGACGCAGATGAGGGGGACGATGACCGAGAGGCCGGCGGCCATGGCGATAAAGCCACCATTGACCTTCAGAGAGTGGTCCTCGACGGTCTGTGGGTTCGTGGTATCTGACGGAGAAAGATGAAACAAACAGGTGAGTGATGGCAAGGATAAAACACACAGGTGAGTATTGGCAAAGATGAAACACACAGGTGAGTATTGGCAAAGATAAAACACAGGTAAGTGATGGCAAATATAAAACACACAGGTGAGTGATGGCAAATTTAAAACACACAGGTGAGTGATGGCAAATATAAAACACACAGGTGAGTGATGGCAAATATAAAACACACAGGTGAGTGATGGCAAATATAAAACACACAGGTGAGTGATGGCAAATATAAAACACACAGGTGAGTGATGGCAAAGATAAAACACACAGGTGAGTGATGGCAAAGATAAAACACACAGGTGAGTGATGGCAAAGATAAAACACACAGGTGAGTGATGGCAAAGATAAAACACACTGGTGAGTGATGGCAAGATAAAACACTCAGGTGAGTGATGGCAAAGATGAAACACTCAGGTGAGTGATGGCAAAGATGAAACACACAGGTGAGTGATGGCAAAGGTACAAAAAATTTGGAGACTGCATGACTGCCAACTTCTTTGTAAGGGTTTTGTTTGGAGTGTAGAATAATGAGTGGGAAACAGCACGGGATATGAGGAGATGACGTCATAGGAAACTAAATGTTTTTTAAAGTAGTGTGTCATTTCTTGGTGTGGCTACCAAGTGTTCTCTTCTCTATACCAGAAGTACATTCCGACTAGCGCAGTGCATTACCTTTTGCAATTAACGACTTGCACTGCGCATTACCTTTTGCAATTAACGACTTGCACAGCGCATTACCTTTTGCAATTAACGACTTGCACAGTGCATTACCTTTTGCAATTAACGACTTGCACAGAGCATTACCTTTTGCAATTAACGACTTGCACAGTGCATTACCTTTTGCAATTAACGACTTGCACAGTGCATTACCTTTTGCAATTAACGACTTGCACAGTGCATTATTTTTTTTTTAGTAGTAGTAGCAGTTGTTTTATAAAGCGTGGTACCCCGCTGTACATACAATGTAACAAACATAATCATGAACTTACAATACGTTAAATAAAACAAAAACAAATGTGTATTCGCTCCAACCAGTCCATAACTATTTACATGTCAAGCCGTGGACGGCACCCAGCAACATCGTTTATCGGTCAGAGGAGGGGGGGGGGGGGGGTCAGTCAGGATAGTGGAGTTTAAAGAGATGTGTTTTGAGTGCAGTTTTGAAGGCTGAGATCATCGGTATATTGCGGATATTGTGTAGTGGAAGAGAATTCCATTGTTTGCATTCAGTGGTGACTTTCATAGTGCATTACCTTATGCAATAATTGACTAGGGCAATGTATACTATAGTGTGTCTTAAGTGACTAGGGTAAAGCATTACCTTTAACCCGCGTTTTGTACTGCGACACATCCGGTGCTTCAAACAAGTGCGCCACGCTTTGCCAAAAACCCATCCTGTGCAACAGTGTATTAACACATCCGGCAATGCATATTTGTAACCGTGCAGACTAGAACGACTGAGATCACGTATACTTTATTCTTTTTACACATAATGCGCATTTATTCATTTAACAAAAGGACGTCCGATAAATTAGTTTATCGTGCCGTCTGCATATTTATGCGTTACAGAAGTTCTCCAGACAACAGCCGATAGTTTCGTGATTAGGATTACGGTGAACGCGTGGTAAAAGCAAATGGCGCTCAACTGTCACGAAATATAAATAGTATTAATTAACTATACACAAAAGCGCGGGCACAAATGAGCGAAAAGCATTGTATCCATTTATTAGAAGACTTTCGTGTCTTCGTCAAGAATGTCGCTCATTTATAACACAGCATCATGCAGAATGTTTTCGGGAGAAGGTTTTTTATAAATATATAATTTGTTGTTGTTGCTCTGCTGACAGAATATTCCAGGCTTTTTAGTACGTGTTTGTCATCACATCCACCTGGTGGCAGGTTAGCGGTGGCAGGTTAGCGGTGGCGGCCAGGGATGCTCGAGTGGGGATCGTGTTCATCCGGGCATCCGGCCAGCACTCACGGCTGCTCGCTAAAAATTAGGCCAGTTTGTAGGCAATGCCGTTATGCTAATAAGCCGGGGGGGGGGGGGTGATCTCATCTCCCATTACTAGATCTTTATTGATTTACATTTTGTCCACAGGGGCGAAGCAAGGTGATGGATTGCACACAGTTTAATATTGACAACGCGTCTTTAAGGTAGGGGGAAGGTTTCGACTGAAAATGATCCTACGGCGGTCCAACCACACAGCCCTGGATGCTTTTTGTTTATAAGAAGTGCGCGTGTGTGTTTTGAAAAAGGGAAAAAAAAGGGTGGGGGGGGGGGGTACTCATAATACAACTTTTTAAAAAACTACGATCTCAAGTAACTTATTTTTAAAGAAAAGAACACAGAAAGTAATCCAATATTTTAAGGGGCGGGGGCCGGCCTTAGGCCACTGCAACCTATGCGGCCGCAGTGGGCCCCGCACTTTCATAGGCCCCCTCCCCGAATTTATTTTCTAATACAAAATCTTAATTTTCACTTATTATCCTTATCCTCTACCCATAATGGGCCCAGCGCAATCCGTTTCGCATAGGGCCCCGCAATTGCTAGGGTCGGCCCTGAAAAAAAGGGGGGGGGGGGTACCAGATGATTATGTATTCAAGGAGGGATTTCGCATAAATTTCACAGTAAAAGAGGAAATAAAACAAATATATTTTGGGAAATGTAAATTTCATATCTGTGACTACAAGTTAATATTGACCGAGCCCAAGCTTGTGTAGACACCTCGGAACCATTCAACAACTATAATATAGAACTATTAGATGTTACAGATAACCGTTGGGTCTTTAATAGTTATTATGTGCAAACTGTAGAGGTCAAGAAATTTTCATACGCTTATACCATAGACACGTCCCTCAAGGTGAGGTGGGGAAAGGAGAGTGGGTAAAGGTGAGTGGGTAAAGGTGAGTGGGGAAAAAAGAAAGGTGAGTGGGGCAAGGGGAGTGGGGAAAGGTGAGGTTGGGAAAGGTGAGTAGGGTAGGAGAGTGGAGAAATGTGAGTGGGGAAAGGGGAGCGGGGAAAGGTGAGTGCGAAAAGGAGCACGACTTTATTTGACTTTTAAAACAAAATTCGACTGTTATCACCAATACTTACTGGTACAGTTACAAACAGTGCATGGCTGAGTGGTCAAGTTTGTCGTCTGCTCCAGTGCTTTGGTCACGTTCAGCGCCGCCGAGACAATTGTGCTTATATCCATTAGAGAAAGTTGGGAAAATCCTATACAAGATGTCCTTAGCTATCACGACACTGTGAATATCCCTTAAACACAGTGCACGGGGGTGGGGGGGGGGGGTACTTTTCACAGCTCACTTTTAACGAAATTCACATATCTCCTGACGTTAAGGAAAATTAACTCCATTGTAGTTTTCAATGTTTTTTAGTTTCACCACTTTGACTCGATTGTCTCCCTTTTGAACACACAATAACAGAACCCGGCGCTTTACAAAACGCGAATGAGAGTGACATCTCTTGAACAACTGTCACAGCCTGATGTCACACTCTTGATTAATTTCACTTCAACGTGTGTATGGTTAGATTTTTGTGTTTGTTTTTTAAATGGAGAAAAACACTAATTCTTCAGCAACGCAGCTAAAACCTTTACATAGATGAAAATGTAATGAATGAATGTGCTATCTTATATCCATGTATAATTAGGCTTACACACGGTGAACTCAAACACACACACACACAGTTGGAACATCGCCTGAAATGAGTTGACACGGTCTAAAGCCCAAAATCGATGACTTCGTAAGAGCATCGGTCTATTTGAACAACGGGTGAAGAAAATCAACACGGTGGGGGTCTTATATTCAAACCGGTCGTGCAACAAAAACAACAAACTACTTTATCTATTTGTTTGGATCTCCGGCTATCAGCAATTCTGACGTGAGTGTTACATTGGCAAATATGTAAAAATAACATTTAAGTAAATAAGATACAAGGTCACACCAGAAATTCCCCCCACCCCAACCCCAAACCAAAGCAAACCTCCCTCCACACACACACGGACTCGATGTATTTCCTTTAAATAGAAAAAGTGACACGGCCATGTTGGAGGCTAAATTTAGACTACGTTTTACAACTGCAGTGATTGTGCTGATATCACGAACAATTGGGTGCGGGGATAACCATAAATCATGATGTCAGCGCTTTTTTGTAATTTCCGGTATTTTAATGATGACGTCTTATCTCATATGACCTACATACGCGACTCCTTGGACTCGTATGTTTTGGAGCAATTTTGTTAACCAGTATTTTAGTTTTTTTTGTTTAAGACACACTGAAATAGCCATATTGCAACCGGTGAGGTGGCGTACGTATTCAGGCAGACGTGAGCAGCTTTTCTAAATTGTACCAGTTAGTTAATAAATACAATTTCATAGCTTGTTATCTAGGCAGACTTGTGGGGTTGTTTTTTTCAAACAAGGGTGGTGGGGGCAGGGGCCCTAAAAACTTGTATTTAATTATTTACACCCCCCCCCCCCCAAAATGATAGCACTTATTAATGTGTTTGCGCCCAATGAGAGGCGTGCTGCTGTTTTTTACAAATAGAAAAGACTTCTGCGAAACGAGATTCCCCCCCCCCCCCCCCCCACAAACCACGCGATTGACACAATGAAAAACTTTTAGTTCAAGACGAGAGGTAGAAGGGGTGGGACAGAAAAAAAAAAGGAGGGGGGGGGGGTCCTCAACGATAGCAATCATGAAAGTGTACCAAAAAGAAGAAGAGGCTTGCTATAGTTAGACGAATTATTCTTGGAGACTTGGAGACGCGTGGAGCCAGGGTTTTGGTGTGGAGTTAGAGTTTTGGCGTGGAGCCAGGGTTTTGGCGTGGAGCCAGGGTTTTGGCGTGGAGCCAGGGTTTTGGCGGTGCTAGTTGTCATCGCACTACAATCGGGGATCTAAAGCAATTCGCTACCGCGCAATTTCGTCTCTTGGCCATTTTGCGGACATTCATATGTTAAATTATTTAAACTATTAAAAATAGATAATTAAAATACGAAGGTGATTTTTAAAATGTCGAAGTTTGAAGAAGATCTTTGTAAACGTGAAAGCTTGGTTGTTGTTTTTTGTTGTTGTTGTTTTTTTTTTGGGGGGGGGGGGATGGGGGTGGTTGTAAGACAGTTCCACATAATCGCCTCCTACGCCCAAGTGGATACATGGATATGGACGTTTTAATTTTAATTGATTATTTGAAGCATTTTAAAAAGGATGCCCACCCACCCCACCTTTTCATGGAGGTAAACAGACGATCACCATTTCATCTCACTTCCGATTACACGGGTTGTTGTTTGAGCTTACGCAAATCAATTTTTTTTAAATCAATATATAATACGTTCTTGAATGCCCAACATTGATTTAATCCCCGCCAAATGTTTATTTTTTAAATTTCAATAACTTATATATATTTTTTCCACGAATGTCCCGGCGGCGGTGAATGTCCTCCCACCACCCACCCCACTTACAGTCGGGAATGCCACATCCTGGATTCCCTTACATGGCGTGTCATTTCAAGCGTCCTGTTGTCAGAAATCCCGGATCAACAAATTCGTTACCAGACACAAGGAAACACTTGCAGGTTCTTGGGACGGATGTGGTTATCAGACACAAAGAAACACTTGCAGGTTCTTGGGACGGATGTGGTTATCAGACACAAAGAAACACTTGCAGGTTCTTGGGACGGATGTGGTTATCAGACACAAAGAAACACTTGCAGGTTCTTGCACAAAGAAACACTTGCAGGTTCTTGCACAAAGAAACACTTGCAGGTTTTGGGACGTAATCTCCTGCCGGGCGTTTCAAATTATACATGGGCAGGGGCGAATCAAAAGGGTGAAAACATTTGCAGAGTTGTAGAAATGTCCAGATTGGCAAGAGTTTCAAAAAGACAGGGACACAAAAACTTTTAGAGCGAAACAAAATTTCAGGCACGAAGAGTATAATGACCAATGTCAAGACATGTGGAGTTAAAAGATAAATCCCCCCCACCCCGTGACGTATAGGGTGTGGTGAAATAGCATTTAGTCATGTACATCACTGATTCTTCCTTGGGGAAAAGGCTGTCATACGTGACGTGTGACGTGAGTTTTAAAAAAGTATTTAGGGGGAAGCGACTATTATATTAATCAATAAAGAGCAACGGGTATGGTATAGACCTGTCTGTGGGCCTGTCTGTGGGCCTGTCTGTGGGCCTGTCTGTGGGCCTGTCTGTGTGCCTGTCTGTGGGCCTGTCTGTGGGCCTGTCTGTGGGCCTGTCTGTGGGCCTGTCTGTGGGCCTGTCTGTGGGCCTGTCTAACAGCACCCGACTTTCCTCCCGTATTGACCCAAACATAAAAACGTGCGTGTAAAAGCGCCCAATGTCTCCTAAATTCCGTGTCTGCCCCTGAATATAAGACCATTTATTTTTATAGTTTTAATGCCCGTTAATCTTAAAAATCACATCTGAAAAAATCGGTGTCTAGGTCACAGGCGAAACATACGAAAACCTTGTTGATTTGCCAGGGCCAGTAACTCAGGAACCACGCGCTTAGATTATTACCCCCGAGCTAAAAGAAGGATTTTGGGGGTACCAGTCCGTGTCATAAGACATTCCGGGTTACCGACCCTTCCCATTAAGAGTCCAGGGCCGTAGCGGGGCAGTCCAAGATGAGCGCCGCCCCTCGCCCAACACGACAATGCCTGAACAAAGAGGCCGCACATCGCTATAAATAGAATCACTTTGTTTTTCTTATTCATGCGTCTCCCGCCCCTTCTTACACCATAGGACGGTCCGATTCATCGGCCCTTGTCTGTTTGTCTTATTTTTTTAAAATTTTAGAAGCAAACGTAACGTCACAAACAGTTGGTCGTCATTGACCACGTGTTAATGAAGTGAAACACGACTTAAAAGTTTGAAGATTATCTATGTAAATGTGAATGTAAATGTGACTGTAAATGTGAATGTAAATGTAAAATTTCCTGTAGCGAATGTAATGTTTAGTGTGTGTGTGTGGTGGTGTTGGTGGGGGGAGGGGTAGACGAATCAATTCTTGCACCCTGATTTATAAGAAAGATAAATAATTCCGTATCGAAAGTTGGTCCAGACAACTCTGGGCAGCTCTAGACAGCTCTTGACTGTCAAGTCGGCTGATAACGATGTTTTATTGGAATAAATTCTTTTGTGTGACTTTTTTGGAAAGTGATTCATTTTGTGATATTTTAGAGTGATACATTCAAACGAAGAAGTGCTTGGGTAAAAAGTAAATTTTATTTACACTGACGCACAAAAAAAGGTCTTCAAAAAAAAAGTATTATTAAATTAAATTTGAGGACCAGGTTGAAATGGGAATATGTACATTGAAATATACTCCCCACCCCACGACTATGAGAGAGGGAATAGAATAAGTGAGCAGAGAAACAGTAATGAGACTGAAGGGAAAGTGGGAGATGAAATACAGAATCTAAAGAAATGAAGGAGAAGAGGTGAGAGAGAAACAGAGATGAGAGTGGTGGGGTAGTGGGAGATTGGATACAGCATCTAAAGAAAGGAACTGAAGAGAATGGCGGAGAAGAGAACGCTGGTAATAACGCCGACAAACACAATGGCAACATAAGATATCCAACAAAGTTAAAAAATATTGTTAAAATATGTTTTAAAATGTTAAAATCATATACATTCATGCAAATGTTAAAATCAATTTTAAAATTACTTTGAATTTAACTGGCAATCGCGTTTGTTTACACGGTGTAAAAATCGGATAAACCTTGTATTCATTACATAGTCGTGCTAGTATTTTAAAGATGTATATCTATCATTCCATGCCTACTATATATGTCATACCTGCAAATGAATTGTTCAACACCACACAATTATCTGAAATATCCGTTTAAGAAAATCTGGCAACACGCGTGCGGCCTTCCCACTATGAACTACGGAGATTTTCCGGGAATACCTCAACGCGCCAATGAAACTTGCCGGTTAAATCGGCGGGGGCCGTCCATCTTGCGTGGGTGTCTATAAATAGAGTTTGGCGTACCTAGAGACGGAATGACCGATGCGGGTCACAAGGAGTGGAGGGGACATTACAAATGATAATATAAAAGTTCATGACAATGCATATCGCTTAAAGACGCGACGCGTTGTCAATATTAAAATGTGTGCAATCCATCACTTTGCTGGTTGATCCACCAGGTTACTAACAGTCGAAACTAAAGCTAGACTTTCAGAGACCTAAGTTTAACCAAAAGGCTGAAGTTAAAATAACGTACGCTATAGCTGTACTAACCGAATATAAAGTTAGAGGCAGGGTGTACAACAGAAACGAGTTGTACAAACAGTTTCGCGCTCAAGCTACACTGAACGTCTTAAGTCGTTCGTTTAGAGAGACGTTGATTACGTCTCATTACTGTTCACACAAGGCCAAATGATTTAACACGGTCAAAATAATTTACTACGGCAAAATAATTTACCACGTCAAAATAATTTACTACGTCAAAATAATTTACTGGCATAATAATTGACTACATCAAAATAATTGACTACGGCACAGTAATTGATTCCGGAGCGGCACAATACCAGAGATGAGAGCAGCACACACTAAACGGGAGCGGCACAATAGTCAACTACGACACAACCATTGAGAGCGGAGCAGTAACTGATTACCGCACGGCGAACTGAAAAACTCCGACTGATCACAGTGTGGAAGACAGTGTAGACCAGGGGTGGGCAAACTACGGCCCGCGGGCCGCATGCGGCCCGGCAACTGGTATTATGTGGCCCTCGAAGGCATTTAGACATTTTAAAAAATTACTATGTTTTTAAGTTATTTTGTTGAATTTTACAGAATTTCATGCACCATTATGATTTTTAAAACATTTTTGATCCAATTTCTTTCTAATTTTCTATTTTTTAAACAGTCCTTGACCTTTGTCATGTAATGCTAAAATGCGAAACTATCGATTTTAATATAGGGAAATGTTTATCGATATTTAAAAATTGGACATAATATACATGCTGCCCCCCAATAGCTTTTTCAATGTGGCCCTCCGCACAAAAAGTTTGCCCACCCCTGGTGTAGACCAACTATTGTTCAACCCATTTTTTAACCATGCACTTTTGGACGGCCAACCTTCAAATCTGCAAATCTGTTAAAAACTTATGAACCTTATTCATAAGGTGTGTGCTTCAGTTTAGAGAAAACTTATGGGGCAACAAATCGCTTTGTCACAAGAAACTTAACTCTTTGAATCTTACAATCAGGGCGTCAAAAACCCCATTATCTCCCCTGAATGAACCATTGTTCGTGCTGGTCTACATTTCGTTCTTTGCCACGACAAAGGGGGAGGGAACAAAGACAAGCCGTTAGAGTGCCGTCTGGGACGTGGTCTAACTATAGCTTTTTGTGGAATGGATCATTCTTTGTTGAATGAATGGACAGGATTGTATGGTAATTGGTCATATGTATTCATGCATACACTTGCCGACATAATGAGCAAGACAGGAAGCCTTTTTTGGGCGGCCATCTTTGTTTACCTTTAGTTTGAGGTGTGGAAATGGGACGATATTGATGAGTTGACTGACAACAAATGGCGCGTCCCGGTGGGCGTGACTCGAGGGGGCGTGTCTACGCTGGGGGCGTGTCTACGCTGGGGCCGTGTCTAGGCTGGCAGTCATTCAAATAGGATGGAGCAAGAGTCAGGGATGTGGGGGGGGGGGGATCCAAGGGTAACCCCTAGGGGGTGTGGGGATGTGGGGATAGTGGATAGTAAGCACCGGTTTGTTGATGTGTTTACTACTGGTAGTTACGGGGGGGGGGGGGGGGGGGAAATGGAGGGGGGGTACGAGGTGGCATTATCAGATGTAAGATTTAGAATTATATTTGTTTTTGAATTTTTGCTGAACGGGAAATTAGCGGAATTGCTATCCTATTTTTCATTTTGAATTTTTTTTTTTTTTGGTCTCATTTAACATTTGACTAGATATAAAATACAGATTTAATGTAATAAGAGGGGGGGGGGGGGAAGCAATTAAAAAATAAAATGAAAATATACTTGTATAATTTATAATTATTTTATCTATACTATACGTTTTTGATTCAAATTTTGGAAGAAAAATCCGGGGTACACGCGTAGGCTACGTACAGAATCTTTGAGTGCGAGTTGAAAAATGGGAAACACGTTACACACACCATTGCAAGAGGTTCATAAATGTGCGACGATTTTCCACGTACAGAAGTTCGTTGTATCAAATCTGTACCGAAATTCTTCACGTGTGTTGCATGATTTGTATTTTTTTAACAATGCACGCTCCCTCGCCACGGCTGTTCAAGAAAATGAAATTTTAAAATTTAAATTTATGAAGACTCCCCTTGCAGCTGCTCTTATGAATTCAGAATCACCCAAAAGATCACCATCACTATCTCGTGTTTGGTTTAAATTTGCATATTCAGCTGGAACGATTCATGACCCTTCACAAAGTCGGCTTCTGTACACAATGAGACAATCTCATCCGGTCGTGAACAGGCGCTCAGATAAGTACCGTCTCTTAAAAATATCTCAAGTAAAAAAAAAAAAAAGTAAAAGAACTGGACGAAGGGACATTTTGACGGGAAAACAAACAATCGTGATCTATTTATAGCCGGAGATTACCTTATTTTTAACCGATAACAAAAAGAAAGTATTCTAACGCATTCTTGTTAGTTGTGTGGAAAACAAGGGAGGGAACGCTTTCAGCTTTGGACTCGGTGAACCCGAGTAACTGGACTAAGTAATTCTCTTGTGTGGTGGCGTAGGTTGATTCGCGCACCCTCACGAATCGCCTTGAAAGCTGGCAGCGTGTTTAATTAATTAATTTTTCCCATGCTTCGGGCCCCCCCCCCCCCAAATGTTTCGTTTAATCGCCTTGATCTCCGCCACAGTAATGACATTCTAGCTTCAAATGACGTCCTCAGGTTTACCTGTTCAACACAGGGGCGCCCGCCACCACCCCAGTGAGACCGGGAAAGGGTGGCATCTCTGAGGGCGGCATCAGTTTCAACATCACGTCAGGGGCGCCTACCACAGATCTAAGACAGCAAAGAAGACGTGGCAAATGTACGTTTGATTTGTAGAAGAAGTCTTGTCTGCTTGTCACGACAATCTATGTCCAGACCAAACAAGTCACGACAATATATGTCCACAAAAAACAAGTCACGACAATCTATGTCCAGACCAAACAAGTCATGACAATCTATGTCCAAACCAAACAAGTCACGGCAATCTATGTCCAGACCAAACAAGTCACGACAATCTATGTCCAGACCAAACAAGTCACGACAATCTATGTCCAGAACAAACAAGTCATGACAATCTATGTCCAAACCAAACAAGTCACGGCAATCTATGTCCAGACCAAACAAGTCACGACAATCTATGTCCAGACCAAACAAGTCACGACAATCTATGTCCAGACCAAACAAGTCACGACAATCTATGTCCAGACCAAACAAGTCACGACAATCTATGTCCAGACCAAACAAACCACTGCAATCTACGGCTAGACCAAACAGTCAATACTTGTACAACTTAGAGCAATGATTTGTGTGCACGAGTTCGCATGAACCAGACTGAAATATAGTATGTATTTCAACATATTTCGAACAATCAGACCAAAAAATAAAAACGGCAAAATTAAAAGTACATATATGTAGGTCAAAGTGTAGTGACGTGTATGGAACGGGTCACTGGTCTTCGGGGGGGGGGGGGTAAGCCTCTTTTTACCGACAAGTCCGATGCTATGGTAAAATTGGACCCAAGAAATTATCAATCCATGCAATTATAAACCATGTAATATATATATATATATTGTAGATTTCATGGGAACACCGTAAAACGCTGTCATGGTTGTCAGTATTAGAGATCAAACATTATAACGTTTTGTTTATATTCTCCCACTTTTGTAATTGTGTACAATTTAGCAGTCAGACACCGATCTTCTAAATGAAACTCTCGTCTCCCTACGCCTGATACGTCTTTGGCTTTGGGACAGATTATTGACCTAAGTCTAATGCGCCTTGTGATAGATTATTGGCCTGCGTCATATACGCCTTCGCTTCTTGCCGTGCGCTTTCTTTTGCGTGTGAACGGTGCACATACTCTGTGAAGATTGTGCTCCGACAGTGAGTCCTTCACGGCAAGTGTTTCCATCGAATCAAATTCAGTGTCCATGGATTTGAACGAGGCCTTTAGACAGTCCTAATGAACATCGGGTGTGTGCGTGGTGGGGGGTGCTAAGAAAATTCCGCCCCCTGATTTACAGGTGAACATAAACGTATTACCATAAAGGTATATGTCAATGACGTCATATATGGAGAATCTTAGCGCGCGGGATTAGCACTCCTCGTCCATGTACGTGTTTTACATATAACTGAAGTGAACAAAAAAGGGGGGGGGGGGTGGCGAGTGGAACGATGCCCTAAATTGGAGTCAAATATTGACACTGCTCAGGTTAATCCTTCGTAGGTGCGCCTCAGGGCAGGCAAGGTAATACTACCGGCTTCAGGAATGACTACACTTTTAAGCTAACACGACCCACCGGCCGCCCGGTCGCAGCGTTGTGCTTCGTTGGTGGCTGAACGCAGGCCTGGACAGGTCAGCTGGTCACCGGGATATCGTAATGTTCGTCATCTATCAGAACTATTTATAGACAAGACATTTTTAACCAAAACTGGTTGAAAATGAAAGGGAACACAAATTTAACAACTTATGTGATTGCCATGCTGCTAGGAATTCTGTTTGGTGTTCTTTGTTGTTTTTTTGTTAATTTAAAAAAAAAAAATTGTGGGGGTGGGGGGTGTGTGGGGGTGTGTGGGGGGGTGGGGATTAAAAGACTTGCATTCTTGCATGTCTAATTCTATGTATTGGTTTATTTCGGGGGTGGGGTGGGGGTGTGCCCGCCCTCAGTCCATCACATTTAAAGGCACATCACTATAGTTTATATAATCTACACACGTCATATTTTTTAGCAAAAAATTGACCTGGCGTGTTCGTCGTTTTTCCTTTCTTTTGTTCATGTCCTTTTATTTAACCAATGAGATTCCGAGTACGACCACAGGACGTGACGTCATTCGCCGAATGTCTTTGTACAATTTAGCAGTCAGACACCGATCTTCTATATGAAAGTGAAACTCTATGAGTTATGGGCGGGGCCATTTGATCTATTTTTATTCATTATTTTTTGAGTGGAAGCAATTATAAATGATAAAACACCTTATTTATACACTCTCATAACACTGTGACGTGTCACGTCTCGGGTCATGACCTTGTGATGGTGTTCTTTGTACACAGCAGAATAGTTGCAGGCGTGGACTTTGACGTAACCAATTCGTCACGTGGCTTCGTGTTGTGGAACAACATGTGATGTTGATGATCAAGACCATGACATGGTTGATTCGAACATCACAATATTGAGTTACTGGGGCTTTAAGCGCGAAAGGGGGGGGGGCGGAAGTTGTTTTTCTCGTTAACTTCTTGTCTTCTATAATATGCAACGAAATCTACCGCCGTATGCCGTAGTGAGAGTGCATCGCCTCCGTCGTCAACCGTTCGTATCAAGAAATAACTCCCTGATTGGAACAGGCAGTCGCCCGGATCACGGAATAGTGATGACGTTGTTCGAAAGCAACGCCGACACAGAAGATACTGTCGTTTCAATTTATAACGACGAAGCAACTGTTGCCAACAGTCTACGTATAAATTATACTATAATGAAAATAGCAACACCTTGGCTACGGAAAAGACTCAGGCGCTCACGTCACATGCCTATGAAGTGAAAGGACGGAACATGACCCAGTTCTGTGTGGTGTGCAGCCCCAGAACAAAGGAGTCAAATTTATTTATTATTTATTAAAACCCTTTCTAAAGAAAAAATTTTATATTAAAATTATATTATATTAAAAAAATTATATTTACCGGAGTTCAGACGTCACGCATGGAGCTCGCTACGTTACAGCTTTTTTACCTTTTACTCAGTACTACAGATATTATATGTAAGAGAAGAGATTAGAAGTCCGACCTGAAAAACAGTTACTGTAATGACAAGTTACAAGGAGCCGTAACAATAGCCAGGCAGGTTACAGAGTGAGGCTGTCGAGTGAGGCTGTCGAGTGAGGCTGCAAAGTGATGTTACAGTGTGAGGTTACAGTGTGAGGTTACAGTGTGAGGTTAGTGTGAGGTTACAGTGTGAGGTTAGTGTGAGGTTACAGTGTGAGGTTACAGTGTGAGGTTACAGTGTGAGGTTACAGTGTGAGGTTACAGTGTGAGGTTACAGTGTGAGGTTACAGTGTGAGGTTACAGTGTGAGGTTGCACAGTGGTTGCAGGGTGAGGTTGCAGGGTGAGGTTACAGGGTGAGGCTGCAGAGTGAGGCTGAAGAGTGGTTGCAGGGTGAGGTTACAGAGAGGTTACAGAGTGAGATTACAGAGAGGTTACAGACAGAGTGAGGTTACAGAGTGGTTACAGAGAGGTTACGGAGAGGTTACAGAGTGGTTATAGATTGAGGTTACAGGGTGAGGTTACAGGGTGAGGTTACAGTTACAGGAATTTCTGATTCAGCATTCCTCTGTTAGAAAAATGAAATTAACGAAAAATGCTGACCAAATGCTTACAACTAACCGAGGGACACAGAACAGACATATAACATTATTATGAGTGTAACTTATGTATATGAAACATAAGAGAAAGGGGAAAACAGTTTCAAATAACCTTAAAAAATAGGTTAAATTCTCATAAGGCCTTACTCATAACTGTAAACGATCGTTTTGAAATGTCCACATAATACACACACCGAAGATTATTCCAAAACTGAAGTTGTCCGTTCACAAGAATTCAGTACTGGCATCCTCCACACGAAACCACACGGGCACTGTCGGGGTATGGAAGTCACATTAACGAATTACTTATTTGACTTTTTTGTGTGCTGTTTATGTGCTTCACTACAATAAGAACCACATTTGAATAGTCCCGACCTACTTGGCCAGGGCATTCTTGGTGGTGGTGTACCCAATCAGCTGGAGGTACACGCCAAGGTGGCAATCAGGCGCGCTGAAGGTTTCCAAGTGGCGAAATGTACGGTGACAGACACGCTCGGCTGATTTCAGCACAATCGCCCCCCCCCCCCCACCTTTTTTTTCACCCCCACCCCACCCCAGTTTTCTTCCTTTCCTGTTCTGTGATTCATTTAGGATAGCACTGAAAGGAAATGCGAGATACATAACATGGCAGATAAAGGCAGTGTGGGGCGGGGTTGGGGGGGGGGGGCTACCCTCTTTTTGTCGTCCAGTTACACTTGAGGTTAGATAAGTGACGATGAAGTACGTCATTGACGTCACATATTGTTGCCAAAATAGGTCGAGAAAAACTAAAGTATAATGACTTATGACCTATTATGAAATGGAACTAACGTGTACGTGATATCGTAATCCGCTTAAAGGTATGCATTCATTTGACCATCATATAACCCCCACACCCCACCCCACAACACCGTGTGTTATAAATGACATTGCCATCATATACCGTATACTTCCCCCCCCCCTGTGTGTGACTCTATCGTGACAGTCACGCTGAGTTCACAGGATTAATAATTCTGGCTTTTCCAGAGGAAATGATTCGTGTTACAAGAAATGGGGAGTGGGGAGTAACGAGTGGGAAGTGAAGAGTGTGGAGCGGAGAGTGAGGCGTGAGGAAAACTTAAACACACACTTCATACCATTTTCCCCCGGCCCACGGGGGCCCTTTTGTTTGCTTGGCTGATAAATTAATGAATGGCTTGTTTGCCCGTACACCCACCCAGAACAGGCTTTGGATTACTTCCTGGAAATCTCAGCAGAAAGTCCGGACTTTGGTCATCTTTGACCATCCGGATGTATGTAATAGCTACTCGACTGTGCCGGCACTGGGCGCACTTACCCCCCGAAGTTGCACTTGTAAATCTAACCACCGTGTCCGTACTGGAAGCAATTACGCCCTAAGATGGGACGCCCCACTTTCTGACGACGTTACCACATCCAGATGGATAGGATAAACATACCCCCAGGGGGTTTAAACTCGCAAATATTACGTCATTTGGCGAGCAGACGTGAAGGATGGCGCCCAGGAAGCTTTCCGTTTACAGAATTTAAATTAACCAGAGATTCGCCGTGATTCGGTCTTCGGCGTTGAACTGAAGTGTTGGTGTGTCCGATGCCGATGCTGTTATCAAAGTAAGGCAAAGTGTCGGTATGTCAATGGTCAAGCCCTGGTGCGTCGTTTGCCAAGTCAAGCCCTGGTGCGTCGTTGGCCAAGTCAAACCCAGGTGCGTCGTTAGCCAAGTCAAGCCCTGGTATATCACTGTTTTAACATTTCCCGTATAATGAAAAGTCATGGGCTATGTGTTCAGAACCAGAGGTACAACGGGATACCAGTCAATGCGTTAATTCTGTTTTAAGATCTGCTGCGCCCCAGCCGGATCACTGCAGATTTGACCTACAGCCGTCTCTGCGCAATCACCTGCACTCTGACCCCTTGCAGTCAGTGACATGTCCATGATACAGTTTACTCGTCAAAGATGGTGGACAACTAACCAGGTGAGACAACTGCGTGACCTGGATTCACCATACCTTCTCGCGCCTCGGGTGACTTTGCCCTAGATCTCATACCCCATGCACAAGTACCTCATAAACTCCCCCCCCCCTTTTTTTTCCAGTTGACGGGGAGATTGAGGGCAATTACTCTCCATGGATATTTTTTTATATGTACTGGTCATGGGTCCCTGTATTACAGTGGGAATTACTTGTTTTATCAATACATACTGGGGCGGAGGGGGGGCATTGACCCCTCGCCCACCCCCACCCCCCGATCTATAATCACTGTTTCGCTGTTTTTAAGCCTTTAAAAAATATCATTGAGCGTGACTTTTCGTTACAACGATCATTGTATCCAGTCATCCGTGGATATTAAATGATATTAAACACTCTAATAAATAAGAATATTTTTTTTAATACGTACGATATATTTCTAATACTATAACATAATGATCACGAGACATATTTCAATATGCCATCAGATCCTCTAGTATAATAACGAGACATACATCAATACTCCATCAGATCCTCTAGTATAATAATAATAATAATACAAAAGAGCTAACCCTTTCTATTTCCAGGTTTTCAGTTCGTCAAAACTTTGCCCATGAAATTGCTTCGCCATTCTTATTGGACATGTGTCCTCCCTGCACCCACCTCCAACCAACCCCCCCCCCCCCCCAATTGGTTGTTTCATATCTCAATCCATTTTTTTCTCCATTGATTCGTACTGCGATCATGGGCGTGTCTTAAATGTCTTGATTCGTACTGCGATCATAGGCGTGTCTTAAATGTCTTGATTCGTACTGCGGTCATGGGCGTGTCTTAAATGTCTTGATTCGTACTGCGATCATGGGCGTGTCTTAGATGTCTTGATTCGTACTGCGATCATGGGCGTGTCCTAAATGTCTTGATTCGTACTGCGATCATGGGCGTGTCCTAAATGTCTTGATTCGTACTGCGATGATGGGCGTGTCTTAAATGTCTTGATTCGTACTGCGATCATGGGCGTATCCTAAATGTATTGATTCGTACTGCGATCATGGGCGTGTCCTAAATGTCATGATTCGTACTGCGATTATGGGCGTGTCTTAAATGTCTTGATTCGTACTGCGATCATGGGCGTGTCCTAAATGTCTTGATTCGTACTGCGATCATGGGCGTGTCTTAAATGTCTTGATTCGTACTGCGATCATGGGCGTGTCTTGTTTTTCAGGTGGGTGCGGGGGTCGGCTGGGGTCTGTGCGACGCGCATCATCGGGCGTTGAAATCATCTACCACCCACACTCTATCTACGTGTTTTTAACCGTCTTCTGCCGCCCTGGGCGTGAATTGAAAAATGCCGCCGTTTTGTACCATCACCCCCCTTCATCCGGTCATGTAGAATTCATGAAGTAGATATAACAAGAACTTGTATTAAACACGAAACAATTATTTTTTTTTTTTAAATGTTCCTCTACTTCTTTGTTTAAATTGTTTTCAACTTCCTCAATCTTTTCGGTTTGATTTCAAACTCTGCCCCCCCCCCCCCATTTTTTTTCGCCACCCTGTTCTGCCTAATGTAATGGTAGAAACGCCCCGCAAAGTTCCCATCGAAAATATTTCATACCAACAGCTTGTTCACTTATTTAGTCCACTTATTTAGTCCACTTATTTAGTCCACTTATTTAGTCCACTTATTTAGTCCACTTATTTAGTCCACTTATTTAGTCCACTTATTTAGTCCACTTATTTAGTCCACTTATTTAGTCCACTTATTTAGTCCACTTATTTAGTCCACTTATTTTGTCCACTTATTTAGTCCACTTATTTAGTCCACTTATTTAGTCCACTTATTTAGTCCACTTATTTAGTCCACTTATTTAGTCCACTAATTTAGTTCACTAATTTAGTTCACTTGTTCAGTTGTTTTGCTCACTGAAGGCTTTCTGCCGTTGTTCAGTTGTTCTCAAACCATGTTCTACTAAACTCCTTGTGCACGACCTGGTCGCAGCCAAACAAATATCCCTCCCGTTAGAATATTTTTCTTTCAAGTTATTAATTTTTTCTCAGGTTTCGAAATAGTCTTCGAAACAATCACAACCACGACCCTAGAATTAATCCGCCTCTGAGCGACCGCCTACAGATGGGAGTTGGAAAGTTGCAACCTTGTACAAGTAGGACGACCTTCAAAGTTTCCTAACAATAACCTGCAGTCTTAAGAGGGGGGGGGGGGGGGTTGAAGAGGGTCACTTGACATTACGTCAATTTGTGATGTAATGGGGCTCAAATTTTATGGCAGATGTAGAGAAGGAGTTAACTTATGCCATCGGTAGAGAAGGGATTAACTTATACCAGATGTAGGGAAGGGGTTAACTTAAACAAGATGCAGAGATGTCTTTGGATGTGAATGGGACGAGAAAGAGTTTGGGAAATAGCAAGAGTTGTTATATGGACACATTTCTTTATTTTAAATAGTGCCATGCTACTATTTTTGGGGTGGGGTGGGATGGGGGTGGGTGGGTAGAAAACAACAAGTGGCATCCTCCTGCCAAAGGCTCCACACAACAAGTGGCGCCCTCCTGCCAATGGCTCCACACAACAAGTGGCGCCCTCCTGCCAATGGCTCCACACAACAAGTGGCATCCTCCTGCAAATGGCTCCACACAACAAGTGGCGCCCTCCTGCCAATGGCTCCACACAACAAGAAAAGCCCTCCTGCCAAAGGCTCCACACAACAAGTAAAGCCCTCCTGCCAGAGGCTCCACAGCTCCACACAAGTAGCGCCCTCCTGCCAAAGGCTCCACGCAACAAGTAGCGCGCTCCTGCCATAGGCTTAACACAACAATTGGCGCCCTACTGCCAGCCAAAGGTTCGATAGAGCAAATTGCGCCCTCCTTCCAGAGCATCAACACAACAAGTGGCGCCCTCCTGTCAAAGGCTCCACACAACAAGTGACGCCCTCCTGCCAAAGGCCCCACAAGCAATTGGCTACCTTCAGTCAGAGGCTCCACACAACAAGTGGCGCCCTCCTGCCAGAGGCTCCACAAAACAAGTGGCGCCCTCCTGCCAGAGACTCCACAAAACAAGTGGCGCCCTCCTGCCAGAGGCTCCACACAACAAGTGGCGCTCTCTTGCCAAAGGCTCCACACAACAGGTGGCGCCCTTCTGCCAAATGCTCCACAGCTCCACACAAGTGGCGCCCTCCTGCCAAAGGTTCCACACAAGAAGTGGCGCCCTCCTGTCCAAGTCTCCACACAAAAGTGGCACCCTCCTGCCAAAGGCTCCACACAAAAAGTAGCGCCACAAATAATTGGCGCCATTCAGCCAGAGGCTCCACAGCTCCACACAACAAGTGGCGCCCTCCTGTCAGATGCTCTGCACTACAAGCAGCAGTGGGCAATTATTTTTTAAGAGCTATTTTGGATAACTAATATTTTAAACCTTATTTAACGTGTGTATAGAACCATCCCAAATACCGCACCCACCCCACCCTCCTTTTAGATCTACCATTACATTTGTCTAATTATCAATCAGGCAGTTCATGTATTTATCATCGATGAGGCAGTTTATGTATTTATCAATGATCAGGCAGTTCATGTATTTATCATCTATCAGGCAGTTCATGTATTTATCATCTATCAGGCAGTTCATGTATTTATCATCTATCAGGCAGTTCATGTATTTATCATCTATCAGGCAGTTCATGTATTTATCATCTATCAGGCAGTTCATGTATTTATCATCTATCAGGCAGTTCATGTATTTATCATCTATCAGGCAGTTCATGTATTTATCATCTATCAGGCAGTTCATGTATTTATCATCTATCAGGCAGTTCATGTATTTATCATCTATCAGGCAGTTCATGTATTTATCATCTATCAGGCAGTTCATGTATTTATCATCTATCAGGCAGTTCATGTATTTATCATCTATCAGGCAGTTCATGTTTTATCACCCCCTCATTTGAAACATGCGAGACTGACGGGAACAAAATGTTTTGAAGGGGAGTAATTGGAATAAATTGTTGAGTATTAAAATGTAACAGAGTTACTTCCCATGGTTAAAAAAATATTTCGCTCTAGATATTTTTATCATTTTAAGTTTACAATTAAATCAGAATCGATAAATCGTCGATCCACCCATAAATGATTGATCAAAAAAACGAAATATTTAGAAGGAAAAAAAAAAAGGTGAAATCTCAACTTTCTACCTCGGTTGGTGGTCACAAAGAAAGAAAATAATGATAATAAACCTTAAAAATATATACAGCTTTTTTAGTAGAAAAAAGAATTGTTGACAAACGGACAAAAGAATTGTTGACAAACTGACAAAATAATTGTTGACAAACGGACAAAAGAATTGTTGACAAACGGACAAAAGAATTGTTGACAAACGGACAAAAGAATTGTTGACAAACGGACAAAAGAATTGTTGACAAACTGACAAAAGAATTGTTGACAAACTGACAACAGAATTGTTGACAAACTGACAAAAAAATTGTTGACAAACTGACCTTCCACGTGGCACAGGAACCTGATCTCAAGTCCACAGTCCGGATAGTCTCTTGTGTTGCGGTCACACACTCGCCCCGTGTAGTTGCAAGGGACGTCCACATAGACCGCCGCGAAGATCTCTGTCTGCGACGTCATGTTCTTGGCTCTGCATTGTGTGTCCAGAAGGTCTCCCTGGTCACAGGTGTAGCCGAAGTCCTGAAATCGTTTTAACGCTTTACCGTGGATGTCAATTTTTTTTGTTTAAATGTAAGTTTATTTGTGTACCGTACTTCATGTAATAAAAAAATGGGTATATGTGTAACGTACTTGATGTATTAAATCAGTGGTTCTCAACCTTCCCAATGCCGCGACCCTTTAATACAGTCCCTCCTGATGTGGCGACCCCCAAACGCCAAATTATTTTCGTTGATACTTCATAAATATAGAGTATATGTTTTCCGATGGTCTTAGGCGACCCTAGGTTGATAAAATATGTGGGGGGAAAGATCGGCCACAGCTGGGAATGGATAAGAGAAGCATCAGTTAGGTCTCCGAGTGGAAGAAAGTGGTGAGGCAGGCCAAAGCCCTACATGGGCTGTAGCACCACAGGGATGTATGGAAAGAATATAGAAAACCCTTCATTCATGTATCCCCCAAATATTGGTTGGGGTATTATGAGTTCTTACTTGTTGGATTCTCTCCAGCGTTTGATTGGTTGACCCCGATAGAGTCAGTGTTGGAAACCACAGGGACCAGACATTATCTCCTGTAACAACAAAAAAAAAATGTAAAAAAAATCAGAAATATAATGCAAAGATAACTACATATCAATATATATCAATGGATCTGTAAAGTGGACATTATTTTTTTTTATTTTAAAAAGGCAAAGCTGTATAAAATACAGAATAAATACTGAGTAAAAATACAGTTAGAATACCAGACCAATCAAAGACAAGATACAGTAGAGAACTAATCAAATACAAAACACATAATCAAATACACTATTAGCCTCGCCCCTCCTTTATAACAAATAGGTTTTGAGACGTTAGAGCAGGGGCGTCTACACGGGGTGGTGGGCTGTTTAGGTGTGGGGTGGGGAATAAAATCTCCAGGGAGAAAAATTAATATGGGGGGGGGGAGGAATAAAAATACTGATTATTTTGTATCTATTTTATTTTCATTAGTGACATGACCCAAACACAGAGTTAAAAACAAGGTCTAGATTTGAAGGGGGTTCGATTTCACCCCTCAGGGAGAGGGGGGTCTACCCCTGCGTTAGAGTGTTGCGGGCATAGATTTTTGTGCGGGGTGTGGGGGGGAGTAAAAAGCCACACAAATATTTAATAAAAACACTTTGGTGTATCCCCCCCCCCCCATTTTTTTCCCAGAATGATTCATGGTTGGACGTTATATTCCACTACTTTTAAACAACCAATCTCTGGTCATCAGAACTACTTAAACAACTAATTAACCCACCAATGTCTGGCTATCTGCCACTACTAAACCCACCAATGGCTGGCTATCTGCCACTACTAAACCCACCAATGTCTGGTTATCTACCCACTGCTTAACCCAGCAAATGTCTGGTTATCTGCCCACTGCTTAACCCAGAAATTTCTGGTTATCTGCCCACTGCTTAACCCAGCAATGTCTGGCTATCTGCCACTGCTTAACCCAGCAATGTCTGGCTATCTGCCACTACTTAACCCAGCAATGTCTGGCTATCTGCCACTACTAAACCCACCAATGTCTGGTTGTGTGCCCACTGCTTAACCCAGCAATGTCTGGTTATCTGCCCACTGCTTAACCCACCAATGTCTGGCTATCCGCCCACTGCTTAACCCAGCAATGTATGGTTATCTGCCCACTGCTTAACCCAGCAATGTCTGGTTATCAAAGTACGTTACTACGACAATCCTCGCGATTTTTGCAATACATTAACTTTTCGTTGTTGGCGTATTTGTAGTCGTCATTAGAATCGCGAGCAGGTCGATGGCAGCTATTGACATTTTCGAGGAAGAGCAAATAGCTGGCTGATGTCGTAAAATACCAAATTTGATGAGATAATTATCGCATTATCATGGGAGCTCAGTTCGGTTACTTTAGGCTAGAGATCAAGTTATTTGTCTACCAGGTATCGCGTGTTGGCACACTCAGGTATCGCGTTATGGCACACTCAGGTATCGCGTGTTGGCCCACTCAGGTATCGCGTGTTGGCCCACTCAGGTATCGCGTGTTGGCCCACTCAGGTATCGCGTGTTGGCCCACTCAGGTATCGCGTGTTGGCCCACTCAGGTATCGCGTGTTGGCCCACTCAGGTATCGCGTGTTGGCCCACTCAGGTATCGCGTGTTGGCCCACTCAGGTATCGCGTGTTGGCCCACTCAGGTATCGCGTGTTATCCGGTCAGATATCACATGTTGGTACAGTCAAATATCCCATGTTGTTACAGTCAGATATCCCATGTTGGTACAGTCAGATATCCCATATTTTTACAGTCAGATATTCCACGTTGGTACAGTCAGATATCCCATATTGTTACAGTCAGATATCCCACGTTGGTACAGTCAAATATCCCATGTTGTTACAGTCAGATATCCCATGTTGGTACAGTCAGATATCCCATGTTGGTACAGTCAGATATCCCATGTTGGTAGTCGTGTTGTATATAATCGTGTGATTATAATCCTTGCTGTCGCTTGTCATTTATAGCATTAAGATTGGCATCGTCCATCAAAAATATTCAGTTATCGTTTTATAATTCTTTCTTAAATTCTATTTTAAGTGCAAATTTTCTAGGAATTAAGTAAATTGATTTTAAGCAAGTCTGGTGTCGAGTACTAAGATTATAGAGGCTATAAGGCTGTGTTATTGGAATAAATGACCGGTTAAGTCTCTCCATGATAATTTATGTCATTCACGTCTGGATTAAGTGACGGCCAGGGACCCTTGTCACAGTAACAGTCACAATCACAGGTCCTTCTGGGATCCCGATTATCTACAACTTTCAGATTATGTAACTGTGTTGCGTTCCTAGGGTCGAAGTTGAGATCCCTGCAGGGTGCCTCGGGTATTTTAGGGGTTTAAAGATGTGATGAGAATATTTTCTTAATTATCACCTTTCAATGCAGGGTGGGAAAATGTGTGTGGGGAGGGGGGGAAACGAAAAAGTGCTTGACCTGCTTGTGTTGTGCCCACACAAAAAAAAAAAAAGAATTTAAAAAAAAGTAATGGGGCTTTCCTTTTTTAGTAACATTGGTTTGAGGGAAAGGGGGGGGGGGGAGCTACTTAATTAATAAATGGGTTTTTAAAAAAAAATTGTTCCTTATAATAATTAGACTACCTTTTCTAAATATTTCCAAATTTTACCAGAGTCAAAATGAAAAACAAAAAAACGTGTTGATTAGAAATGTCTATACATATTTATGGGTTTTGAAAACTGGTCATTTTTATAAAATGGTTTATGAACGGCAGAACTATTTTAAGAAGAAATGAGTTGTTTACATTATATATTTATTACTGTGTGATTTTATCTAAGGGAAATCGTATGCAAATAAAGTATAAATTTCCCAATATGCAATATTTGGAATTTCAAAATGATGTAACTATATTCAGATAAATTACAAACTGCCTCTTAGATAGACTTATTCTTTAACCCAATCCACGTAACTTATTTTAAATTGAACAAATTAGGAATAAGGGGCTCTCCATTAATTATGTCAACAAATTTTTGGCAATTTTTACCTCCCCCCTCCCCCTTGTCAACAACTTGTCAAACTTCCAGAGACCCCCCCCCTATAAAATTATGTCAACATTTGATTACCCCCCCCCCCCCAAAAAAAATAAAGATAAAATAAGGGGAAAAAAACAATATTTTAAATCGACTGGTTTACAACTACAACAAAAAATTGAATAAAAGTAAAATGTTTTGAAAAAAAAAGTGTAATAAATGTTAACTGATGAAATTAAATTTATTTTAAAAAAGTAACATTGTTGACGTCAACTTTTCTTGACCTCCCCCCCTCCCCCTTGTCAACAAATTGTCAAAAAATTTTCAGACCCCCCCCTCCCCCCTATTTTGTTGACATAATTTATGGACAGCCCCTAAGAATCGTTTTCTAAAATAAGTACCAACAATATTTTTTTTATAGAATTGACAATCAAAAATTCTATTTCACAAAATCTTTTTTTTGTTAAGCTTGCTGATCGATTCCCATCTAGAAAAAAAATATTAATTAAAAAAAATTCGTGCAACTATGTGGGGCATAATAAAGACAGCCTACGTATTTTTTAACCTGTTATTTAGGAAACATTGTTACAAAAGTAGAAGGACATAAACGCTTTCGGCGCTAATAATTGATGAAATTTGCCCTTTTTTTTTTTTTGTATGCGCCCGTTGAATTCTTAATTCAAAAACAGTGTCTCATTTTTTTTGAAAGTTTCCATTTTTATATAACTCAACACACATGGAATAAATTTATTTTATTTCTTTTCTTTTCAAGACTGATGCCATCATACAATGTTTAAGTAGCACCTGTCCCTACTTTTAAAGTAACGCTTTTATGATGAAATAAAATTTGAAAATAGATTGCGCATTTTTTTATACTTTTCAAGGATTATTATTAAAATTGTAGACCCTTATATTGATGTAAAGGTAATTAAATACAGTGTTAATTAAATTTTTGAACTTGTGAAGTTGCATAAAAATAAATGAATAACAATACCTATATTTTATGCGAACTACGGGAAGTAAGACATCGGCGTATAATCTGGTGCTGCCAGTGCGTTATTAATGATCGAATACTATACGCCATTAACAAGATTAGCCTTAAATATACAGATCAAATTTATCGAGCGTAGCGCTATTGCATAGATTCCACTGATTGTAATCGGATAAAGGCACCAGAAACTAATCTGTTTTAAAAGACATTTAGACCTAGTCGTTAATTAAAAAAATTATAATCTTTATAATGCTGTACACATTTTGCTTCGGGGTGCACTTGACTTTCCCCTGGGGGGACAGTGGGGCAGACCCCCCCCCCCCGGAGATATGCCTGAAAGAAGCCCTGAACTACACGCTTTTACTCCCGTGACTCTTGGAGTCTCTTGCGGCTTCTGCTATTCCGCGATTCAACTCATTTTAAAAGGCATCACACTTTGGGTCTCCTAAAACTAAAATGAGGCCCCCTTACCACCGCAGGGCCCGCGTGACGGCTCTGCTTTAACGACACGTTTTGAGACACGCATGACTGAGCTGCCAGGCAGACACACGTGTATCATGACATCATACGACCGTCACCAAAAAACGTGCAATCCCACGTGACACGGTCAATAACTACGTCAAACATCCTTGCACGTCTGCTGCACCGCAAGGTAAGAAAAGCATCCTTACACTTACACTTGCATGTCTGCTGCCGCACCGGGTACACTTTCCAATGCCTTCTCATTATTGATTTAAGAAACATAATTTATCCCAGCGTGGATCACAAGCAGCTGCGCCTGGAGGCATGGAGGTCAGACGCACGTGTCTTAAAATGCGAATGGATTTATGAATGCAAGGTCTCAAACGGTGGCGAAGGGAGAGAGGGTATGGCAGTGGCGTATGAATGTAACTTTGTAGGTGTCTGGATTTTCGGTGCCGAGTTTGCTCCCCGAAGCAGGAGCGTTGCCGACACGGTTGTCTTGTTGCGTCCTTTCTTTGGATTTTCAGATAATTATATTGTACAGACGGGCGTATTCTTTCTATCCCCAAGATTCGCACAAATGATACAAACATACGGTGAACTATCTTTCTCTTACTGTGCCCCCAAACAATGGAATTCTCTTCCACTACACATCCCCAATATATCAACCATCACAGCCTTCAAAACTGCACTCAAAACACTACATCTCTTTAAACTCTTACTATCCTGACTGATTCCCCTTCTGACAATTAAACGATGCCGCTGAGTGCCGTCAGGGCTTCACGTGTAAATTGTTATGGAATGGTTGGGCGAATAAACATTTGTCTTGTTTTGTTTTTGTTAAAATTAATGTAAGACAATTTTTAAGTTTATGATTATTGTTGTTAAATTGTATGTACAGCGTGGTGAGCCCCGCCATAGGCTGGGGTACCACGCTATAGAAAACTACCAATAATAATAATAATAATAATAATATTTCTTTAAAAAGTACACGTCGCTTAGTGAACAAGGCACCAAACTGGAATGTTTTATGTATTGACGAATTAAGAATTTGCTCCCCTTTAAAAACAAAAAGTTCCTCCCCGGCGGGGAATCGAACCCCGGTCTCCAGCGCAGTGGCGTAGCGAGTTTAACTCGCGCCCGGGGCACAATACCTTTTTAGCGCCCCAATACCTTTTTAGCCCCCCTCACTACGCCACTGCTCCCGCGTGACAGGCGGGGATACTGACCACTATACTACCGAGGACACATTATAACATATTAAAATGCACAGAAAATTGTTGTCTTTAATTAAATTAAGGAAAATATATTAGGGTGCGGGGGAGACTCGTAACTATGTCATTTAATTGTCACTAACGCTACCAGATTGCTCTAGTTTACCAAAATCGAATTCCCGTTAACTGCACTCTTTGAGATTCTTAAGAATATCGCAAATATGTTTTTTGATGTGCAATTCTTTTTGTTTTACGGATGGTGTAATTTTTTAGGAGTGGTGGCGTACGGGAGGGGGGGGGGGTAGCACTAATTTGGAATCTTATGTCTATGAAATGCGTTACCGTAGTTGATCAGTAGTTGTCAACTAACTTTATTGAATGGGAAATACACGTAACGTGGCCGCCATGGTTTGGGCGGGTTGTAGGTAGTCAACATGCGTGTCCTAAAGTTACAAGGCTATCAAGTCGGAATGACCAAACATGCGTGTCCTAAAGTTACAAGGCTATCAAGTCAGAATGACCAAACATGGGTTTCCTAAAGTTACAAGGCTATCAAGTCAGAATGACCCAACATGCGTGTCCTAAAGTTACAAGGCTATCAAGTCAGAATGACCCAACATGCGTGTCCTAAAGTTACAAGGCTTTCAAGTCAGAATGACCCAACATGCGTGTCCTAAAGTTACAAGGCTTTCAAGTCAGAATGACCTAACATGTGTGTCCTAAAGTTACAAGGCTATCAAGTCAGAATGACCCAACATGTGTGTCCTAAAGTTACAAGGCTATCAAGTCAGAATGACCAAAGATGTCCATTGAAATACACAAGATTTTTTTATTAGATTAGATGTAAAACATTTACCCTCCCCCTCCCATTAATCACGCATACGTGGGAAAGAAGGAAGATGGGATCTGGAGACTCAACACCCACAAAGATAGTGCATCAAAAGACGGGCGATGTTACCATTGGACTCATTAATGCACCGTCATCTGTCTCTCTATGTTCAGAGTTCACGTGCGCCTAACTGGCAGCAGTGAGACCTCTCGAACATTTTCGCACATCGGAGCGCCGTGAGCATGCTATCATAGCATGGAAATTAGAGCTATATAAGTACTCCAATCAATCAATCAATACCTAATATATTTCAATAGTGCCTCCAGACAATGACAGAAAAGTCGTTGTAGATTATTGATAATGGGCAGTGATGGCAGTGATATACACAATGATGACAGAAAAGTGCGGATTGATTATAGATAAAGAGAAAAGTGCCTAGATTATGGATTGTATACAAATTTATTCTGACAATGGCACAAAGTTCCTTTTTCATAGACAATTCTTCCGCTGTGACTACTGCACTGTCACTGACAACATGACCATAATATGAAACATGGACAAACTATCATGGCAAGCCAGCTAACACAGTTGTAGACAAAGGTAAGGCAGTCTTATAAATATTGACCAATCCGAGGTGTGTAAAAAAAACTTTCAGTGTCTCCTACTCACCAAGTACGTCACTAGACAGAAAGCAGACGATGTAAATCCTCAAGAAGTGAAGAGTGAGAAATGTCGTCATAGACTTACTCCAGTCGAAACTCCGTCTTGTCATCTCCTACGCCGAACACACCAGCCTGACAACAACACACCAGATGACGTCTGTGCGACCCACCAGACTGACACAATGGAGGCACTGCAGCGTAACCTGGTCACAGATGGCGGGGTATGAGCAGACGACACGCCCTTGCCGGTGTAGCTGTGATGGCGGTAACGTATTTCGACCCTTTACTACCTGCAGTTAGAATAAAAGAAGGGGAAAAAACTGCTATGAATTGCATGTGTGAGAAATTTGGCATTGTGTTGGTGACATGTGACATTGTGTTGGTGACATGTGGCATTGTGTTGGTGACATGTGCTGTTTAACTTAGTTTTAGAAACATAACAACCAAGTAATTACAAAGATAACTGTTCCTGGAACTACTGATATGATTCGGGAAGTTTCTTTACTCATTTTTTCCCATCAACGACTCGCCGCTGGATGCAATCATTGAATAATGTTGTTAAAGATAGGGCAACTGGCAACAGTAAAAAAAGAATTAGGAGACGATGAGAGACGGGGCGGACGGAGGGGGGTGTAACCTTATCAACCACCATACTTTATGTAACACTAGGCAGCGGCGTAACAACGGCTTGGGGCAGTTGCCAAGGGCGCCGGCCTGCGCCAGTTCAAAAGGGCGCCGCTAAACCTCTAATTTTTAAATATTTATTTAAAGGACGCCAAAAATACATTAGCCAAGGGCGTCAAAAAACCCAGTTACGCTTCTGGTGGTAGGCCTTAACATGGTACAGTTGTTAGTTTTTTTTTTGTTTTTTTTACAGTGGCACCGGGTCCTGGTATTCTGAGAAAACGCCATGCTACAAAAAGAGATAACTTCTCGTTTTCTACAAACAACAGTCCTACACACAGTCCTACACACAGTATTACAGACTGTCCTACACCATACCCGTGGCTCTTTATTGAATAGTCACCTCCGAAAAAAAAATCGTTAAAATTTTTACCTGAGTACAACCGTCACGCATGAGTCTCGCTGAGAGACAGCTTTTTTTTCACTCAGTAATAATATAAAATATGTCCAGGGAGAGGGTCAAAGCAGTATAAATATATATATATATATATATATATATGTTTCTGATGTATGCAGTTAATGCAGTGGCGTAGGCCAGTGTTAGTTACGCCTCGAGCGCTCAAAGATGTTTGCAAATCCCCTTCCATGTAAAATTACCGCCCCAATTTGCCACACGGGACGGGCCCATTCTACGCCCCTGGGGGAACGCACCTGAGGATTTGTGGGGGGGGGGGGCTTTTGCTTCGCCGCTGCAAGGCAGCGTTCATCGATTTTTTTAGCCCGTGTTTTATATTTTGTGTTTTATCCACGTGTGTGACCCAGGCGTCGTATGCAAATGTCCCCAGCACAGGCCAGTTCATGGACACACCCCTTTAGCAATGAAATGACTCCAACGAAACAACGGCCTGTCTCCGTCTGTACCACCCCCGTGATAAGATCGTTGTGCTACAAATAAAAACATATACACCGTCGTTTTGTCAGGTGTGAAAGCCAACGGGGATAAAAAAGGCATTCAGTCGTTTCAATCAATTTCTCGGATCGTCCAACTAGTAGATCTGCCCGTGGGTATGATCGTGGTGGCTGTATGATCGTGGTGGCGGTATGATCTTAGTGGCGGTATGATCGTGGTGGTGGTGGCGGTAAGGGGGGGCGCTGATTAAAATACGACGACTTTATAACACTAACAGCCATTGTGTTTTGTTTTAAATTCAACACCCGTCTATACCGCTCCCCGCTATAAAGAAAATCATTGCCCCCTTGGGGTGACCGCCCCTCCACACACACCCCCCTGTTCCTACGCTACTGACAAGTGTACTTGATCCGAGGGGGGAAGTTTCCATCAGTCAGACAAAAAAGACAATCAGTCAATCAGACAGTCAATCATTAATCATCATTATCTCTTCAAAAACTTTAGCATAAAAAATACTAATTTGTAAGTCCAAAACCATTTACTGTGATGAGTGAAAACCAGAGGCGAACTTTTCATTTTATCTCAAAAAACTTTTTTTTTAAACATATAATGTAAAGACAAAATCCAAAGTAAATGAAGGCACAAGTGCGACATTTAATTTCGACGACGTTCGTTCCATGTACTCACCAGTTAGTGTCTCACAACAGAGAGTTGTACTCAATGATTATAAAATCCGATCAGTTGTATAGTACATTGAATAATGACTCTTTAAACTTAACTACATTACTCTTAAATAATATAGCCAACTCTCTATTAGAATGAACCAATCCTCTCCAAGATACCATCAGTTCAGCCAATCAAAGTCAAGGGCCAGTGTTTATATCTCGTTTCGTTTCCAAAGCCCAATATACGTTACGTAACTTGCCCACCCCCCCCCCCTGGTCAGTGTCAGGTCTGGACATTCGCCTTGTTGTCAGATTTTCAGCCGGGAACTAGCCGACCAGATGTCTGACGGTTCCATCACCACACGTGTCATGTCCCGCGCGTTCTTGTGTCGGGTTTATGGCATACGTCTGGAGCTCACGTGATCTTTCACCTTTGTGTGGTTAGTACTTATGATGCCCCCCCCCCCCCTCTTTTGTGCATCACCAACAGCGGGCACTGCCATGCAAGGTTGAAACAAGAAAAAATAATTACGAACGATGTATTTCCCACCCCAACCATGGTGAGTGGGAAATAGTCACACATTTTGCTAGGAAAAAGTAGCAGGAAAAAAGTCACAAGAAAAAAAGGTCCCAGAAAAAAATCACAAATTTGGCTAGGAAAAAAGTCACAGGAAAAAAGGTCCCAGAAAAATGTTTTACTAAACGTATTTGTATTTATAAGTCCGGTAATAGGGCTTGTCATTTAATGGCAGACATCTATAAATAGAATTGCTGTAATCATCCGGGTAATTATGCGGACAAAATGTCAACACTATTCAGTACTGCTATGTTAGCGAAGTGACACTTAACCTAAATCAAAACTTTGTTTTCAACTATATTTAATGAAATATTGACACCACTTTAAAAAATCCACATTCTCAATAATAAAATGGCTTAATACTTTTTGAGAGAGATTGCGAGAAACACATTAATTTATGTGGTGTTAGGGGATCGAGATCATCCGAACGCAGGTCCAAAATTCATAACACTAGTAGTAGTAGGCCTAATGCATAACACTAGTAGTAGTAGGCCTAATGCATAACACTATTAGTAGGCCTAATTCATAACACTAGTAGTAGTCCCAATTCATAACACTAGTAGTAGTAGGCCTAATGCATAACACTAGTAGTATTAGGCCTAATGCATAACACTAGTAGTAGGCCTAATTCATAACACTAGTAGTAGTAGGCCTAATGCATAACACTAGTAGTAGGCCTAATTCATAACACTAGTAGTAGTAGGCCTAATGCATAACACTAATAGTATGGGCTAATTCATAACACTAGTAGTAGGCCTAATGCATAACACTAGTAGTAGGCCTAATTCATAACACTAGTATTTGTGTAGATTCCTGAGTGAAAGGGTGTACGAAATCTCGGGCATCTTTTAACATATAGCATGAACACTTACAAAAATTGATAGTTTAAAAACAAAAATTAAGAATTTAACGGGTTCTTACAAATAGGGCACTTTTCATCGATTATTATTGTGTTTATTTGTGTTTTCTTCAAATTTGCTACTTGTGTAACACAGTTTCCTGACTAACATAGTTTTAAAAAAAATCTTAGCCTATAGTTATTAAATTGCCCACTGTTTTTTATATTTGTATTTTCAGAATAATTGACAATCTGCCCCGCCCATTTGCATGCATTTTTATTTTAATTATTTCTTTTTAGATTGCAATCTAGTAGAAAGCTAAAAGAAAGCCAAAAAAGTTTGTGAACTAACATTTTGATTATCATTCCAATTTCAATTTTTGTCTAGTGTTGGGGACTAGTAGAAAAAATTCTTCGTTGTACACCGTGTTTTCAGATTTATTTGTCCGCCGTTCTAAAAATAGTAACATTACATAGAGCGCTATGACGTTTTCCGGTCTCAGAAATGACAAGCCCTATTGCACGCTACTGGTCCCTCTGTCGCTCACCCTAACCCGAACCCTAAATCTATCATAAACAAAGGGAAGTGACTCCCAATAAGGGGACCACAGAAGCACATTAGCCATAAGTCCATATAAATGTTTATTATAGACTAAATATCAGTGAATGGAAGTAAGAGACGGTTCATTAGGAACGTGGTTTGATTCCCGCTTGGGATTAAATATATGTGTATGGTATTTGTATTATATATACATATTATAATCACACATTTAAACATTTAACCCTATGATTTATTCATAATTTTTTACTAATTTATTTATGCTTGAAGTTGAAGCCAATAAACACGAATATTACAGTTTGAATAACAATAAATGGTAGTAAGCGATTTGGGTAGAGATTAAGCTCTCGTCCAAAAGGATTGTCATTTGATTCTCGAGTCTGATCTCACCGAAACATTTCACACAGTAAAGGAATCAAAGGAATGCAAAGGGGAAATTACATTGTAGCACAAGTTTACTGATAACTCTATTTGGACAGAGCATCAATGGTTCCAATGTGGACAACGAGGCTATGAGAGATAGATATGAACAAAAAAAAATCCCCAAACTTGTCAGACTTTACCAATGTGACCCCCCCCCCCCTTTTTCAGCTGCTGTACAATAACATACCTGTAATCACACTAAAACTAATTCTTGTCACTAAGCGAGTGTGGTCGGACCGAAAGATGTACAAATTCATTTGTTCCACAAACTTGACATGATTTATTTATGATATCTTGTGACTGTGGCTTTTTTTCCCCTAGCAAAATTTGTGACTTTTTTTCGTGAAGGGATTATCATATATTCTCGTCTCTAATCTCCAGGATACATCTCACGCAGTAAAGGACTCAAAGGAAAGCAAAGGGACACTGCATTGTGGAAAGGGGACATTGCATTGTGGTACTAGTTGAGTGATAGCTCAATCCAGACAAACCATTAATGTTGCGTTGTTCCGTACGATATACAAATTCATTTGTTCGCCAAACTTTTCAGATTTTAACGTATGCTCCTCTGACTGTTACAAAAAGAAATCAAAATAATTTTTAACATGTTTTACTTTCAGACTTTTTAAAATGTTTTTTTTTTTTTTCTATTTTTTTTTTCAATTTATTTTTGTGTGTTTATTTGATACTCCCCAAGTCATATAGATCTATATATTAGTGTAAATGCATTTGATTTTCATTTTTTTCCCTACCTATCACATATCTTCATGTTAATTTTGGTTATATTTACTGTTATTCAGAATTCAGATTATAATAAACATTTAGTTGGACTTACAAATAAAAGTAAGGTTATTAAAAAGTTTTCTGTGCCTTTTTCCTACATTCGCGGAGGGGAGCCTAAAAAATGTCGACTCCCCGGGGGGCCTCCAGGGGCAGAGGCCTAAATCCGGCAGTGAGGCCTGGTGGCGGAGCTGATCTGGTAGACGGGTCGAGCCTGATCACACACATGTCGGCCATTCAAGTCCAGTGCAAACAGATCACCTGCCACAGCTCAGCAGCAGTGGGTGGACCATCCCTTTGTTACGTCACAATGAGTTTGTCGGAACAAGAGACTCAGCATATGGGGAGGGATGGTGAGGGAAGTCTGGACTACAGATTTATGACCGTGATAACAAATGGACACCTATGTCCGAACGTCATAAACAGGACCGTGTGAGCCGTGTCGGGGGAAAACGCCGCCCCCGGATCGAAGTCTGTCTCTTTTCCTGTAATATTTATCCATGTGACTTTTTTTTCCCGTGACCTTTTTTCCTAGGAAAATTTGTGACTTTTTTCCCGTGACGTTTTTTTCCTTTTTTTTTCTAGTAAAATTTGTGACTTTGCCCCGTGACCTTTTTTTCTAGGAAAATTTGTGACTTTTTTCCCGTGACCTTTTTTCCCTAGGAAAATTTGTGACTTTTCCCGTGACCTTTTTTCCTAGGAAAATTTGTGACTTTTTTCCCCGTGACCTTTTTTCCCTAGGAAAATGTGTGACTTTTTTCCCGTGACCTTTTTTTCTAGGACAATTTGTGACTTTTTTTCCTACGAAAATTTTTGACTTTTTTCCCGTGACCTTTTTTTCCTAGGAAAATGTGTGACTTTTTTCCCCGTGACCTTTTTTCCCTAGGAAAATTTGTGACTTTTTTCCCTTGACCTTTTTTTCCTAGGAAAATTTGTGACTTTTCCCCGTGACCTTTTTTTCTAGGAACATTTGTGACTTTTTTCCCGTGACCTTTTTTTCCTAGGAAAATTTGTGACTTTTTCCCGTGACCTTTTTTTTCCCATGTGACTTGACCTTTTTTCCGCTCACCGATAACACTCCTATACGCCTATCGCGCTCATAAATTAAGGTGTCCTCCTCCGACTGTTCTCATGAAAAGAATTCAAAATAATGTTTTTTTACCATGTTTCCATTCCAGACTTATCATTTAGTGATACTTATCAATACCTATAAATGTGTGTTAATGCGTCTGATTTATTTAAATATATATATATTTATTTTGTCTTATCACTTTTCTTCCTGTGAATTTTGAGTCCATTTCCTGATATTTAGACTATCATGAACTTTTATACGGACTCACAAATAAAACTACGGTTAATTAAAAAAAAATTCCTGTGAAAGTTTTCTGTGAATTTTTCTTGTGACTTTTTTCCTACAATAATAAAACACACATAATATACATAATACCTAGTGAAAATCGATCCACGTTCCTAATAATCCGTCACTCACTTCCATTTCCTTTTATTCAATCAGTAGTAACATTGATATTGACTTGCGAACAATAATTATTTAATAAATAGCATTACAAATACACAATGACACTTTAAAAAAAATTATAATCAACATTTAGCATGAATTGTGAATTTGGGACTTTTCTTTGATTTTATTTTTGTTGTCAATTCCCCCCCCCTCCCCCCCCCCCCCCTTTTTACAATCTTGAGATTTTCCCGCTGAAATCCGCAGTGTCACATGAAACCGCGCGAACACTCCGGGGACACTTCTAGTAGCGATCCAATCGAGTTGATGGTAGGAGTTAAGACTCCGAACTCCGAAACTACAAATCCGGAAACACCCGAATGTCGTAATAAGTCACATGTCACAATCCGGCGAGAAATCAAGTCAATGATTTCATTATCTCGCTCTGTTTCCACCATCCGGCTTATCTGCCCTTGATGTCCATCTCGCTTATCACCCCTTGATGTCCATCTCGCTTATCACCCCTTGATGTCCATGAAATGTGTTTGATAGCGCGCCGCTCGAAGAGGAAAAAAAGGCCGTTAAAAAAGTCTTGTTCAAATAATCGAGTGACCCCCCTCCTCCCACCACCACACCCCCCTTGCGGCATCCTGCACATACGCCTGCACCAACTGGTCGATGGCTAACACTTCTGTGGAATTGATTTTGAAATGGGTACGATGTGATCGATGCCAGAACGTGACAAATGATGTGTGACGTAGTACACACACACACTTCGCAGTGTTGAAAGACGACGATCAAGGAAAACAAAAAAATGACATGTCACTGGGGTAAATTTCTTCATCGGTCGTTGCAAGTTCTTGAGACAAAACTCAAAACAGTATCCTGGTGAATGTCAGCTGTGTCGTATTGTCAAACCATACCCTGGTGAATATCAGCTGTGTCGTATTGTCAAACCATACTCTGGTGAATGTCAGCTGTGTCGTATTGTCAAACCATACTCTGGTGAATGTCAGCTGTGGCGTATTGTCAAACCATACTCTGGTGAATGTCAGCTGTGTCGTATTGTCAAACCATACTCTGGTGAATGTCAGCTGTGTCGTATTGTCAAACCATACTCTGGTGAATGTCAGCTGTGGCGTATTGTCAAACCATACTCTGGTGAATGTCAGCTGTGGCGTATTGTCAAACCATACTCTGGTGAATGTCAGCTCTGTCGTGTTGTCAAAAAGTACCATGGTGAATGCCAAGTAATTCAGATAAACACGTGAATACAGCTAACCTTGAAATAGCGATGTCTCTCACAAAACTGCTAACTAAATTCCTTAACGGCTCGATTAATAAAAAAAAACAACCTAGAAATAGCGCACTCTTGTTAAATCTTGAGCAAGGCTGAGGGACCTAATCGTGTTTTCCCCTGCGAATAGCAAATACCACGTGACGTTGGCGCAAAATTTGGCGATGAACAGGAGGCTCCGCTAAGCAGTATGATGACGCGATGCGTGTTTCTAAAGTCATGATGGAACGGTGAGTGGGGAAAAAAGTCACAAGGGAAAAAGTCACAGAAAAAAGTCACCCGTAATTGGCGTGGAGCTCCTAATACTTATAAGGGCCACTATTAGGCGTGGGGTTCCTACGAAGCATAGGTCCCCCCAGGAACGTGACTCCTTTATCTTTGCGGTTAATCCGGACCTGCCAGAAGTTAGCACTCTACGTTATGGAGAACATGTGGAGCAACCTGTGACGAGTTGAGAACTGTTAACGTGCGTGTGTGTGAATACAGTGTGTGAGTGTGTGTATACATACTGTGTATGTGTGCGTGTATATTATATGCGTCATGTTAATGAGCCAGACATAAGACCATTAACTATTCATGTGGTTGACGGGTCAAGGGTCAAACAAGCAGAAGATGGCAGAGTGGCTGGGTATTGATTGAACTACGAACTTAAGGGGAGGTCATTCGGGAAATAAAGCAAGGCTGTCTGTTTCTGTCCATCCTGAACGGTCACTTCTCGTACCATAATCGGATCTTTATATTTGCAGTAGGGAATGTTTCTACACCTTACATTGGGTCCGAGCCTTGGCAAGTCGTTCTAATTTTAATGTACAGTCATTGAAGATTGTTTGCTACCCCCAACCCCTCCCTTGCCCAACCCTAACCCCCCCCCCCCAACACTATTATGTATGCGTAAAGCTCTGCTATGGGTTTTGTGTTACGTGCAGAAACATACAATTCCAAGACACATTATTACATCCAACATCCCAGAAAAGTTGTTCACGGGTATAGAGTATAGCGCACATCAAGTCACACCGTTGCTAGGCCGGTACGCGTGTATGAAATGTGACAATACATCCGTATGCTATCTAAATCTGATTATAAATTTGACCAAATGATTTTAATATCATATATATATATATATATATATATATATATATATATATATATATCTTTAATCGCCCCCATAATCCAATTAACGGACTGCAGACTCACAAGTTCAATTGGGGCATGGCTGGGCAACACGAAGCTGTATATCAGACAGTTGACTGTAAATACCTGGGACTTAATCAACTTAATGCATGCGTCTTACGTTGTCATTTTACTTTCTGAACTCGCCACTGGCGTAAATAGTACAGCACCCCCCCCCCCTGCCTCTGCCCCCACCCCAGTATATTTTTAGATCCCCCTACGTCGTGCTCGTGCACCCCTTTATTTGACCATTATATCAAAGAGGTATCAGAGGAAGAAGAAGAAAAAAGATTGGAAGATAACATCAAAGAGTGGACGGGACTAGGCGGTGCTGTGCGTAGTGCAGAAAACAGAGAAATGGAGAAGGGTCGTTTTCATGTCATCTGTGGCGCCCCAACGGTCCAAGGACTAAGGAACATCATCATCATCATTATGATCATGATGATGATGATGATCAAAGAAGTAACAATTTTAAAATCCCTTTTTAGAAAGACCCAAGACAACGTCTTCTCACCTCACATTAAGATTCTCTCTATAATTAGAAGCCAGCGAAGCGGTGTCCAATCCCGAGTCACATTCATCCATTACACGCACACCTTGATATCCATAAAAAGATCACACATCACCTACGTTTCTGCATATTAAACGAAGCATCACGCCGTGCAAGTACCAACAATACAGCACACCTGACTCACCGTGCCCTTGAGCTGCCGCGCGGAGCTTGGTTCAGTGCGCAGGTTCGAGCGGGCGCGTGCTCGCTCACGAGAAGAAGCTGTTCCAAGAATTTTGAGCCGGCAAGGCGTTCTCAATCTACTGTCAACAAGTTTTATTGATGTTTGGTACGGAGCTGTAATACAGTCCAGCAGTTAGCTCAAGTGTATTGAATTATTGTAAGGACTCTACTTCAATGTTTAAAATTTATCTACTTTGAGAAAAGTTGGTTTTCATGTATCGGGGAAAAGTCATGTTCCATCTATTAGAAAGAAAAGTCATGTTCCATTTATTAGAAAGAAAAGTCATGTTCCATCTATTAGAAAGAAAAGTCATGTTCCATTTATTAGAAAGAAAAGTCATGTTTCATTTAACGGAGATAAGTCATATTTCATCTTTAGAGAAACGTCATGTTCAGTTGGTGAGCGGAAAAAAGTCACCAATTTTGCTAAAGGAAAAAAGTCACAGACAAAAAAATATCACAGGGAAAATCCGCTATCAGATATTATAAATAAATTCTGACAAGAGTAAGGAACAAATGAATTTGTACATTTTTCCGTCCGACCACACTCCCTTGTTTTAATGTGATTACAGGTATGTGATTGTACAACAGCTGGGTGAGCAGCTGGGTGAGCAGCTGGGTGAAGTCGGACAAGATTGGGGAACAAAAGTTTTTTTTTTCTTATCTTTCTGTCCAACGCGCATTGAGGTCCTTAATGCTTTTCTGAACAGTGGCGTAGTGAGGGGGGGCAAGGGGGGCATCATGCCCCGGGCGCTACTCACAAAGGGGCACCAAATGGTATATTTTACTATAATATTGTATGGTTTTCGAATAGGGGGGGCGCTAAAAAGGTATTGTGCCCCGGGCGCGAGTTAAGTTCGCTACGCCACTGTTTCTGAATAAAGTTATCAGTAAACTTGTACCACCACTCAATGTCCATTGCTTTCCGTTTTTCCTCTACTATGTGAGATGTATCGATGAGATCAGACGTAAGATTCTAATGACAAATCGCGGACTCCCATTTATTGTTATTCAATCTGTAATAACATTCGTGTTTACTTGCTTCATGCATAGCAATGTAAATAATTTTGAATAAATCGTAGAATTAAATGTGTGATTGTAATATGTATACATAACACAAATAACACACACACACACACACACGCTTGTATAACTAAGTAATAATAAATCGTATTATTAAATGTTTGAATTATAATGTGTATATACAGGGCCGGCCTTAGGCCATTGCAACCTATGCGGCCGCAGTGGGTCCCGCACTTTCATAGGCCCCGCCCCGAATTTATTTTCTAATACAAAATCTTAATTTTCACTTATTATCCTTATTCCTACCCAGAAAGGGCCCCGTGCAATCCGTTTCGCATAGGGCCCCGCAATTGTTAGGGTCGGCCCTGTGTATATATAATATCAATAACTATATCCATAATTAATCCTAAAAACTTAATCCCAAACGAGAATCAAAACACGATCTGAATAAGCTACAGCCATTTTTTGTTTATTTCTGTAACTAAGCATATTTATGGACTTACAAAAAAACACACTGAAACTTAGGAGTTTATATGAAACATATTTTGTGACTTTTTTCCTGTGCCTTTTTTTCTGTGCCTTTTTCGCTACAATCGTTCAGTCGTACTGATAGTTGACATAAGGTGCCAAAGAGACCATGGCTGGTAACTGCCATGGGGTGCCAAGGAGACCATGGCTGATAGTTGCCCTAGAGTGTCAAGGAGACTACGGCTGAAAAGACCAAGAATTCGATTGTAGAAAAAAAATTCGCACAAAAAAGTCACAGGAAAAAAAGTCACATTTCTTTAAGATTAATTTAAAATAGATTAATTTTAATTTGAGACATTCCAAGCATATAATTTAAGTACCTTTTATTAGTAGTCTAACTTCAATAAATTTCTTTAATATTGAAATTATAATTTCAATTATTTGATTTTACGTCAATTCTTGGGGTTTCATTGCTCCAATACACAGTTTCAATGCTCCAATACATGGTTTCATTGCTCCAATACATGGTTTCATTGCTCCAATACAATGTTTCATTGCTCCAATACATTGTTTCATTGCTCCAATACACAGTTTCATTGCTCCAATGCATGGTTTCATTGCTCCAATACACAGTTTCATTGCTCCAATACACAGTTTCATTGCTCCAATACATGGTTTCATTGCTCCAATACACAGTTTCATTGCTCCAATACACGTTTCATTGCTCAAATACACGGTTTCATTGCTCCAATACACAGTTTCATTGCTCCAATACACAGTTTCATTGCTCCAATACATGGTTTCATTGCTCTAATACACAGTTTTATTGCTCCAACAAAGTTTCATTGCTCAGTTACACGGTTTTGTTTGGTAAACCCGCCCATGCTGCTACGAGTACTATGGCATTGAACACTATCGCGTCATCACGTGTTTATGACATTGAACACTATCGCGTCATCACGTGTTTATGACATTGAACACTATCGCGTCATCACGTGTTTATGACATTAAACACTATCGCGTCATCACGTGTTTATGACATTAAACACTATCGCGTCATCACGTGTTTATGACATTGAACAATATCGCGTCATCCCGTGTTTATGACATTAAACACTATCGCCTCATCACGTGTTTGCCCTCGAATTTTTCCTGGCTGTGATGCATGCATGGATTGAGGACTTAGGGGCTAAGGGCCCTTCGGAGCAATGGCGTAACAACGGCTTGTCTTTGCGCCAGTTCAAAAGGGCGCCGCTAAATCTCTAATTTTTTAAATTTTTATTTAAATACCAAGGGCGCCAAAAATAAATTAGCCAAGGGCGTCAAAAACCCAGTTACGCCTCTGCATCGGAGACAGGAGCCCTTATCTGTCAATGCATTGTCCTTAGATAATGCTGGTTTATTTCATTTTGCCAAGGTCAGGGCCGCTTGGGCCTCGTGGGCTAAAGGATTGAAGATGTAGTACAATAATGAACACGACGAAATATAAGGTGGAGCGGAAGACCCTGTCAAAGTTTGTAAGTTAGAACTGGCTGACGAAAATGACAATCTTTGCAAGGTCGGGTTTTTTTTTTTTTTTTATCAAATTTATTAGGATAACAAAATTTATTAGGATAACAAAATTTATTAGGATAACAAAATTTATTAGGATAACAAAGTTTATTAGGATAACAAAATTTATTAGGATAACAAAATTTATTAGGATAACAAAATTTATTAGGATAACAAAATTTATTAGGATAACAAAATTTATTAGGATAACAAAATTTATTAGGATAACAAAATTTATTAGGATAACAAAATTTATTAGGATAACAAAATTTATTAGGATAACAAAATTTATTAGGATAACAAAATTTATTAGGATAACAAAATTTATTAGGATAACAAAATTTATTAGATAACAAAATTTATTAGGATAACAAATTTAACAGGATAACAATCATAAAGGATAAATAAATAATTGGATAACAAATTTATTTGGATATACCGAAATGATTCAAGAGTTTGCGTATTAATTAGCAAGAAAATAGTGTAACTGTTAATCAATACATGTATATCTTAATGCTTTTACTTTTAGGAATTTTCCATCATAGAATTACGGTATTGGTTTCGGTGACCTACAAGAAACAATTCTATTAAAAATTTGCCATTGTAAAGAGGTTGAGTTCAAATAAAGTTTGGGCAATTTATAAAATATTATCAAATATTAGATACCTATTTTACATTTTTTAGATTTATACTTAAAAATTAATAGAAAGTCTCGTTTCTTAGAAACTTGAAAACTACTGAAAATAGATCATCGCCATTTGTGACACTTTCTAGCCCCGGCACTGTTCACCATGTAGCTGTCTTGACCCATCCACGTTGTTTAGTTGCAGCAGTGAACACCTGCGTCCAAACGGTGTTGTATTACTTGTTTGTCATCAATTAAATTTAGGCCCATATATACAGACCTCGAACGGAATATTATACGTGTATCTCATTAAAACTACGGAGGAAAAAATCGATACCTGGAAAGTACGGAGGTATATGTTAAAAAAGTTTAAGGAACTAACATGTAACACGGGTCCATAGTGATAGAATAATTAAAAAAGCATAGTTAGCCTACCTAACAACGGTGGTGTCAGCACTCATCCGTAGCAAAGGAATGGTGTGCATAGGTAGCTGCCCTCTTGATATTGAGGATGGCAATTTTTGCCAAATGCAGAGATTTTTGGTGTTTTTTTTTTTTTGCGTGGAACTCCAGCCACTAAAAGTATTTAGAAAATATCAAGAAAATTGGTAAATGCCAAATCCCTTACATGTACACACACATGTGTGATAAATGATTGCCTTTATAACAAGGGGAACAAGAAATAATATAATGTTAACGATCAATGCACGCCTAGCTAATAGAGTAGTAGCCCTTGGTTAATCTTTTTACATAAATGTCATTTTTTTGTTTAGCGGTGCAGAGCCATGCCGCGGAAAGGCAGCGCCCGCGGCGAACTTGAAAACAGCGCCCCCCCCCCCCCCCCCAGTAAATAGAAAAAGTGCCGCCCGAGGCGAACCAGTGCAAAGATGATTTTGGTGCTCCTTCTCTTTGTGAAGTACATGGGATTCAGTGACCTATTTGGAGGAGTGTGTTCCGACTGTTCCTTTTAGCCAGCTCTCGCGGGAGGGGGAGAGAGAAAAATGTTTACAACAATAAAACAAAAATATTTATTATAAAACGGCTAAATGGTCTATTTTATAATACTTTTTAAAAAGAAGAGTAACCGGTGCTTTAACCGATTACAGGGAGAGAAACCAATGAAATATCACTACGCTCGGTATATATGATGATCCGTATATTTAAGACTTATCTTGTTACAATATTGGCTTTTGGATTAACTGTCCTACTGTTCCGAAAATTGGCAGCTCCTGATTACTTACTTACCGCTGTTAGGCTATAATTTTAATATAGTTATTGCTCAGTAGCAATATGTTTTCAAATTGTTTTGTTTTCATTTCTCCTATGATCCTATGCGTTTCTTTTTTTAATATCCCATAATAAACAATCTGAATCCCCAATAAAATTATTTTTTTAAAAATGTTTTTGTGAATTAGCATTTCTAGCAGCCTTATGCCTCCGGTAGCAGGATAAATATCGAAGACTTATAGTTGCCTAAATACGAAATTTAATTTGGTTATTTATGTAATTGAAACACACATAAATTGATTTACGAATAAACAGATCAAGTTTCTAACTTCATCATACCATGCTTCATACCGAAAATTATTTCTTTCATAGATTTCATAGATGCAGAAGTGTTGGATTTTAATCTACTAACTCTGCATATAATATTATATCTTGTCGATTTGTATGACTTGGGTAAGCTTATTTAATAAAGTTTGTACATAACATTATGATTATGCATTTGTCAAGATTTAATGTATTAAATCATTAATGTACTATCTGTGTATTCTATAAAGTCTCAAAGTCTCAATGGTTAACAAATTTCTTTTAAGTGTAAAACCGCCGTGCCCACTGCAATTTTACAATAGGTTATTGAAACTCATTGCGGAAAAAATTAATAAGTAAACGTAATGTATTAGCTCTATCGGTTAAGCATACCGGAACATTTTACCGAGCTACCTGAAAGGGGGAATAATGCAGATTTAGTTTTAAATAAAAATAATAAAAAGGTGAAAGTCGAATCCCCGCGATGTTTTATCATATTTGCTACCGTATTTAATTTAGTAATTAGGTGAGTATGATTTTTTTTTTTAAACTTGTACAGCACTGGCGATTGCCGCTTGTACGTTAACGTTGACTAGCCTCATGTCAAATCAAGAACAGGTCCAAAAATCTTTAAATTTAATATTTCTTTGATTTTGATTAGTTTGAATCTTGAATTAGATTATCAATTTATCATTGATTATGACTTATGAAATTATGAGTCATCATTAAGTTCATTAAGAGTCACAGAGGAGAGGGCAAGGAAAGGATCGAAGTTACTCAGTAAATATTTCGGTAAATGTGTAGTTATGTGTCCGCGTTTTTTACCATGACGATTAAAAAGTTTTTAAAAATGAAAAAATGATCTAAATCTATCCCTCACCCTAACCTGAACCCTAAATTCCTCCCTAACCCGGTTTTGACCCTCTCCCTAACAGTGTTTTGACCCTCTCCCTAACAGGGTTTTGACCCTCTCCCTTGCCACGGACACACAACTACACATCAGCCAATATTTCAATCATTGCTTTTGCTGCTCATCTATTTATTACAATTAGACTAGTATATTTATTAATAGTAATACTAGAGTAGTAGTGAGTCCTATGCCTATTCAAGGCTATTCAAACTAATAACTAATGATATGCAAGTTGACTAGGACTTGAGTCTAGGCAGGACACTCAACTGAAACTGTTTGAGTTTGAAAAGATGTCAAGTGGCGACCAACCCAAATTATCGGCAAATAAAAATGAAATGGCTTCATATACCGTATCAGTTTATTAGTAATTAGTAATAATAGTATATTTATTTGTCTCGGAAGCTAATTATAATTATACTCAATACTATTTAATAGAAATTTTTAAAATTAGGCTAACAGCCTAAAAGCCTATAAGATGTAAATAATTATTTATTTATTCTTAATCATTAAGTCTAAGTTATGATAATGTACCTGCTGCATAGGGGGCAGAAACAGTAACCACCCTGTCAAGTTTAAGTTATTACTTTCTTATAGCCTACTGCTAACTAGTTATAAAATTAAATAATCAGGATCCCACCTCAGCTTAGTTTTGTACTATTTTTTAAATTAATAACGAGTCAAACTCCATAGCCATTATAGGCATTGGGCAGGGCCTACTCCAGGTCAGGTAGGGTATGAAGTATTATTTATTTATTTTATAAAGTAAAGCATCAAACAGATGTAAGCTTATTTTTACGTCATGGTCTGGGATGAAATTGACAAATGATTATTGTAAATTTAATGTAATTTAATTTTGTTATTGCTTTCTGACTTACTTTTCATATTGTAGGACTATTCTACTAATTAATACTGTGCTGTAGGCTAAATCATTGTAAATTTTAGGTCCTACACTCTTATTCTGTTTGAGAGCATTATTATTTTAATTTCAGTTTCAGTAATAATTTTGTTGTTCACAGAACAAACTGAACTTTGCCATGATACGAAGAAAGCCTACCCGGATCGAATTAAAGATAGCTGATTTAGATGAGTATGAGGCAATAAAAAAGGAGAGAGATGCTGCTGCCAAGATTTCCAACAAAGCAGATCAGATTCTAACACCAGAGATGTACTCCACCAAGAGCCGGATGGAGATCATTCATGCCAGAATTGGTTATGATCCAAAGCCTTTGCCGCAGCCCTCTACATTACCTCACTAATCACAAATCCCCAGATCCATAAAACTCTGTAAGATTTTGTGTGTGTGTGTGTGTGTGTGGGGGGGGGGGGGTTATGTACAAATACTTTACTGCATAGTTTGTAAAAAATGTGTTGCGTCACAAATAAAAGGTTGTCTCTTTGCTAATAGCATTTAGAGGAACAATAAAGAATTCTTAAAGCTACAAGGGTTTCTCAAGAGCATTAGATATTGTGTTCTCATCCTGAATTTAAATTTAATATCAATAATTTTATTCTGTTATCTTCTGTTTAACTGTTTATACCAAGTATTATAATGTAGTGATTTAGTTCTGTACTAATTTGTCACTTGTAATTTTGGTATTTATGTTAAATTTTTAAAAATCAATGTTTAACCAAATTGATATTTTTCATGGTTTGGGAAATGTACAATTGAATTTGGACTGTATAGATGGTAATCTTAGCTTATCTCTTGGAGCCTTAAAATTATAACCAATAAACATTTGGATATTCATTTTTTTTAATCAAGGAAGCATCTTGTGCAAAATAATTGATTCAATAAACGGAGATCCGTTTCTGATCTGACTACACAGTGGGCAGATATTCCCGGATTTTATTTGTATGAGACACCTTGTTCCAGTTAAATTTAACCATAGTCATCATGATTGCAAAATTACAATGAGGACTTCATTTTGCAACCCAACTTTGGTATCAAAGACCAGAAGATTTGTCAACTCTTTTTATCAGCTGTTAAAACAACATTTTGATACTTCTTCTTGATAATTTCAAGATAATATCATTAAAATTTACACAGGACTTCAATTAAAGATAGCTTTAGAGAGAAGACAAAATATTCTTTGATTCTAAAACAAGTGGGTTTGGAATTTTATTTTTTAACTATCGGAAGACTTTCTATGTTTCTAATAAGTCAATGATGGAAAAGAATCACTAATTCTTTTAGTATGTTATTATAAGTTATTGAATTGGTCAACTCTAACTGTTGTAGTTATAAAACTATAAATTTTCTATTCTTACAGCCATTTTTTAATGAATGTGTTTTATTGTATTGATAGATGATGTAAGAGTAATGCTAGCTTGCTAAATATTCTCTATTTTAAGTTACTGCACAAGAACAATTCAGAGCCAGAATCTGTCTCACTGGCCATCTGCAAACCCACAGCCAAGGTCACAATTAGCATATACGATGATTAAAGTCATCATAGTCGATTTCGACTGACGGACTTTTATATTAAGTTACTAAACTAAATGTGGATAGGTGTCTATCCATTTTTCTTCTAAAAGCACAACTACTTTTGACATTGTTTATGAAGTACATTGTTTGAATTAATATCATGTATTTATTATTTATAATAAAAAAAAAAAAAAACATGAAGATATTTTGTTATTACCTCTGTTGTCACTTTACTGTTTACTATTGAGTTTTTTTAATGTTTATTCAAAGCCATATTGACATAATGTGTGACAGTTATTTCCTTTCATCATGTCTTAAATCTTTACATGACTAATGTTCAGTGATGGCCGATAGAGAATTTAAAACCAGGAATTGGTATACTTGTTTGTGGTTCTTTTCTTTTTTTCTTAAAAAAAAGACCTAGTGTCAAACTTTTCCAAAGGTTTGGACATCTAACTGTTCATCTTAAGACTGATTTCTTAGATATAGCTCATGACAATAATGACATCTCACTAGTCATAATCTTATGAAAAATAGAATTGTATTTTCAAATTGAAATCTTTTTCAGTATCCACTAAATCAATAACTCTGTACAATAAACAATGGGGGGGGGGGGGGGATATGGTGCATTATATGAACAGCTGATTTAGTATATTGGAATAATTCAGCCTACTTTTTAAAAAGTTCTAACTTTAACAGATTAAATATAGTGACATAAATAACTCAGTTGAGACCATCTATAGAAATCAGGCTTTTATTTAAACATTCATTACGAAATCAAACAAATTGTTTTGTATGTTGTAAAGAGTGATTTATTACCAATGATAAAAAAATGTTTACTGCTGAGATGAAATCAAGGCATTAAGTCATTAAGAAAAATCAACCTTCTATATGTTAGAACAGAACACTAATTTTAATTAACGTTTTTTTATCAAGGGGTCTGGACTGGTAGTTAATCATGTAAATTTTAAAATACAAATTTTCTTTATTAACGGTACACTGAACTTTAAATATATAAATAGCCAGCAGATTTTTGAAGCCAAAGCCTGCCACTAAAATTGTATATTCACCTATGTGGACAAAATGAAAGCGTAATCTCCAATGGACACAATTACTATTTCAATAACTTCTACCTGCATGATATATTTTTTTTATAAAGGTATCGCCCAATCAACATGTTTATAATCTACACATAAAATGCATGTCATTAATTACTTATGTATACATGAAAAAATTTAAAAAATAAGGATCATCATAAAAAATGGAATGTTTATCTTAGTAGTACCAACCAAGTCAGCAGTAATTACCACATAAAAACATCTCAGATCTGACTTTATCATAAAACGATATACTATTATCTCAGCAGTTCTTAAACTGGGATAACAAGGGGTCTGAAAAGTTAGTTGTTTGTTTGTTTTTTTAAACAGGTGAATGTAATTTTGAATTTTATTTCTTAAACTTTTAAAAATGATGAATGAATTGGATTCAGAGATGGCTTGAACTTCACTGTGTAGTGGGATGAGGGGGTTTGTCTCACAAATATATGAATGATTTGGTAATCTTCAGCAGACCATTGAAGTTTAAGAACTGCCGGTATGTTTGATACATGTTTTATTCCACAGAAAATGGAATGTTGAATGAAATCTATCACATGTGTTTCTATGTCACCTTCAACAAGGACCAAAACTGAACCACAGTTGTTGACAGAAATAAGCAGTTGGTCTAAGTAAAGATGATACAAGATATTGCTCTTGAGAATCACGATAATGGAATTTTCTTCCTGGCTAACAACGATTGAGGACAATGAAATTAAAATGGTTTAAATACCAATGTAGATATCAGCAGATGACACAGAGAGTTGCAGTGTTCTCTTGGGACGGTTGCTTTATCTACTGAAAGTTGTCATGGAAATATCACAACTATTTCAGCATCTGATATCTGTACCTAACATGACTCTTGTTAAATCTTGATTTTTGATCTTGTAGATTTTTTAAGGGCTACTTTTTTTTTAATGGTACTTTTAGCTAAAGAAAAATTATAAATGGTATGACTCTGAGAATCTTTGCTGGTTTGGCATGGGAAACATTATTTTAGAATCATGTAAAAGTTAGTTTTTTTTAAATTATACCGGTATTAATTAACTTTTATGATCTTCATCCAAATTTCTTATTCCCAGGGCCGCTATTCAGGAGGCTTACCAATTAACAATAATAACAGTACGTTTTAAGGAAGCAGATGAAATCTTCAGTTGCTGTAATTTTCTAAAATTTATTCAATTCTTCTGATATTAGAGCTTTCTTTGTTCTTTAACGTTCAAAAAAAAAAAGTAATTATTTTGCATAAGAAGAAACTATATTTACTGTTATTTAATCAAAGCAAATGTTTTTAAGTTTGTGTAAAAGTTACCGGTGTTAGGTTTGTAGCGTCACCTATAAATTGTGAAAACCTGACTGTTGCGCTTAGAGAATTACAGTCAATGTATAGGAGAAAGAAAATCAACACAGTGAAATGAATAGGTTTAAAAAAATAATAAAAATATTCACAGCTTTTTCAGTGCAATGCCAAAATTTCAAACATGACTCATGGACTGGACGGACATCAAATTTCATCATTAAACATTGCTTGTATAAGGACAATTATTCTTTCAAACGGTGTGAATAAAGATTGGATGGACAATTAACAAATTAGCAAGTCAAAACAAAAAAAGTAAAATATTGTAATGTGTAAACTCATGTGGACGGAAACGTGAGGATAAAAATATATCCTGACTGTAAACAAGAGAAGAAGACACAATATGATATGAAGCTTGTCAATACTTAGTGGAACATTTATGCTATGTGTATAATTTTCTTTAAAAAAATGTACACCCTGCTGCTCTGATGCATTGGTGTGGAAAACTCTTATTTGCTCAGATTTCAAACTTCTAAGGGAGATGAATAATGTAAAGTAATTCTATGTCAAGCATAATTTTGTGACATAATGTTAATCCCACTACTTGTGGGTGCTGGAAAAATTTAATCAAGAGAGGGGCAAAAATGTTCACCTGACAAACATCTGAGAAACAGAGTTAGACTGCAGTACAAAAAAAAATTAAATGATATTTTTAAGTTAATCTATCATGATTAATTTTCTCATGACTGCAGTAATATAAAGCTAAAATGCATGGCTAACCATAATCTGAATCTGAGTAATGATAAAGATGATACAAACTTAACCAAAATAAATCATCCAGCAATTAATTTCAAGGGTTCATTCAAATATTTTAAGCACTCAATGTTGAAGACACAACACAACAATTATATTGACCACTTTTAAACACATCCCATAGTACTCTATCCTTTATAAAACAAAATCGTCTCCTTTCACAAATAAGTTACCGTAAGCCTTTTTACCACACAAAAATGCCGGCTATTTTTACCATTAGAATTTGTTCACATCAAATAATCTTCATGCATTAATTTTGCTTTCATTGGGGGGTTTCTTATATCATGAATTATTTGTTTAAGAAGGAATAGTGTCCTCAAGTAGCTTTCCTCATAGAAACTTAGATACATCTCTGAAACTTAGATGAATCTCTGAAACTTGGATGAATCTCTGAAAACTTAGATGAATCTCTGAAACTTAGATAAATCTCTGAAACTTAAATAAATATCTGAAACTTAGATTAATCAACCAATATATTGATGTAAGCACAGCGTCAAAAAATTATAATGGAAAATACATTAATGGATACAGATTAGAATTTCTGTATTCGGACAAAATACCACAGGGTGCTAAAAAGAAAAGCCATGGGTCTTTCTCTTCCCCCCGCCCTTTATATCCATAACTGTTGGCTTATTAACACAGACAGATTCTTAGTGATAAGATGCTGATGCACACATTCTCCATGAAAGCACATTTTTGCTTGCTTGGGGTTAATGTGTAATTTCAAATTGACATCTAAATCACAGCAGTGGTGATTTACTAAACCAACAGAGGCTGACCAAAATTATACATGATAATTTTAAAACTTCACTAGAATCAGCAAGCAGTGACGAGACAGTATAATTGTCTGGACACATTGAAAGCTCATCTTTTGTACCCGCCAACCAAATCTTAAAACTTCAAAAGCCAAACACTCCTGAATAGATCAATAATACTTTGGAACATTAGGAATGTTACCATCAATGACATTCATCACGGACAGAAGGTTTACAAATACAATCTTCCATAAGAAAATGCTCCCTTTGGGAACTACCTTCACATATGAACACTAGCCTTTTCCCCACAACTCATTTAATTATTCTGTCTGCTCCTCAGGAGAATTATGATCCAAGATTTTCTTTACGGTGGCAACTTTTTCTACGGGTCTGGAAAGTTTGACTAAGGTTGAAAGAGTCTGACTTCATAGAATTTTTCAATTGTTTCTTAGGGTGAATATCATCTCCATAAAATAAATATGTTAAATATTCCCAAACAAAATTATTAATCAATTTTTTAAACAAAATGTCCCATCAATTGACTATGAATTTTTAAAAATAAATTACTGTTACCAAATAGTTTTAAACAGTTTGGAAAATAAATCTTGGCTCTCACTTTCATTTTCATGGGCCAAAACAAGGAGGAACCTTAATTAATTCCCCTACTAGCCAACCTGTGAAAAGTAAACAGAAGACACAGAATTGCTTCCCCCATTTCCCCCCACATCACTTAGGAACACAGTGGAAACCAAGAATTACTCTTCCTAACAGCCATATAATAATTACTTCCCCTATTACCCCAGATAATACTGAAGACAGATCAGGTTCATCATTGCACACATCAGTGATTTTAACAACACAAGACCTGAACCTTATCGCCACACTCTGCAGGTGTTATCCTTGCTGCCTGTAATCAACAAAAATATTCATGATTGAATAAAGAAAAATAATTTTTTTTAGATGAACTAATTTCCAGTTATTGGTACAGTACTAAAAAGGATTGTTATTAATTTAGATGGTAATAACATGATGGGAATCTTGTTATCAATAATTCTGGAAAATAAATTTTCTATGAAATGTGTGTGCCAACTTAATGTGCTTTAGTGGTGGTATCAAGTCAACTGTATCTTGATGTCACATCAAGTCTACTGTATCCTGATGCCACATCAAGTCTACTGTATCCTGATACTACATCAAGTCTACTGTATCCTCATGCCACATCAAGTTCTAGCACAACAAACAGTCCCTGTAATTCTTACCAGTGATAATCGTGTTGCCTTCATAGTTGAAAGCACAGCTGAAGATCTCGTCGGTGTGGCCCTCCAGCACCTGCTTGCACTCGCCCGTCTCGGGGTCCCAGAGTCGTGAAGTCTTGTCTGCACTGGCTGTCATCACAAGTGTGCCTTGGGGGTTGAACGTGATCTGAACGGGAGGGGAGAGAGGGAGGGTGTCATATGTCAAGTTTTTCTCTCACTCTTTGTTTCTGTTGTTGATTGTGTGTATGCAATGTCAGATTCAGGAGGTAACAGCAATGTTTTTGCTGAGCTGAGCATGTGTTGGGCATTAGCATGCAGAACAAAAATCGGATATTTTCTATGAACTTCCATGATATTTTCTACTTTCCTCATATTTCCTAACATCTTTTCTATTTTCATTTTGCCTCATATTCTCCACTCACATGTCTGTTGTTTAAAAACTTTTTTCCTACCTTTGATATTTCCCCTTCGTGGCCAAAGAACTTTGATATCTGCTGGTTTGTGAGGGCGCTGTAGCAGCAACCTGTGTTATCAGCCGAGGCAGTTAGAACCCTCTGGCCGGTGCAGTCAAAACCCACATCCAGAATCTCATCCGAGTGGGCCTTCAAAGTAGCAGTGCAGCGCCCTGGAAGGTCACAGGTTCATTTACATCAGTTAGTAAACATGGATTCTTTTTAAAGTGAAAATAATTTTTTAACACATTGAAACTGTACTCACATATATTTTTGTAAGGAACTGGAGAGATTTTGACACTTTATAATTCAAAAACTTAGATAAATCTCTGAAACTTAGATGAATCTGAAACTTAGATGAATTTCTGAAACTTGGATGAATTTCTGAAACTTAGATGAATTTCTGAAACTTGGATGAATTTCTGAAAAGTGGATGAATTTCTGAAACTTAGATAAATCTCTGAAGAATGAGACGTACCGGTAATAAAAACAAGTTATTTGTTTAAAATATTTGAGAACTACAGCATGGATGCTATACATCTTTCATCCAACAACACTTTAAAAGAAATACTTTTGTTCAGGGGGTCTCAAACTTGCAGCTCGCAAAGTGATTTGTTTTAGATATTGTTATTGCACACTTTTAAATGTGGCACATGGTCAAGGTGTGAAAACCTTTGACTGTCCTGTTTTGTGATGTTAGAGTGTTACGTGATTAATTATTAAGTGCCTGAAGGTGAATAAAGATGAAGTAACAAAACCTTACTGCCATCTAATATTATTATAATCAAGAATATGAAGGTAGTATAGAATCATATAGATTCTAGGCAGAGCAAAGTTTCACGTGTTTACCAGGATGGACAGAATTAGTATCAAAATCTAAACAGATTTTTTTATGGCTGCTGGCCGTCGAATTATACTCATGGGACCTTTCAGTGGACTTTGAGAACCCCTGATTTAATCCAACAATACCTGAAGATCTGTCCCAAAGTTTACAGGTGCCGTCCATGGATCCTGTGGCGATAAGTGAACAATCCCAATTGAACTGAGCACTGCTTATCTCAGCTTTGTGTCCTATCAGGGTGTGGATACGCCTGAAATAAAGTAAAAATATCAACCGAAAGTGTCTGTACATTATGAAGTCAGACCAACACACAACAAGGAAACAGTATGGTCCTAGTAGTTACGGCTAAAGTGTCATAATTTCCTAGTTGGACCGTGCGTCACACAGTATGTTCAAAATTATAAATGTCATAACCTACTTGTTTTGCCGTACATCCCACAGGGACACAGTGTGGTCAAATGAAGCTGTGATCAGCTCAGTGCCCGTTGAGCTGAACGACAAGGAAATGATCTCTCCGGTGTGGCCCTGGAAAGAAAAAGTAGCTACTGTTATGTCAATACATTTTTAAAAAAACTTACTCTGAAAACGGAAACACCATAGGCCCACTTGACCAGTGCCTTCCACTTGCTGAAATCTAAGTAATACCATATTTACTCATTCATAAGCTTACTTTATCTTTAAATTGCAGGGAAAAAGTGTGGTCAGCTTATCATCATCATGTCCTTTAGTCCTTGGACCGTTGGGGCACCACAGATGACATGAAAAGGATTCTTCTCCATTCCTCTAAGTCTTCTGCACTATACATAGGATCGCCTAGTTTTAATCCCGCCCCCCCTTTTATGTTATCTTCCCATCTTTTTCTCTGTTTTCCTCTTCTTCTTCCTCCTCTAGTTGTGCCCTTCAAGATTTCTTTGTCGAGCCCTTGTTTTCAGGTCACGTGGCCACACCACTCAATTTTGCGCTTTTTAACAGACACTTGACGAATCCCTTCTTTCACTTGTTCATTGGTCAGCTAATGAGTGGGTCAAAGGTTATACTTCCAGGATCTCATTTTCTTTAAGATCACGGTTTTCCGAGATGAGATCCAAAGGTTCCATGATGAGATCTCACCCAAGAGCAAGAAAGAAAACAGGATTTTTTAATCAAAGATTGATTGTGCAAAGACACATTAACAGATTATTAGCTTACTTCTTGTACTTTTCTCATTTTCATACATGCTGAATTGGCGAATCAACATTGCTTTTGGAAGTAACTTTTAAGAACCCTCAGATCACTCATGGTTGCGCAGGTGATTCGCTCTCGTCTCGTGCTACGGTGGTTGCCAGCAAACAGAGACATTCTGTTCACTTTGGACCGACATACCTCTGATAAGTTTCAGGTGCTTCTTCAAGTTTGGAGAGCTCTTCCGATTTGATCCCTGTTGAAATTTATTTCTTGATGGCCGCAGCAGTAAGGTCATCATTTGGGATTAAGTGCTCTTGCATTCAGCCTCTTCCTTTTCAGCGGTTTTGGAACAAAATTTGTCGTAGTTTGTTGTGTGTGCGAAGTTAGTAATTGTGATCTGGGATCATCAACGTCATCATGATTTTGTGGTTGCCTTTCATTTGGGACTGCGACATCATCGTCATCACCACCATCATCGTCATTGTTAAAGAAAAGCTTTTGCTAAAGTCTGATTCCTTCTTTAACCATTTCATACTCTTTGACTACATAAATGGATATTCCTTCTCACTTCTACTTATCAATAATTCCCGTATTGTTTACAATTTTTTAAAATCTTGTTAAATTTCATTTCTGATTCTTTCTTGTCATGGAATCTCATTTTGCCAACACCGAGGTTCCGATACCTGAAAATGGGCCAAGATGTACAAGACCGAGATCCAGAGACGAGCAAGATCTGGAAGTTTAGTTATATTAGATTTTTTTAAATTTCTGATTCTGTTATAGAAAACAATGAAGAAAAAGTATTTAACAGGAGACAAGATAAAGCAGAGTGCAAAATTGGGTCACATGTTTAGTTACCATTTTGCGACTGCCATGATTTGCCTGTGCTTAGACGGTATTAAAGAACCTATATTGAATAATGTAATCGTTAACTTAGATCACCGAGGTCCTATTTTTTGGAATTGTTCATATGGTACTGTATATGCGGGTAAACACATGAAGTGAGTGTCTGTATAACACTGTATGTTGATTTATATGCTGATTTGTTTTTAAGTCTTTTTAATAATAATAACAAATAATTATTTTTTTTAAGTTTGTTATTCTTTTAAATAAATACATCTAAAGGTACATTATTTTATGGGATCTGCTTAAGGGCAGGATACACACTTTTCAGGCTCTTCCTGGCTTAACTTACGGGGTCATCTTATGAATGAATGGACTTATGAATGAGTATATATAGGAACCAATTTCTTATTCTTTTAAATCAAAGCAATTAATAACAATCAGATATTTATTCAGAGATTCATACACAGATACTTTGGCAAGTAATCATACACAGAAACTTACACAAGTGAAGAATAGAAAATAAATAATAAGTGAAAAAGACAAAACGGTTAGTAAATAATAATATGAATTTCTCCCCCCCCCCCCTTTTTTTTTTTTCCCCCACAAGCTGATGAGAAATAAAATTATTATTTCATGATATCCTCACAGACAGAGTGGCTAATTCTGTTCCTTTCTCTACATCCCAGAGTCGACAAGTGGAGTCCATGCTTCCTGTGGCTATAACTGTACTCTGGGGGTTGAAGCTGACACACACCTGCAAGGTAGACAACTTGGTAACCTAACTGACCCTCATTAACACAGGCTAAAACAATGTATTATAACATGTCGAATACAGAAACAAATTTTTTTAAGTTACTAAACAGTAAGAAAAGGAGAAACATTAAATTTTTTGTGATAAAAAAACTTGTGTTAAGTTTGTCGATTTGAATAAAGCTTGCACCCCTCATCATTCATTACTGATAACATTTACAGAGACTCACAATTTCAGCAGTGTGCCCCTTATAGACATGATAACATTTACAGAGACTCACAATTTCAGCAGTGTGTCCCTTATAGACGTGATAACATTTACTGAGACTCACAATTTCAGCAGTGTGTCCCTTATAGACGTGATAATATTTACAGAGACTCACAATTTCAGCAGTGTGTCCCTTATAGACATGATAACATTTACAGAGACTCACAATTTCAGCAGTGTGTCCCTTATAGACATGATAACATTTACAGAGACTCACAATTTCAGCAGTGTGCCCCTTATAGACATGATAACATTTACAGAGACTCACAATTTCAGCAGTGTGTCCCTTATAGACGTGATAACATTTACAGAGACTCATAATTTCAGCAGTGTGCCCCTTATAGACATGATAACATTTACAGAGACTCACAATTTCAGCAGTGTGCCCCTTATAGACGTGATAACATTTACAGAGACTCACAATTTCAGCAGTGTGCCCCTTATAGACATGATAACATTTACAGAGACTCACAATTTCAGCAGTGTGCCCCTTATAGACGTGATAACATTTACAGAGACTCACAATTTCAGCAGTGTGCCCCTTATAGACGTGATAACATTTACAGAGACTCACAATTTCAGCAGTGTGCCCCTTATAGACGTGATAACATTTACCACTCTCTGAGCTCCAGATTCTGCAGGTTTTATCAAAAGATCCCGTCACAATCTTGTCACTGAAAGCATGACAGAAAATGTGTGTGATGTTAAAGCCAAATATTACAGAATCAATTTATTGATCCAAATAACTTTCCCCGAGACAGGAGGCGATTATCACCAGAGCAGAATTCTCTTTTTAAGAATCACAGGGGATCTACCAAAATAAGGATTACCGGTATTGTACATTGCATCATATGTATAATCTGGATTAGTGGTTTTCAACAACTACTAGTCCATATGTGAATACATGTACAGTTTACTTGTACTTTGCACGGTTTTAAGGCATCTTAAAATGTGTAGGCCATACAGGATTTTTTATGGCTTTAAAGGATTTAGACAAACAATCAAGTTTATTAACAAAAAATTTTTTAATACATTTTAAATTGTTTGCACACAGCACAATAAATTCAGTGTAGGTCTAAAGGAAGCTAAAATCCTTTTGGTCTATTCAAAATTACCTTTGACCTAATGTTTGGATTGTTAGACCATCTCAACATAGAATCTGAGGGTTCTGCCAGATCTAAGTAATATACCGGTAGTTATTTAGGGAATCCTTACGATAGCAGCTACTTTGAGTAGTAAACCATAATTACAAGTCTGTTTGTGAAATCTTAACGAAGACTGCAATGTCAGTAATTGGTGTTCTTTTAATTTCTTTTGAAAATTAAATATATTTAATATCACTAACAGTAAAAAGCTTTATTAGTAATTATGTCTTGTACTAGTAATACAAGTAACATTACACCCCACCATGACTTAGGTCTAACACTTTCTTCTTCTTCTTATGTTTGAGGGCCCATGATCAATTTATTGATCATTCTGGCTCCTGGTTTGAATTCAAAGATTGCCTTCTCTTAGATAAGTTACCGTCCAAGGCTAACGAGTCCCATCCACCCAGGAGTTGCCGGAATGTTTCATTGTATCAATGTTATCCGCCTATCGGGACTCCATTTCCAGGTTTGAATTCAGAGTTTCCTTCTCTTAGATGAGCTGCCGTCCAAGGTTAACGGGTCCCATCCACCCGGGGGTGCTGGTTGGTGTGTTTGCTTGACTGGGCTTTGGCGGGGATTGAACTCCAGACCATCAACTTGAGATTTGCTCAGTTTAGACCACTCGGCCACCCAGCACTTCAAATGGCTGTGATTTTCTTTGTTGGCATAAGTAGGCCCATATTTTATTTAAAGCTGACATCAATAAGAATTACATATTTTACTCTTTGTTTATTTATTATTTTACTACAGCTGGTAACTTCCAACCAAGAGGGTGAACTAAATTTTTTTTTTACAAGAAAGTTGAAATGAGGTACAAATGATGGGGGGGGGGGGGGGGGGGGGGGGGACTTCTTACGCTAAATGAGTGGCTGACAGAATACCCTGGAATTATTGATGCTCCTTCAATTTGTTAATTGCAAGCATTGAAATGCCTGCTTCAGGATGTTTTTTAAATTGAGGCACATTTTAAAAACATAGTTGCACAAATGAAACTTTGAGACAATGAAGGTAGATTACACCTCTGTTAAATACTTCTTTTCTCAGCCCCATCATGTGTACAATCTATCTGATAAAGTTCCAGGGGCAGATATCTTATTTGTTATTTGCAAATTTCATTGCAGTCACATCTAGTTAACAATGAAAAGTTAAAAATGGCAATTGTTTCGGTTTTGAAACTAATCAAGAAATTATCAAGAAGGCTAGGTTTGCATGCAATCAAAAAAATTGATAATTTAATGAAAAATGTATAAATTATACTCCTATTCACCTTTCATTTTTTACTGAACAGTTTTTCATACTATTGTACAGTTTTACATGTTGCACAGTTTTTTATCCCACAGGTTGGCATGCATGCTAGCTCCATGAGGACTGTTGTATGAAAATGGTAATGAACACATCCTTATCATATGTACTGACCCGTAAGGATTGTTGAATGAAATGGCATAGACCACATTCCTATGGCCATCCAGTGTGTGTATCTCTTCTCCTGAACTCGTGTCCCAAACTTTACATGTTCTGTCATAGCTGCCAGTGATAAAGCTGCAACAAAGAAACTATTTTAGAAGGGTAAAGACCTTTGTTTTTGAGTATTTATTCCAACTCTGGCTCCATAAACTCTTGCAGTTGCTGGTCTTCCTTTACATCAGTGGTTCTCAACCTTCCTGATGCAGCGACCCTTTAATACCATTCTTTCTGTTGTGGGCGAACCCCAAAATTATTTTCATTGCCACTTCATTACTGTAGAGTATATGTGCTTTCTGAGGGTCTTAGGCGACCCCTGGGAAACTGTCATTCGACCCCCATCAATGAAAATAAGGGGGGCAATTAGTGTAACAAAAACATGTTCCAACAGAGAAATATTTTTGTAACTTTCTGACTCAGTCAAAAAACTTAAAGCCTGATTCCCAAACTCTGCATTCCTCTAAAATATGCATTATGAGGAGGAGAAGTCCTACAAAATATGGTTCATATGTGTCTGATTTGAGTACCGTATTTTCACGCATATAAGACGCACCCGTATATAAGACGCAGGTTTTGACAATTTGTGTAAAAAATATTTTTACATAAAACGCACCCATTTATAAGACACAATTTGTGTTAAAAAAAATTTAAAAGACGCACGCGTCCTAGCCATCTGCAGCACTGAGCAATTTATATCCAGTGGTTTCTTTTCCTTTATCATAAATAAAAATTTGTGCAATGTTTCATCCCCCGTCGGATGTAAACAAGGCTTCATTACCATTTTTAGTTTACCCATAGATCAAAGAATTGTCTGAGGCAGGACTGCAATGATTATTGTTTATTCTGGCTAAGTCTTCAGTGAATGGGATTAGTACCGTACATAGACCATCAATTGGCGATTTGTGTAAAAATTATTATTTTACGTAAGACGCACCCTGGGTGAGGGGTACATAAAATTTTATATAAGACGTGTCTTATATCCGTGAAAATATGGCATTTAAAATTTTAGTATGAAAAAAGACAGATTAGATAGCCAGCACAACTTTAAATATTAAAATTATGTTTGTTTCCTAAAACTGTTTTTAAAAATTAAAAAATTAAAGATGTTTTATTGTTACAAAATATTAAAAATCGTTGTGCAATGATCTGTTGAGATTGTTTTTCAGAGGGAAATTATTTAACAGTACAGTTTCCATCTGATCAAAAACTTAGTCTAACCAGTCCTATAATTAATTTTAACAAGAGAATTCTTACCTGGATCCTGATTTATTAAAGGCAACATTTGTTAATGGTAGTATGTGAGCCCTGAGGACCTGCCAGGATTGTATAACAATTGTATATCTAAAAAATCAACACAATTTTTAAATACAACCACACATTATTAAAAATGCAATTTGTGTGTGCTATGGTGTGTCATGACAATTTTTTTAAAATTTAAATAAAGTTTTAAACAATTAGCCCTCCAATTGTGAGCAAATTTTTAAGAGGAACTATAACATCTTTAAGGTGCATTTCAGCCACCTAATGAGTAATGTGATGATTTCCATTTCAGCCACCTAATGAGTAATGTGATGATTTCCATTTCAGCCACCTAATGAGTAATGTGATGATTTCCATTTCAGCCACCTAATGAGTAATGTGATGATTTCCATTTCAGCCACCTAATGAGTAATGCGATGATTTCCATTTCAGCCACCTAATGAGTAATGTGATGATTTCCATTTCAGCCACCTAATGAGTAATGTGATGATTTCCATTTCAGCCACCTAATGAGTAATGTGATGATTTCCATTTCAGCCACCTAATGAGTAATGTGATGATTTCCATTTCAGCCACCTAATGAGTAATGTGATGATTTCCATTTCAGCCACCTAATGAGTAATGTGATGATTTCCATTTCAGCCACCTAATGAGTAATGTGATGATTTCCATTTCAGCCACCTAATGAGTAATGTGATGATTTCCATTTCAGCCACCTAATGAGTAATGCGATGATTTCCATTTCAGCCACCTAATGAGTAATGTGATGATTTCCATTTCAGCCCCCTAATGAGTAATGTGATGATTTCCATTTCAGCCACCTAATGAGTAATGTGATGATTTCCATTTTCAGCCCCCATTATCTTATAATTGTAATCCAATGTATTCTCTCTCTCTAGCATTGTAGCCAATGTTATACTTCTTTAATACCTACCTTAAACAAGTAGAACTGATGATCTTCTTTTTGTCCAATTTTTTCCTGTAGCCCTAAGTACTATGTTAAGTTTTACAACATACTGAAGTTGAACAACTGTGCTAGAAGGGTTGCATGCAAAATTCAAAATCTATCAAGTCATTTTCTCTTGACACAAAACAAATATCTATTTGTTCACTTTTAAACAGTTCTTAATGTGAACAATCAGTAAGCCACATAAAATCATTGATTTAAATCTGATAAGTAGATTTTTATTTCTTACGATCAGATAATATGCCGCAGCCTAATTTTCTTTACAGAAAAGTTTTGCACACTAAAAAATCTTCTCTATTTAAATGTAAAGTCTTAAAAAAATTAATGTAAACGATAAAAAAAATTTTTTTTTAAATGTCAGTAGAGTAGATGCTGCACTAATTTAACCATACAGTAGTAGAGTACATTTATTGATTGATTGATTGGATATTTATATAGCACTTGTGTCCATGCTACTTTAGCATGCTCACTGCAGTCTGGTGTTCTTAAATCTATTTAAAGAAAAAAGTCTTTAACTATACAGTGGTAGCGTACATGATGCACTACTTTACATATCGAGTAGAAAAGTACATGATGCACTACTTTACCTATCGAGTGGAAGAGTACACGATGCACTACTTTACCTATCGAGTGGAAGAGTACACGATGCACTACTTTACCTATCGAGTGGAAGAGTACACGATGCACTACTTTACCTACAGTGGTCTCTCGTCTGTGGCGGAGTAGGTTCCAGAACCCTCCGCCATAGGCTAAATTCCGCAAAGTAGCAACATTATTTTTAATTTATCATTTGTATATACTTTAAGGCTTTATGAGTCCTCCCCACACTATCATTAACCTTTCCCACGCTCTTAAACACTTTCTACTCTCTTAAACCTATGTAATTTTAACAACACATAAAATGCTGTTTAAATCATCAATACAAAATTAGATGTACCCTGCATACGAGTAAAATGGCTGCAATACAGTGAGACAGCCAAAAGTTAACCACAGTGTTGTCAGGGTGTCTGCAATACAGTGAGACAGCCAAAAGTTAACCACAGTGTTGTCAGGGTGTCTGCAATACAGTGAGACAGCCAAAAGTTAACCACAGTGTTGTCAGGGTGTCTGCAATACAGTGAGACAGCCAAAAGTTAACCACAGTGTTGTCAGGGTGTCTGCAATACAGTGAGACAGCCAAAAGTTAACCACAGTGTTGTGAGGGACGACTGTGTTACCATATATATACGTTCTAATGCCCAGTTGTTCATAAGCCAACCCCCCTCCCCCTTGGTGCTAAAACAACTGTTTGTGATTACATCAGACTGTACCTTAAAATTCTCATAAAGTGATGTATTAAAAACAACTTTGTTAGAATGTACCCTGTCATCCTTTTTTTTTTCGTTGAGTAAGAATTATTTCCCCTCTATTGTTGCCCTTGGCCCAACTCACTGAGCTTGTTGAACAGCATTACAAAATGTGTTGCAGCAATAAAAAATAAAAAACACCCCCTTTCCACTGTCCAGGGTGAGTTTAAACTTACAAGATTTTGACTAAAGATACGCAAGTTATTTCATTGGCTGTGATCAAACCCCATGATTGGGGTCAGCTTGTAAACCACATGTGTGAGATAAAAAGCCATCAGAAATATACATACCTGGTTGCTGTATTGCAAAAAAAACGACCACACCTTAGCAGCCGGATAGAGGATAAGCCCTTAGGTCTGAATCAGGTGTCCGCCCAGAGCTACACACCTGCCTACTAAACCGCAAGCCTGCATCAAATAGGACTGCAAGTGCAAGTTTCTAGGACTCTAAACCCATGACAAACCCCTCGGAAGTCCATCCTACAACATACATTTGGAAAGACCATTCCACAACTTACAGCTGAAATATCCACATTCATCCCGGCCCAGAGAAAGTGAGGAGAGGAGGATCCACTGCCACCATAGTGACCTCATGGATTGATCAGTCAACCCAGATCATCAATAATATAAATATATTTAAGTTGCCGTATTGCAAGAAACTACAGACAACAGCACCTTATCAGCTACATTGAGGATTAGCCCTGAGGCCTGATTCTATGGAGTCAACTACAGCACCTTATCAGCTACATTGAGGATTAGCCCTGAGGCCTGATTCTATGGAGTCAACTACAGCACCTTAGCAGCTACATTGAGGATTAGGCATGAGGCCCAATTCTATGGAGTCAAGTTCAACTACAGCACCTTAGCAGCTACCTTGAGAATTAGCAGTGAGGCCCGATTCTATGGAGTCAACTACAGCACCTTAGCAGCTACATTGAGGATTAGCCATGAGGCCCGATTCTATGGAGTCAACTACAGCACCTTAGCAGCTACATTGAAGATTAGCCCTGAGGTCTGATGCTATGGAGTCAACCAAACCATGAGCCTGCACCAGGCGACTCTACACTCAGGACACATCCCTGGAAAGTCCATCACACAACGTACATGCTGGGAAGTCCACTTTTGTTCCTGTCCTGAGAGGCCATGAAGTAAAGGACTACAGGATCCACTGCCACCTAAGAAGTTACCTCATATTTATAGCTCTATTATGATCTCCATTTACAGTAATATTGATAAGCAAAGTTGTTAACTGCCAGAACATATTTGTCCTATTACGAAGCACAACTTATGATGATGAAATGTTAGGTTATTACGGCAGCCCAACATTCATAGTCATTAGAACCTAGATTGTAAAATTATATGCAAGGATTGATCCAAGCCTTTACTATAAGCCATTGATTTTTATACTTATAAGATGAAAGATTTCTATTTCTAGGAAGTGTTGTAAATTCAATGTAAATAAATAAGTTCATTCCATTTCAATGAAATCGGTTATGGACTTCTTTTGAATCACGCATTAAGTGTATATGGATTATTATTATTATTAGACGTTTTCTATGGCGTGGTACCCCAGCCTAGGGCTGGGCTCACCACGCTGTACATACAATTTAACAAACATAATCATGAACTAAAAAATTAACATACATCAATTAAACATGTTCCTTTGTGGTTAATTTAAATCCAAACACAAAACCCCTAGACACAAGAAGGTCATAACTCATACAAGAGTTTTCCACCTATACTGAGTAATATGAGTCAATTCACCACAGTGTCACCATTTACTACCTGTGTCTTTGTCTTTATGTTATGTTGTGATGCATGCAATAAAAACTATTGTTGAAAGCCCACTTATACCCCTGAAACTTCTTGTTATAAAGTTGTCTTTATAACAAGTAAATACGTCAGTTTATACTCATTTCATGAGTCTTGATCTAGTCACATATTAAATAACGCTTTTATTATTTATCTGGCTTGTTTTGTTAACCTAGCAATCCAATAGCAAGATTACTATTATAGTATTGGTATAGAAGCACTATCTCATTTGGGACATTCCCTTTCAGTGCAAAAGGATACGAGCTACAAGCTTTTTGACCTGCTCAGCTTTTGTTGATGTAATGAGAGGCTCTTTCTGTGCTATTTCTTCTACCACTTGATCAATATTTGTGCTGAAATTATTAAAATTATTGTAAAAATTTTATCAGGATTACTGTTAAATACTCAGGGGTAAAAAGAAATACTGACTCAGTACAATGAGGTTGTGGAGGGTGGTTAGACTTGGAGTCAATGCTCAGTTTCAATGATTTTGCTCAACTACCAGCAGAACTAAAGCACTAAGAAATATTGATTTTTATTTTTTTTTAAAAACAGTACTTTGCTTACATACTTCACTAGTTTCAACTTTCAGAAATTGGAAATAATAGTAACATAAGTATAGAAAAAATCAAAAATTACAATATAAATATGCATTGTAATAAATGGTGAAATTTACTTTGGAGACAAATCCAGCAGATCTATGGACTTTGTTTTGATTACACCACCTTGTTCATACTCAAGAATTATACCTAGTTGAGAAAGAAGAAAGCTAATTATACATTTGAGATACAATGGGTCAAGGTTTCATAAAAAAATAATCTCATCAAATTTATGTCAAGAATAATGTGATATAAACCGCTAAATTTTTGTCATTTGCATATTAAAAAGTAGGTGTAACAGTTAGTAACATAAAGGCTAATACTCAATGATATAACTTTTATTGACGAGTTGGATAAATATGTCTACAAATGATACATTTCTGACATTTCATTAAACAGACAGTGACAGAAAAGACACAGGACAAGTTAAACAGTCTCTGTTCACATTACATTAAGGAGCATTGGGAAACTTTTCCTATTCTGCCCAAGGTCAAAAGATTTTGGATATGCTGAAATTTACTGCTTAAAGCCTTAATAAACCAAGATAAATAAAAGGATAAAAATGTGCTCATAGCCATGGAGGCCCGGGAATCCCAAAATATTTCAAGGGTGCATGATGCTCTGTTGAGTTTCCATTTTGTTAACTTTGTAAAAAATAAAAATTCATTTTCTATTGAATAGTATAGAGAACTCTTCTGTCTTTTGGTGAGATTTTTTTTATAACAAGCGACATGCACATTAAAGCTAATGTCAACGTGAGGACATGACATTTCTAAGTCTAAATGATAATGATACAATTATAAATTTACAGTTGCTACATTGAACATTCCCTTCGTGTTTGGGAAACAAGAGAACAGCCATCTACATAAAAGTAGTCCTCAATAATAATTTAATTTTTTTTAAACTTAATTTCTAGTTAAGCCTAAGCTAAGCTTCTACAAAATTTAATAGGGCAGCTGCATTTTGGGATCTGATCTTAATTCTTATTAATAAATATAATTATTCTCAACTAAGTATTAAGCATGGCTCAGATAATTACTATGTCTAGAGTGATTATAGTCTTTTACTTTACTCTTATTTGACTTATCTTTAGTCTAAAAAGCTAAGAATTATAAAATCAGCAACGGCAACAGTTTTGTCTTTGAAGTTTGACTTTCAACTTTGCTTTGGAAGATTCATTTTACACAAAAGTAACGTAAGAATTATATTTTTTAAAAGATAAATTTAATGTAATTAAGTAGAAGAACGTTTGGTTATTACCAGGAGGATAGTATCTAAGCAGGAATCTTTTGAGCTTCATTTTAAAGCACAAACTTCAATTTTTACTTCTATTTCTAGAAATTGAAGGCATTCATCATGGCGGTATCAACTTCCGCTGGTAAGGGCTCCCGAAAAGTTTTATAATTTATTAAGATTTTGTAAAACAATTTTTAAAATAATGTTATCATTTAAACACTTAATCCATTTTATTTTGAACTAAATTAAATTATATTTAAAATTGAAATAAATAGAAACAGAATATTTATTAATAGTTGCAATAGAACTAATGATTTGAAAGGATTACTCTTTTCAGTTTTCATAAGGGAGATTACTTTCAAAACAGGTTGCAAATATATTAGATGTATTATTTCCGGCTTCGAAATCCTAACCTAAACAGAAAGTTTGTGTATTTATTTATACTAACATCTTTTAAGGATAGTTTAAATAATCTTTTATTAAAATAAAAGTTAAATAAATAGGCATAAACATAAGCCATAAGTACAGTATGAGTATGAGGAAGCCTCAGACTCATTAAGTTTCTAAGAATCATCAAAGTTAAGTGTAACTTATTTTATCTAGACCTTATGACTTTTGAATAAGACAAGACTCTGTAAGATATAATTATTAAAAATAAATATAAAATTTTAGATAATTATTAATAATGGCTACATTTAGGTTTCAGATTAGGTTTAGGGATACATTTAGGGTTCAGGTTAGGTTTAGGGCTTAGGGATACATTTGATTTAGGGTTCAGGTTAGGCTTTAGTCTTTAATGACAGTAGTGAATTATAAAAGTTCACAGTACAGGTCGTGGGCAACAAGAAGGCCACTGTCTGCATCCTGCACAAAGACAAAATCCTGTGGTCACCCATGCTGTTATTCTTATTAGCATATCATTGTTTTATTTTTATATAAATTTGTTTTATTTTCCTAACCTAAACACAAACTGCCTAGCTGGCTGGTAAGCCATAAAAAGGAAATTACTTGAATAGTTTACATTTTCTAGGTTACACACCCATTTAAATTGCTATCACATTGATGAATGTCAGTGTGTTAGATCACCATTTTTAAATCAGATTAACTTAATTTTAGTTTCTCATTCATTTTTTTTTCCATTAATTAAATTATTAGTCAAAGTAGTTAGTTAAGTTAGGCTTAGACTTAGATCATAAGATTTGGCAGGGTCAAGGCATAACCCCATAAGCCTTACTGAGTGTTCATAAAACAATTAATTTTTATTTTAATATGTAGCCTATATACACACACAAAATAATTATGAAGTAAAATCAGTTTTCAGTGTACTTTCAATATATAATTAACTTGTTGGTATATTTTGTTATTGATAAACAGCTAATAAACACTTGGAACCACACTGATAGAAGTAATAGTTGAAGTTGTTTTAATCACTTTTTCACTTCACAGTATTCTGTGTAGCCCTGCAGCACACTAGGGTATGAGTTTGCAACAATGTGAGAGCCTCATTCTAGTGCAGGGTAGGCAACCTACGGCATGCATGCCAGACTTGGTACACATATAAAATTTCATTGACACACAGAAGACCAACAAAATAATTATAAATGACTTAACAATGCGTCTTAAATAAATGGTAGAGACTTATAAGTTATTGGCTCACTAATACCAAAAGGAAGCTACCCCTGGTCTAGTGCATGCACAATTTGCCTTCACCAGTCAGTGATTTGTAGGCTTGCAGTGGTAACTCCATTTTAACCATGTACTGGCAAATTCTGAGCTATTAGTTATGTTTGCTTGTGTTATATGCAAAATTGTGTTAATTTTTATTTTATTTTAATCCAATTTTAATGTGGATACATTTTTTTATTAATTTCACAAAGTCTCAAGCTTTTGGGCACACCTAGCTAATCTGATGGCACACTACTGTGCCACAACACAACCATTTAGAACCACTGCTCTTATAAAATTGAGCTGGAATAAATGTAAGTCTAAGTTAGTTAGTACGTATTCTAAAATGTATTAATAGAATTTAAACCAATAGTTTAGATAGGCCTATCAGAGATAAAATTTAAGATATTACAATCCTGTTTGCATATTAAAATAAGCTGACATAAAAATGGCTGAATCTTTTTTTTTTTAATCTTTTATCACAATTCATCAGCATTTTTTTTTCTTGTGACATCATATTCCCAACCATATTTTATAAAAAATAGGCCACAACTTATCTGTTTAATGATTAGATAATATTACTATAAATACATTTGAAAGCCTCTTTCAATTCAACTGATTGTGTTACGTATGGTTATATGGTTTTGAAAATTTAATCTGTTTTTAGATTTGGCTTGTAGCATGAACGGTACATTAGAAAGGACTGAAAACCAGTACACAAAGAAAAACTACACCGAAGCTAGTGATTCTACTAACAATATTCAATTTAATTATACTTAAAAATATATATGAAAATACACATTCAAATATACAGAAACAAAAAAACAATATCAACTTACAGCACAACTACGGAAAAGGTACAATCCTTGAAATATACAAAAATGTATTTACACACACATTTTTGTGACACTACAAGAGTACAATCTTCCAAGTATATTACATCTCGTAAATGTTTAGGAAAATTTGCAAAAATCTCTCCCAGCCAGTAAAGCTGCCGGCCTAAATATAGAGATCAAATCAGAACCATCCAGAAAATAAATTCTAGAAATTGCATCACCAGATAGCATTCTTTAGAAAAAATTGAACATATTCAATGGTAAACAACCTCTTTCCCAATCGCGGGAGGGGTGGGTAATCATTTAATCATTGACATTAATATCAAAACAAAACAAAAGGGAGACAAGTGGTGGTGGCCACAATGCTAAAATTAGGCATACACACATGGCATAACAGTATTACCAGTTAGCCTAAATGTAACTACTTACTAATAGCTAGCAGAGCTGTCTTGTGACTTTTCGAGGCCCCCTGCCCATTTTAGGTTCCTAACAGCCTGCATTCAAAGTTGATTGTTTAAATTTTTCAACAGCAAAACTTTGGGCCTCTTGAACATCTGAGGCCCTGTGCAGACGCAGGGTTTGCAGGACCCACGCAGTGGCTCTGCTGCAAGTCATGAGACAATAATTTTTGTGGAAGATCAATACACAAGATATATACCAAAGATGTAGAAAATATTTTTATTAATACTGTTATACAATAAATGATATAATATTTTGATAACTTAAAAAAAACTCACACATAAATATATCATGGCATACATTTCAGTGTTTCCTTCATGTTTATAAGATTAAAGTACTTTTTAATCCTCTCAGCAACTTGATGGAAGATGGCGAAAATTTGGAAATGTTTTAATAACTTTAAAAAACTATTATTTGTTGTTTTTTGTTTTTTTTTACAAAACTAATTTAATTATTTCTTATCAATTTGTATTATAACTTACAAGAACCCCAGGATTTAATTAATTGTTTAATTACTTTCAAAACTAAAACTTATACAGTAAGCCTACAGTGTTTTAGATACTGTGTGTCATGTATGTAATCTACATTATTATTTTAGGTACTACAATGCTTGCTATACAGGCTATAACACAGCATGCCAATCAGTATCATTATGCATATGAAGCCTTGGTTTGAGCACTGTAAGAATACATTTCAATTAAGGCCAATAAAATATGGACAATCAGTTTAAAATCAAATCTCTACAACGAATAGTTAGTTTGGGAGAAAATGTACAGAAATATCTCAACTTACAAGACCAAGGGTGCACATCATATTTCATAAGCGCCATGTCTCTTTTGTTAACATTGGGGAAATTGCATGGCTTAATTAGATTCAGGATATTTTTTGGGGGACAAAACCAGTCTATAGAGTTACGGGAAACATAAGAATTTATTTAGTAGCTAGTACAGAAGAGATAAAAATAATGACTTCATAAATTTGGTATGAAATTTGAAACTAAATTGTGTATGTCTTTGTGCAGGGGGGTGGGGGGGGAGTTACATTTTGTATTTGGAATTAAGCACTTTAACTTGCAGAATTCTGATCTATTATTTACGCGAATTCATGCTCCCTATGTTCTACCAGTGACAATGTTGATCCTTGCTAAGTAGAGAAAAAAAAAATTTTAAGCTGTTCTTGTTTTTCAGGTGAATTAATTAAGATGAAAAATGTTGTATGTTTTTTTGTTTAAATTTTAAAATGCCAGTAGTAGTAGTAAAGGTCTTTATGTCATATTAGGGACTTCAATGAATTGATTTTCTTTCAAATTATTTGTTCTCAGCAGGTGGTCAAAGTCCCATTAACCGGATGATGATTCAGCTTTAAAATGAAGAATGACATAAGAAATCGTAAAACTGACCACCTGCAGCAGACTGTGAAAACTGGGATGTCGAAGCTGGAGAATGTCATGGGAGATTCTGTCATGAGGTTCCGTCACATGCCATCCAGAGCAAGGGTTTTGGTCTTCATGTCTGCCGTTATGTCTTTGTTCCTCTACCTCTATCTGGCCAAGTGGTTGTTCCAATCGAATCCTGAGACAGACTTTGAGAGTCTCCTCGACACGGAGAAGTGCCCCGCCTGCTATGGGGGATCAGCGTGTGGGATGATCTACTACAAACAAATTGAGTTTGTAGGGATGTCTAAATTCAGAGTTCTGGATATCTTAAATGGCAAGAATGTTCATGTGGGGTCGGTGCGACCTGACGGTAGAGAGATCGTCATGAAGAAACTGGCCACGGACACAGAACTAAAGGACCTGGATGCCAGGCTGTGCAAAGATGCCATGCGACCAGAGGGATGTGACATTGCCAGGGTTCTGGTACGAACCAACATGGCGTCTCATCTCAACACCGAGCCCATTAAGCCAGACCTTCTTAAGGGCACCGGCTCTTTCATGTTCAAGTGCCCCAGTTACAGGCTGCTGGATAGGGTTTGGTCATACTTCAAGGAATTCAAGAAAAAAAATGAAATTTTCTTGTCAGACAAAATGCAGGTCTTGTATTCGGCATTGATAAATGCGGAAGGTTTGATGCTACAGGTAAAAAAAACAAAACTAAAATACTATAATAATTATTAACTTCAGATGCTTTATAGATATTCCAAATTATTATTCACTATCATTTTTTAATATGTAAAATGGGTTGAAAGGGAGTGCATTTAAAGTTTGAAGTAATTCAGAATTAATATTTTTTCCAGCACTAAGGATACATAAAATGATAGATTTGAATATTTTTCACACCACTATAGATACCAGGACACAAAATGGTAACCTTGAATATTGTTTACACCGCAATAGCTACAGAGACACAAAATGATAGCTATAAATATTATTGTTGGATAAAACCATTTTTGCTTCAGACTTTTCCCAAATCTGAAGGGTGGCCCTTTCCTGATTACATTGGATCATGTGGACGAGTTGTTATAGTTGAGGATTCCGGCCGACCACTGTCTGAGTTTGTTTCATCCTCCTTTCACATAAGAGTAAGTTTAGCACCTACTCCTTTCACATAAGAGTAATTTTAGCACCTACTCCTATCACAAAATAGTAAGTTTAGCACCTACTTCTTTCACAAAAGAGTAAGCTTAGCACCTCCTCGTTTCACAAAAGAGTGAGTTTAGCACCACTTGACTGCTATGTTTTTGCCCCAGTATGGCTTAGCTCATTAAACTCTGCAAGCTATTTGAATCATATTTATGGTGGAGGACTTGTGCGGTGTTACTTGGATTTTGAATCCAAGACAATAGGAAGCCTTGACTCAGTCAGACAATAGGAAGTCTTGACTCAGTCAGACAATAGGAAGTCTTGACTCAGTCAGAAAATAGGAAGTCTTGACTCAATCAGACAATAGGAAGTCTTGACTCAGTCAGACAATAGGAAATCTTGACTCAGTCAGAAAATAGGAAGTCTTGACTCAGTCAGACAATAGGAAGTCTTGACTCAGTCAGAAAATAGGAAGTCTTGACTCAGTCAGAAAATAGGAAGTCTTGACTCAGTCAGACAATAGGAAGTCTTCACTCAGACAAAATAGGAAGTCTTGACTCGGTCAGACAATAGGAAGTCTTGACTCAGTCAGACAAAATAGGAAGTCTTGACTCAGTCAGACAATAGGAAGCCTTGACTCAGTCAGACAAAATAGGAAGTCTTGACTCAGTCAGACAAAATAGGAAGTCTTGACTCAGTCAGAAAATAAGAAGTCTTGACTCAGTCAGACAATAGGAAGTCTTGACTCAATCAGACAAAATAGGAAGTCTTGACTCAGTCAGACAATAGGAAATCTTGACTCAGTCAGAAAATAGGAAGTCTTGACTCAGTCAGACAATAGGAAATCTTCACTCAGTCAGACAAAATAGGAAGTCTTCACTCAGTCAGACAAAATAGGAAGCCTTGACTCGGTTTATCAAATTAGTTACACAGTCTTTACATCTTCTGATGTTTACATAAAGCTTGTTTTGGACCGCAGGCCAACATTGCATATGAACTGATGAAAATTGCAGAAAAGTTGACCACGATGTCCGACTTTGGCCTGTACCTGACGGACGTCAACCTGGAAAACTTTGTTGTGGACCCCAGCGGAAAAGTTACCGTCGTCGACCTTGAAAATATCATCGTTGTGGACAAGCTTGCCATACAAGCAAGTGGGTACAACATTTTTACTTACCTTAGTTCTGTTGATTGTCTGGTGCATTTGGTACGGTTTTGTTATATCAGTTGCCTACATCCTGAATATCCCAACCAAATTTTAAGATATTTTAAATCAAGGGTTTTATTAAGCAAGTTCTACTGTTTATTTTAAATCTTATAGTGGTTACTGGATGGATTTCTAAGGTTGACATCTTTCCAAGAAATCTAAGTTCAAATTCTTGTTTTTTTCTAAGGTTGACATCTTTCCAAGAAATCGAAGTTCAAATTCTTGTTTTTTTCTAAGGTTGACATCTTTCCAAGAAATCGAAGTTCAAATTCTTGTTTTTTCTAAGGTTGACATCTTTACAAGAAATCAATGTTCAAATTCTTGTTTTTTTTCTAAGGTTGACATCTTTCCTAGAAATCAAAGTTCTAATTCGTATTTTAATTATTTTTTTTAAACAATTTTTTAAAATCCTAAATTTGTATGTACATTTGAATGTAACCACAGAAAAGCCTAAAGGCTGGAATGAGCCGCTGGAAGCACCATTCAGTGAGTGCGATGGGAAGAACTGCCTCATTTTCAATGCAGACGAGATGTGCACCCACGTGAACAGCGACCACAACTACAATGCCATCTGTAGGAACCTGTTGTCTCACTACGCTGTGGAGGACAGAATGCCCAATGGGTTTCTGCATGACATGCCAATAGAAGCTGAAGATTATTGGGACCTGAGTAAGTCAAGATGATCACATGCAGATGCAATGGGATAATAAGATTTTACCAATGGGATCAGGAGATTTATTAGCAATAGGATCAGCAGATTTATTAGTAATGGGATCAGCAGATTTATTAGCAATGGGATCAGCAGATTTATTAGCATTGGGATCAGCAGATTTATTAGCAATGGGATTATCAAATTTATTAGCATTGGGAACATCAGGTTTATTAAGCAATGGGATCATCATATTTATTAGCAATGGGATCATCAGATTTATTAGCAATGGGATCAGCAGATTTATTAGCAATGGGATCAGCAGATTTATTAGCAATGGGATCAGCAGATTTATTAGCATTGGGATCAGCAGATTTATTAGCAATGGGATCAGCAGATTTATTAGGATTGGGATCAGCAGATTTATTAGCAATGGGATCATCATATTTATTAGCAATGGGATCATCATATTTATTAGCAATGGGATCAGCATATTTATTAGCAATGGGATCATCATATTTATTAGCAATGGGATCATCAGATTTATTAGCATTGGGATCAGCAGATTTATTAGCAATGGGATCAGCAGATTTATTAGCATTGGGATCATCAGATTTTTTTGTCAACGTTTCGAGGGTTGAAGACACCTGGAGTTCAGCTTAATCATCTTTTATAATGAGTAAACATTATTGACTTTAAAACAAGCTTGGTTGTTTTAAGCTCTATAAAAAGTTTTTTAAAAATTTCCCAATAGAAAATCTTCTTGAAGAATGTGCAAGACCCCAGCACAAAGAAGGCAGATGGAAAGTCAAAGATAAAATTATCCACGCCCTGGATGCACTGAAGGATGGGAAGAAAGTTCACAGTGAGACCAAGCAAGGGAGGGAGGTCAACGACAACGGTCAGACCAAGCTTGGGAGGGAAGTCTGAGGTGTTTGAGAACTGAGACATTTCATCCAGAAATGTGTGTGCCTGTCAGAATGCGGTGTGTGATGGGTGGGAGGGTGTGATGTGTGTTTAAATGTAACTGAGATAGGAAATCGGACACTAGTAGAAAATGGATGCTTGGAAAGCTATTTAAGGAAATGTAAAACTGAAAAACTAAGGTGTCCTCCAAATAAAAAATAAAATAAAAAACAACAAGGTGTTGTGATTGAGTTGTGCTAATCATTAGATTTGTAAATGAAATTAGCCAAATGTAAACGAACTTGGTAGAAAATCTTGGAAGAGCATGTTTATGAATTTTAAAAAACTTTGTGTATGTACCTGCGTGTATAGATCAGAAATAAACAGTCAATGGTTGTGTAGAAAAATTGAAGTGGTTACTGTGCTCTAAGGAAAAATTTTTATTCACACATACATTCTGAAATCATTGAGAACCAATTTATGGTGCTTAACTCTATCAGCCGACAGTCTTGCTTTGCACAATTGTTTCTTCAGTTGACAGAACACCTTGTTAGAAGCTATTTTACTTTCTAAGATAAGATAAGATTTTTTTATTGATTCAAACAACTGGAAATGTGTTTTTTTTATTGCATTGTACATTTTCAGCACATAAATTAAACAGTTTGAACACAAGACATTTATATTAAGTTACAACAAATGGTTGTAAAAATTTAGCAAGACGATTCAGTTTTTGGTGCAAAAAAAAAAAAAGTCGTGGTTATGATTTGTTTCAAACTTGAATCCAATAATAAAGAGTATTTCTTTTCAAATGTGCAATCCAGCATCCAGAACACAACTCAGTGTGTTACCATCCATGTATTAGATTTGAACAGATAGCCCTCATATAGGATCTTCATGGGGCCTGTATGTAGAAGGATGAGACTCATACAAAGAGATATGATTACTCATTAGCAGGACCAAAAAAAAAAGGGGTTTAATTTTTAGGAATGCAGAGAGCTGTTTTTTTTTTCCTTAAGAGTTTTTTTTTTAATGAGATAGCAATAAGAAGACTATTTGTTTTATATAATATGCTTTTATACGTTTGTTGAACTTTACATAACATTCCCTTCTTCATACACAACAATGTGGAGCATGTACATAATTATGATGACACTTACATTTAATAAATAGGAACATGTTATTTTGATGAGGGAAGTTGACTCAAAACATCTGATCTTCTACATTTAATTGATTTTATTTTACATCCGTTTTCAACGTGCATGCTTGCCTGTTTGATTCCTGAAGAATAGGATGAAAAATTTTTCTTTAAACATTTTGAAGCATTTTTTTTAACCATAGTGAATGACGTACATAGAATTTGATATATTTGTTTATATCTTTATATAGGCTAGAACAGAACTAATTATTTTGACATTGGAGGTTAATTTTAAATATTACTAAATAGTGGTGGTTTTTTTTTTAGTGGCTTTCTTCTTTTATTTTGATTTGCGCTTTTAAATATCAAGCCACTGAAAATAGAGATTTGCTGTGGTTTAATGAGGAAAACGCTTTCACATACAATTCTAGTTTTATAAGAAATAATGGCAATTTTTAAGACCAATGTAGCTAGTATGTTAGATATGTTTCCATCATCATGAAAAACTGTGTTTATTTTCATGAAATTCTTCCATATGTTGGAAATGTTATCCCAATTTTTGCAAATGATTTTACTTTTGATACTTGCCGTACCAAAAGATGTGTTTCCTGTGTACATTTCATGTGTTTGTTGTGTACATTTTCATGTGTTTGTTGTGTACTTTGCATGAGAAGATATTTCTATTTTTTGTATAATAAATTAATGACGTATTCTATTTACATCCTGGTCTTCTTCTTCTTGACTATTTTATTTCCATAAACGAAGGTTCTCTAATTTAAAATAACAACAGCCATTGCAAAAACAGCCATTGCAAAAACAGCCATTGCAAAAACAGCCATTGCAAAAACAGCCATTGCAAAAACAGCCATTGCCATGATTGGGCTGTCATTGTAGAATGTTGACATTAAGGCTCTAGCATTGACATAGTCCTTAATTCAATGATCAAGGGTATGTGAATAGTTCCCAAACGACCTTATGATGTCACAACTTCAACTTCGAATCCAATACCGTATTTTACGGACTATAAGACACTGCGAACTATAAGATGCAGCTTAAGTTTTAAGCAATTTTTTTTTTATATAACATTTTTACCATTTTTATATTAATTTCGAGTATAAGACGGACCTGAAATTCGGAGGCAATTTGTCGAAGAAAAAAGTGCGTCTTATAGTCCGTAAAATACGGTAGCACTTTGCCGTAGTTTTACTACTTGAGCAAACATTCAAAAGACTATGTTTTTTTTTTTTTTGTTTTTTTTTTTGCCATTCACACCTATTTTTGGAATCACTGTGGAACCAATGAATGGTGCTTTATTCAGCCAGCTTACACAGTCTTGCTTTGCACCCGTCTTTTTTTATTTGGCAGAAACCAGTCTAACGTAAGAAAGAAGGGGGAAAAAATCCTTAAAACTGGTGTTGATATTCTTGTTATGCCCGGGGACCTACCGAAATTCTGAGACCTCCAACGGAAGCTTATAATCTGAATTTGTTACGTGTTTTGAAACTAACTAAAGTGCAACGATTTTTATCTTTCGTAAAAACACTCATTTTTGTACTCGGTGTTGATTATCCGTTTCCTGGATTGTCGATACCAACTCCAAATGTAAGACTTGCGTAACTATATATATTTTAAAACGACAATCCTCCTTCCTCCCCATTATTTTGTTTTACTATATAGTAAGGTGCGTTCAAAAAGAAATTTGACGAATATTTTAACGTGTGAACTGAAAAAAAGATTCGACCAAATTTCCGTTCGAACAAATTTCCGTCGATCAATTTTCCGTCGACGAAATTTCTCTCGATCAAATTTCCGGTAACCATTATTATTATGTTTTTCGATTTGCCAGTAAATAGTTTTCATACGACATGATTGTGTATGACGCTTAAAAAAACCTTCAGATTATGACATTTCATTCAATAGGACAATGCATATTTTCAATGACAGAGGAGAGTGGTATACAGCAGGCCTAGGTAAAATACAAACGCAACGAACAAAAAATAAGAACGAAAAACTCAAGTGAACTATGTTTTGTTACAATTTTATTTGAGTTGTATTACTTGACGAAAACTTCGCCACACAAATATTTATTGCCTTTTTTTTTAATTTTTTTTTTTTTTAAATAAATAAAATTTCATCAACGTAAATTTCTTTATTTAAAGTTTTGAGAATTGAGGAAGGAAATTGTTGCATTGTCTCCTTTGGGTGTGAACGCACTCCAAACACAGTTTGTGATAAGTACTCTTTTTATAATGTCCGCCATTTGTATATGTTGGAATTGGAATTACATTAATTATTAATATGCTAGAATTACGTCACAGATTTGAGAAACGCTAGTTTATAAAAACCGGAAGTGAATCAAATGACAGGAAGATATGTTTTTTTAATGCAATCAGGTGAGAAAATTGGAAATAAGCGAAACAAATGTTGGGAAAACCTGACAAAATTTAGCCACAAAACAACGAACGTGTCGGCAATAAGCAATCAAACAACAGTAAAAACATAATTAAATTTAAAAAAGTGCTTTTATTTTATTCAGTTTTCACTGTTGTTTATTCGCCGAAGAAGGCTTATTGCCGACACGTTCGTTGTTTTGTTGCATTTTTTTCCCCAGGTTTTTCCAAAATTTGTTTCACTTATTTCCATTCTTCTTACCTGATCGCAGTCTCTCCCCGCTAGTACCGTAAACTATTAATAGAAGTCCCATTTCTCTTAAACAAGACTAATCCACCAATGGACTACGATGAGTCACTTCCTTGTTTTGTCACGTGATACGTACCAGCCATTGGTAGGCTTTCTGCTACACATAACAACACATAACAGCTGATCAGCCATTGCCATTATCATTAATTCTAAAGCAAAATGTTTGTCTCCATTAGCGCTTCCCCAGTGTGAATTAAAAATTTTACTTTTCAAAATATTCTTGAATACACGCGTTTCTTTAAATGACATTCATTAAATGTGACAATAATTATAATTCAGTTATGATTAAAGGAAGAAAGTTGTTTGAAGAAAAATTTTTGAGCGACTAGTGTGTTGCAGACAGGCTCCCGGAAGTCTTACTTGTTTTTACACGTATCACGTGACAAAACAATCGACTCATCGTAGTCCATTAACTCATCCATCTAAAGATTGCTTCCAATAATACCCTCCGTCTTTCAGTTACAGTTCCTTGTGTAAATACATTTGAGGCTTGCCAGGTTTAATTCATGGCGTTTAGACGACTATTCCCACGAAATAAAAGGGCTTTGTGTTGTCAGGGGCGAGTAATGCAAGCAGCGGAGAAACAGAGTAGCTCCACATAAAATGCCAATACAAATTGTCTCCCATTATGTAGTATGGAAACGAACTCGGGGGGGGGGGGCGGGGGGGAATTATACGCCTTGAGAACTTCAGAAATCAATGTTCGCGCAGAGATGAGCCAACCGTGTGAGATCTATAGTTGGGTAACATCTCATGGAATCATGGCACCAGTGTGAGACCTAAAGCTGGGAAACATCTCATGGAATCATGGCACCAGTGTGAGATCTATAGCCGGGAAACATCTTATAGAATCATGGCAGCAGTGTGAGATATATAGCTGGGAAACATCTCATGTAATCATGAAACCCACGTAAGAGCTATTTTGCATATAAATCTCTCAGGAAACCATGACAACCATTGGTGATCTATAGCTGGGATGCTAATAAAACCATAGCGTACATGGGAGATATATTGCTGAGAAATGCCCCTATGTCCATGGGCTTTCTATAGATGGGAAGGATACATTACCTTAAGGGGGGGGCTCTTTTAATTCGAAATGTCCATTGCCCATGGGGGTATCTAGAGCTGGGATATGTCCAGTGCTCATGTTAAATTTTGAAATGGGATATGTCCAATGCTCATGTTAAATTTAAAGATTGGATGTGTCCAATGTTCATGTTAAATTTTAAAATGGGATATGTCCAATGCTCATGTTAAATTTAAAGATTGGATGTGTCCAATGCTCATGTTAAATTTAAAGATGGGAGAACATGTCCAATGTGCATGCTTGACCTAAATTTGGGATATGTCCCATGTCCATGTCATATCCTTAGCTGGGACATGAAATCATCACGCATGATGTAGTGCTATGCATTTATTTTTTTAAATATTCGTTAATATAATATAAGGTCTATACAGTAAAATATATTGATAAGTCTTTTTTTTTAAACCAACGTAATAGCCCCTATCCCCACAGAGGCGCAGCTAAGGGGGCAGAGGGGGCAGTTGTCCCCGGGCGTCAGACTAGTTAGGGGCGCCAAAATGTGCTTTGATATTATTCTATTGATGAAAATAATGGATCTGAGAGATGAAAAAAGAAAGGTAGGAGCTTTAAAATGAATCTTGTCCCCGGGCGCCAAACACTCTAGCTACGCCACTGCATCACCAAAAAAAAAAAAGTCTTAATATCCCTACACACAAGAAGTCTCATACAATCCCAAAAAGAGCTAAATGTCCCACCATGCCTAAAATATAATTTTCAAATCCCACCATCTCCAAAACTTAATTTAAAAATCCAACCATCTCTAACGGTGAAGAAGGGTTCACGACAGCCCCCAACAATCGACTTACCCTATGGTGTATCAAATTTTTGCGCAATTCTCCTTACTGTCAATTTTTCGCAAACACTTACCACAGATGCTTATTTGGAATTTCCCTGGATTCTATTATCCAGCTTAGTTTGTATACCCATCTATAATAGCAAAACTAATATGTAGCGTGTATGTACAGATATTTAACCATCTGGTCGGACTAATGCGTAGTTCGCATACATAAATCTGAAAACTTGGTGTAAATCATATAGGACCTAGGTGTCACCAGCACTAAAGCTGTATGTGGGTAGAGTTGTCTTGGTGTGTGTAAACTGGATATCAATATTGAAGTTAAATATCAGCCCCCACCCCACTCTTGCCACTCCAAATCAATTTCCACTCCCCCCACTCTTGCCCCTCTAAATCAATGTCCACTCCACCCACCCCACTCTTGCCCCTCTAAATCAATGTCCACTCCACCCACCCCACTCTTGCCCCTCCAAATCAATGTCCACTCCCGCCACCCCCACTCTTGCCACTCCAAATCAATGTCCACTCCCCCCACCCCCACTCTTGCCCCTCCAAATCAATGTCCACTCCCCCCACCCCCACTCTTGCCACTCCAAATCAACAATGTCCACTCCCCCACCCCACTCTTGCCACTCCAAATCCACTCCACTCACCCCTATGTTCGTATTTAGCGGGTATCTCCAGTTTTTAAAAATTCACGTCAGTTTTTTTTTTTTAGAGCATCATTATTCCCCCATTGACCGACCCTATTGACCGACCCCATTGACCGACCCTATTGACCGACCCTATTGACCGACCCCATTGACCGACCCTATTGACCGACCCTATTGACCGACCCCATTGACAGACCCCATTGACCGACCCCATTGACAGACCCCATTGACCGACCCCATTGACCGACCCCATTGACCGACCCCATTGACCGACCCCATTGACCGACCCCATTTAAAGATGATTTATTGAACTCAAATTGAGAGCTTTTGTTTAATAGTGGGATAACACCACAAAGATTGAAAATATATATTGAGCATTCACAGATATATCGGTGTAAGATTTTGTAGGATAACAACCTCCCAACTCAGCCTAACTCTACGCTAAATCATCTGGCTGAAATTATAAAAAGAGTAACTCCATTGTTCCTTTTTTTTTTGTTAAAGCGTCATTGAAACCGACAGCCCCATGAGCTGCCCCCGTTGAGCCGCAGCGCAATCCCCCCAAAATAAAACAAATCTTGTTACCAGAGGCGTAGCTAGGGGGGGCGGAGGGGACGCATGTCCCCGGGCGCCAAACACTCTAACTACGCCTCTGGCCTGTACAACCTTCACCCAAAGATTTCCTTCATCATCTCTTGTCATAAATTTCCCGAACCGTCCCAAGACACGCCCTCGTGGAGGCGCGGTCTGCGTTGCGAGGCACTGGGTGTAACATTGCGCTGGACTGGACCGGTAGATGGCGACAGTGAGCGTCGGACGGAAGTGATGGGTGGCGCCAGCAGTCGCCGGGTGAGGGCTTGCGTTCTCGGGATCCTCGTCCACGTCTGCCAGATTTCGTCCCGCCTCGCCGACGGCGTCTCCCCTGGCCCCACGGATGACGCTGGCACGGCGATGTCTCGACCGGGGGTCCTCGGCTTCTCACACTCCGACGAGGAACTCCCCGACCCACATTCTTCCTCGTCGTCCGACCCGCTTTCCGTCTGTGGGTAGTTGTCGTGGCAAACAGTTCCGGAGGAAGACGGATGACCACTGTCCACCGTGGACATGCGCTCTCGACCATTGTGGTGCTCCTCCTGCAGTGGCAGCTCGGGGCTGGACGACGGCTGGTCGGCGTCACTCGGCGGTGAGCTGCCAGACGGCTGGTCGTTCCCCGTGGAACTCGACGACTCCGAGAGATTTTTCGACCTCGTCCTTCGCGGTGTCGCCTTGCTCGGCGGTTTCGAAGACGCCACGTGACGTGATTTTTTCCTCTCCCTTGACGACGACGACACGCTTTCCGGAGGCTCCTCCCCCTTAGCGTAAACCAGGGTGATCTTGATAGATTTCTTCCCAGAACTGATGAAGTACGATTTCGGAGTCATGGACGCCCTCTCTTGCTGGAGCAGGGCGACGACTGGTCCAGGGAGGGGGTACTCCATGACGCAGATGTGTGTTGTGATAGTTACACTAGCGCCTGGTGTGACGAACTTCCCGGCAGAGATACACATGTGAAACGTTTGGAGCTTTGCACCTGGAAATCGACTAGAATTGAATAAAGGCGATACTGCACAGACCGCAGACGATGTTTTTACACACGGGATTCCGATACTTCCTTTCCATTGGATGGCATATCCACAAACGCATAATCCGTTTTATAAAGAGTGACTGATATATCCAGTGAAATGTTATCTATAGAAAGGAATCTCTGACACATCCATACGACAATTTTTTTAAAGTATTCGCTGACATATCCAGACAAAATAATCCGTATTCTGAAGTTGGTGACATATCCAGACACATGTTATTTGTAATTTAAAAATATCAAGAGTGGATAATAAAATATTCAACACTTCTGGACACAAAGGCTAATAATTTATTCTTTCATAAATTAAAATTTTTAATTAAAAAAAACACTTAAGGCTATTCATCAAGGCACTTAAAAAAACATGGCTGATTCGAGGGTAAAATTCCATAAAAATGCGCATCCCGAAGCCTCGGAATTTTCCAAAAGGCGCGTCTAGTTTAAACGAAGCAGGCGCTGACTTGTCACAGTACATGTCACCAAAAAATGTCCGGCTCAAAGGATCACGTCGTCATCACAGTCCTGAAGATGAGGTCATATCCGGTTTGTGACATCACACTGAAATTAAAAAAAAATGCATCGTTATTGTTTTGATATTTAAGACCAGAGGAGCGCCCCCCCCTCCCCCCTGGTCGTCAAGAGATGATTGCAAGGAGAAATTCGATAGTGGAAAGAAACATCATCAAGCAAATGGAAAGATTTTGTTTTTAAAAATGGATTTATAATATTTATATGTAAACAAAATGTGTAGATGATAAAGATGAACGAGAAAAAATTTCAGCTCTCTCGATCTCATGAAGACGAACTTTAAAAATTATCCTCGTGACAGCACGCGTGCCAGGTCGACAAAAGGTGTGTACAGTGTGAAGATCTTTTTCCAGATTTAACGTAAAACATTGTAATCAATCGAACAGGCGGCAAAACATTAAGACACACCAGTGACACACATCTGACACACATCTGACTTAAGGTTTCAACACACAAAACTGAGCAAATCTCAAGCTGATGGTCCGGAGTTCAATCCCCGCCAAAGCCCAGCCAAGCAAAAATACCACCAGCACCCCGGGTGGATGGGACTCGTTAACCTTGGACGGCAGCTCATCTGAATTCAAACCCGGAGATGGAGTCCCGATAGGCGGATAACATTGATACAATGAAACATTCCGGCAACTCCTGCGACGCCACTGGTGCCAAGCTGCATCATCCACATGATGTTCCCTTGGGGTCATCCAGTGGCGTGGGGAGAGGCGATTTGCCGTTGGGAACCAGCTAATAATCCTATAAGAATAATCCCAGGCCTTGTGGATTTCGTCCTGCGAATTCCATACCATCGTCACCTTGTGACGGACGGATGCCAGCAAAAAATATCAATTTTATGTTTACGGGAAGTTGACTTGAGTGTGTCCGCAACGACCTTTTTTTTTTGAGGGGGGGGGGGCAGCCCGTCGCTGACCTTGACCCCTGACATGGCGTGTGTGTTTTCCAGATGAGTGCGGAGTCTGACCGGGTGAGCGTCATCGGAGCTGCGCACTTTTGTACAAACGACGAAGGGGCGGGAGCTCTTACAACCCTTGTGCCAGGGGCTGAAGTGGGCAGCGCAAGGGGGGGGGGAGGGGCAGCGTCGTGGAAGGAAAGAGGAAAGATGTCAATGCATTTGTCCACCGTTTCCCTGCTTTCAAGTCTTCTTTCTTGGGTCGTGGTGAACATCAACAAGTCACCACTGTCTTGTTCAGAGTCACAGTCTGCAGGGAACCACCACATAATTAACGCTGCCAGCTGGGGTTTCAGCAACAAATGCATCACGGGAAAATTTTACGCAAATTGAGAAATGATGCTACTTCCAGCACGAGCTGAAGTTTGACCTTTCTACGAAGCCAGCTACCAACGTGTGGGCATCGATCCGTAGGTCGTCACACCACACGGGACTGTTTTGTTTTTGGGTAGATGCGTAGTGATCTCAGACTTTGATCTTCTCTGTTCTCGTGATTGGCACACAAAAAAAAAAGATCGCCCTAACAGGCGCGAGCCTATTAAGCAAATATGGACTAGCGGTGCCGGGTGAGAAGCATGGAGAGAGAGAGAGAGAGAGAGAGTAGTGCTTTGGGGTCGGGAGAGGGAAGGGGTGTCACTTATTGACATGAAATGATGTGACATCATCGAAATAATGATGTAGTTAATGATCCGCGCATGCGTATGTGTGTGCCTGTTTGTGTGTGCGTGTGGGGAGTGCACACTTTTTCAAAAAAATTTATCCGGCACCAATGAGCTTGCAATGTGGATAACCTGGATCAGTTTTAGGCCCAATCGGTGCTGATTTATCAAAAGATCATACCGAGCACTGAGCACACGTACATATGAAGTTTGGCGCCAGGGACTGTTTTACAGTTTACGAAGAACACCTGAATAACACAGTTGAACCGCCACTGAAAGGTCCCCCCATCGAATTCGAATCTATGAAAAAAATTCTTGGTTTTTCTAAAATTAAAGTAGTTTAAGCTTTAAAACCCCACCATTACATATACATTTTAAGCCCTTTATGTCATCGTCTCATCTATTATGGGTTATAGGTTGTATGTATTTCATCATCCCTATCATTGGCTTCGAATCGCCTCCACAAAAACAACAACAAAAACGATGACGTCATTTAACTTGAAGGTGAAAACTTCAAAACAAGGCGTTTTATGGAAAATCAAATCACAGCGGAGAAATTTTGTAAACACGGGTGCCCTCGCCCCCCCCCCCCCCCCCCAGAAAAAAAAACACTCGTTAGATGCCGTTATTTTTTTTTTTATTATGCATGAAATAAATTTTTACCGTATGTTACGGACTATAAGACGCACTTTAATTTCTAAGCAATTTTTGCATTTAAAAAAAAAAAATATTTATATTAATTTCGAGTTTAAGAAGCACATTTTGGAGGGAATTTTTCAAAGAAAAAAGTGCGTCTTATAGTCCGTAAAATACGGTATTATTATTATTATTATTATTATTAGTAGTAGTAATAGTAGTAGTCTTAAATATCACGGTACCCCAGGACTGGGCTCACCTCGCAACCACGCTGTACATACAATTTAACAAACATAATCATGAACTTAAAAATTAACATACATTATTTAAATAAAACAAAACAAATATATATTCACTCCAGCCATACCATAACTATTTACATGTCAAGCCATAATAATTTGTTGTGTGTTGTAAAGTTTTGTTTTTTTAAATTGTTTTTTTATACACTTTAAAATATGTTTGGAAAAACAAAGGTCGTGTTTGTTTTCCTGTCAGTAAACCATAATGTCCCGCGATGACCGTAGGAGCGTGCCTTAATGTTAAAAAAAACCAAGGACCGCTACCGCTGTAATTAAATACTGTAATGAAGGTTAAACTGTTGCTAAGAGTTATTCCCCCCGACTTCGGCTGATCCTCATTAAATGTGGTTCAATGACAGTTATTTGTAGTTTGTCTTACGTCTGAGATTACTGATCGAAATCTCAGAGAACTTGAGTGGAGACAGAAGATGTACACACGGTCTGTGTGTGTATCCTGTATCGACTTTGCAGATAGATACAACCGTGTCACTGTGTACATAGAATAGATACAACCTGGCTGTGTACTCACTGTGTACATAGATACAACCTGGCTGTGTAGTCACTGTGTACGTAGATACAACCGTGTCGTACTTTCACACAACATGACTCTGTAGAACAAACGGTACAATCGCACGGGGTGATCCACTTTGGTTTGGGGGGGGGGGATTTATTTGTAATTAATTCAACTGTAAAATTGACTGATGGGGCGGCAGGGTATATGTATCGTGCGAGGTGCAGAGGCGTAGCTAGGATTAGTGCCGCCCCGGGTGGGACAAGATTTGTGACGTTCTTTCCACGAAACAAAACCTCCACACTTGGACTCGAATTCCGCTCATAAATGTAAAGAAAAAAGTACCGCCACTCCGTCTCCTACGTTTCTACGCCACTGACGAGGTGACGAGTTCCTTGAAAATAAGTGCATCTTTTGCGGATAAAAGTGACCTTAAATTATGCCATGTGGACAGAAACCTGACCTGGGGGCTCACTATAGTCACTTAATCCGGGGGGGTGGGGGGCCTTACATAAAGTAATTTGTTTTGGTACCGCCCTAGTTCCCAACCCATGGGTTGTGATCCCCAATTAGGTTGCGTAGGGATTTCTGGGGGGTGGGGGGAAGGGGTGGACGAGGAGTCACCAACTGCAACAATCAACAATAAAATATAAAGATTTCTAAGAAAATGTTAATCTTCCACTCGTTAAAGATAAAGTTCATAATACTGAATTAACCGTCGATGTTTTTAGTCTTAAAAAATATTAACTTTAAAAAAAAAATTGTGGGGGGCTCTCAGGTCACTTTTCTTGTATGAAAATGTGTGTGGGGGTGGGGTGGGGTGGTCACGAGTCCAAAATAGGATTGGAACCTATAATAAACAAAATATTTTTCATTGGACCGTCGAGCGCGAGCTCTTGATGCCCTCCCCAAAGCACCCCCACACGGCCCAAGGACCAAGTTCCCCCCGATACCGGACCTTGCCGTGGCACGTCAGGAACCTCCCCCAGCCGGGGATGTCTGGTCGACCAAAGACGCTGCGTTTAAAGCGTCCACAGCCGACTCTCCCAGGGAGTCGGGGTGGTAAATCAGTGTCCTAATATCTTCCCCTGCCCATCCCGGGGAAGCCCTCGGACGCCCTATAAGAGGGTTTCTACAATGGATTTCTACTACGCAATTATTTTGTGAAGTAGCTGGGACGAAACGATTGCCTAGGAGCAGCTTTCTCAGGGCTGCTTATCTAGAATCATCGGCATGAGGTTTCCATCTTCGCCTCTTGCCTCATATCCATTTGCGGAAATTTGTAATAATGATCCCTACCCTGTCTCTGCTTTTACTTCCCACTGTAAAAAGTCAAAGTCGGTAGCCTTGTAGGTGCTACTTTTAATTCCGGCATGTACCATACATGTCCTTGTGTGCCATCCAAGCCTCATATCCATCAACGGCAACAAGTAATCATGTTACGACTTTGCTACTCTCGTTACGTTGGGAGTCGGGGTTTTTGGTTTCGGGTGTACAAGTCCACCCTACTAGTTCGCCACGCCATGTGGGCGCCCCAAAGTTTCCTCGGAGACGCTGCCTCGGTCGCAGCGCGGACCTATAATATACAGAATGGTCTATTTAAACACCGCTCTGTGTTGGCACAACACTCTGTTGGCACACGTTAAGTCATTAGTGTACGTAGCACTGCTTGAGACTGCCACCGAGCTATGTACCTTGACAGAGAGAGAGAGAGAGAGAGAGAGAGAGAGTGACAGAGAATGTAAGAAGTGTAATGAGCAGTCAGTGGGTTTAATGTCACCCGGGGAGGACCAAAACTCTTGTCGCCCCCTTCTATGAACAAAATTTACAGCTGACCACAAATACCGCCCCTTCATATAAATAAAAAAAAAAATGCCACCAGGGGCGGACGGCCCTTCCGCACCCCCTTCCTATGCCACTGAATGAGCTCAAAATAATAATTTTTAAAAAAAGATATAAATGGAAATAATTTGTGAAGCAACACTAAGACGATAGATAAGATTCCTTAAGACTTACCATGACATGGTTTGAAACCTAGCCACGCATAGCAAAGCCATTATTTTTTTTTCACGTAAGATTCTATGATACGTGTATTTATTGCATCGAGAAATTATTTACAGATTAAAATAAATTTATTAATATCCATTTTTTAAAAGCATTTTTTTCTTGGCTTATTAAGAAATACCTCCACTGACGATATAATCCAATAAATACAAAAATAACGTCAATTTTCATTCAACGAAACGAAACAAATCATACTACTGTTGTTTCCTCCCACCCCCACCCCTTTTTTTCCCCCAACAGACAAAACAGTAATGATTTTTTTTTTTTTTAAATTTATTGACGAGGATTTAAGAAATTGTATCATAATAATGACGGGTAATTACAGCATTTGACTTTTAGCGGAAGTGAACCGTGTGTAGCTTATGGAGACCGAGGTCAATTATAAACTAAGTACCTTTTATACAGCCGGTGTGTTGATCACGTGCCTCGCGTGCGCGCCGTGTGTCGATTATCGGATACATACGGGTATCATGGCATCGCAGTTAAATGGCCGTCAATACCAACAGAGCTAGCGGGTATCATGGCATCGTCGTTAAATGGCCGTCAATACCAACAGAGCTAGCGGGTATCATGGCATCGTCGTTAAATGGCCGTCAATACCAACAGAGCTAGCGGATATCATGGCATCGTCGTTAAATGGCCGTCAATACCTACAGAGCTAGCGGGTATCATGGCATCGTCGTTAAATGGCCGTCAATACCTACAGAGCTAGCGGGTATCATGGCATCGTCGTTAAATGGCCGTCAATACCTACAGAGCTAGCGGGTATCATGGCATCGTCGTTAAATGGCCGTCAATACCTACAGAGCTAGCGGGTATCATGTCATCGTCGTTAAATGGCCGTCAATACCTATAGAGCTAGCAGGTATCATGTCATCGTCGTTAAATGGCCGCCAATACCAACAGAGCTAGCGGGTATCATGGCATCGTAGTTAAATGGCCGTCAATACCAACAGAGCTAGCGGGTATAATGGCATCGTAGTTAAATGGCCGTCAATACCAACAGAGCTAGCGGGTATCATGGCATCGTAGTTAAATGGCCGTCAATACCTATAGAGCTAGCGGCGCCCCCGTAGGAAGTGATGAGAAAACCCTGGCAACAACCAGTTTTTTTTTCCTAGGCGCAAACTTGTCAATACTAGGACTGTGACGTGTGCGGGTTTTCTTTAACACCCGGTTGGGAAATACCCGGTAGGTCCGAGTTTGGGTCCGGGTGTTGCACAAAAAGAATTATCTTCTCATTTTCTATAATGTGTTCCACACAATGAGAAGAAGTGAAAAGTGCATGTATAGAACCAGTAGCCATGAAAGGAACCAGTAGCCATGTATAGAACCAGTAGCCATGTATAGAACCAGTAGCCATGTATAGAACCAGTAGCCATGTATAGAACCAGTAGCCATGTATAGAACCAGTGGCCATGTATAGAACCAGTAGCAATCTCCAAGGCATCGAAGTTGAAAACTTCAAACAAAGCAATAATAGTTTGATAATATGATCCCAAACCAGCGGTTCTCAAGCTTTTTAGTGACTCGACCCGTTTATAACACTTGCCAAGTTATGGCGACCCACAACCAGAATTATACCTTAAAATTTAGAAACATGTGTTGAGGAAAAAAAAAAGGGGGGGGGGGCGGGACAGAGTTTTTAAAAAATCCTTTATATTAACTTCGATGTTGTTCGTGGGCGGCTGGCTGGGTGGCTAAATCTGCAGACGACACTTCCCGTAAACCTATCGAGCCGACACCTGGCACATAGACTCGATGCTGATGACGACACAATTTTTTTTTTTTCAAATTTTCAGCCTCAACGGGGTAAAGTATTAGTTAAATATTAATGTCATTAAAATTAAATGTTCTTTAATGTTTTTAAAAGGGAAGATAAAATGAAATGCCCGATTTCTGCGCAAAATGAGATTTTTTAATTTTTTTTTTAATATCGCAAGTGCGTTATGTCTTAATATTAACTCTTGTTTTTTTTTTTTTCTAAATTATTGATGAAATAAATCTGCTGTTTAAAAGCGGATAGGAATTAAAATATTAATATAGTTCAGGAGCGTGGGAAAAAAAAAAAAGTTGTTTGGTTACGAGCCTGGAGGAAAAAAAAAAAGGGGGGGGGGGAGGGGAGAGCACTATTTTGGATTATTATTAAGTGCGTTACTTGCATGAATGTTTTGTCAAATTTTCAGCCCCACCCCCAATTGCTCAATAATATTTTTTTTTATAAAGAATTTATACAAAAAGACTTTGTTTTTAGGGGTTATTTAATTTGTAGATAACATGGTGTTGTCATTTTGATCCGGTTGGGGGGGGCGGGGGGTAGAAATAAGGGCTTAGAAGGGTGGAGCGTTAAGTCGAGGGGGCTCTGTCAGCCAATCCCCCAAAACTTTTGATAAATTCACACAGTTTAATGTAAAAGCTGTGAACTTGTACGTTTGTTGAGGGGTTGTGGGGGGGGGGGGGAGCAAAGAAAAGAAAAAAATAAATTCTTATGTAATGCATTTTTTAAAATGAAAAGACACTTCTGATATCTACGGAAGGAATCATAGTTTTGTTTTAATATTATTGAGCTGTCCTGTAGTCAAGAGTGTAGTAACAATATATCACTGTAAATAATATTTCCATTTTAAAGTAAAAATTCAACTACGCAAAAAAAAAAAAAATGCACATTTTACCCACAAAAACCCACCTCAAATAATTACACAAAATTAGCAGCAAGTACGTTTTTAATTTCAGTGCCTTGCAGTTTCATGTAGCTTATAACATTTAGTTTTTAACCAGTTGCTGGTCAGTTTTCTATTATTAGTTATTTAATTCAGGTAAAATTTACAAAACGTTGGGTAAAAAAAAAAAAAAAAAAAGATGTACTGGTTCTATACAGGTACTATCCCTTTCTTCCCATTTGGGTTCAACACATAATAAAAAATGAGAAGATAACTCCCCCCCCCCCCGGTTACGTTTTTTTGCCGGGTCCGGGTATGTGCCGGGTGTGCTATTACTCACTATTTCTAAGGTATCCTGGTCGGCACCCGGCTCTGCCTTTATCCGTACTAAAAAAAATAACAGCCACAAAGAAGAGGGAAAAAGCTATTAGAAAATCGAAAACAACTGCATTAGCGCAAAGTAATGTTTAAAATGAGCACTGCCAGGTTGAGCACAAGCTTCCCTATACGGAAAAATAAATAATGTCTCATTCGTACAAAATCAACGAAAGAAGATATATTTCCAGAGGCCCTACAATATATAAATTTCGTTTTGGCTTGAAAAAAAAAACGGAAAGCGTTTTTTTGAGGCGGGGCAAAAGGAAATGAGCGAAACAAAGTGTGGGAAAACCTGGAGAAAAAGGCCGCAGCAAAACAACCACGAGCGTGTCGGCAAGCTGTCTTCTTCGGCGAGCAAACGGTAAAACAATTAGTGTATAACCTCACTTATACATTGTCAAATCGATGGATGTGGATTCTAAAAGTTTTTTTTTTAAAATGTAGCCCATGCTAATCCTCCAATTTATGAAGGATTATCTATTTCAACATTAGAATATTGCGGACATATCCAGAAGCGAATGGGGAAGACGTTTGCTGGATAAAGTTAATGAAAATAAAGGGAACTTGTTTGTGGATAATGGTAAAGCTTTTAAAGGAATAGGTGGGTCGGGCGGATTAACTAAATGTGCTATAAGCGGACAATTTCCAGTTCTTGCGGATATAACGGACAGTCATTTCAGGTCCCGTTTGGCAGCCCTGCGCCGGAGGCTCTGTCTGAAGGGATGTAAATAGATTTTCGATATTTAAACAAAAAAATATTGTTAAATCCCTAAAAGTTCGAATCTAACAGTAAAAATGTGTAAGTTTGGGGATATATATTCCAACGAAAACAACACACTAACACACGCCATGGCGCCGAGTCGTCATGTGTGAGTTACAACCAAGGGTAGATTTCCAATTTTCATGTTTCTAAGCCGTAGCGAGCAGTTGGCCATTACAATGGGTTTACTTTTAAACACACTTTGAAATGTTCACATAACTTGAAATTTGTAGGCATTAAAGTTAACACACGTTATTTTTGTTAAACATTTACCTGTTACAACACTTTGACCTAATTATTAAAGTCATTTAAAATGTTTAAAAAATTAATCTCGATTAACAAAACAAAATATTGTAAAAAAAAAAAAAAACTTTTTAAAAAAAAAACAACAAAAAACATATCTATAAATGTACTTAACATGTTAACATTTCGCCACAGTTAAAATTCTTGAACACAAGAATCTTGTGGGTTTTTTTTATTCCCTTCCGCTTCAGTAACTAACCTCCATTTCCTTGAGGGGGTAAAACCAACTTCGATCCTTGACTTACGTCGACTCGCTCTCCCCGTGCAGGCCAATTTAACAGTTGTGTGCGCGAGTGCTAGAATGTGTCTATGTGAGCAGGCCGCATCCCCTCTGTGACGGCACGCGGCTGTACAAAGACGTAGGGCTGGATGACAGTCGATAGAGAGCAATTACCCCTGGTCGTCATGTCGATCTGTCATGCCTAGCCGGGGTCTGAGATGGCACACAATCGTTTGGGAAGATGGTTTTTTGCTGCAACCTGTTATACTACAGGTGCTTCCTGACAGCGGGTTCTGAGAAGGGGGGGGGGGGATTTGTGGAGGCGCTGGGGTAGGGGGTGAGTTCCCGCGGGTGATGGAATATCCGACCTTCGTGGATCGTTTCATTTCCGGGTTAGCTCACACTTACACAATAAACGTCTTCCGTTCATGTAGTAACAGTACCATAAATGACTGAAGCGTTAACAAAATGGGGGGGGGGGGTGTTATTGCCCCCCATCCCACCCTCTTAGGCACATGCGAGAGTTTAACCATTTAGAACACTACATAGCAGCCTAATAAATGCCTTATTGTTCCCTTTGTTCACTGGTAAACTGCTAAAGACAACAAGTAATTGTATACAAAGTATGCACACCAAATAACTCAGTATCATTAAATGAAATTTATTATTAGTTTTTTGGGGGATTGGATTAAATTTTAGAAATGTATTATTAAGAGTAGACAGCCGTGCTATTTAGCTTACGAAATACAGTTTTTACTTGAGAAATTTAGGCCATTTACAGTTTGCCATTGTGAATTAAACGAAACACATTTAAGACCATGACATTCGTAAATGCTATGCTATTCTAGTGTCACTGTATCCACCCTGCTAGGATATTCTAGTGTCACTGTACCCACCCTGCTAGAGTATTCTAGTGTCACTGTACCCACCCTGCTAGGATATTCTAGTGTCAACGTACCCACCCTGCGAGAGTATTCTAGTATCACTGTATCCACCCTGCTAGAGTATTCTAGTGTCACGCTAGCCACCCTGCTAGGATATTCTAGTGTCACTGTACCCACCCTGCTAGAGTATTCTAGTGTCACTGTATTCCACCCTGCTGGAGTATTCTAGTGTCACTGTATCCACCCTGCTGGAGTATTCTAGTGTCACTGTATCCACCCTGCTGGAGTATTCTAGTGTCACTGTATCCACCCTGCTAGTGTATTCTAGTGTCACTGTATCCACCCTGCTAGAGTATTCTAGTGTCACTGTATCCACCCTGCTAGAGTATTCTAGTGTCACTGTACCCACCCTGCTAGAGTATTCTAGTGTCACTGTACCCACCCTGCTAGAGTATTCTAGTGTCACTGTACCCACCCTGCTAGAGTATTCTAGTGTCACTGTATCCACCCTGCTAGAGTATTCTAGTGTCACGCTAGCCACCCTGCTAGGATATTCTAGTGTCACTCTAGCCACCCTGCTAGGATATTTTAGCTTCGCTCTAGCCACACTCCCCTTCCCATGGGCCATGGGACTAGCTTTAGTGCGGTTCAAAACATTCGTGTTGTACCGATGAAGGCATGTGCCGAAACATTTACTTATGTGACATGTAAAATTATTATTAAAACTTAATATATATATATTGTTATATCGACACAGATAGTTCGTGTCTATTTAATCCACTTTTGTCAGAACGGGTTTAGAGTAACAACCCGTCGTATGGTCTTCTATCGCTAAAATTAAGAGAGACAACCATGGGAATAGTGTTGTGTGTTCGAGGGTTTGCAGTAGCGTTCCTTTCATGAAGCAGCGTCTCCCAACAAATGAACAGTTCATGAACAAAATAGAAAATGAGTACCGTAAAACAAATTGAGGTCAACCCCGAAAAAAAGGAACGCATCAAACATAAAATTAACCCTTGAAGCAAGAAAGACAACTTTTGAACAGCGAAACATTTTCAGGAAAGACAGTTGCGTCCCCTTAAAATTTTATTCCCCCATTTTACAAAAAAGGATGCGTTTTTATTTCTCTCTCTCCCTCTTTGTTAGTAGGTAATATCGAATTTTGACATGAAAACGGACATAATTTTTGACGCGGTAAAGTACTAGTTCAATAATAATGTCATTATCAACTGACTATTAAATGTTCTATGACAACGGTGGCCAAACCGCGGCTCGCGAGGCGGATGCGGCTCTTCTGTGTTCACATTGCGGCTCGCGAACATTTTATGAAATTAAAACTTTTCGTTTGACAGAACTTCTTTGCACCACAACTACTAGCTACCAACCAGATTTAAAGAAACTTGCTAGTTCAAAGGCTTCTCAGCAGAATCATAACAATTAATGTTCACTATAATTATGAGTGTATATGCAGACGCAGTATGTTTCTATTATAAATTTTACATATTTAAATATTTGTTAATTGTGTAACTGTAACGCATATATTTCTTCAATCGTGTAACTGTAACGCATATATTTCTTCAACATACGATTAGGGTTAAAACTGAAACAATTGAAATGTTTAAATTCGAATAAAAAGTAATTTTTTTAAAAATAAATCACAAAAGGAATTTTTCATTGCAACTGGGGTCGTGACTCATAGTGCTTCAATGCCGCTCTCACCAACTTTTTTTATTTTAAAATGGATCTCAGTTACTACAGGTCTGGCTACCCCTTGTTCTATAACTTTATCATCTCCTGGACAAGGACGGCTTGCCAGATAAAATTAAAATGTAGGGCTTGCCAGATAAAGGTAAAATGTTGTATTTAGATCATTACTCATTTGATAACTGCAGGAGTGGCTCAGGACTGAGGAATACTAGGAAAAGCTGTTTGGTTAAACACAAGAATGACGCAAAAAAAAAAAAAAAAAAAAAAAAAAAAAAAAAAAAAAAAAAAAAAAAAAAAACAAACACACACACAAAAAACAAAAACAAACACACACACAAAAAACAAAAACAAAATTCAGTTTATGTGAATTTTTTTTTATTATTTTATTCAAGAAGCTGTCATCAAACAAAATAAAGATGCCAGTCATCTGAATCATCGTGGCTATTAAAAACAAGAAATCATTAGAACAGTTGTCAATCATTAATAATATTTTTAAAAATGTAAGTAATAAAAATTAAATAAACACATTTTATTGAAACACTATTAAAGTCTCGAATGTAAATGACAACAAATAAGTGTTACAAAAATTATAGATTTCATATAAATCATAAACTACAAACCATAAAATATTGAATACCGGTACCGCCATAAAAATTTGTATAAGTCAACTCAATAATTGTATACATTACAGCCTAATATGCTTGTAACATGATAAGTTAAAATTGATTGTCCCCATAAAACAATAGAAATGTGTATCAAACTACGCAGTAGAGTTAATAATGAAGGTAGGACATATTTCTGTACCTGCGGTTGTAGGTTTACAATAAACATCACATTGTATCAAATCACGCTGTAAACTGTGCAGCACACACTAACACTTGCCAGTGTCATTTCTTACAGTAAAACTACAAATTGCGCTAAAATTTACTAAAAATGTCTGGTTCATTTCAACGTTCTCGCTTACAAAAATTGACGGCTGGAGAGTGAAGATCATCAATCATGTCCATCCAATACTGAGAGGTTGCAGGCGCCCCAAGTATTTCCCAAACCACTTTATCAGAACATGACACAAGTCATTTTAAAATCCCTCAAACATTGTGAAGTAGTGAATGTACTAGTTTGACTTATTGCCTGCGAAATAGTTCAGCTTCCTTGGACTGAAGGTTTGTTTTATTTGCCTATCGTATTGAGGCCATAGGGTGGGTGTTTGCTAGAGCATTGTGTTCATCTTGACAAAACAGACAGATGATCTACTAAGAATGATATCCGTCCAACAGTCTAGGTTCACATACTTCCCATCCTGTATCAGGGCTCCGCAACCGGCGTGCCTCGACACACTAGTGTTACATCCAAGATGCTGCCAGGTGTGTCACGGCATAAGGGCTTCAGGAGTGGGAGAAATGCAGAGCTTACGGAAAGATCAACCATTTAATAAAATTGCATTGGAAAAATTGATACGTAATAAGCTTATTACCAAGTTGTTATGATTTTTTAAGATTTTGCTGTCAGATATCATGAAATATGTGCACATAAAAAATTAGTGATTAGCTTTGTCCCACAATTGCGCTAAGATAAATCTCTGTGATTTTTATTTCAAAGTCTGAAGCACTGGGAAGAATGAGATGGCTAGATTATTTCTAAATGGCCAGATTGTTTCTGCATGGCCAGATTGTTTCTGCATGGCCAAATTGTTTATAAATGGCCAGATTTTTTCCAAATGGCCAAATCGTTTCTAAATGGCAAGAAGATAACAGCCACTTCATTTTGGGAATGAGATCCTATGCATGGCAAATTACCCATCAAGATCAAAGGGAATATCTGGAAGTGATGAATGACGACGCTGAAATTTAAGCTCATCAAAGTCAAAGTTGGAAAGCGGTCCTGCATGGTAGAATGATAGTGGACTTCTCATCGCTTAATCGTAATTTTAAAAAATCTATTTTCTAGTAACCAAGCACAAAAGTTTCCAATATTTTGGTATGATTTACTTGTCCGTGTCATTCTGGGGAGGCCCTAGGTGTGCCACTAGATGAAAAAAAGTTGCAGAGCCCCTGCATGTAGATCCTAAAATAATTTCTTAGAGACAAAATGTATAAAAATGGTTCTTCACTCAAAAAAGATTGCAGAACCCTGCTAAAATTACCTTCTTTTAAGAAGCATAAAAGGAAATATGTTTTTACAAAAAATTGAAAAAAATTTGTTACAAACCAAATCTATTTCAAAAATTGTTTATTTCTATAGGCATAGTCTCATAATTAATGCTGTACTGTAACTATAACACGGGCAAGCAAACGCTATGCCATCGGGAACCATTTGCCCATATCTCGTATATTTTAAGCGAGCCACATATTTTATATGGATGCAATAATATATACATTCAATTTTTATTTACCTCATTTAATATTAAGGCATTAAGTAGTAAAATATAAGTATAAGTTAAACAAGAAATGATGGAATATTTATTAACAATATAGCAGGAATAATCAAATTAGCTTGTCCAAATGAAGATGCAGTTAACAGGACAAAGAGTCACAAGCAAGAGTGCATTGCCCACCATAGATATACAATGTAGTTTTACATAATGTGTTTGCGCAATAGCGTTATTAAAATAAAAATCAAAAGTTCTCACAAAGTTATGATGTGTAATAACATCAACGATTGCTAACAAAAAACAAATGAATTTTATTGGAAACAGCTATGTAGCAAGCTTTAAAGTATAATATAAAAACCTTTGTTTTTTTGTAAATCACAACAAGATTATTTTATGGGAACTGTTGAGGCCATTATGAAGTTTAACACATAAATAAAAAGTGTTGTCTTTAAAACATGACACTTAAAGAATCTTTGAAAACATTTCACATTGATCCGGACATGTGGGAAAATTTCTCAAAGAATTAGGCACTATGCCCTCTTCCATACACAAGGGCTCAATGCAACGTAAGGCTGACAGAACAGCTGCTGCACACACAAAAAAAAAAAAAAAAAAAAAAAAAAAAAAAAAAAAAAAAAAAAAAAAAAAAAAGACAAGCCTGAAAAGCCAGAGTTAACTCTGTACCTAGAGTTGTCTCATCCATACCCTGCACCTTCTGCACCAGAACTTTTCTTGCCAGAACTGGCCTGATCAGCCATCTGCGCACTCACAGATTCAGCCCCGGCGCGGGGCTACAGGCTGGTGTTGAGAATTGTCATGGTCAACTTTCAACAGTGGAACTATCAAATATACAAGTATCGTGGGTTTTTTTATAATAATAATTTCCATTTTAGATGATGAACACTTCCCACAGTAGAGGATGTTGAAATACTTCAGGCACCAACTGGAATTTAAACTCTTAAGTAAAATGGAGCTATGATACATTCCTGTGGTACTTGACCTGGATAACATACATTACATACAAATAATGATGGAAAATAACTATCTTCATTTACGGGCTTAACTGTCCTGGGGTCTACAAAGACACAATGTGAGAACAACACATAGTAGTTACAGCATACAAGGAGCCACTAAAACTTTTCTAGTCCTGACACTTTTTACATATCTTGCCTTTACATGTAACAGTAAATCCGTTTATACAAGTGAATTAATGAAAAAATAATAAAACAGCTCCTCACGCCCCAATATTGGACAGTTGAGATTCTGTCATAAACTGTATGGCCATGTAGGGAAGCTTGTCTTTCACATCTCTTTCAAAGGCTTCGATGGGCAGCTTGTAAATGTCCTTCTTCATGTTGAGCAAGCCCTGTCGGGTGTAGCCGTCCTTACCGCAGAAGGACTGCAGCACCTGCAGGGAGAAATCCAACAGCGACTGACTTGGATGGGCAGCATGAACGAGGTGGTTTCTGTGAGCATCGTCTGAGGAATACCTGCGGCCCAACACAAGGGCATCTGACACATTCTTTCCACCTCCTAATTTGATTCTGTTGTGATCATTTACAAACTGTTTAAGTCAACTCAAACAGAAATATAATATTTATAGAAATAAATTCAACATAGAAACAATATTATATGCAGCACTTCATAAACTTGAGTTGCTAAAGTAGTTTTAGATTGACACTTAGAAAAGACACTACTGGCATGAATAAAAATCCCAGGAAGCAGCTCAATTTACAAAAGTATTAGTATTACCCCAATTTAAAAAATGTATATTAAAAACTGGGATTTACCAAAAAATAGCCCCCCAGTTTATTGAGGGGAGGTTTTATTTTTAACTCATTCCCGATGGATGCGACTAAATGCGTCCTTTGGGGGTTCCGACGGATGCGTCCAAATGCGTCCCGGCGCATAGCGACACACCTCTCTCGTTTTTAGTTAAAAATAGCAATGAAATCTCGCATCCATCGAGACTTCCGGCGATGGCGTGATTCTGCGTGATTTCAATTTAGAAACCGGATGTTTTTATCTTGTTTCACTTTTAAACTATGTGTGCTTTAGTATGACGCGTCTATATCTTGCATGTATTCGACAGAGGTGCCAAAAATCAATTTTTTTTGGCCATTGTTCATTATTTTTTCGCCGCTAATGTTATATTTTTATTAAACCTTATTCATTCTTTGATGCATTTGTCCTTAATTCATTAACATTTATTAATATTTAGCAGCTTAAAAAATATTTTTAAAATGTAAATCAATTTCAAAACCGAGTTACTTCCCTTTTCTCAGGAAAATAAATTAAGTACAGAAGTAGCACTGATGGAGGGAATGAGTTAATAGATTAATTTTAAGCCACTGCAGCATATTAACTGCAGTTAAAAGATTGACAAAGAGCAGGCACCTAGGAACAAATGATTGATTTCTTTTTAAAACTACGGCTAATTTTAAAATATCCTCTCTGCATGGATTGTTAAGAAATGCTTGTCACACTTGGAAAAACCTTTTCTAGGAATCACTCACTTTAAATAAAATATCCTCTCTGCATGGATTCTTAGGAAGTGCTTGTTACACTTAGAAAAACCTTTTCTAGGAATCACTCACTTTAAATAAAATATCCTCTCTGCATGGATTCTTAGGAAGTGCTTGTTACACTTAGAAAAACCTTTTCTAGGAATCACTCACTTTAAATACTCCTTTATAAACGGGCTGACTCTTTTGTTGAGATGCACCTCGCTGAAACACAGCCATCCCTTATCCGAATTCATTGTGCGTAGATCATGAGCAAAAGCCAAAATAGCTCCACCAGCGTAGGTATGACCTATCGGAGGGAAATAGAAGTTTTCAACAACTTATATTAACATCTGTCTGGTTTAATGAGACTACTTTTTAAAATTTTTTAAAGCTTGAAAACTGTAAATGTGGTGAAACCCACATTTTTTTCCTTCCAAAGTGTTAAAGTTAAAAAGGAAGCTAATTCACATATTTTCTGAATCTTAACTGCAATGATAATATACAAAAATAAATTTTAAAAATTTAATATGAGTTCATCAAACTCAAAGCCCAGTCTACTTAATTCTGCACATGAATCTTTTGTTAAATGGTTGATGCTGGATAGTTTTTAAAATTCTGAGATCAAAATCAACATTTTGTTTCTAAGATTCACAGTATATTTGCCTGATAATTTATATTTGTAATCAACTACCATCAATTACCATTGAGAACAGCAAGAGTTGGTAAGGGAAATAGAAGAATTTTAAGGTAAAGCCTTTGCAAATCATGCATAAATTCTATGAGCTCTTGACCAGATACTGTTTCCATCCATTCAAGGTCAAGGCCATTGCTGTAATATTTGCCCTCTCCTGTTGTAACCAGACCTTTACAGGAAGAATTGCTATGTAATGATAATAAAAGATAATTTACATATATCTTTATGACTGGCATAAATACATACATTGTTCCAAATACATTAAATACGATTAAAATTGTCAATTTTTTTTTTCTTTACAAAAAATGTACATACTTTCCAAAACTTTGTTGTTATACATGAATAATGTAAAATAATTGTTATAGTTTACCTGAAATATTAGTAAAAAAAGTATTACCCAATAACAGAATCCAGTAAAGAGTTAAAATCTTTAAGGAAATTATGGTTGATGCGATTATCTGATCCACTATTCAGATGGATAACTGCTACATCTTCTTCATATTGTAAAGAAAGTCCAAGATTATGATGGTTGTGATTGTGGTGCCTGTGTCTCATTTGGGCATGCATGACATACCTAGAGAGAAAGAGAAAATGTGTTTTTAGGGGCCTATGTCTACACGTTACATCGCTCAGCAACTGCTAATATATTATGCTTTAACAATCACAATCCTGCGGCCTATGTAAACACTTTAGACAATGATTTAGAATGATGATGCCTCATAGCAAAAATCACATTTTCAATTAGGAACCAAGTATTTGTTCTCAGCAAAATTTTTAGAAACATCAATCAACAGTGGTCATATTAAAGGGACTGAGTGTTCCTTATGAAATAAAATAAGGTCCATAAATTTTACCATGCTATCAGGACAATTCATCTAGTCAGATCTATACATTATTGTATAGGATAAGAAAGCAGAGCCGTCACAAGACTTTTGGCGGCTCCAAGCAAGTTTTCGGTTTTGTGCCCCTGCAAAAAAACTGCAGGCAAAGTTGATAGTTTAAATTTTTTCACACACAACTTTACAATTTACACCCCTTAAATTTTTGTGGTTCCCTACATACTGGCGCAGGGGTAGCAGAGTACACATGATGCCTCTCTATGAGAGAAAACATCTAAATCTATCATCTATGCATAAGCCTAAATTAAAAAGATATAATAAATGAATATTTGCCAATGACAAATAACAGGTGATGTGCTTTTTTATTGGTTGCTTAGTAGCTTAGACTTAGATAAATTCAAACATGAATGAGATTGTCACTAGTGTCACTAGATCAGGGGTCACCAAACTTTTTTCACTGCGGACAAGTAACTTAAAAAAATGATGAGCGCGGGCCGGATAATCATTCTGTACAATACTTGCAAGCCAGAATGAAAGCTCTGCATGGGAAAAAGATGAAAACCTAAGTTTTGTATTCCATGTCATGGCTAAGTGGCTTGCAATGCAAAAATGCAAAGACAACCCACATATTTATTTACTAAAAAAGTTAGCAAAGAAGGGGATGTTAGCAAAAAGATAGTTACATCAGACTTACTGCGCACAAGTGTGAAATTTAATTTAAATTGTATCTGTATCAAAAAGTCTCATTCTCATTTTCCAAATGTTTTATCAAGCAAGTTCAAGTACCGTCAGCGGGTCGGATGAACTGGCCTCATGGGCCAGATCCAGCCTGCAGTTTGGGTGACCCCTGCACTAGATCGAAGATTGTGTTTAGTAAATTTAATATTTTTAATTCTAGTCCTAGTAAACTGACAGTCTATCCCCTTTGCCTTTACTTTTAATAGCCTACTTTTATATAAATTATGCTTCATTAGTGATAGTGCCTCTGGAAATAAAACACAGCACCAGTACTAGTAGGCCTACATTTATAGATAATAGACCAGTATATTTTAATTTTAAGTTAAAATTAAATTTTTAACAATAATTAACAATATAAAATAATTACCAATAATTTTAAATTTAATTTTAAATAACTGAACTCTGAACGGTTACCCTGTTGAAGCCCAGCACCGTCGGAATATAGGCAGTTTTTGTAAAAGCTTTAAGGCATTCATTGTTTAAGTTTTTGATGAATATTTCAAAATGAAAATGTGCAATTCAAATTAAATGTATGACAAAATATATTGTCAACAACTTGAAGAACTTAAAATTGATTCCCAAGTTCAAGGGGATAAAGGTGAAGGATGGTGTTGAAAAATTCTTTGGCATGGAGTGATTCGGTATATTAAAATGTGTAAAGCAGCGGTGCCGCCTTGACGACACTCATTTGGATTCAGTTCAAATGGGATTTAAGAAATCTTATAAATCTTTAAATTAAATAGGCCCAATATCTTTAATGTCTAATATTCTGATGCTAACCACCTATACATTTAGATGTGTAATGAACAGTATTTAATACTTAATACCTTGCTTCGAAAAGGTATTTGAATTATGAAGATTAGCATATAATAAAAGTGGTTGGAAAAGTAATGGAATTTGTTAATAATTTTTTTTTTTTTAAAATCTCAAACGCTGAAAATGAATCAGTGTCACTGGCAGCGAAGTTAAAAATATATATTGTTCTGGGCTAATTGCTATCTGTGGTCCCTCATTGGGAGTCACTGCCCTTTGTTTGGGATATATTTAGGGTTCAGGTTAGGGTGAGCGATAGAGGTACCAGTAGCGTGCAATTACCTTGTTCTGTAATAGATATTGATAGTCATGAGTTTTAGGTCAAGCAACAATCAGATTATTTTGAGATTGACAAAGCCCTTTGCAGGCCTATACACCACCTCACCTGGAATTTACATGTGCGCAACCGGTTACCGGAAATTTGATCGAACGGAAGTTTGGTAGAACGGAAATTTGATCGAATGGAAGTTTGGTCGAACGGAAATTTGATAGAACGGTAGTTTAGTCGATTTTTTTTTTTGGGGGGGGGGGATAAATTAAAGGTTGCTAATGAGTTCATTTTTTTTTTTTTTTTTGGTAGACCTTTCATACATCAAATCAAGGTAGAATGGAGGAACACGTTCACTGCGATGGTGGACCTCTCACACACTAAATCAAGGTATAATGGAGGAACACGTTAACTCTGATGGTAGACCTCTCACAAACCAAATAAAGGCAGAATGAACAAATACAAAAAGTTGGTGACAGTTAGCTTTATTAGAATTAGAGCAGAGTAGGATAGCTTTATTAGATTTATTAAAGCTTTATTAAATATAAACAGAGTAGGTGACAGTTAGCTTAATTAGAGATATAACAGAGTAATTGACAGTCAGCTTTATTTTAGCTTTAATATTTCAGGATAGTTATTAAATGTACATAGTTTCGGCAGACATTCAGTAGCCATAAGCATAATCTCCAAAATCACCCCCACCCCTTTCCCCAAAACCACCAAATATCCCGCAGTACATAACTTATCAATGGATGAATCAATACAATACACATTTGGACGTTTAAATATCGCATTTTTGCTCTTACAATTATTATTAACTTCCTGACATTTCGCACTGTAACTTTCTAATTAAGCTCCAGTGGACATCGGCAACCCGGATTATTGTTGTGGATTTCTTTTTTCATTAACCATTTCTTTAAAAAAATTAAACTATAAATATAAACAATGAAAGTTTAAAAATATATTAAAATAATATTTTTCTGATCCTTACAAACGGAAGAAAATCAAAGGTACATGTGGGCATGAATTTCCTTAAATTGTTACCAGAATGCTTAACTATGCAGTATTCTAAATTAAATTAATTTATAAAAGGAAGAAAACACACACACAAATAGGGGGGATGGGAGAGAAATCAGAAACCAAATCATCTCGTACAATTTAAATTAAGTCAAATATGTTCGAGGGAAATGTAACAATCATGGATTGTTTTAGTGTTCTATCATAAGGGACGCTAAACCTTACAAATAAAATTAAAGTTAAGCAAAAGTATGACGATTTACCTACCAACCCTCTCAAATCTGCAAATATCAAATAGTACCGCCGTCTTGTTACCATGGAACTTCCAAAACAGTAAAATATCGTTCCAGAATAGCTGGGTACTTCACAATTTCAAAATTGTACAAAACCGTATCGTTATAATAAATAAATAAACATTCTCTATAATGTATACAATAACTAATCGCAGGTCTAAACAAGTAAACGTCCCAAAGGACTTGACTGTAGTTTACATATTTATATACAGTGCTTTATTGAAAATAAAGCAGTGGACACATTCGCCAATTTTATATGAAGCTGGCGTAGTAAGGGAGCAATAATCAATGGCACCAGCCCACGTCACCCGGGCGAAATCTCTAGGAAAAGAGAAAATGCTCTTTGGGAAAAAATGGCTTAGCTGGGACTGAACATAGATCCAAAAATTTGATGTGACACAATGTTTGACCACATCAGCATTACACCAAGCTTCCGAAACTATCTTATTGTTTTAAAAAATATATAACTTTACAAAAAATTATACTCATGCTAAAATTCATTTTCTGTATTTGATAACTTGACTTGCTATACCATCAATATCACTATTGAATAGTCAAATATGTTATAACACATTTTTAACTGTATTTTTCTACTACTAATATTCATATTAACCCCCTGGTTTACATACATGAAGACTAAGGCATCTAGCCGAAACTTCAGTTTAATTGTCACAAATTTTCCTTTAAAGACAAAGCAAATATCTTGTTCCACTATTTAATGAGACATATTCTAGACTAGACTATAACGAAAGGCAAGGTGTCAAAATTTATATGAAATTACGAGAATAAAATATTAAAAATTAATGGCAAAGGAATGTAAAAAAAAATTGTTGATAAAAACATAATATTATACAAGGTTTAATTTTTTTAACTTTTATACAATTTTAAGACATGGTTGGTTTGATAATAACTAGCACAACACATTGTTTTGCCAATAAACTTTAAGTATTATAAAAAAAATGAGGATATGTTCGAATGAAAAAACATTCTTACAACTTACATTTGTGTCGTCAAAGCTAAAGTTTTATTTGGACGCAGAAGTGGGGTGCTGGTGAAATATGTAGCTTAAAAGGGGAGTGAAGTGCTGGTTAATTAAGCAGCGAAACGGAAGAATGGGGTGCTGGTGAAATATGTAGCGTAATGGAGGAATGGGGTGCTGGTGAAATATGTAGCGTAATGGAGGAATGGGGTGCTGGTGAAATATGTAGCTTAAAGGGGGAGTGAAGTGCTGGTTAAATAAGTAGCGAAACGGAAGAATGGGGTGCTGGTGAAATATGTAGCGTAATGGAGGAATGGGGTGCTGGTGAAATATGTAGCGTAACGGAGGAATGGGGTGCTGGTGAAATATGTAGTGTAACGGAGGAATGGGGTGCTGGTGAAATATGTAGCGTAATGGAGGAATGGGGTGCTGGTGAAATATGTAGTGTAACGGAGGAATGGGATGCTGGTGAAATATGTAGCCGAACGTTGACCGTGCATTGCAAAGTCTAAATTTTTAATGAGGGTGTTCCCCCTTAAAGTTGTTTGCCATTTCCGTCTTTGATAAAAGCCTTGACTTATGAACGTACCAGCAGTCTATGTCAGGGCTATTGGACGAAAAGAAGAAGCTATTCTTTTTAGTACACATGTACTTTTGTGGCGTGGAAAAATTTGCTTTGTGTGAGTTTAGCATATTATCAGTGAGGTAGTTGGTATAGCATATGACCAGTGGGATAGTTGGTACAGCATATGATTAGTGAGGTAGCTAGCATAGCACGTGATCAACGGGTAGCTAGCACAGCAGGTGGGGTAGCTAAAGTTTATAAGAGCCAAGCGGTCATTGACCTTGCTATCATTAATTTGCGAAAAATACAATGTCAACATAATGCACATACAAAATAATTCATATTAAGTACTGAATTAGAAAGAAAATAAGTGCCCCACCCTCCACCCCTCTCCCCCGTACAATAACGATTCACAAAATAGACGCTACATTTATTTCAATCAAAGGAAACGTGTTCTTCCACTAAGCTCTCCCCCTCCCTTCGGTCCCCGGGCTAATGTTGTTGTATTGTGTGCACTGAGAACGTAAACATTAACATGCCTAAGTTGTGTGTTAGTCAAGAGTTGTACCCCAACCAAACACCCCCCTCTTAATCCCGGCTTAGAGCCCTAATGTGGACTTGAGGTGTGTTAATTGTAGTCATATCGAGATTCTTCTCTTAGCTGACTGGTCGAGTTATCATGGCAGTTTGTGTTTATCTGGTAGTTCTCTTAGCTGTCTGGTTGAGTTTTCATGGCAATTTGTGTTTCCCTGGTAAGTCAATTCTTTTTTTAAACACTCATCTTGGGGTATAATCAAATTGAGTATAGTTTTAAGACAAACTGTTTGTCATACTTTATTAAAATAATAGCATAAATTGCAAATAAATTTAAATGGGAGCACTGTGGTGTATGTAGGTAAGTGGTACAATTTTCAAAATGAAGTTATTGCTTTTTGAGTTAGTTTGCTTCGTTGGTCTGAAAATGCAATTCATTGATACCAAATTTATGTTTGTTGGTCGATTCTAAAGAAAGTTATGATCTTATTTTTGTGAATTATTTGGTATAACTAACTAAAATAAAACTGGGAACAGATTTGAGAGAGATTTTTAAAAGAGAGCAGTCAATTGAAGTTATTTAAGAAAAAAATGAAGATAACAATTACAAACCATATATATCAGTAATAGTCATAGCATTATACAAATAGACGTCATTTCGTAAATTCCGCTCAAAAATGGCCTCATTTATATTCAAAATGGCCGTCAAATTTCCATATGTCATATTTGACTCAACATGAACAATATTGTCCAAAATATAGAGTCATGTATATCAAATTGTTTGTAAAAGATGAACTATAATAAGAAACATATTGAAGGGTAAACTCACATGCCCCTATGAATATTTAATTTATTTGATATCTCCCAGAAGAAAATCCAAAACCTGATGAAAAAGTACAATATATATATACAATATATTATAATAGAGGCTTGGGATTTCTTTCAATTCTGTATTCCTTTTGCTAAGTGCTTTAGCCTACAAATTTCAAATATGATTGATATTAGGAAGTCAGAGGCCTTAAAATAAAATAAAACAAAGTATTATTTTTTTTAGTATTTCAAAATACAAATTCATACTAAAGATATATGAATTATAAATCTGATATAAATACAAAACAAATTGTTATTCATATTTTATAATACACATGTCAGGTAGCTTTAAAGCTTAGAGCAAATGCCTCAATAATCCTATTATATGTAAGTGAAGTATCGCTATTTAGTAACCAGATTACGTAAGATTTAAAAATGATTTGTTAATGTAGGCAGGTACAACTTTCTACAATCTTGAAAATGGTATCGAGAGAGGAAACACCCATGTGGTGACTTTTTTGCAAATTTAATCAAATTGTTGGGGTATGTTGGGGGCAATTTTTATTTGCCCATTATTGTAGATAATTGGATGGAATATTAGACATTCATATAATCAGTTGTTATTTCCATTCTAATAGGTGCTGCACAGATGAACCAGTGGCACAGACAGCGAAGCGGCACGGATGAGCCAGCGGCACAGACAGCGAATCGGCATGGACTGATGCATGGGCGGAGGTACCACCACCACATTCACCACCACCACCACAAAATGCAACATCACCACATCCAACAAAAACAACATCTCAAACACCACCATATCCAACACTACCACCAACAACACCTCAACCTCATCGACCACCAACACCACCACCTACACAACCTCCACCACCACATACACCAACAACAGCAACAGCACCAAACTCCACCACATCCACCACCAGCACATTCACCCCACCAAATTCCCTACCACCACATCCACCCCACCACTTCCCCACCACCACATCCAACCCACAACTTCCCCAACACCACATCCACTAACACCACATCCACCACCACATTCATCACCACCACCAACATCTCCACATCTACAACCACCAACACCACAACCTCCACCTATTTGTTAGGTTGGGGGTATATTTGTTAGGTTGGGGTATCCTTTGTTAGGTTGTGCGTATCCTTGTTAGGTTGGGGTATCCTTGTTAGGTTGGGGTATCCTTTGTTAGGTTGGGGTATCCTTTGTTAGGTTGGGGTATCCTTTGTTAGGTTGGGGTATCCATTGTTAGGTGGGGGTATATTTGTTAAGTTGGGGTATCCTTTGTTAGGTTGGGGTATCCTTTGTTAGGTTGGGGGTATATTTGTTAGGTTGGGGGTATCCTTTGTTAGGTTGGGGGTATATTTGTTAGGTTGGGGTATCGTTTGTTAGGTTGGGGTATCCTTTTTTAGGTTGGGGTATCCTTTGTTAGGTTAAGGGTATTCTTGTTGGGTTGGGGTATCCTTGTTAGGTTGGGAGTATCCTTTGTTAGGTTGGGGTGTCCTTATTAGGTAGGGTTGTCATTTTTAGGTTTTGGATGGGGAAAAGTGTGGCCCTTTTTAAATTGAGGATTACTTTTTTTTGTCCTTATTTTTTTTAGGTTAGGTGGGAGCTGGCGACCAGGGTGTCTTTTTTTCGTTTAGGGATTCCTCTTTTAGGTTCCTGGTGTCCTTTGTATGTTGGGGTGGCGCCCGGGAGCTAGCAAACGAGAGCTGGTGACCCGGAGCTAGCGATCGAGAGCTGGTGACCGGGCTGTCCTTTGTTAGGTTCGTGGTGTCCTTTTTTAGTTTGTGGGTGGAGACCAGGTTTTTTTTGTTTAGGGATTTCTCTTTTAGGTTCATGGTGTCCCTTTTTATGTTGGGGGGGGGGGGTGCCCGGGAGCTGGCAATCGAGAGCTGGGGACCCGAAGCTGACGATCGGGAGCTGGTGACCGGGCTGTCCTTTGTTAGGTTCGAGGTGTCCTTTTTTAGGTAGGGGGTGGCAACCGGGGTTTCTTATTTGTTTAGGGATTCCTCTTTTAGGTTCATGGTGTCCCTTTTTATGTTGGGGGGGGGTCCAGGAGCTGGCAAACGAGAGCTGGTGATCCGGAGCTAGCGATCGGAAGCTTGTGACCGGGCTGTCCTTTGTTGGGTTTGAGGTGTCCTTTTTTAGATAGGGGCTGGTAACCGGGTTTTTTTTTTTGTTTAGGGATTACTCTTTTTTTGTGTAGCGATTACTCTTTTAGGTTCCTGGTGTCCTTTTTATGTTGGGGGTGGTGCCCGGGAGCTGGCAAACGAGACCTGGTGACCCGGAGCTGGTGACCGGGATGTCCTTTGTTAGGTTCGGGGTGTCCTTTTTTAGGTAGTGGGTGGCAACCGGGGTTTCTTATTTGTTTAGGGATTCCTCTTTTAGGTTCCTGGTGTCCCTTTTATGTTGGGGGTGGCGCCCGGGAGCTGGCAAACGAGAGCTGGTGACCCGGAGCTGGCGATCGGAAGCTGGTGACCGGGCTGTCCTTCGTTAGGTTCTGGGTGTCCTTTTTTAGATAGGGGTGGCAACCGGGGTTTCTTATTTGTTTAGAGATTCCTCTTTTAGGTTCCTGGTGTCATTTTTATGTTAGGGGTGGTGCCCGTGAGCTGGCAAACGAGAGCTGGTGACCCAGAGCTGGCAATCTTGAGCTGGTGACCGGGCTGTCCTTTGTTAGGTTCGGGGTGTCCTTTTTTAGATAGGGGTTGTCATTTTTAGGTTTTGGATGGGGAAAAGTGTGGCCCTTTTTAAATTGAGGATTACTTTTTTTTGTCCTTATTTTTTTTAGGTTAGGTGGGAGCTGGCGACCAGGGTGTCTTTTTTTCGTTTAGGGATTCCTCTTTTAGGTTCCTGGTGTCCTTTGTATGTTGGGGTGGCGCCCGGGAGCTAGCAAACGAGAGCTGGTGACCCGGAGCTAGCGATCGAGAGCTGGTGACCGGGCTGTCCTTTGTTAGGTTCGTGGTGTCCTTTTTTAGTTTGTGGGTGGCAACCGGGGTTTCTTATTTGTTTAGGGATTCCTCTTTTAGGTTCATGGTGTCCCTTTTTATGTTGGGGGGGGGGTCCAGGAGCTGGCAAACGAGAGCTGGTGATCCGGAGCTAGCGATCGGAAGCTTGTGACCGGGGTGTCTTTTTTGTTTAGGGATTACTCTTTTAGGTTCCTGGTGTCCTTTTTATGTTGGGGGTGGTGCCCGGGAGGTGGCAAACGAGAGCTGGTGACCCAGAGCTGGCGATCGGGAGCTGGTGACCGGGCTTTCCTTTGTTAGGTTCGGAGTGTTCTTTTTTAGGTAGTGGGTGGCAACCGGGGTTTCTTATTTGTTTAGGAATTCTCTTTTAGGTTCCTGGTGTCCTTTTTAAGTTGGGGGTGGCGCCCTGGAGCTGGCAAACGAGAGCTGGTGACTCGGAGCTAGCGATCGGGAGCTGGTGACTGGGCTGTCCTTTTTTAGGTTTGGGTGTCCTTTTTTAGATAGTGGTGGCAACCGGGGTGTCTTTTTTGTTTAGGGATTACTCTTTTAGGTTCCTGGTGTCCTTTTTATATTGGGGGTTGGCTCCTGGGAGCTGGCAAACGAGAGCTGGTGACCCGGAGCTGGCGATCGGAAGCTGGTGACCGGGCTGTCATTTTTTAGGTTCGGGGTGTCCTTTTAGGTAGGGGGTGGCAACCGGGGTTTCTTATTTGTTTAGGGATTCCTCTTTTAGGTTTCTGGTGTCCTTTTATGTTGGGGGTGGTGCCTGGGAGCTGGCAAACGAGAGCTGGTGACCCGGAGCTGGCGATCGGAAGCTGGTGACCGGGCTGTCCTTCGTTAGGTTCTGGGTGTCCTTTTTTAGGTAGGGGTGGTAACCGGGGTGTCTTTTTTATTTAGGGATTCCTCTTTTATGTTCATCGCGTCCTTTTTATGTTGGGGGTGGTGCCCGGCAGCTGGCAAACGAGAGCTGGTGACACGGAGCTGGCGATCGGAAGCTGGTGATCGGAAGCTGGTGACCGGGCTGTCCTTTTTTAGGTTCGGGGTGTCCTTTTTTAGATAGGGGTGGCAACCGGGGTTTCTTATTTGTTTAGAGATTCCTCTTTTAGGTTCCTGGTGTCCTTTTTATGTTAGGGGTGGTGCCCGTGAGCTGGCAAACGAGAGCTGGTGACCCAGAGCTGGCGATCTTGAGCTGGTGACCGGACTGTCCTTTGTTAGGTTCGGGGTGTCCTTTTTTAGATAGGGGTGGCAACCGGGGTGTCTTTTTTGTTTAGGGATTACTCTTTTAGGTTCCTGGTGTCCTTTTTATGTTGGGGGTGGTGCCCGGGAGCTGGCAAACGAGAGCTGGTGACCCAGAGCTGGCGATCGGGAGCTGGTGACCGGGCTTTCCTTTGTTAGGTTCGGAGTGTTCTTTTTTAGGTAGTGGGTGGCAACCGGGGTTTCTTATTTGTTTAGGGATTCTCTTTTAGGTTCCTGGTGTCCTTTTTAAGTTGGGGGTGGCGCCCTGGAGCTGGCAAACGAGAGCTGGTGACTCGGAGTTAGCGATCGGGAGCTGGTGACTGGGCTGTCCTTTTTTAGGTTTGGGTGTCCTTTTTTAGATAGTGGTGGCAACCGGGGTGTCTTTTTTGTTTAGGGATTACTCTTTTAGGTTCCTGGTGTCCTTTTTATATTGGGGGTTGGCTCCTGGGAGCTGGCAAACGAGAGCTGGTGACCCGGAGCTGGCGATCGGAAGCTGGTGACCGGGCTGTCCTTTTTTAGGTTCGGGGTGTCCTATTTAGGTAGGGGGTGGCAACCGGGGTTTCTTATTTGTTTAGGGATTCCTCTTTTAGGTTCCTGGTGTCCTTTTATGTTGGGGTTGGCACCTGGGAGCTGGCAAACGAGAGCTGGTGACCCGGAGCTGGCGATCGGGAGCTGGTGACTTGGCTGTCCTTTGTTAGGTTCGGCGTGTCCTTTTTTAGATAGGGGTTGCAACCTTGGTGTCTTTTTTGTTTAGGGATTACTCTTTTAGCTTCCTTGTGTCCTTTTTATGTTGGGGGTGGTGCCCGGGATCTGGCAAACGAGGGCTGGTGACCCAGAGCTGGCGATCGGGAGCTGGTGACCGGGCTTTCCTTTGTTTGGTTCGGAGTGTTCTTTTTTAGGTAGTGGGTGGCAACCGGGGTTTCTTATTTGTTTAGGGATTCTCTTTTAGGTTCCTGGTGTCCTTTTTAAGTTGGAGGTGGCGCCCTGGAGCTGGCAAACGAGAGCTGGTGACTCGGAGTTAGCGATCGGGAGCTGGTGACTGGGCTGTCCTTTTTTAGGTTTGGGTGTCCTTTTTTAGATAGTGGTGGCAACCGGGGTGTCTTTTTTGTTTAGGGATTACTCTTTTAGGTTCCTGGTGTCCTTTTTATATTGGGGGTTGGCTCCTGGGAGCTGGCAAACGAGAGCTGGTGACCCGGAGCTGGCGATCGGAAGCTGGTGACCGGGCTGTCCTTTTGTAGTTTCGGGGTGTCCTATTTAGGTAGGGGGTGGCAACCGGGGTTTCTTATTTGTTTAGGGATTCCTCTTTTAGGTTCCTGGTGTCCTTTTATGTTGGGGTTGGCACCTGGGAGCTGGCAAACGAGAGCTGGTGACCCGGAGCTGGCGATCGGGAGCTGGTGACTTGGCTGTCCTTTGTTAGGTTCGGCGTGTCCTTTTTTAGATAGGGGTTGCAACCTTGGTGTCTTTTTTGTTTAGGGATTACTCTTTTAGCTTCCTTGTGTCCTTTTTATGTTGGGGGTGGTGCCCGGGATCTGTCAAACGAGGGCTGGTGACCCAGAGCTGGCGATCGGGAGCTAGTGACCGGGCTTTCCTTTGTTAGGTTCGGAGTGTCCTTTTTTAGGTAGTGGGTGGCAACCGGGGTGTCTTTTTTGTTTAGGGAGTCCTTTTATAGATTCATGGTGTCCTTTTTATATTGGGGGTGGATCCCGGAAGCTGGCAAACGAGAACTGGTGACCCGGTGCTGGCGATCGGGAGCTGCTGACCGGGCTGTCCTTTTTTAGGTTCGGGTGTCCTTTTTTTAGATAGTGGTGGCAACCGGGGTGTCTTTTTTGTTTAGGGATTCCTCTTTTAGGTTCCTGGTGTCTTTTTGATGTTGGGGGGTGGCGTTTGGGAGCTGGTGACCCGGAGCTGGCGATTGGGAGCTGGTGACCGGGCTGTCCTTTGTTAGGTTCGGGGTGTCCTTTTTTAGATAAGGGTGGCAACCGGGGTGTCTTTTTTGTATAAGTATTACTTGTTTAGGTTCCTGGTGTCCTTTTTATGTTGGGGGTGGCGCCCGGGAGCTGGCAAACGAGAGCTAGTTATCCGGAGCTGGCGATCGGGAGCTGGTGACCGGGCTGTCCTTTGTTAGGTTCGTGGTGTCCATTTTTAGGTAGGGGGTGGCAAACGGGGTTTATTTTTTGGTTTAGGGATTCCTCTCTTAGGTTCCTGGTGTCCTTTTTATGTTGGGGATGGCGCCCGGGAGCTAGCAAACGAGAGCTGGTGACCCAGAGCGGGCGATCGGAAGCTTGTGACCGGGCTGTCTTTTGTTAGGTTCGGGGTGTTCTTTTTTAGGTAGGGGGTGGCAACCGGGGTTTCTTATTTGTTTAGGGATTCCTCTTTTAGGTTTCTGTTATTCTTTTTATGTTGGGTGTGGCGCCCTTGAGCTGGCAAACGAGAGCTGGTGACCCGGAGCTAGCGATCGGGAGCTGGTGACAGGGCTGTCCTTTGTTGGGTTTGGGGTGTCCTTTTTTAGATAGGGGGTGGTAGCCGGGGTTTCTTTTTTGTTTAGGGATTACTCTTTTTTTGTGTAGGGATTCCTCTTTTAGGTTCCTGGTGTCCTTTTTATGTTGGGGGTGGTGCCCGGGAGCTGGCAAACGAGACCTGGTGACCCGGAGCTAGCGATCGGGAGCTGGTGACCGGGATGTTCTTTGTTAGGTTCGGGGTGTCCTTTTTTAGGTAGTGGGTGGCAACCGGGGTTTCTTATTTGTTTAGGGATTCTCTTTTAGGTTCCTGGTGTCCCTTTTATGTTGGGGGTGGCGCCCGGGAGCTGGCAAACGAGAGCTGGTGACCCGGAGCTGGCGATCGGGAGCTGGTGACCGGGCTGTCCTTTTTTAGGTTCGGGTGTCCTTTTTTAGATAGGGGTGGTAACCTGGGTGTCTTTTTTGTTTAGGAATTACTCTTTTAGGTTCCTGGTGTCCTTTTTATGTTGGGGGTGGTGCCCGGGAGCTGGCAAACGATAGCTGGTGACCCAGAGACAGCGATCGGGAGCTGGTGACAGGGCTTTCCTTTGTTAGGTTCGGAGTGTTCTTTTTTAGGTAGTGGGTGGCAACCGGGGTTTCTTATTTGTTTAGGGATTCTCTTTTAGGTTCCTGGTGTCCTTTTTAAGTTGGGGGTGGCGCCCTGGAGCTGGCAAACGAGAGCTGGTGACTCGGAGTTAGCGATCGGGAGCTGGTGACTGGGCTGTCCTTTTTTAGGTTTGGGTGTCCTTTTTTAGATAGTGGTGGCAACCGGGGTGTCTTTTTTGTTTAGGGATTCCTCTTTTAGGTTCCTGGTGTCCTTTTTATATTGGGGGTTGGCTCCTGGGAGCTGGCAAACGAGAGCTGGTGACCCGGAGCTGGCGATCGGAAGCTGGTGACCGGGCTGTCCTTTTTTAGGTTCGGGGTGTCCTATTTAGGTAGGGGGTGGCAACCGGGGTTTCTTATTTGTTTAGGGATTCCTCTTTTAGGTTCCTGGTGTCCTTTTATGTTGGGGTTGGCACCTGGGAGCTGGCAAACGAGAGCTGGTAACCCGGAGCTGGCGATCGGGAGCTGGTGACCGGGCTGTCCTTTGTTAGGTTCGGGGTGTCCTTTTTTAGATAGCGGTGGCAACCTGGGTGTCTTTTTCGTTTAGGTATTACTCTTTTTGGTTCCTGGTGTCCTTTTCATGTTAAGGGTGGCGCCCTTGAGCTGGCAAACGAGAGCTGTAGACCCGGAGCTGGCGATTGGGAGCTGGTGACCGGGCTGTCCTTTGTTAGGTTCGGGGTGTCCTTTTTATATTGGGGGTTGGCTCCTGGGAGCTGGCAAACGAGAGCTGGTGACCCGGAGCTGGCGATCGGAAGCTGGTGACCGGGCTGTCCTTTTTTAGGTTCGGGGTGTCCTATTTAGGTAGGGGGTGGCAACCGGGGTTTCTTATTTGTTTAGGGATTCCTCTTTTAGGTTCCTGGTGTCCTTTTATGTTGGGGTTGGCACCTGGGAGCTGGCAAACGAGAGCTGGTAACCCGGAGCTGGCGATCGGGAGCTGGTGACCGGGCTGTCCTTTGTTAGGTTCGGGGTGTCCTTTTTTAGATAGCGGTGGCAACCTGGGTGTCTTTTTCGTTTAGGTATTACTCTTTTTGGTTCCTGGTGTCCTTTTCATGTTAAGGGTGGCGCCCTTGAGCTGGCAAACGAGAGCTGTAGACCCGGAGCTGGCGATTGGGAGCTGTTGACCGGGCTGTCCTTTGTTAGGTTCGGGGTGTCCTTTTTATATTGGGGGTTGGCTCCTGGGAGCTGGCAAACGAGAGCTGGTGACCCGGAGCTGGCGATCGGAAGCTGGTGACCGGGCTGTCCTTTTTTAGGTTCGGGGTGTCCTATTTAGGTAGGGGGTGGCAACCGGGGTTTCTTATTTGTTTAGGGATTCCTCTTTTAGGTTCCTGGTGTCCTTTTATGTTGGGGTTGGCACCTGGGAGCTGGCAAACGAGAGCTGGTGACCCGGAGCTGGCGATCGGGAGCTGGTGACTTGGCTGTCCTTTGTTAGGTTCGGCGTGTCCTTTTTTAGATAGGGGTTGCAACCTTGGTGTCTTTTTTGTTTAGGGATTACTCTTTTAGCTTCCTTGTGTCCTTTTTATGTTGGGGGTGGTGCCCGGGATCTGGCAAACGAGGGCTGGTGACCCAGAGCTGGCGATCGGGAGCTAGTGACCGGGCTTTCCTTTGTTAGGTTCGGAGTGTCCTTTTTTAGGTAGTGGGTAGCAACCGGGTTGTCTTTTTTGTTTAGGGAGTCCTTTTATAGATTCATGGTGTCCTTTTTATATTGGGGGTGGCTCCCGGAAGCTGGCAAACGAGAACTGGTGACCCGGTGCTGGCGATCGGGAGCTGCTGACCGGGCTGTCCTTTTTTAGGTTCGGGTGTCCTTTTTTTAGATAGTGGTGGCAACCGGGGTGTCTTTTTTGTTTAGGGATTCCTCTTTTAGGTTCCTGGTGTCTTTTTGATGTTGGGGGGTGGCGTTTGGGAGCTGGTGACCCGGAGCTGGCGATTGGGAGCTGGTGACCGGGCTGTCCTTTGTTAGGTTCGGGGTGTCCTTTTTTAGATAAGGGTGGCAACCGGGGTGTCTTTTTTGTATAAGTATTACTTGTTTAGGTTCCTGGTGTCCTTTTTATGTTGGGGGTGGCGCCCGGGAGCTGGCAAACGAGAGCTAGTTATCCGGAGCTGGCGATCGGGAGCTGGTGACCGGGCTGTCCTTTGTTAAGTTCGTGGTGTCCATTTTTAGGTAGGGGGTGGCAAACGGGGTTTATTTTTTGGTTTAGGGATTCCTCTCTTAGGTTCCTGGTGTCCTTTTTATGTTGGGGATTGCGCCTGGGAGCTAGCAAACGAGAGCTGGTGACCCAGAGCTGGCGATCGGAAGCTTGTGACCGGGCTGTCTTTTGTTAGGTTAGGGGTGTTCTTTTTTAGGTAGGGGGTGGCAACCGGGGTTTCTTATTTGTTTAGGGATTCCTCTTTTAGGTTTCTGTTATTCTTTTTATGTTGGGTGTGGCGCCCTTGAGCTGGCAAACGAGAGTTGGTAACCCGGAGCTTGCGATCGGGAGCTGTTGACCGGGCTGTCCTTTGTTAGGTTCGGGGTGTCCTCTTTTATGTATAGTGTGTCAACCGGGGTGTCTTTTTTGTTTAGGGATTCCTCTTTTAGGTTCCTGGTGTCCTTTTTATGTTGGGGATGGCGTACCGGAGCTGGCAAACGAGAGCTGGTGAACCGGAGCTGGCGATCGGGAGCTGGTGACCGGGCTGTCCTTTTTTAGGTTCGGGTGTCCTTTTTTAGATAGGGGTGGTAACCTGGGTGTCTTTTTTGTTTAGGAATTACTCTTTTAGGTTCCTGGTGTCCTTTTTATGTTGGGGGTGGTGCCCGGGAGCTGGCAAACGATAGCTGGTGACCCAGAGCCAGCGATCGGGAGCTGGTGACCGGGCTTTCCTTTGTTAGGTTCGGAGTTTTCTTTTTTAGGTAGTGGGTGGCAACCGGGTTTTCTTATTTTTTTAAGGATTCCTCTTTTAGGTTCCTGGTGTCCTTTTTATGTTAGGGTTGGCGCCCGGAAGCTGGCAAATGAGTGCTGGTGAACCGGAGCTGGCGATCGGGAGCTGGTGACCGGGCTGTCCTTTGTTTGGTTCGGGGTGTCCTTTTTTAGATTGTGGTAGCAACCGGTGTGTCTTTTTTGTTTAGGGATTCTCTTTTAGGTTCCTGGTGTCCTTTTGATTTTTGGGGGGTGGCGTTCGGGAGCTGGCAAACGAGAGCTGGTGACCCGGAGCTGGCGATCGGAAGCTGGTGACCGTGCTGTCCTTTGTTAGGTTCGGGGTGTCCTTTTTTATGTAGGGGGTGGCAACCGGTTTTTTTTAATTTGTTTAGGGATTCCTCTTTTAGGTTCCTGGTGTTCTTTTTATGTTAGGGGTGGCGCCCGGGAGCTGGCAAACGAGAGCTGGTAACCCGGAGCTGGCGATCGGGAGCTGGTGACCGGGCTGTCCTTTGTTAGGTTCGGGGTGTCCTTTTTTAGATAGGGGTGGAAACCGGGGTGTCTTTTTTGTTTAGGCATTGCTCTTTTTGGTTCCTGGTGTCCTTTTTATGTTGCGGGTGGCTCCCTTGAGCTGGCAAACGAGAGCTGGTGACCCGGAGCTGACGATCGGGAGCTGGTGACCGGGCTGTCCTTTGTTAGGTTCGGGGTGTCCTCTTTTATGTATGGGGTATCAACCGGGGTGTTTTTTTTTTTGTTTAGGGATTACTCTTTTAGGTTCCTGGTTTCCTTTTTATGTTGGGGGTCGCCCGCGAGCTGGCAAACGAGAGCTGGTGAACCGGAGCTGGCGATCGGGAGCTGGTGACCGGGCTGTCCTTCGTTAGGTTCGGGGTGTCCATTTTTAGGTAGGGGAGGCAACCGGGGTGTCTTTTTTGTTTAGGGATTCCTCTTTTAGGTTCCTGGTGTCCTTTTTATGTTGGGGGTGGCGCCCGCGAGCTAGCAAACGAGAGCTGGTGATCCGGAGCTGGCGATCGGTAGCTGGTGACCGGGCTGTCCTTTGTTAGATTGGGGAATCCTTTTTTAGGTTGGAGTGACGACCGGAAGCTGGTGACCGGGAACTGGCGACCGGAAGTTGGTGACTGGGAACTGGCACTGGGATGTCATATTATGTTTGTGGATTCCTTTTTCAGGTTGGTGGTGTCCTTTTTTATATTTGGAAATGGCGTCCGGGAGCTGGGGACCAGGCTGCCCTTTGTTAGGTTTGGGGTGTCCCTTTTTAGGTTAGGGGTGTCCTTTTTTTTGTGCTACATCTACCTCTTCTACTACCACCACCTCTTCTACCACGATTGCTACCAGCAACACCAAAACCACCAACACCTCCCCCACTATCTTCACTTACACAACCACCTCCACACCCCACACATCTACAAACACCTCCACCAAACCCCAACAACTCCACCACCACCTTCTCGCCCAACACCTTTACCAACACCTCCACCAACACCTCCACCACCAACACATCTGCAAACACCTCCACCAAACCCCAACACCTCCACCACATCCTTCACCAACACATTCACTACCACCTCCACCACCACATCCACACCACCTCCACCTCCACCACCACATCCTCCACCAACACATTCACCAACAACTCCACCACCACCTCCTCTACCAACACCTTCACCAACACCTCCACCAGCACCTCCTCAAACAACACCTTCACCAACAACTTCACCAACATCTTCACCACCATCTCCACCACCAGCTCCTCTACCACCACCTTAACCACCACTTCCACCACAACCTCCAGCATCACCTCCACCAACACCACCACCAACACATCCACCAGCACCTCCACCAACACCTGCACCACACCTGGAAGCAGAAGTCGGCACTAGGAGCGGCAACGGACATCACAGGGTGTAGACGATGGCACTGGGAGCGGACGATGGCACCGGGACAGAGAAGCGTCACGGACGTAGGTGTATATATGTTTATTTTATACATGTTAATTGGTTTATATTTGTGTCTTATTCTTTGCTAATTGCTACATAATTGTGGGTTGTTCCTAAGCTTATAGGTGTATGTATGTGGATTATTGTATGGCTAATTGGTCTATGAATCTGTGGTATTCACATGCCAATGTGTTATTCTATGCTAACAGGAGCGGCACCACGAAGAATGATCGACATCGGACAACAACAGCCTTGGGAGCAAACGAAGGCCTTTGCAGTGGACGATGGCATTGGAAACGGATGACGGCACTGTTAGCGGACTATGGAACTGGGAGCGGACGATGGCACTGGGAGCGGACGATGGCACTGGGAGTGGACGATGGCACTGAGAGCAGACGATAGCACTGGGAGCGGACGATGGCACTGGGAGTGGACGATGGCACTGGGAGCGGACGATGGCACTGGGAGAGGACGATGACACTGGGAGCGGACGATGGCACTGGGAGTGGACGATGTCACTGGAAGAGAACGGCGAAGCGTATCTGACTTATGTGTATCTATGTTTATTATTTAATTGGCATATGCGTGTGTTATTTTATTCTAATTGGCATATGTGTGTGTTATTTCATTCTAATTGGCATATGTGTGTGTTATTTCATTCTAATTGGCATATGTGTGTGTTATTTTATTCTAATTGGCATATGTGTGTGTTATTCCATTCTAATTGGCATATGTGTGTGTTATTTCATTCTAATTGGCATATATGTGGTTCTATATTCTAATTAGTTATGTGCATGTTATTTCCATGCTAATTGATATATATGTGTGTCATTTTCATGCTTTTATGTGTATGTGTGTTTTACTTACATGTTACTTGATATGTTTGTTATTTTCATGCTAACTATATGGATGTGTTATTTCTCTTCAATTTGATTTATATGTGTTATTTTCCTTATATGTTGTGAATGCATGTTTAAATCTCCATAATGTATGATATATTTATGTGTGTTGTTTAAATATATTTGGCATATGTGTGTGTTGTTTCATTCTAATTGGCATATGTGTGTTATTTCATTCTAATTGGCATATGTGTGTTATTTTATTCTAATTAGTATATGTGTGTTATGTTATTCCAATTGATTTAAATTTTATGTCTATCCTAAATGTTGTGTTTTATTTCCATGTAAATATTATATATGTGTTATGTCCATGCTAATTGATATATATGTGTGTCATTTTCATGCTTTTTTGTATGTAATTGATAGATAGATATATAAAATATATGTCTGTTATTTCCATGCTTATTGATATGTGGATGTGTTATTTGTCTTCAATTTGATTTATGTGTGTTATTTTCCTTATATGTTGTACATGCATGTTTAAATATCCATAATGTTTTGTATATGTATGTATTATCTCCACTCTAATTGATCTATGTGTGTGTTATTTCCATGCTGTTTGATATATGTGTGTGTTATTCCATTCTAATTGACATGTGTGTGTTATTTCCATGCTGTTTGATATATGTGTGTGTTATTTCATTCTAATTGACATGTGTGTGTTTTTTCCATGCTGTTTGATATATGTGTGTGTTATTTCATTCTAATTGACATGTGTGTGTTATTTCCATGCTGTTTGATATATGTGTGTGTTATTCCATTCTAACTGGTATATACGCGCGCTTTTTTCCATTCTTATTGATATATGATTGTGTTAAGTCCATGCTCATTGGAAAATTTGTGTGTTATTTCCATTCTAATTTTTATATTTTGTGTTATTTCCATGTAATTGATATATGTGTGTTATTTCCATGCTACTTTGTAAATGTATGTATTATTTCCTTATAATTGGAAAATATAAGTGTTAATTTCATGCTAATTGATATGTGTGTTATTTTCATAATAATGTGTATATGTGTGTGTTATTTCTATGCTATTGGGATGTGTGTGTGTTATTTACATGATATTTGTTATATGTATGTGTTATTCCATCCTAATTGATATATATATGTATGTATGTCTGTTATTTCCATTGTTATTGATATGTATGTGTGTTATTTCTCTTCTATTTGATTTTATATGTGTTATTTATCTTATATTTTGTATATGCATCTGTTATCTCTACTCTGTTTGTTATATGTATTTGTTATCTCAATGCTAATTGATCTATGTGCGTGTTATTTCCAGGCTGTTCAACATACATATGTGTTTTTTTTATTATAATTTGTAAAATTATGTGTTTTTTCCATGCTAATTGGTATATGCGTGTGTTATTTCAAAGACATTGGTACATTTATGTGTTCTTCCCCTTCCATTTGATTGATAACTGTTATTTAAATCCTACATTTTGTGTGTTGTATGTATGCTATAATTGTGTGTTATTTACATGCTAATTAATATATGTGTGTGTTATTTCCGAGCTAATGCTATGTGTTTTATTTTTAAAGTTGGTATATGTATGTATTACTACATGCTAATTGGCAAATGTGTGTTATTTCTAGTCTAATTGATAAATATGTGTGTTATTTTAAAGCTTTTTGGTATATGCTTGTGTTATCTCCATGCTGTTTGTATTTTATTTCCATGCCAATTAGTATATGTATGTGTATTATTTCCATGCCCTTAGTATATGTATTTGTGTTGTTTTAGATCGTGTTATATATAAATGTATTATTTCCATGCCAAAAAATATTTAAATGGGTGTTATTTAAATGCCAGTTAGTATATGTAGTTGTATTATTTCTATGCCAATTAGTATGTATTTGTATTATTTCCATGCCAGTTAGTTTATGTATGTGTTTTATTTCCAAGCCAACTAGTATACGTATGTGTGTTATTTCCAAGCCAATTAGTATACATATGTGTGTTATTTCCATGCCAATTAAAATATGCATTTGTATGATTTCCATGCCAATTAGTATATGCATTTGTATTATTTCTTTGCCAATTAGTATATATATTTGTGTTTTTTCCATGCCACTTAGTTTATGTATGTGTTTTATTTTCATGCCAACTAGTAGATGTATGTGTGTTGTTTTAGATCGTGTTATATATAAATGTATTATATCCATGTCAAAAAATATTTAAATTGGTGTTATTTTAATGCCAGTTAGTTTATGTAGTTCTATTATTTCCAGACCAATAAGTATATGTATTTGTATTATTTCAAAGCCAAATGGTATATGTATGTGTGCTATTTCCATGCAAATTAGTATATGTATTTGTATGATTTCCATGCCAACTAGTATGTGTATTTGTATAATTTCTTTGCCAATTAGTATATGTATTTGTGTGATTTCCATGCCAATTAGTATATGGAATTCGATTATTTGCATGCCCATTAGTATATGTATTTGTGTTATTTCCAAGCCAATTAGTATATGTATTTGTATTATTTCTATGCCAACTAGTATATATATTTGTGTTATTTCCATGCCAATTAGTTTATGTATGTGTTTATTTCCATGCCAATTATTACATGAATGTGTGTTATACTCATGCAATTTAGTATATGTATGTGTGCTATTTCCATGTCAAAAGTAAATGTATTTTATTATCATGCCAATTTTTATATATATGTATGCTTTTTTATACCAATTAGCAAATGTATGTGTGTTATTCTCATGCCAATTAGTATATGTATATATCTTATTTTCATGCCAATGTGTCTATGACTATTTGTTATCTCCTTGCCAATTAGTATATGTATTTGTGTTCTCATCCCAATAGTAAATATATGTATTTTTTCTTATGCCTGTTCGTATATAAATATGTTTTTTTATACCAATTAGCGTATGTATGTGTGTTATTCTCATGCCAATTAGTATATTATGTATATATCTTATTTTTATGCCATAGAGTCTATGACTGTGTGTTTTTTCCATGCCAATTAGAATATAAATGTGTTTGTCTTATCATTGTCAGTCATTGTCACCAGTTTAATTAATGGGATGTACATTTTACCAATATTTTTATTTGATTTTTCTGTTTAATAAACGTCATTTTTCTGAGACCTTTTCCAAATCTGAAATTTTGGTTTCCTTTGTTTCGTCATGTCCAGATATGGTTGAATTAATAAGTGGCAGTAGATGAAATGAGAGAGTTGACTCAACTGTTGTGGTTGTAATGTTAAGATAATTTTTAGCAAAGAGTCGTCTGCACTCTCCACGAGGTTGTTCAATAAACTGATATTTTTTATTGCATTTCGACGGATGCTCGCACTAAGTCTCAATTGTAATGTCAATATCTTTGCAGGCTTGTTAAAAAAAGATAAATAATTTTGAAAAGATATTGAGATGGAAACACGGATCCATAGAATTCATTGCCATTGTGATTCTGCGGTCTCGAAGTATCTCCTACTGATGTTATGAACGAGTCAACCACGCCGTTAGATTCTTCACACAATATGTCAACGTTCAAATCTGGTACATGACAGTTCCTAAACTTTAAAAAGGCTTTTTTTTGTCCGCTTGCCATGTAGCAAACCATATCATTCAAAGTTAACAAAACCACGAACTTGAACAAAATTATGTCTACATTTGATAACAGAAACAAACTCTCTTATTTATTTTAAAGAAATTAAGACATTTTGCAAATATTGTATATTATGTCGACACTTTACTAATCAAACTGTCAGACAGTTCCCATGTTTTCTTACCAATTGTTTTTTATCACAGATGACACTTACACAAAGAATACAAATATTACCCAAGACGTTAGTGAAAATCTCTTATTTAGAAAAAGATGCTGTCAAAGCTATTTATCTTACACCCGATTGAATGATCAATTAAAAATACAAATATATATACAAATTATAATTGTCCTCGGTGATGTTGACAACATCAATTTACATACATACTAACTGGGGGTGCAAAGCATAAATGAAAAGCATGTGAAGTTTTGGTGTTTGCATTTCGTTTACTGTGTTTGTCTCGGCCCTTTGACCTGCTTTCATAGCTTAAAATATAATTTCATATTTTTTCTTTAAAAAAGAATAATGTTGTTTCAATTTTCAGCTGGCAATTTCAACCGTGTAACGCCGGTTCTCGGAAAAGCTTGTTATCTGAAACACTGGTTATCTGCCAATGTAACACATTAATGATAGGGAACTTGGCAGATAAATAAAAGAATTTTAAAACTGAAACAATTGAAAGCAGATGTGTAATTTACAATATACAACAAATTACCATAATACACAGTACAACAAATTAACAGAATCCGTGATACAACAAATGGCCGTACGCGTCTAATATAAAAGTATATTCCGTGCAAAAATGTCTTTAACGGAAATTTTATGTCCATTGCTAACTAATCAGAAACAATATAGTTATCCGAACCAAACCTGGTACCAGTTATTTCGGATAAACGGATACATATATAATGCATATCCGTCCGAAAAAAAGATCTAGCCGTTGACTTCTAGTTGTTAAGAAATCAGGACATCTTACCTAATTTGTTTGCGTTGGGTATATCGCCACACACGTCTTGGGTGCACAGCCTCCACATTCCCAGAATTTATGTTTCAAGTGGATGGTTGGCATCTGACGCTGACGCCGATGCAGAGGGTGGCAAGTCCGACCGGGTAGCTGGACGTTATGCCTCCGGGAATTACCCTTTGATGAGAGGTGGAGAGAAATATACGTGTATGATAGTGAACGAGTCCAGAGGGGTTGTCGTGTCGTCTTCCTCGTTAACAATGTCTTACCGTCCTCGTGTTTGAAGAACGCTTTCAAAGGGTAAAATAACTGCAAGTTTGTAAAATGCAAGGTTGCATGACTAGCGTTAGTTACATACATACGACGGGGATTTCATTATTGTATAGGGAGTCGAGGATTACCTCTTTCAAAGCCCCTTCCCCCAGCAATCCAACCCCACCACCTCCACACCAGATAACAATGTTTTTTGCATTTGTGTCAACAGTTCAACTGTTTGCCACATGCAGTAACTACAATCCTTCTAAAACACAAACATATCTAGTCGAAAACAAAAAGTGTTATTCAGTTTGGGTGGGTGGGGTATTCCAGGGAGTAGTGGTATTCAATGGAGTCGTGGTTATTCAAGGGAAGTGATGGAGTGGTCAAAAATCTTCTTTTTTTCAATCCCACTTTAAAAAATTCCCGCAGCTACAGTTCAAGTGCCATATACCGTGACAAATAACACTACGACGAGGGGGAGAGGGGGATGGGGTTCATCCTTATGGTGGAAACACATATTTTAACAGTTCACATCCTTGTCGAAGTTGTTACAAAGAACACGAGTTTTGTTACTGTTGCTGGTGGTGATGCCATTTAATTGATGTGGCACTTCTAAAAGGTTGAGATACATTAAAATTAAAGACTTGTTTTAAGTCTAAAGTTTTTGCATTCCTTATCCGACCGTGCGCCTTGTTACAATGCCGTAGCTTGGGTGGACAGTAACAACTACATAAGTATATTCAAAGTGTGAAAGCAACCAGTGTTGCATCTGAATAATCGGTAACATTTCCTATTAATCGGCCCTTTGCGACGGATTAATCGGCCGCTCGCCCTCATCAATATGTTATAATTGTGTCGGCTTTAAATATAATACTTTTTTGAAGAATATGTGTGCTTTTATGGGATTTCATCAAATATGTGCCAAAATAGTATTGAAAGAATAAGCGCCTACCGTCATGTCTGCTTCCTGCCATCTATACTCCCTCCCACAACAGTGTTTGTTATGTCGCCAGTGATTACAAAATGACATGGGCAGCATTTCACGGGCTGTCAAAATTGTAGTAGCTTGAAATGAGGTCGCCAACTCTTGCAATTTAATGCTTAACAACGTGTCTTAAGTTCCCCATGTTTAAAATAAGATATTACTAGTTATAGCTCGCCAAACATTGGCGACAGCAATGCGTGAACTTTCAATCTACAGTTATAGCTCGCCAAACATTGGCGACAGCAATGCGTGAACTTTCAATCTACAGTTATAGCTCGCCAAACATTGGCGACAGCAATGCGTAAACTTCACATCTAATATGGTCTTTAAAATCAATTAGAAGAAATAAAAACTATATCAACTTATAGCACAATTGAAAAAGTAAATTCCTCGAAATAAAATACAACTTTTATTATACACGCACACACAAAGAGGATAAATATGTTTCATGTCAAGGGTAATAAGCAATAAAAGGAATTGATTATACACCACTCAACTTTAACGTCCCCAGCACTCCTGCATTCGCCCCCCACCCGCACCACCCCCAAACTCATAATCCCTATTTTCGTGGTGCTGTACGGTTGCATTGAGAAGTAATGACACATGCCGTGGTGAAGGTGTGCTGGTACATAAGTGACCACACAATTCTTTTTTGACAATTTCGCGTTGCTTATAATTTTTTCGTCAGTTATGTTGGTGTAGCTAAATGTTCTATGGCTCTCAGCAAAAGGACTTAATTTGGTGTAGCTATATTTTCTATAGCTCTCATCACGAAGACCTAATTTTGTGTAGCTATATTTTCTATGGCTCTCAGCACCAGTAGCTAATTTGGTGTACCTATATTTTCTATGGCTCTCAGCACAATGACCTAATTTGGTGTAGCTATGTTTTATATGGCTCTCAGCACAAGGACTTAATTTGGTGTAGCTATATTTTCTATGGCTGTCAGCACCAGTACCTAATTTGGTGTACCTATATTTTCTATGGCTCTCAGCACAATGACCTAATTTGGTGCAGCTATATTTCCATGGCTATCAGCACAAAAACCTTATTTTTTCAAGTGCCATCTAGAGCAGCGGTTCTCAACCTTCCTAAAGCCGCTACCCTTTAATACAGTTCGTCATGTTGCGGCGACCCCAACCACAACATTACTTTCGTTTTTTCTTCATAACTGTAGAGTATTTGTGTTTTTCCGATTGTCTTAAGTGACCCCCTGAGAAAGGGTCGTTCGATCCACAAAAAGGTCGCGACCCACATGTTGAGAACCGATGATCTAGAGGGTTAAGAGACTGAAATGTTCTATTTTAAAATATATTCGTTTTAACAGTATAGTTGTTATATAATCATGGATCTTTGAGGGGAGGGGATGGGGGTGTTTGCGGATTGGGATATAAGAATTTACGTTCTACTGTAGGTCGCTCTCTGTCACGCTGAAAAGGTCAGACTGAACAGGTCACGCTGAACAGGTCACGCTGAACAGGTCAAGCTGAACAGATCACGCTCTAACTCGCTCGATAGGTCACGCTTGTTTGGCCTAACATAGAATCGACATGTAGCTTAAAATAACAGAATGGTGTTGGCTCAGTTGTTCCAACATTTTAAAAAATGTAAATACTTTACATTAAACTCGCTTTCATTCCTGTGTTCTTGGCAAAATCGTTGTGAGGCTCATTGACCCACCTTCCATCATCCTATCGAGCTGAGACCTGGCACAAAGAATCGTTGCCGATGACAACACATTCTGTAAAATCCACATGTTTTATATTATTAGTACTGAGACAAAAAAGTATGTCGGACAGCGAGCTTCATGCTTGACGTCACAACTCTAGTATATTGTTTGAGTTATTTTTCTTTATGGGAGGCGACTATATAATTAATCAATAAAGAGACGCAGGTAGGGCGTAGAACTTCTGTGGGACTATTGTTTTAAAGTCAGGCAGGTACGGCGTAGGACTGTGTGTGGGACTGTTGTTTTAACGTCAGGAAGGTAGGGCGTAGGACTGTCTGTGGGACTGTTGTTTTAAAGTCAGGCAGGTACGGCGTAGGACTGTCTGTGGGACTGTTGTTTTAAAGTCAGGCAGGTACGGCGTAGGACTGTCTGTGGGACTGTTGTTTTAAAGTCAGGCAGATACGGCGTAGGACTGTCTGTGGGACTGTTGTTTTAACGTCAGGAAGGTGGGGTGTAGGACTGTCTGTGGGACTGTTGTTTTAAAGTCAGGCAGGTACGGCGTAGGACTGTCTGTTGGACTGCTGTTTTAACGTCAGGAAGGTAGGGTGTAGGACTGTCTGTGGGACTGTTGTTTTAAAATCAGGCAGGTAGGGCATAGGACTATCTGTGTGTCTATTGTTTAAAGGCCGGCAGGTAGGGTGTAGGACTGTCTATGTGTCTATTGTTTAAAGGCCGGCAGGTAGGGTGTAGGGCTGTCTGTAGGACTATTGTTTAAAGGATGTTATATATTATAGAAAATGAGAAGTTAACTTTTTTTTTGTAGCACTTGAACCCACCGGGTATTGTCTCAAAATACCCGGACCCCGTGTAAAAAACTACATCCGGTCAATCCGTAGTATAATATACTTGGGTAATTATACGCAATCCGCGCTATGTTGAGTTTATGTGTAGGAGTCTCTCCCCTTTGTTTATTCGTGGAGATTTATCGTTTCTATTTTTAATATTAATACGCCGATGTTTTTGATTAATGAATTGTTTAATTCAAATTTAGTTTGGAGGTTAAAAGCTACACTACCTAGTGGCGTAGCTAATATTAAAGCTGAAAGATATAAATCCTAGTGGCGTACCTAATATCAAAGCTGAAAGATACACTACCTAGTGAAGTAGCTGATATCAAAGCTGAAAGATACACTACCTACTGAAGTAGCTGATATCAAAGCTGAAAGATACACTACCTAGTGAAGTAGCTGATATAAAGGCTAAAAGATACACTACCTAGTGGAGTAGCTAATATCAAAGCTGAAAGATACAATACCTAGTGGAGTACCTAATATCAAAGCTGAAAGATACAATACGTAATGGAGTAGCTAATATCAAAGCTGAAAGATACACAACCTAGTGGCGTACCTAATATCAAAGCTGAAAGATACACTACCTAGTGGAGTACCTGATATCAAAGCTGAAAGATACACTACCTAGTGGAGTACCTAATATCAAAGCTGAAAGATACACTACCTAGTGGAGTAGCTGATATAAAGGCTAAAATATACACTACCTAGTGGAGTATCTTATATCAAAGCTGAAAGATACACTACCTAGTGGAGTAGCTGATATAAAGGCTAAAATATACACTACTTAGTGGTGTAGCTAGTGCTACCCTAGCCTTGCCAACATTTATGCCACGCTGCATTGAACGATACAAACTCTGCATTTATCATAAAATCCTGTCTGTCCACATAAAGAAAAGGTGACATCTGGGCTGACCTCCCAAATTGTAGAAAAAAAAGTCACAGGAAAAAGTCACAGAAAAAAGACCAAATGAAAAAAATCAACGGAAAAAAGGTACAGCAAAAAACGTCACAAGAAAAAACAGTTACAGGAAAAAAGGCACAGAAAAAGTCAAAGACAAATATAACAAAATATGTTTCCTATAACCTCTTAATTTTCAGTGTTTATGAAATTATATTATTTGTACGTCCATACATAGCCTATGTTTATTTACTGAAAAACCTTGTATAGAATATAACAATAGCCTATTCTCGTTTGGGATTAAATGTGATTGTTATTTATATTATACATAAACATTATTATTCACACATTTAATTATATGACTTATTATTACTCAGATTTTCACGCGTGTGTGTGTCATTTGTATAATGTATAAATATTACAACCACACATTTAATTATATGCTTTATTCAAAATTATTTACATTGTTATGTATGAAGCCAATAAACACAAATATAACAGATTGAATAACAATAAATGGCCGTAAGCAATTGAGTAGAGATTAAGCTCTCGTCCAAAGGGATTGTCATTCGATTCTCGCGTCTGATCTCACCTACACATTTCACATAGTAAAGGGATCAAAGAAATGCAAGGGAAATTGCATTGTAGCACAAGTTTACTGATAACTCTATTCGGACAAAGCATGAATAGCCTCATTGTGGTCGATGAGGCTTTGAGAGAAAGATATAAAAATATTTTGTTCTCCAAACTTGTCAGACTTTACCCAAGTGCTCCCCTCCCCCACCCCAGCTGCTGTACAACGACATACTTGCAATCACACTAAAACTAATTATTGTCACCAAGGGAGTGTGGTCGGACCGAAAGATTTACAAATTCATTTGTTCCCCACTCTTGTCAGAATTTATTTATGATATGTCATGGCTGAGTGTTTCTGTGACTTTTTTCTTGTGAATTTTTTCTTGTTAATTTTTTCCCATGACGTTTTTCCTTTTTGTGACTTTTTTCCTGTTACTTTTTTTTCATATCACTTTTTTATAACAAAATTTGTGACTTTTTTCCGTGACTATTTTCCTGTGACTTTTTTCCGCTCACCGCCTCACTTGAAGAGGCGTAACTAGAGAGTTTGGCATAGGGGACTTTAATTCATTTTCACGCCCCCCACCCCCTCTTTTCTTTCAAAACTCTGAAAACCATACTTTTGATGCATTAAATACCTTCATACCCCATATTGTCGTCCCCGCTAGTATGGTGCAAGAGGATATATGTCCCCCATTCCCTCCCCCCCTCCTAAGTTACGCCTCTAGCCACTGCAACTGCCCCTCCTCCGAAAATCTGAAATGCCCCCCCCCCCCCCCCGGGAGGAAATTATCTGAAAGAAACACTGCTCGAACAACCACACCCCCAAGTGACACTATTACTTTGTGATTGTTGCAAGGGTATCAACAGGTGACGTCTGGCCGCCTACGGGATGTGTTTGTTTTTGTTTAGGCATCAACAGGTGACATCGGTTATTTGACATCGGTGACCGCCCCTCCTCCACACCACTTTCCCGTCCGACGACACCGCGTCTACATGAGACAAGCACGGCAGTGCTATCAATCTTCCCTTATCAAGCGAATGTGACTTTGTAATAGTGGGGTCCCTTTGTAATAATACTGTTTCACCGACATTGTGTGTGGTAAGGTGTTGTTTCCTTTTGGTGATTTCTTGAAGCACCTTGACAACAGTTGATGCTATTAGATTGTGTCTCTTTCTACTTGATCTTTATTTGCCCAATGTTATAATTTTGTCTGAAAAATCAATACCCATTAAGCCATTCGGTAACAATCTTAAATTTATTGAACTGGAAGTTTAGCATCAAATGAAAATAAAAACTACATTTGAAACAAGTTATCAGATTCAATACAACCAGGGTCAGCAACATATATCAATATCAGCAACATAGATGCATACATCAACAATATCTCTTGATAGCAGCAACATAGATGCATACATCAACAATATTTCTTGATATCAGCAACATAGAAACAGGGTAAGTCTTAATAAAGCAAGAATATCTTCTCTATCTCTTGTTGAGTATTTTCTGTGGGCGTGTCTACGATGAAAACCTCATGATAATAGTTAAATTACCGCCACGCTACCCAAATGCGTGCCTTATCAATGTAAGCTTAGTCGTAATAAATCTCCCAAACCACACAACATCCTGTAGTATAAGTCGAAATTAGTCGATTAAAAGTCCACCATATCAATCATTTGTTTAAATTGTACAATAATCGCCACACACATACACAACTCCAAAACACATTATTCCCAATGTGTCTCACGATCTGGTACCTGACAAATAATCGGCAGAAGCGGCACTGAGCACGAAGCTCTTGGCCGGCCACTCACGATGAGCAGGGTCCTGGGCCCCGATCCGGCACTTCGTTTCCGTTAAAGCCGAACCGATGCCGAAGGCCTCCCTGCTGCTAATCAGCGGTCGCGTGATAGCTTGGCTCATGACCCCCCCCCCCCCCACGTAAAATGGGGGTCGTTTGTTCAAATGGGCCCGGAAAAACCGACCAAGCTGGGCAGACGAAGACTAACTCCTGACATGCTCCCGCCTCCGCGGCACGAGCGACCAACCCCAACAGTTTCTATCCAAAGTGCCGCAATCAAAGATTGTCGGACAACGTGGAATATGCCACCGACCAGCCTTTTACTTTCTGGGGGACCTCGACTCCCTCCGTTGGCAACCAGCATGTTAGTGTCCTGAGCGCAGGCAAACCCAACCCTCCTAATGGACAAGCGAACAAAGGAACGCGGCCCCAGGCCACATCCGCCGGCAACGGACGGCGCAATGACCGCCAGGAACGCCCGTGAACACCCGCAACACGACACCTCTTGTTAGTTCCGGACCCCCACCTGGTCTAGACTTTCACTAAAGAACTTGAGTCTCTTCCTTTGCCGAAGACGAAACCTCATTCCACCTTGTCCCCCATCTTCCATCGTCTACATGAGGTACAGCGAGCACGTTGTATCGTGCCTCACTCGGATGGCTTCGTCGTACCTGTCACGGTGTCTCCCCGCCTTGCCACCTCATTTTTCTTTTGAACGCGACACAGGCAGATCATCATATCCATACGGCCACACAAGGAGCCACACCGCCACCATTTAGAGTCTAGAGCTGACACCCGAGATCACCGTTCTTAGCGGAGAGTGGTCGGGCTTTACGATCTCGCTTTCTTTACGAAGTCTGGGCTCTCTGTTGTCCCAGACCCTGCCCCCTCGCTGTTCGAATGCGCTTATTTGGCCTTATTGACACGCATAGCCCGCTACCGGTGACAACGGTCTCCGTGTGGATCTATTCAAATATCCACAGCCTTTTGAGGCGTGGAGTTCCGGTGGGGCAATATGTTGACTCATCTGATGGGTGTCTTCTCAGATCCACACGATCAAGGACACACACCTAGCCCGATGACCCGACACCGTTACCAAAGGCGGCGGCCTATGGCATCGGCCAGATCACCAGACCACAGCTTGTTCTCCACTTTTGTCCCCCGACCAAGTGGGCTAGCTGCTGGCACCATACAAGTAATGTGCTGAAACGGCACTGAGCACGAAGCTCTTTGGCCGACCACTCACGAAGAGCAGCGTCCCCAACCCCGGTCCGGCACTTCGTAACCGTTATAACCGAACCGAGGCCGAAGGCCTCCCCGCTGCTTATCAGCGGTTTCGTGAAAGCTTGGCTCACGACCCCCCCCCCCCCCCCCCACGTAAGATGGGGGTCGTTTGTTCAAATGGGCCCGGAAAACCGACCAAGCCCTTAGATCTGGTACCAGAATCTGTATTAAGTCACAATAAAAACTCGAACATCTGAAAATAAATATGTAAAAATTTCGTGTACATGTACGTTGTGGCTTTAACTAGGGACAAATGTTCTTAAAGATCGCTTAGTTAGTTCTTAAAGATCGCTTTTTTGTTCTAAAAGATCGTTTAGTTTATTGTTAGAGATCGCTTAGTTTGTTGTTAAAGATCGTTTAGTTTTTTGTAAAAGATCTTTTAGTTTGTTGTTAATGATAGCTTAATTTGTTGTTAAAGATCGTTTAGTTTGTTGTTAAAGATCGCTTAGTTTGATGTTAAAGATCGCTTAGTTTGATGTTGAAGATAGCAGGTTGCCCAAATCTGTGATAGCTGGTATTTATGCTCTACAACAGTGGTTCTAAAAATTTTTTTTTCCGGCAACCGCCCCCTTAAGACCATATCTCACCCTGTCTGGTTAGCCCTGGACATTAGATTAAACGGATACTGATATTGAGTTATCTGTCTTGTTAACCCTGGACATTAGATTAATCTGATGATGGCCTCTCAAATTGTCAGCTGACTGATTCTGCCGATACTTCTCTTTCGCCAAATCAAGGAAGAGTGGTGGAGGTACACATTCACTGTAGTAGAGGACATCTAATACTCCAAAATCAAGGTAGAATGGAAGATCACGTTTACTGTGTTGGTTGACATCTCATACAACAAATCAAGGTAGAATGGAGGAACATATTCAATGTGATGGTGGTCCACTCACACACAAAAATCAAGGTAGAATGGCGGAGGTACACATTCAATGGCATGGTGGACCATACACCAAATCAATGTAGAAAGATGAGATATAACAGAGTAGGTGACAGTTGGCTCTATTAGAAAAATATCATAGTAAGTGACAGTTTGTTTTATTAGAAATATAACAGAGTGTCAGAATTTCAGGATAGTTTTAAATGTAACATACTTTACACAGACCATCAGTAGGCATAGGCATAGTCTCCAGAATCACCACCCCCCCCCCTCACAAATATCCCGCAGTGCGTAACTTATCAATGGATGAATCAATAAAATACTGATCTAGACGTTTAATTATCGCCTTTTTGTTCTTACAATTATTATAAACTTCCTGACATCTCGCACTGTAACATTACATTTAAACTTCCTGACATCTCGCACTGTAACATTACATTTAAACTTCCTGACATCTCGCACTGTAACTTTCCATTTAAACTTCCTGACATCTCGCACTGTAACTTTACATTTCAACTTCCTGACATCTCGCACTGTAACTTTACATTTAAACTTCCTGACATCTCGCACTGTAACATTACATTTAAACTTCCTGACATCTCGCACTGTAACATTACATTTAAACTTCCTGACATCTCGCACTGTAACATTACATTTAAACTTCCTGACATCTCGCACTGTAACTTTACATTTAAACTTCCTGACATCTCGCACTGTAACTTTACATTTAAACTTCCTGACATCTCGCACTGTAACTTTACATTTAAACTTCCTGACATCTCGCACTGTAACTTTACATTTAAACTTCCTGACATCTCGCACTGTAACTTTACATTTAAACTTCCTGACATCTCGCACTGTAACTTTACATTTAAACTTCCTGACATTTCGCACTGTAACTTTACATTTAAACTTCCTGACATCTCGCACTGTAACTTTACATTTAAACTTCCTGACATCTCGCACTGTAACTTTACATTTAAACTTCCTGACATCTCGCACTGTAACTTTACATTTAAACTTCCTGACATCTCGCACTGTAACTTTACATTTAAACTTCCTGACATCTCGCACTGTAACTTTACATTTAAACTTCCTGACATTTCGCACTGTAACTTTACATTTACTTCCTGACATTTCGCACTGTAACTTTACATTTAAACTTCCTGACATCTCGCACTGTAACTTTACATTTAAACTTCCTGACATCTCGCACTGTAACTTTACATTTAAACTTCCTGACATTTCGCACTGTAACTTTACATTTAAACTTCCTGACATCTCGCACTGTAACTTTACATTTAAACTTCCTGACATTTCGCACTGTAACTTTACATTTAAACTTCCTGACATTTCGCACTGTAACTTTACATTTAAACTTCCTGACATCTCGCACTGTAACTTTACATTTAAACTTCCTGACATCTCGCACTGTAACTTTACATTTAAACTTCCTGACATTTCGCACTGTAACTTTACATTTACTTCCTGACATTTCGCACTGTAACTTTACATTTAAACTTCCTGACATCTCGCACTGTAACTTTACATTTAAACTTCCTGACATCTAGCACTGTAACTTTACATTTAAACTTCCTGACATTTCGCACTGTAACTTTACATTTACTTCCTGACATTTCGCACTGTAACTTTACATTTAAACTTCCTGACATCTCGCACTGTAACTTTACATTTAAACTTCCTGACATCTCGCACTGTAACTTTACATTTAAACTTCCTGACATCTCGCACTGTAACTTTACATTTGCTTCATTGGAAATCCACTACCTGGATTATTGTTGCGGATTTCATTTTTTCATTAACAATTTCTTAAACAAATTAAAATATAAACGGTGAAAGGTTGAACATATATTAAAATAATATTTTCCCGATCCTTACAGTCGGAAGAAAATCAAGTATTTATGTGGGCATGAATTTCTCTAACTTGTTACAAGAATGCTGAACCATGCAGAATTATAAATTAAATTAATTTATTAATTAAAGCAAGAAAAACAAACATAAAAAATAGAGATAAATAAAATTCCAACTCATCTCCTACAATTTAAATTAAGTCAAATGACTTCGAGGGAAATGCAACTGTCACGAGCTCCCTTGTGCCAAGTGACCCTTGGTCTATATTCTACAACACCTCTGACACCACCCTGTTTTGATGTGCCCATGGAAACACAATAACTATGCAATAAACAAAGGAAGTCTTCAATTTAACTTAAAAAATACGAAGCAAATTTATTATTTAAATATACTAAACAAAGAAATGTGCGAAATACAATGAAATAATAGCATGCGCTATGAAAAAATACACTTTGAAGTAATAGGATGATTTTCGTACATATATAATTACTAAAATGACATTATAATAGTGATTCTCAATATCAAGCAAACCTCTACATAACGTAACTATCAGTCACACGAACTACCATAAAGCTCCTCCATACACACACCTTACATACACTTACCTCTCTAAGTGGATAATGTGGCTAAGCTGGTACCGGTAAGTCTGCGTCTGAGCTTTGACGAGAGAAGTCTCATGTGTGGGCCGTAGTGCTCAGTGAAACTACAAAATTAGGTGTCCCTACTTATACCCCATCGCTCATCCCCAATATTCTTAGGTGGTCCAAGAATGTTCTCTCTTAACACATTCCTGACCCCTATCGTTTCCAGTCACAGTCGCCATGTGACAGCAACAATAAGGGATTGTTTTAGTGTTCCGACATAAGAGACGCTAAACCTTAAAAAATGAAATTAAAATTTACCAAAAGTATGACGATTTAACTCCCCTCAAAGCTGCAAATATCAAATAGTACCGCAGTCACGGTTACCATGGAACTACCAAAACAGTAAAATATCGTTTCAGAATAGCTGGCTACTTCACAATTTCAAAATTGTACAAGACCGTATCGTTATAATAAATAAATAAACATTCTCTATAATGTATACAATAACTAATCGCAGGTCTAAACAAGAAAACGTCCCAAAGGACTTGACTGTAGTTTACATATTTATAGACAGTGCTTTATTGAAACTTGTGTGGAGTTTCTGATCTCTCATCAAGCGCCTCCCCAGGTGGCGGATAGGGGAATGCCCACCAGATATGGTAGGTACTGGGGAAATCAAATACCCAGGGTGGACCAAAATCAGAGCCTGCTGCCTTGCAGGGAGTGGACGAAACCACAAAGGCTAGGGTACCCTTCCCAAAATTAAGGGCAGCTCTCCGGAGAGTTGCGAGGGGCATCCCCCCAGACGGTTGTGCGCAGGGCTAACAACTCTGCTGCGTAAAAACCCTTTGTTACAAAAACGCAGACAAGAGCAACAAAAGACTTTACGGTCCTGGGAGAAGATAGATTCCCAGCCGCGGAATGCATGACGCCAAGTAGTGAAAGCCAGAATCTGGAAACTACTAGGCCGACGACCATCATCTCCACCAGGACCACCACCGCCATTGGAACGTGGAATGTACGCACCATGTATGAGACGGGAAAGACTGCACAAGTAGCCGCTGAGATGAGGAACTATAACCTCGCCATACTAGGAATCAGCGAGGCAAGATGGATCGGGTGCGGACAGAAGAGACTAGCCTCAGGAGAGATGCTGTTATTCTCAGGGCACGAGAGTGACGATGCACCACACACTCTGGGCGTGGCCCTGATGATATCCAGGGCAGCCCAAGGAGCACTCATTGGATGGGAGGCGCATGGGCCTAGAATACTCACAGCAACCTTTCGGACCAAAAAACACAGAATCAATTTGGATGTTATCCAGTGCTACGCACCAACAAACGAAAGTGAGGAGGAAGACAAAGATGAATTCTATAACAGATTGCTTACCATTACCCAGGGTCGCCCTTGGCGAAACATTGTCATCCTCATAGGAGATCTCAATGCCAAGATCGGCAGTGACAACACGGGCTATGAAGAAGCCATTGGGCGACAGGGGATAGGAGAAATGAATGATAACGGAGAAAGATTTGCCGACCTATGTGCCACAACAAATCTAGTCATAGGCGGGAGCTTATTCCAACACAGGAGGATACACAAGGCCACATGGGTTTCACCGGACCTCCAAACGATGAACCAAATAGATCATGTGTGTATTGGGAAAAAATTCAGGCGATCTCTCCAAGATGTACGTGTCAGAAGAGGAGCTGACGTTGCCTCAGACCACCATCTTCTAGTGGCCCGGCTGAGACTAAAACTGAAAAGGCACTACACTGAGCAGACATCATATAGGTTGCGCTACAACACCCCCCTCTTGAAAGATAAGGGCAAACAGGAAGAGTTCAGGATCACTCTGTCCAACAAGTTCCAAGTCCTACAGGAACTGCTAGGAGACGAGACGATCGATGGAAAGTGGCAAGGAGTAAAGAAAGCAGTCAAATCAACATGTCAGGAAGTGTTGGGAAACAAGAAACATACACACAAAGAATGGATAACAGCAGATACATTGAAAGTGATAGAAGAGAGAAAAGGGAAGAAGGCAGAAATTAACAACAGCCGTACACGAGCGCAGAAAGTTAGGTTCCAAAAGGAGTACTCAGAGGCAAATAAGAAAGTAAAGAAAAGCGCTAAGAGGGACAAAAGGAACTTTGTAGACATGCTTGCCAAAGAAGCGGAAGAAGCAGCCTACCAAGGAAATATGCGGGAATTGTTCGCTACCATCAAGAAGTTGTCTGGAAAGTTCAGGAAGCCAGAGAGACCAGTGAAGGACAAAGATGGTAAGAGCATACCAAATGAGGAGCAACAGAGAGCCAGATGGAAAGAACACTTTGAGGAACTTCTAAACAGGCCAGAGCCAAGTAACCCACCAGATATTCAGCCAGCTGACAGTGACCTGGCTATTGACTGCAACGCACCCACCAAAGAAGAGATCCGTATTGCCATCAAACAACTTAAAAATGGCAAGGCTGCAGGACCGGATGGCATCCCAGCAGAGGCACTGAAGGCTGACGTGCACACCAGTGTAGATATGCTTCACCCACTGTTCTTGAAGATCTGGGAGGAGGAACAGGTACCTTCGGAGTGGAAGGAGGGATATCTCATTAAAATCCCAAAAAAGGGGGACTTAAGCTCCTGCTCCAACTATAGAGGGATCACCTTACTGTCCATCCCAGGCAAGGTTTTCAACCGCGTACTACTCAACAGAATGAAAGAAACTGTTGACCCCCTGCTACGGGACCAACAGGCTGGCTTCCGGACCAACAGATCCTGTACTGACCAAATTGCAACACTGCGCATCATCCTAGAGCAATCCCTGGAATGGAACTCACCCCTCTACATCAACTTCGTTGACTACGAGAAAGCCTTTGACAGTGTGGATAGGCAAACCCTCTGGAGACTGTTGAGACATTATGGAGTCCCGCGGAAAATCACGGACTTGATCAGAAACTCTTACGAGGGGATGACCTGCCGAGTGGTCCACGGACAACAGGTGACGGATGCTTTCCAGGTGAAGACCGGTGTGAGGCAGGGTTGTTTGCTTTCGCCTTTCCTGTTCCTATTGGCCATTGACTGGGTGATGAAAACTTCCACACAACAGAAGCGGAATGGTATTCAATGGACCTTGTGGGACCAGCTTGATGACCTCGATTTTGCTGACGATCTTGCCCTTCTCTCCCATACCCAACAACAGATGCAGGAGAAGACCAGAAATATTGCAGACACTTGAAAATAAAGAAGTGGACACATTCGCCAATTTTATATGAAGCTGGCGTAAGGTAGCAGTAATCAATGGCACCAGCCCACGTCACCCGGGCGAAATCTCTAAGCCCAGGGCCATGTTTTGGATGTCACCATATAACAAAATTAATATGGGAAAAGAGAAAATGTTCTTTGTGAAAAATGACTTTGCTGGGACTGAACATAAATCCAAAAATTTGATGTGGCACAATGTTTGACCACATTAGCATTACATTAACCTTGGGAAATTAACTTTTTTTTTTCTAAATATATAACTTTACAAAAAATTATGCTCATACTAAAATTCATTTTATGTGTTTGATCATTTAATTTGCTTTACTATCAATATCACTATTGAATAGTCAAATATGTTATAACACATTTTTAATTGTATTTTTCTACTACTTATATTCATAGTAACCCCCTAGTTTACATGTATGAAGACTAAGGCATCTAGCGAGTCCCACATTTTCTTTTAAAGCCAAAGCAGACATCTTGTTCCACTATTTAACGAGACAATATTGTAGACTAGACTATATTGAAAGGCAAACACATTGTTTTGCGATTAAACTTTAAGTGTTATAAAAAAAATGAGGTTATGTTGGCAAGTAAAGAAGCAATAAAAACATTCCTACAACTTATATTTGTGTCGTCAACGCTAACGTATTTTGGACGAAGGAGTGGGGTGCTGGTGAAATATGTAGCGTAACGGAGAAGTGGGTGCTGGTGAAATATGTAGCGTAATGGGTGAGTGGGGTGCTCGTCAAATATGTAGCGTAACGGGGGAGTTGGGTGCTAATGAAATATGTAGCGTAATGGGGGACTGGGGTGCTAATGAAATATGTAGCGTAATGGGTGAGTGGGGTGCTAATGAAATATGTAGCGTAATGGGTGAGTGGGGTGCTAATGAAATATGTAGCGTAACGGGGGACTGGGGTGCTAGTGAAATATGTAGCGTAAAGGGGGACTGGGGTGTTAGTGAAATATGTAGCATAACGGGGGACTGGGGTGCTAATGAAATATGTAGCGTAATGGGTGAGTGGGGTGCTAATGAAATATGTAGCGTAATGGGTGAGTGGGGTGCTAATGAAATATGTAGCGTAACGGGGGACTGGGGTGCTAGTGAAATATGTAGCGTAAAGGGGGACTGGGGTGCTAGTGAAATATGTAGCATAACGGAGGAGTGGGGTGCTTGTTAAAATTATGTAGCGCAATGGAGGAGTGGGACGCTGGTCAAATATCTAGCGTAACGGGGGAGTGAGATGCTGGTGAAATATGTATCGAAACGGAGGAGTGGGGTGCTGGTCAAATAAGGAGCGTAACGGAGGAGTGGGGGTGCTTGTCAAATATGTAGCGTTACGTTTACCGTGCATTGCAACGTCTAAATTTTTAATTAGAGTATTCCCCTTAAATTTGTTTGGCATTGCCTTGTTTTACAAAAGCCTTGACTTATGAACGTACCAGCAGTCTATAATGTCAGGACTTATGAACGTACCAGCAGTATAAAATGTCAGGACTTATGAACGTATCAGCAGATTATAGAGTCAGGACTTATGAACGTACCAGCAGTCTATAATGTCAGGACTTATGAACGTACCAGCAGTCTTTAATGTCAGGACTTATGAACGTACCAGCAGTCTATAATGTCAGGACTTATGAACGTACCAGCAGTCTATAATGTCTCGGGCAATAACGATTCACAAAATAGACACTACATTTATTTCAATCAAAGGTCCTTCCACTAACGCCCTCCCCGCCCCTTTTCGGGCTAATGTCGTTGTATTGTGTCCACTGATAACGTAAACATTAACATGCCTAAGTTGTTGTTCGTCCGTCAAATCAAATTGGACCATCCAGTTAGGGGGGTGGGTTACGGTGAGTTCGGAGATGGCTTGCCAATCCTATACATGCCTGAGTGGTGTGTTAGCCAAGAGTTGTACCCCAAACCCCACCCACCCCCCTCTAATCCCGGCTTACAGACCTTGAGTGGATGTGTGTTAATTGTTGTCACATCGAGATGGATCGCTGGGCTGCCGGTTCGTGTTATCATGGCAGTTTGCTTTTAGCTGGTAAGTCAATTCTTTTTTTAAACACTAGTCTTCGTTATAATAAAATTAAAAATAATGATAAGACAAACTGTTTGTGATACTTAATAAAATGATGGCATACATTGTTAATAAATTTAAATGTGAAAAATTTCAAAATGAAGTATAACAAATTATAGCTTTAAGATTTAGTTGGTTCGATGGGGCGTAAAAAAATGCAATTCATTGATACCACATTCATGTTTGTTGGTCGATTCTAAAGAAAGTTATGATTTTATTTTTATTTTGTGTTAAATAACTAAAATAAAAACTGGGAACAGATTTGAGAAAGATGTTTGAAAAAGAGCAGTCAATTGATGTCATTTGAGGATTTAATGTAGCTAACCATTACAAACAATACAAAAATTACAGTAAGATTCAAATCATTATCCAAACTGACTTCATTTCATAAATTCCGCTCAAATGACCTCATTTTATATTCAAAATGGCCGTCAAATTTTCAAGTGTGATATTTGACAATGAACACGACAAAAAACATTAATGTCCAAAATATAAGTTCATGTATATCAAATTGTTTGTATTGAAAAGATGAATAATAATATGTAGCATAGTGAAGGGTAAACTCGTGTGTTCCTGAGAATATTTCATAATTAGATATCTCCAAGAACAAACACAAAATCTAATGAAACATGTACAATATCTTCAATATATTCAGATTATGGTAGAGGCTCGGGGTTTCTTTCAATTCTTTATTCTTTGTGCTAAGTGCAGTTTTAGACTACAAATTGAAAATATGATTGAAATTAAGAAGTCATGGGCCTTAAAATAAAATAAAAGTTGTTGTTTTTTTTGTGTGACGCATTTCAAAATACAAATTCATCTAAATACTAAACAAATATCAATGTTATACCTGCTATCAAGATTAAAAAAATTGTTATTCATATTTTATAATACACATGTCTGGTAGCTTTAAAGCTTAGACCAAACTGCTAAATAATCCTATTATACATGAGTGGATGTTTTGCTATTTAGTAACCAGATCATTTAAGATTTAAAAATGATTTGCTAAGGTAGACAGGAGGAACTTTCTACAATCTTGAAAATGGTATCCAGGCAGAAACACCCATGTCATGACCTTTTTGAAAATTTAATAAAACTGTTGGGGTAGGTTGGGGGCAATTTTTATTTGCCCATTATTGTAGATAATTGGATGGAACGTTAGACATTCATATAATCAGTTGTTATTTCCATTCTAATAGGTGTAGCACGGAGGAACCAGTGGCACAGACAGCGAAGTGGCACGGATGAACCAGGGACAGAGACAGCGAAGCATCACTGATGAACCAGTGGCACAGACAGCGAAGCAGCATGGACAGGGCATTGGCGAAGGTACAAACACCACATCTAGCGACACAAAATCCACAAACACGACATCCAACACAACATCAACACCACCAAAAACACACCACCATCACCCCATCCAACATAATCACATCCACCACCACCAACAAAACACCACTTCACATCCACCTTATACATCATCAACCCCAACACCACCTCCACCATCACCACCATATCCTCCCAAACATCCAACAACACCACATCCACTACCAACACATCCACCACCACAACATCCAGCAACATAACATTCCCCACTACCACAACCAGCACCACCACATTCAACACACCACACCCACCACACCTACCCCACCAGATCCAACAGCACCACATCCAACACCACCTTTTTTGATTGGGGATTCCTTTTTTAGGTTGCTATGTGTCCTTTCAGAGAGAGGGGTGGTGGGTAGTGCCCAGGAACTGGCATACGGGCGCTGGTGACTGGGAACCGGTGGCCGGAAGCTGGTGACTGGGAACTGGCGACCGGAAGCTGGTGACCGGGCTGTCCTTTGTTAGGTTATTGGTGTGAGGGTGTCCTTTAATTTTTACTGGTGTCAGGGAACTGGCGACCGGAAGATGGTGACTGGGCACTGGCGACAGGAAGCTGGTGACCGGGAACTAGCGACTGGAAGCAGGTGACTGGAAACTGTTGACCGGAAGCTGGTGATTGGTAGCTAGCACAGGGATGTTCTTTTTTATGTTTGGGGATTCCTTTTTTCAGGTGAGGGGGTGGTCCTTTGTTACTGCTACGTCTACTAACACCACATCTTCTACAAGCACCCCATCTTCTACTAACACCACCTCTTCTACTACCATCAACACCAACAGCAGCCCAAACACTTCCAAAAGCATAAACACCTCCACCACTTCCTCCACCACTTCCTCCACCACTTCCTCCACCACATGCACCCCACCACAACATAAAACAGCATCACATTCTACATAACTTTATTTTTTTTTGGGGGGGGGGATTCCCTTTTTAGTTTGCTATTTTTCCTTTTTATGGAAGTGGGGGGTGGGTAGTTTTCGCGAGCTGGCATACGGGCGCTGGTGACTGGGAACTGGCGACCGGAAGCTGGTGACTGGAAACTGGCGACCGGAGCCTGGTGACCGGGCTGTTCTTTGATAGGTTATTGGTGTCCTTTTTTTTTGGTTGAGGGGTGTCCTTTAATTAATACTGGTGTCAGGGAACCGGTGACTGGAAGATGGTTACTGGGCACTGGCGACCGGAAGCTGGTGACTGGGAACTAGCCACCGGAAGCTAGTGACTGGAAACTGTTGACCGGAAGCTGGTTATTGGGAGCTAGCACAGGGATGTCCTTTTTTATGTTTGGGGATTACTTTTTTTAGGTTAGGGGGTGGTCCTTTGTTACTGCTACATCTACTACCACCACCTCTTCTACTAACACCACATCTTCTACTACCACCACAACCAACAGCAGCCCAAACACCTCCAAAAGCACCAACACCTCCACCACTTCCTCCACAACATGAACCCCTCCACCACATCTAACAGCATCACATTCTACACCACTTTTTTTTGGGTGTGGGGATTCCCTTTTTAGGTTGCTATGTGTCCTTTTTATGGAAGGGGGGTGTGTAGTGCCCGGTAGTTGGCACACGGGCGCTGGTGACTGGGAACTGGCGACCGGAGGCTGGTGACCGGGCAGTCCTTTATTAGGTTATTGGTGTCTTTTTTTTTGTTGGGGTGTCCTTTGAGTTTAACTGGTGACAGGGAACCAGCGACCGGAAGATGGTGACTGGGAACTAGCGACCGGAAGCTGGTGACTGGAAACTGTTGACCGGAAGCTGGTGGTTGGGAGCTAGCACAGGGATGTCCTTTTTTATGTTTGAGGATTCCTTTTTTTAGTTTGGGGGTGGGAGTGTTGTCCAATGTTAATTCTAGTTCCACTAACACCACCTCTTCTACTAGCACCACATCTTCTACTACCACCACAACCAACAGCCGCTCACACACCTCCACAAGCACCAACACATCCACCACTTCCTCCACCACATCCAACCCACCGCCACATTCAACAGCATCACATTCTACACCACCATTTTTTGTTTGGTGATTTCCTTTTTAGGTTCCTATGTGTTCTTTTCTTATGGGTGGGGGGGAGTGCCTGAGAGCTGGCCTAAGGTCGCTGGTTACTGGAAACTTGCGACTGAATGCTGGTGACCGGGCTGTCCTTTGTTAGGTTATTGGTGTCCTTTTTTTTGGTGGGTGTGTCCTTTAATTTTTACTGGTGACAGGGAACCGGCGACCGAAAGATTGTGACTGGGCACTGGCAACCGGAAGCTGGTGACTGGGAACTAGCGACCGGAAGCTGGTGAATGGAAACTGTTGAACGGAAGCTGGTGATTAGGAGCTAGCACAGGGATGTCCTTTTTTATTTTTTGGGATTCCTTTTTTAAGTTAGGGGGGTCCTTTGTTACTGCTACATCTACAACCACCATCTCTTTTACTACCACTATCTCTTGTACTACCACCACAACCAACAGCAGCCCAAACACCCCCAAAAGCACCAACACCTACACCACTTCCTCCACAACATACGCCCCCCCACCACATCCAGCAGTATCACATTCTACACCACCTTTGGGGGGTGGATACCCTTTTTAGGTTGTTATGTGTCCTTTTTATGGAAGGGGGGTGGATAGTGCCCGGGAGTTGGCATACGGGCGCTGGTGACTGGGAACTGGCGACCGGAGGCTGGTGACCGGACATTCCTTTGTTAGGTTATTGTTGTCCTTTTTTTGGTTGGGGTGTCATTTAAGTTTAACTGGTAACAGGGAACCAGCGACCGGAAGATGGTGAATGGGAACTAGCGACCGGAAGCTGGATACTGGAAACTGTTGACCGGAAGCTGGTGGTTGGGAGCTATCACAGGGATGTCCTTTGTATGTTTGGGGATTCCTTTTTTTAGTTTGTGGGGGTGGGAGTGTTGTCCTATGTTACTGCTACATCTACTAACACCACCTCTTCTACTACCACCACAACCAACAGCCGCTCACACACCTCCACAAGCACCAACACATCCACCACTTCCTCCACCACATCCAACCCACCGCCTCATTCAACAGCATCACTTTCTACACCACCTTTATTTTGTTTGGTGATTTCCTTTTTAGGTTTCTATATGTCCTTTTCTTTTTTTTTGGGGGGGGGGGTAGTGCGCGAGAGCTGGCCTAAGTGCGCTGGTTACTGGAAACTTGCGACCGAAGGCTGGTGACCGGGCTGTCCTTTGTTAGGTTAGTGGTGTCCTTTTTTTTGTGGGTGTGTCCTTTAATTAATACTGGTGTCAGGGAACCGGTGACTGGAAGATGGTTACTGGGCACTGGCAACTGGAAGCTGGTGACTGGGAACTAGCGACCGGAAGCTTGTGACTGGAAACTGTTGACCGGAAGCTGGTGATTAGGAGCTAGCACAGGGATGTCCTTTTTGTGGCGGGGGGGGGGATTCCTTTTTTAGTTTAGGGGGGTCCTTTGTTACTGCTACATCTACAACCAACATCTCTTCTAAAACCACTATCTCTTCTACTACCACCACAACCACCAGCAGCGCAAACACCCCCAAGGGCACCAACACCTACACAACTTCCTCCACAGCATACGCCCCACCACCACATCCAGCAGCATCACATTCTACACCACCTTTGGGGGGGTGGTGAATACCCTTTTTAGGTTGTTATGTGTCCTTTTTATGGAAGGGGGGTGGGTAGTGCCCGCGAGCTGGAATACGGGCGCTGGTAACTGGGAACTGGCGACTGGTAGCTGGTGACTGGAAACTGGCGACCGGAGCCTGGTGACCGGGCTGTCCTTTGTTAGGTTATTGGTGTCCTTTTTTTTGGTTGGTGTGTCCTTTAATTAATACTGGTGTCAGGGAACCGGTGAGTGGAAGATGGTTTCTGGGCACTGGCGACCGGAAGCTGGTGACTGGAAACTAGCCACCGGAAGCTGGTGACTGGAAACTGTTGACTGGAAGCTGGTTATTGGGAGCTAGCTTAGGGATGTCCTTTTTTATGTTTGGGGATTCCTTTTTTTAGGTTGGGGGTGGTCCTTTGTTCCTGCTACATCTACTACCACCACTTCTTCTACTAACATCACATCTTCTACTACCACCACAACAAACAGCAGCACAAACACCTCCAAAAGAACCAACACCTTCAACACTTCCTCCACCACATGAACCCCACCATCACATCTAACAGCATCACATTCTACACCACTTTTTGGGGGGAGGGGTGTGGATTCCCTTTTTAGTTTGCTATTTTTCTTTTTTATGGAAGGTGGGGTGAGTAGTGCCCGCGAGCTGGCATACGGGCGCTGGTGACTGGGAACTGGCGACCGGAAGCTGGTGACTGGAAACTGGCGACCGGAGCCTGGTGACCGGGCTGTCCTTTGTTAGGTTATTGGTGTCCTTTTTTTTTGGTTGGGGGTGTCCTTTAATTAATACTGCTGTCAGGGAACCGGTGAGTGGAAGATGGTTACTGGGCACTGGCAACCGGAAGCTGGTGACTGGGAACTAGCCACCGGAAGCTGGTGACTGGAAACTGTTGACCGGACCTGTTGATTGGGAGCTAGCACAGGGATGTCCTTTTTATGTTTGGGGATTACTTTTTTTAGGTTGGGGGTGGTCCTTTGTTACTGCTACATCTACTACCACCACCTCTTCTTCTAGCACCACATCTTCTACTACCACCACAATCAGCAGCAGCCCAAACACCTCCAAAAGCACCAACACCTCCACCACGTCCTCCACAACATGAACCCCACCACCACATCTAACAGAATCACATTCTAGACCACTTGGGGGGGGGGGGTGGATTCCCTTATTATGTTGCTATTTTTCTTTTTTATAGAAGGGGGGTGGGTAGTGCCCAGGAGTAGGCATACGGGCGCTGGTGACTGGGAACTGGCGACCGGAGGCTGGTGACCGGGCAGTCCTTTGTTAGGTTATTGGTGTCCTTTTTTTGGTTGGGGTGTCTTTTAAGTTTAACTGGTGACAGGGAACCAGCGACCGGAAGATGGTGACTGGGAACTAGCGACCGGAAGCTGGTGACTGGAAACTGTTGACCGGAAGCTGGTGGTTGGGAGCTAGCACAGGGATGTCCTTTTTTATGTTTGGGGATTCCCCTTCTTAGTTTGGGGGGTGGGAGTGTTGTCTTATGTTACTGCTACATCTACTAACACAACCTCTTCTACTAGCACCACAACCAACAGCCGCCCACACACCTCCACAAGCACCAACACATCCACCACTTCCTCCACCACATCCAATCCAACGCCACATTCGACAGCATCACTTTCTACACCACCTTTATTTTGTTTGGTGATTTCCTTTTTAGGTTCCTTTGTGTCCTTTTCTTTTTTTTTTTTGGGGGGGGGGGTGTTCGTGCCCGAGAGCTGGCCTAAGGGCGCTGGTTACTGGAAACTTGCGACCAAAGGCTGGTGACCGGGCTGTCCTTTGTTAGGTTAGTGGTGTCCTTTTTTTTGGTGGGTGTGTCCTTTAATTTTTACTGGTGACAGGGAACCGGCGACCGGAAGATTGTGATTGGGCACTGGCAACCGGAAGCTGGTGACTGGGAACTAGCGACCGGAAGCTGGTGACTGGAAACTGTTGACCGGAAGCTGGTGATTAGGAGCTAGCACAGGGATGTCCTTTTTTATTTTTTGGGATTCCTTTTTCAGGTTAGGGGGGTCCTTTGTTACTGCTACATCTACAACCACCATCTCTTCTACTACCACTATCTCTTCTACTACCACCACAACCAACAGCAGCCCAAACACCTCCAAAAGCTCCAACACCTACACCACTTCCTCGACAACATCCGCCCCACCACCACATCCAACAGCATCACATTCTACACCACCTTTTGGGGGGAGGGGGTGGATTCCCTTTTTAGTTTGCTATTTTTCTTTTTTATGGAAGGGGGGGTGGGTAGTGCCCGCGAGCTGGCATACTGGCGCTGGTGACTGTGAACTGGCGACCGGAAGCTGGTGACTGGAAACTGGCGACCGGAGCCTGGTGACCGGGCTGTCCTTTGTTAGGTTATTGGTGTCCTTTTTTTTTGTTTGGGGGTGTCCTTTAATTAATACTGGTGTCAGGGAACCGGTGACTGGAAGATGGTTACTGGGCACTGGCGACCGGAAGCTGGTGACTGGGAACTAGCCACCGGAAGCTGTTGACTGGAAACTGTTGACCGGAAGCTGGTTATTGGGAGCTAGCTTAGGGATGTCCTTTTTATGTTTGGGGATTACTTTTTTTAGGTTGGGGGGTGGTCCTTTGTTACTGCTACATCTACTACAACCACCTCTTCTTCTAGCACCACATCTTCTACTACCACCACAACCAGCAGCAGCCCAAAAACCTCCAAAAGCACCAACACCTCCACCACTTCCTCGACAACATGAACCTTACCACCACATCTAACAGAATCACATTCTAGACCACTTGGTAAGGGGGTGGATTCCCTTTTTATGTTGCTATTTTTCTTTTTTATAGAAGGGGGTGGGTAGTGCCCGGGAGTTGGCATACGGGCGCTTGTGACTGGGAACTGGCGACCGGAGGCTGGAGACCGGGCAGTCCTTTGTTAGGTTATTGGTGTCCTTTTTTTGGTTGGGGTGTCCTTTAAGTTTAACTGGTGACAGGGAACCAGCGACCGGAAGATGGTGACTGGGAACTAGCGACCGGAAGCTGGTGACTGGAAACTGTTGACCGGAAGCTGGTGGTTGGGAGCTAGCACAGGGATGTCCTTTTTTATGTTTGGGGATTCCCCTTCTTAGTTTGGGGGGTGTGAGTGTTGTCCTATTTTACTGCTACATCTACTAACACAACCTCTTCTACTAGCACCACAACCAACAGCCGCTCACACACCTCCACAAGCACCAACACATCCACCACTTCCTCCACCACATCCAATCCACAGCCACATTCAACAGCATCACTTTCTACACCAACTTTATTTTGTTTGGTGATTTCCTTTTTAGGTTCCTTTGTGTCCTTTTCTTTTTTTTTGGGGGGGGGGGGGGGGGGGTTAGTGCCCGAGAGCTGGCCTAAGGGCGCTGGTTACTGGAAACTTGCGACCGAAGGCTGGTGACCGGGCTGTCCTTTGTTAGGTTAGTGGTGTCCTTTTTTTTGGTGGGTGTGTCCTTTAATTTTTACTGGTGACAGGGAACCGGCGACCGGAAGATTGTGATTGGGCACTGGCAACCGGAAGCTGGTGACTGGGAACTAGCGACCGGAAGCTGGTGACTGGAAACTGTTGACCGGAAGCTGGTGATTAGGAGCTAGCACAGGGATGTCCTTTTTTATTTTTTGGGATTCCTTTTTTAATTTTGGGGTGTCCTTTGTTACTGCTACATCTACAACCACCATCTCTTCTACTACCACTATCTCTTCTACTACCACCACAACCAACAGCAGCCCAAACACCTCCAAAAGCTCCAACACCTACACCACTTCCTCGACAACATCCGCCCCACCACCACATCCAACAGCATCACATTCTACACCACTTTTTGGGGGGAGGGGTGGATTCCCTTTTTAGTTTGCTATTTTTCTTTTTTATTGAAGGGGTGTGGGTAGTGCCCGCGAGCTGGCATACGGGCGCTGGTGACTGGGAACTGGCGACCAGAAGCTGGTGACTGGAAACTGGCGACCGGAGCCTGGTGACCGGGCTGTCCTTTGTTAGGTTATTGGTGTCCTTTTTTTTTTGGTTGGGGGGTGTCCTTTAATTAATACTGGTGTCAGGGAACCGGTGACTGGAAGATGGTTACTAGGCACTGGCGACCGAAATCTGGTGACTGGGAACTAGCCACCGGAAGCTGGTGACTGGAAACTGTTGACCGGAAGCTGGTGATTGGGAGCTAGCACAGGGATGTCCTTTTTATGTTTGGGGATTACTTTTTTAGGTTGGGGGGTGGTCCTTTGTTACTGCTACATCTACTACAACCACCTCTTCTTCTAGCACCACATCTTCTACTACCACCACAACCAGCAGCAGCCCAAAAACCTCCAAAAGCACCAACACCTCCACCACTTCCTCGACAAGATGAACCCCACCACCACATCTAACAGAATCACATTCTAGACCACTTGGTGGGGGGTTGGATTCCCTTTTTATGTTGCTATTTTTCTTTTTTATAGAAGGGGGGGTGGGTAGTGCCCGGGAGTTGGCATACGGGCGCTGGTGACTGGGAACTGGCGACCGGAGGCTGGAGACCGGGCAGTCCTTTGTTAGGTTATTGGTGTCCTTTTTTTGGTTGGGGTGTCCTTTAAGTTTAACTGGTGACAGGGAACCAGCGACCGGAAGATGGTGACTGGGAACTAGCGACCGGAAGCTGGTGACTGGAAACTGTTGACCGGAAGCTGGTGGTTGGGAGCTAGCACAGGGATGTCCTTTTTTATGTTTGGGGATTCCCCTTCTTAGTTTGGGGGGGGGGTGGGAGTGTTGTCCTATGTTACTGCTACATCTACTAACACCACCTCTTCTACTACCACCAAAACCAACAGCCGCTCACACACCTCCACAAGCACCAACACATCCACCACTTCCTCCACCACATCCAACCCACCGCCACATTCAACAGCATCACATTCTACACCACCTTTATTTTGTTTGGTGATTTCCTTTTTAGGTTCCTTTGTGTGCTTTTCGTTTGTGGGGGGGGGGGGGTGGGAGTGTTGTCCTGTGTTACTGCTACATCTACTAACACCACCTCTTCTACTAGCACCACAACCAACAGCCGCTCACACACCTCCACAAGCACCAACACATCCACCACTTCCTCCACCACATCCAACCCACCGCCACATTCAACAGCATCACATTCTACACCACCTTTTTTTTGTTTGGTGATCTCCTTTTTAGGTTCCTTTGTGTCCTTTTCTTTTTTTTTTTGGGGGGGGGGTAGTTCCCGAGAGCTGGCCTAATGGCGCTGGTTACTTGAAACTTGCGACCGAAGGCTGGTGACCGGGCTGTCCTTTGTTAGGTTAGTGGTGTCCTTTTTTTTGGTGGGTGTGTCCTTTAATTTTTTTTGGTGACAGGGAACCGGCGACCGGAAGATTGTGATTTGGCACTGGCAACCGGAAGCTGGTGACTGGGAACTAGCGACCGGAAGCTGGTGACTGGAAACTGTTGACCGGAAGCTGGTGATTAGGAGCTAGCACAGGGATGTCCTTTTTTATTTTTTGGGATTTCTTTTTTAGGTTAGGGGAGTCCTTTGTTACTACTACATCTACAACCACCATCTCTTCTACTACCACTATCTCTTCTACTACCACCACAACCAACAGCAGCCCAAACACCTCCAAAAGCTCCAACGCCTACACCACTTCCTCGACAACATCCGCCCCACCACCACATCCAACAGCATCACATTCTACACCACTTTTTGGGGGGAGGGGGTGGATTCCCTTTTTAGTTTGCTATTTTTCTTTTTTTTGGAAGGTGGGGTGGGTAGTGCCCGCGAGCTGGCATACGGGCGCTGGTGACTGGGAACTGGCGACCGGAAGCTGGTGACCGGAAACGGGCGACCGGAGCCTGGTGACCGGGCTGTCCTTTGTTAGGTTATTGGTGTCCTTTTTTTGGTGGGTGTGTCCTTTAATTTTTACTGGTGACAGGGAACCGGCGACCTGAAGATTGTGATTGGGCACTGGCAACCGGAAGCTGGTGACTGGGAACTAGCTACCGGAAGCTGGTGACTGGAAACTAAAGACCGGAAGCTGGTGATTAGGAGCTAGCACAGGGATGTCCTTTTTTATTTTTTGGGATTCCTTTTTTAATTTTGGGGTGTCCTTTGTTACTGCTACATCTACAACCACCATCTCTTCTACTACCACTATCTCTTCTACTACCACCACAACCAACAGCAGCGCAAACACCTCCAAAAGCACCAACACCTACACCACTTCCTCTACAACATCCGCCCCACCACCACATCCAATATCATAACATTCTACACATCTTTTGTGGGTGGGTGGATTCCCTTTTTAGTTTGCTATTTTTCTTTTTTATAGAAGGGAGGGTGGGTAGTGCCCGCGAGCTGGCATACGGCGCTGGTGACTGGGAACTGGCGACCGGAAGCTGGTGACTGGAAACTGGCGACCGGAGCCTGGTGACCGGGCTGTCCTTTGTTAGGTTATTGGTGTCCTTTTTTTTTGGTTGGGGGTGTCCTTTAATTAATACTGGTGTCAGGGAACCGGTGACTGGAAGATGGTTACTAGGCACTGGCGACCGGAAGCTGGTGACTGGAAACTAGCCACCGGAAGCTGGTGACTGGAAACTGTTGACTGGAAGCTGGTTATTGGGAGCTAGCTTAGGGATGTCCTTTTTTATGTTTGGGGATTCCTTTTTTAGGTTGGGGTGGTCCTTTGTTACTGCTACATCTACTACCACCACCTCTTCTACTAACACCACATCTTCTACTACCACCACAACAAACAGCAGCCCAAACACCTCCAAAAGCACCAACACCTTCAACACTTCCTCCACCACATGAACCCCACCACCACATCTAACTGCATCACATTTTACACCACTTTTTTTGGGTGAAGGGATTCCCTTTTTAGTTTGCTAAGTGTCCTTTTTATGGAAGGGGGGTGGGTAGTGCCCGGGAGTTGGCATACGGGTGCTTGTGACTGGGAACTGGTGACCGGAAGCTGGTGACTGGAAACTGGCGACCGGAGCCTGGTGACCGGGCAGTCCTTTGTTAGGTTATTGGTTGGGGTGTCCAACACCTCCACCACTTCCACCACAACCTCCACCCCAAACACTATTTCACCTCCACCATTACCTACATCACCATCAACTCCACCACATCTCTACGAACACCCCCAGCATCTCCACCACCACCAGCACCTCCACCACCTTCACCACCACCACCAAAACCACCTCTACCACCATACCACCTCATCCATTACCTGCATCACCTACATCACCACCAACTCCACAAACACCTCCACCAACACCTCCATCTACACATTTACAAACACCTGCAGAACACCTTAGAGAGAAAGTCCGCACTTGGAGCTGAAGAAAGCACTTGGAGTGGAAAGACAGCATTTTGAGATGACGGCACTAGAAGCTGATGACGGCAGTGTAAGCTGACGACTGCACCAGGACAGAGAAGCGGCACGGACGTAGGTGTAAATATGTTATTTTTAATTGGTTTAAGTTTGTGTCTTATTCTTTGCTGATTGGTACATGGTTGTGGGTTTTTCCTAAGCTTATAAGTGTAGTTATTTGTATTATTTTATTGCTAATTGGTATAAGTATTTGTGGTATACACATGCCAACTAATATGTGTTATTCACATGCTAATAGGAGTGGCACCAGGAAGAATGAGCGGCACCGGACATCACATGGTGTGGACAACGGCATTGGAGTGTACGAAGGCACTTGGAGAGAACGATGGAACTGGGAGTGGACGATGGCACTGGGATGTGAATGGTGCTGGGTTGCCGAGTGGTCTAAACTGAGCAAATCTCAAGTTGATGGTCTCGAGTTCAATCCCCACCAAAGCCCAGTCAAGCAAACACACCACCAGCAGCCCGGGTGGATGGGACTCGTTAACCTTGGACGGCAACTCATCTAAGAGAAGGAAACTCTGAATTCAAACCCGGAGATGGAGTCCCGATAGGCGGATATCATTGATACAATGAAACATTCTGGCAACTCCCGGGTGGATGGGACTCGTTAGCCTTGGACGGTAACTCATCTAAGAGAAGGAAACTCTGAATTCAAACCCGGAGATGGAGTCCCGATAGGCGGATATCATTGATACAATGAAACATTCTGGCAACTCCCGGGTGGATGGGACTCGTTAGCCTTGGACGGTAACTCATCTAAGAGAAGGCAAACTTTGAATTCAAACCAGGAGCCAGAATGATCAATAAATTGATCGTGGGCCCTCAAACATAAGAAGAAGAAGAAGACACTGGGAGTGGATGATGGCACTGGTAACGGATAATGGGACTGGGAGTGGACAATGTCACTGGAAGAGAACTATGGCACTAGATGAGAAACAAGGAATCGGAACAGATGAGTTGCACAGAAGCGTTACCGAATTAGGTGTGTCTGTTTATTATATCTATGTTTATTGGCATATAATTGTGTGTTATTCCATGCTAATTGGTACATGAATGTTATTCCAATGCTAATCGGCATATGTAAGTGTGTTTTTACCACACTAATATGTGTATGTTTGTGTATTATTGCATTGCTTATTAGTATATTTTTTGTTTATGAATATATTTATTTCAATGTTAATGGTATATGTTTGTATGTTATACAATGCTAATTAGTTTATGAATGTGTTATTCCCATACCCATTCTTATAAGTTAATTTATGTTTATTAATCCTATGCTAATTGGTATATTTATATGTGTTATTTCCATGCTATTTAATATGTGTGTTATTTCCATTTTAATTTGTATATGTGTGTACTTGCATGCTAATTGGCATTATGTGTTAATTTCTATGATAATTGATATATGAGCATGTTATTTTGGGGCTATATGTTATATATGTGTTATAGAAATATTAGTGGTATATGTGTTTTATTTTAAAAAATGGTCTATGGTTTATTATTTCAATGCTAATTTGCTCTTATGTGTTATTTTCCATGCTAATTGGTATATCTGCATGTTATTTCCATGCCATTTGTTATATGTGTGGTTATTTCTATGTTATTGGTATGAGTGTTTTCTTTCAAAAATTGGTATATGTATGTATTATTTCCATGCTAATTGGTAATTGTTTGTGTTATTTCCATGCTAACTGGATTATGTGCATGTTATTTCCATAACGGATTTACATGTGTGAGTTTTTTCCATGCTAATTGCTATGTATGTATTATTGCCATGCTATTTGTATATGTGTTTGTTATTTGTATGCTAAGTGGTATATGTGTGTTATTTCCATGCTATTTGTATATGTGTTTGTTATTTGTATGCTAAGTGGTATATGTGTGTTATTTCCATGCTATTTGTATATGTGTTTGTTATTTGTATGCTAAGTGGTATATGTGTGTTATTTCCATGCTATTTGTATATGTGTTTGTTATTTGTATGCTAGGTGGTATATGTGTGTTATTTCCATGCTATTTGTATATGTGTTTGTTATTTGTATGCTAAGTGGTATATGTGTGTTATTTCCATGCTATTTGTATATGTGTTTGTTATTTGTATGCTAAGTGGTATATGTGTGTTATTTCCATGCTATTTGTATATGTGTTTGTTATTTGTATGCTAAGTGGTATATGTGTGTTATTTCCATGCTAATTGGTATATATGTGTATTATTTTTATGCTATCTGTATATGTGTGTGTTATTTCTATGCCAATGAGTCTATGATTGTGTGTTATTTCCATGCCAATTAGTATATGTATTGTGTTTGTCTTATCATTGTCAGTCATTGTCACCAGTTTAATTAATGGGATGTACATTTCACCAATATTTTGATTTGATTTTTCTGTTTAATAAACGCCATTTTCTGAGGCCTTTTCCAAATCTAAAATTTTGGTTTCATTTGTTTCGTCATGTCCAGATGTGGCTGAATTAATAAGTGGCAGTTGATTAAATGGGAAAGTTGAGTCAACTGTTGTGGTTGTAATGTTAAGATAATATTAACAAAGAGTCGTCTGCACTCTCCACAAGGTTGTTCAATAACTGATATTTTATATTGCATTTCGACGGATGCTCGCAAAAAGTCTCCATTGTAAAGTCAATATCTTTGCAATCTTGTTAAAAAAAGGAAAATAATTTTGTATAGATATCGTGATGGAGACACGGATTAATTGCCATTGTGATTCTGCGGTCTCGAAATATCTCCTATAAATACTGTTGTATTCACACAATATGTCAACGTTCAAATCTGGGACATGACAGTTCCTAAACTTTAAAAAGGCTTTTATTGGTAACTTTCCATGTAGCAAACCATCTCATTCAAAGTTAACAAAACCACGAACTTGAACAAATTATGTCTACGTTTGATAACAGAAAAAACTCTCTTATTTATTTTAAAGAAATTAAGAGATTTTGTAAATATTGTTTATTAAAAAAAAAGAATAATGTTGTTTCAAGTCTCAGCTGGCAATTTCATCCAAAATATATTTATATTATATAACATAATATATAAAGTTACTGTAAGAGAGATGGAAGTAACTGTAAGAGAGATCTAAGTAACTGTAAGAGAGATGGAAGTAACTGTAAGAGAGATCTAAGTAACTGTAAGAGAGATGGAAGTAACTGTAAGAGAGATGGAAGTAACTGTAAGAGAGATGGAAGTAACTGTAAGAGAGATCTAAGTAACTGTAAGAGAGATGGAAGTAACTGTAAGAGAGATGGAAGTAACTGTAAGAGAGATGGAAGTAACTGTAAGAGAGATCTAAGTAACTGTAAGAGAGATCTAAGTAACTGTAAGAGAGATCTAAGTAACTGTAAGAGAGATCTAAGTAACTGTAAGAGAGATCTAAGTAACTGTAAGAGAGATCTAAGTAACTGTAAGAGAGATCTAAGTAACTGTAAGAGAGATGAAAGTAACTGTAAGAGAGATGGAAGTAACTGTAAGAGAGATGAAAGTAACTGTAAGAGAGATGAAAGTAACTGTAAGAGAGATGAAAGTAACTGTAAGAGAGATGAAAGTAACTGTAAGAGAGATGGAAGTAACTGTAAGAGAGATGGAAGTAACTGTAAGAGAGATGGAAGTAACTGTAAGAGAGATGGAAGTAACTGTAAGAGAGATAGGCTGGAGATAAAAAGATTAAAATTATTTATATACGTTAATTTAAAAAAAAAATATTATGTTAGCTCTTATAGAGTGGGCTTCCAAAAAATTAGATTCTCCCCCCCCCCCTTTCCCTGTCTGACCATCTTAGGAAGTACTATGAAAATGGCGGTAATGACAAAAGGTCAATGTAACACAATAATGACAGGTGACTTGGCAGATAAATAAAAGAATTTTAAAACTGAAACAACTGAAATTAGATGTGTAATTTACAATATACAACAAATTACAATGATACACAGTACAACAATAATATTCCATAATGCGTGGTACAACAAATTACCGTACACGTCTAATGTAAGAGTATATTCCATGCAAAAACGTCTTTAACGGAAACTTTACGTCCAGTGCTAACTGATCAGAGACAATAGATTATCCGAACCAATCCTGGTACCAGTTATTTTGGATAAACGGATACATATTTGACACATATCTTACCGTTTAATCCAACCGAAAAAAAATCTAGCCGTTGACTTCTAGTTGTCAAGAAATCATAACATCTTACCTCCTTTGTTTGCGCTGGGTATATTGCCACACACGTCTTGGATGCACAGCCTCCACAGTCCTATACTTTATGTTTCAAGTGGATGGTTGGCATCTGACGCCGATGCCGAGGGTGGCCAGTCCGACCGGGTAGCTGGACGTTATGCCGCCGGGAAGTAGCCTTTGATGAAAGATGGAGAGAAATAACCGACTTTAGTGAACGAGTCCAGAGGGGTTGTCGTCTTCCTCGTTATCAATGTCTTACCGTCCTCGTGTTTGATGAACGCTTTCCAAGGGTAAAATAACTGCAATTTTGTAAAATGCAACCACGTTTCGAAGGTTGCATGACTAGCGTTAGTTCCAGACATACGACGGGGATTTCATTATTTTATAGGGAGTTGAGGATCACCTCTTTCAAAGCCCCTTCCCCCAACAACCTACACCAACAACTCCACACCAGATAACAAAGTTTGCATTTGTGTCAACTGTTCAACTGGTTGCGACACGCAGTAACTACGACCCTTCTAAAACACAAACATATGTAGTGGTTGCGACACGCAGTAACTACGACCCTTCTAAAACACAAACATATCTAGTCGAAAACAAAAAGTGTTATTCAAGTTGGGGGAGTAAGGGTATTCCAGGGAGTAGGGGTATTACAGGGAGTAGTGGTATTCCAGGGAGTAGGGGTATTACAGGGAGTAGGGGTATTTCAGTGAGTAGTGGTATTCAGTGGAGTGGTGGTTATTCAAGGAAAGTGGTGGAATGTTAAAAAATCGTTGTTTTTTTATCCCACTAAAAAATCCCGCAACTATATTTAAGTGCCATATACCGTGACAAATAACACTACGACGAGGGGGAGAGGGGTTCATCCTTATGGTGGAAACACATATTTTAACAGTTCACATCCTTGTCGAAGTTGTTACAGAGCATAAAAGTTTGTTACTGTTGCTCATGGTGATGCCATTTAATTAATGCGGCACTTCTAAAAGGTTGAGATACATTAAAATTAAAGACTTGTTTTAAGTCTTAAGTCCTTGCATTCCTTATCCGACCGTGCGCCTTGTTACAATGCCGTAGCTTGGGTGGACAGTAACAACTACATAAGTATATTCAAAGTGTGAAAGCAACCAGTGTTGCATCTGAATAATCGTAACATTTCCTATTAATCGGCCCTTTGCGACGGATTAATCAGCCGATCACCCTAATCAATATGTTATAAATGTGTCGGCTTTAAATTTAATACATTTTTGAGGAATATGTGTGCTTTTATGGGATTTCATCAAATATGTGCCAAAATAGAAGTGAAAGAATAAATGCCTACCGTTATGTCTTCTTCCTGCCATCTATACTCCCTCCCACAATAGTGGTTGTAATTTCTGTTATGTCGCCCGTGATTACAAAATGACATGGACAGCATTTCACGGGCTGTCAAAGTTGTAGTAGCTTGAAATGAGGTCACCAGCACTTGCAATGTAATGCCTAACAATGTGTCTTAAGTTCCCCATGTTTGAAATAAGACATTACTAATTATCGCTCGCCAAACATTGGCGACAGCAATGCGTGAACTTCCCATCTACTAAAGTTACTTGACAAAACATGAACTCAAGTAAATACATTTAAGAATCCCAAACCCTTCCCCCATGCTACGTCACTGCACCCTTTTTATTTCACGCCCATGAACTATATTAATATTCTGATGTCCCAAACACTTTTAAAATAAATATTTACTACAACATTTTTAAATTGAGACGGTTTCTTTTTCCGAAAAGAAAATATTACGCACCCAAACGCAGTTTAATTAACCTTTTAAATTGATACAAAGTCTTTAAAATCAATTAGAAGAAATAAAAACTGTATTAACTTATAGCACGACAATTGAAAAAGTAAATTCCTCGAAAGAAAATACAAATATTATTATACACGCACACACAAAGAAGATAAATATGTTTCATGTCAAGGGTAATAAGCAATAAAAGGAATTGATTATACACAACTCAACGTTGCCGTCCACAGCGCTCCTGCATTCGCTCTCATACCCCCCCCCTTCCCGCATCACCCCCCCCCCCAAACTCATAATCCCTATTTTCGTGTTGCATTACGGTTGCATTGAGAAGTAATGACACATGCCGGGGTGAAGGTGTGCTGGTACATAAGTGACCACACAATTCTTTTTTGGCAATTTCGCGTTGCGTATAATTTTTTCGTCAGTTATGTTGGTGTAGCTAAATGTTCTATGGCTCTCAGCAAAAGGACTTAATTTGGTGTATCTATATTTTATATGGCTCTCAGCACAAGAACCTAATTTGGTGTAGCTAAATGTTCTATGGCTCTCAGTAAAAGGACTTAAGTTGGTGTCGCTATATTTTCTATAGCTCTCAGCACAAGGACCTAATTTGGTGTAGCTATATTTTATAAGACTCTTATTTGGTGTAGCTATATTTTATATGGCTCTCATCACAAACACCTAATTTGGTGTAGCTATAATTTATATTGCTCTCAGCAAAAGTGACCTAACTGATGTAGCTAAATTTTATATGGCTCTCCGCACAATGACCTAATTTGGTGTCGCTATATTTTCTATGGCTCTCAGCGAAAGGGACCTAACTGGTGTAGCTAAATTTTATATGGCTCTCAGCACAGGGGACCTAACTGGTGCAGCTATATTTTCTATGGCCCTTAGCACAGAGGACCTAACTGTAACTGGTATAGCTAAATTGCTACTTCATAACTGTAGAGTATATGTGTTTTCCGATTGTCTTAAGCGACCCTCAAAAAGGTCGCGACCCACATGTTGAGAACCGATGATCTAGAGGGTTAAGAGACTGAAATTTTCTATTTTAAAATATATTCGTTTCAACAGAATAGTTGTTATATAATCGTGGATCTTGGAGAGGAGAGGGGAAGGGATGAAAGAATTTACCTTTCTGCTGTAGGTCGCGCTCTGTCATGCTGAAAATGTCACACTGAAAAGGTCACGCTGAACAGATCACGCTTTAACTCGCTCAATAGGTCACGCTTGTTTGGCCAAACATAGAATCGACATGTAGCTTAAAATAACAGAATGGTGTTGGCTCGGTTGTTCCAACATTTAAAAAAATGTAAATCCTTTACATTAATTTCGCTTTCTTTCGTGTGTTCTTGGCAAAAATCGTTGGGAGGCTCATTGACCCACTTCCCATTATCCTATCGAGCTGAGACTTGGCCACAAAGAGTCGTTGCCGATGACAACACATTCTGATAAATCCACATGTTTTATATTATTAGTACTGAGACAAAAAAAGTCTGTCGCACAGCGAGCTTCATGCGTGACGTCACAACTCTAGTATATTGTTTGAGTTATTTTTCTTTATGGGAGGCGACTATTATATCAATCAATAAAGAGACGCAGGTATGGCGTAGGACTGTCTGTGGGACTGTTGTTTTAACGTCAGGAAGGTAGGGTGTAGGACTGTCTGTGGGACTGTTGTTTTAAAGTCAGGCAGGTACGGCGTAGGACTGTCTGTGGGACTGTTGTTTTAACGTCAGGAAGGTAGGGCGTAGGACTGTCTGTGGGACTGTTGTTTTAACGTCAGGAAGGTAGGGTGTAGAACTGTCTGTGGGACTGTTGTTTTAACGTCAGGAAGGTAGGGTGTAGGACTGTCTGTGGGACTGTTGTTTTAAAGTCAGGCAGGTACGGCGTAGGACTGTCTGTGGGACTGTTGTTTTAACGTCAGGAAGGTAGGGCGTAGGACTGTCTGTGGGACTGTTGTTTTAACGTCAGGAAGGTAGGGTGTAGAACTGTCTGTGGGACTGTTGTTTTAAAGACTGGCAGGTTGGGTGTAGAACAGTTTGTTTGTACGCCTGTTGTTTAAAAGCCGGCAGGTAGGGTGTAGAGCTGTCTGTATGCGTAAATTTAAAGGATTTTATATATTATAAAAAATGAGAAGTTTTTTTGTTTTTTTTTTTGGTAGCACTTGGACACACCGGGTATTGTCTCAAAATACCCGTACCCGTTGTAAAAACTGCATCCGGTCAATGTCTAGTATAATATAATTGGGTAATTATACGCAATCCGCACCATGTTGAGTTTCTGTGTAGGAATCTCTTCCCTTTGTTTATTCGTGGAGATTTATCGTTTCTATTTTTAATATTAATACGCCGATGTTTTATTTTTGATTAATGAATTGTTTAATTCAAGTTTGGAAGTTAAAAGATACACTACCTAGTGGCGTAGCTAATATCAAAGCTAAAAAGATACACTACCTAGTGGCGTAGCTAATATCAAAGCTAAAAAGATACACTACCTAGTGGCGTAGCTAATATCAAAGCTAAAAGATACACTACCTAGTGGCGTAGCTAATATCAAAGCTAAAAAGATACACTACCTAGTGGCGTAGCTAATATCAAAGCTAAAAGATACACTACCTAGTGGCGTAGCTAATATCAAAGCTGAAAGATACACTACCTAGTGGCGTAGCTAATATCAAAGCTAAAAAGATACACTACCTAGTGGCGTAGCTAATATCAAAGCTAAAAGATACACTACCTAGTGGCGTAGCTAATATCAAAGCTAAAAGATACACTACCTAGTGGCGTAGCTAATATCAAAGCTAAAAGATACACTACCTAGTGGCGTAGCTAATATCAAAGCTAAAAGATACACTACCTAGTGGCGTAGCTAATATCAAAGCTAAAAGATACACTACCTAGTGGCGTAGCTAATATCAAAGCTAAAAGATACACTACCTAGTGGCGTAGCTAATATCAAAGCTAAAAGATACACTACCTAGTGGCGTAGCTAATATCAAAGCTAAAAGATACACTACCTAGTGGCGTAGCTAATATCAAAGCTAAAAGATACACTACCTAGTGGTGTAGCTAGAGCTACCCTAGTCTTGCCAAAATTTATGCCACAATGCATTGAAAGATATAAACTCTACATTTATCATAAAATCCTGCCTGTCCACATAAAGAAAAGGTGACATCTGGACTGACAACCCAATTATAGGAAAAAATCAACGGAAAAAAGGCACAGCAAAAAACGTCACAGGAAAAATGTCGTTTGGGATTCTCGTTTGGGATTAAATATGTGTTTGTTATTTATATTATATATACACATTATAAAAAACACATTTAATAATATGATTTATTATTACTCAGTTATACACGTGTGTGTGTGTGTCATTTGTATAATGTATAAATATTACAATTACACATTTAATTATATCCTTTATTCAAAATTATTTACATTGTTATATATAAAGCCAATAAACAAAAATATAACAGATTGAACAACAATAAATGGCAGTAAGCTATTGGGTAGAGATTAAACTCTCGTCCAAAAAGGATTGTCATTCGATTCTCGAGTCTGATCTCACCTACACATTTCACACAGTAAAGGAATCTAAGAAATGCAAGGGAAATTGCATTGTAGTACAAGTGTACTGATAACTCTATTCGTACAGAGCATTAATAGCCTCATTGTGGTCGATGAGGCTTTGAGAGAAAGATATAAAAATTCGTTTGTTTCCCAATCTTGTCAGACTTTACTCAAGTGTTCCCCCCCCCCAGCTGCTATACACGCTTGCATACTTGCAATCACACTAAAACTAATTATTGTCACTAAGGGGTTGCGGTCGGACCGAAAGATTTACAAATTCTTTTGTTCCCCAAACTTGTCAGAATTTATTTATGATATGTCATGGCTGAATGTTTCTGTGACTTTTTTCCTGAGAATTGTTTCCTGCTAATTTATTCCTGTGACTTTTTTTCTTTTTTGTGACTTTTTTTCTTTTTTGTGACTTTTTTTATTTTTTGTGACTTTTTTTCTTTTTTGTGACTTTTTTCCTGTTAGTTGTTTTTTTCATATCACTTTTTTATAACAAAATTTGTGACCTTTTTCCGTGACTTTTTTTCCTGTGACTTTTTTTCTGCTCAACGCTTCACTTGAAGAGGCGTAGCTAGAGTGTTTGGCGCCAGGGGACATTGATTCATTCTCACGCCCCCCCCCCCCTCTTTTTTTCCACATCTCTGAAAACCATTCTTTTGATGCATTATATACCATCATACCCCATATTGGCGTCCCCGCTAGTATGGTGCAAGGGTATATCTGTCCCCCTTCCCTCCCCCCCCCCTTAGTTACGCCTTTAGCCACTGTCACTGCCCCCCCTACGAAAAATCCAAAAAGCCCCCCCCCCCCCCCCCCCGCGGAGGAAATTATCTGAAACAACCACATCCCCAAGTGACGCCACTGCTTTGTGATTGTTGCATGGGTATCGTCACGTGACGTCTGGCCGCCTACGGGATGTGTTTGTTTTTGTTTAGGCATCAACAGGTGACATCGGTTATTTGACATCGGCGACCGCCCCTCCTCCACCCCACATTCCCGTCCTACGCCAACTCGTCTACCTGAGACGGACTCGGCAGTGCTATAAATCTTCCCTTCTCAAGCGAATGTGACTTTGTAATAGTGGCGTCTACATGATAAAGGGCGTGGCATTGCTGTAAATCTTCCCTTATCATTCAAGCGAATGTGACTTTGTAATAGTGGCGTCTACATGAGACGGGCGCGGCAGTGCTGTAAATCTTCCCTTCTCAAGCGAATGTGACTTTGTAATAGTTGCGTCTACATGAGACCGGCGCGGCAGTGCTGTAAATCTTCCCTTCTCAAGCGAATGTGACTTTGTAATAGTGGCGTCTACATGAGACCGGCGCGGCAGTGCTTTAAATCTTCCCTTATCATTCAAGCGAATGTGACTTTGTAATAGTGGGGTCCCTTTGTAATAATACGGTTTCACCGACGCTGTGTGCGGTAAGGTGTTGTTTCCCTTTGGTGATTTGTTGAATCACCTTGACAACAGTTGATGCTACTAGACTGTGTCTCTTTCTACTTGATCTTCATTTGCCCAATGTTATAATTTTGTCTAAAAATCATTACCCAAAAAGCCATTCGGTAAAACAATCTTAAATTTATGGAACTGGAAGTTTAGCATCAAATGAAAATAAAAACAACATTTGAAACAACCAGGAACGTATAGTTTTTTTTACAAAACAAGGAACAATGCTAAAATTTAAAGATAATAATGTGTAATATATAAATGAGTACACATGAAGCATACATCAACAATATCTCTTGATATCGGCAACATGGATGCATACATCAACAATAGCTCTTGATATCAGCAACATAGAAACAGGTTAAGTCTTAATAAAGCAAGAATATCTCCTATATCTCTTGTTGAGTATTTTCTGTGGGCATGTCTACAATGAAAACCTCATGATAATATTACCGCAACGCTACCCAAATGCGTGCCTTATCAATGTAAGCTTGGTCGTAAGAAATCTCCCAAACCACACAACATCCTGTAGTATAATTTGAAATGAGTCGATTAAAAGTCAACCCTATCAATCATGTGTTTAAAATGTACATTAACCGCCACATACATACACAACTCACCAGCACATTATTTCCGACTATGTTTCACGATCTGGTACCAGAATCTGTATTAAGTCACAATAAAAACTCGAACATCTGAAAATAAATATGTCAGAATTTCGTGTACCTGTACGTTGTGGCTTTAACTAGGGACAAATGTTTGATCGACCAAGTGAAGATAACAGAATCTTTCCATTGTTGCGTATTACGTTTGGTTCAAGCTATTTCAGAAAATCACAACTCTCATTTGGCTGCTTACGGTTTGCTTAGATTGTTCTTAAAGATCGTTTAGTTTGTTGTTAAAGATCGTTTAGTTTGTTTTTAAAGATCGCTTAGTTTGTTGTTAAAGATCGCTTAGTTTGATGTTAAAGATCGTTTAGTTTGCTCTTAAAGATCGCTTAGTTTGTTTTTAAAGATCGCTTAGTTTGTTTTTAAAGATCGTTTAGTTTGTTCTTAAAGATCGCTTAGTTTGTTTTTAAAGATCGTTTAGTTTGTTGTTAAAGATCGCTTAGTTTGTTGTTAAAGATCGCTTAGTTTGTTGTTAAAGATCGGTTAGTTTGTTCTTAAAGATCGCTTAGTTAGTTCTTAAGGATCACTTAGTTTGTTCTTAAAGATCGCTTAGTTTGTTGTTAAAGATCGCTTAGTTTGTTTTTAAAGATCGTTTAGATTGTTCTTAAAGATCGCTTAGTTTGTTTTTAAAGATCGTTTAGTTTGTTGTTAAAGATCGTTTAGTTAGTTCTTAAAGATCGCTTAGTTTGTTGTTAAAGATCACTTAGTTTGCTCTTAAAGATCGCTTAGTTTGTTCATAAAGAGGTCGTTTAGTTTCTTGCTTAAAATCGTTCAGTTTTTTGTTAAATATCGATTAGCTTATTGTTTAAGATCGATAAGTTTGTTCTTTAAGATCGCTTAATGTGCTCTTAAAGATCGTTTAGTTTATTGTTAAAGATCGCAAAGTTTTGTTGTTAAAGATCGTTTAGTTTGTTGTTCAAGATCGCTTAGAATGTTCTTAAGGATTGTTTAGTTTGTTATTAAAGATCACTTATTTTGTTGTTAAAGATCACTTATTTTGTTGTTAAAGATCGTTAGTTTGTTATTTACGTTTAGTTTGTTGTTAATGATCGCTTAGTTTGTTCTTAAAGATCGCTTAGTTTGTTCTTAAAGATCGTTTAGTTTGTTGTTAAAGATCGCTTAGTATGTTCTTAAAATCGTTAATTTTGTTAAAATATCGCTTAGTTGGTTGTTAAAGATCATTTCGTTTCTTCTTAAATATCGTTTAGTTTGTTGCTTAAAATTGTTAATTTTGTTGTTAAAGATCGATAAATTTGTTATTAAATATCGCTTAGCTTGCTCTTAAAGATCGTTTAGTTTGTTGTTAAAGATCGTTTAGTTTGTTGTTAAAGATCGATTAGTTTGTTGTTAAAGATCGTTAAGTTTGTTGTTAAAGATCGTTTAGTTTGCTTTTAAAGATCTTTAGATTGTTGTTAAAGATTGCTTACTTTGATGTTGAAAATCGCTTAGTTTTTGTAAAAGATCGTTTAGTTTGTTGTTAAAGATCGCTTAGTTTGTTGTTGAAGATAGTTTAGTTTGTTGTTAAAGATCGCTTAGTTTGTTGTTGAAGATCGTTTAGTTTGTTGTTAAAGATCGTTTAGTTTGTTGTTCAAGATCGTTTAGTTTGTTGTTAACATTTTTGACACCCTCTTAACTCGATCCAACTAGGCACTGCGATGTGAGTAGTTTTTATTTTAATTTGATCTATATAAATACTGTATGTATATTTATTTACTGTTAAAATACTGCATTGTACGATTTTGAGACGATATTGTACGATTTTAGAAAGTCGAGGGTAAACAGTTCTGCAATAAACAATATAATCTAGATACAATAATTGAAATTTTTAATTTAAGGCGCATGGCAGCCAGGAGGTCTCCTCACATGTGAAGATCTCCTAGTATTCTAACCATAATATTTAAATCTTATCAAAATGTGTCGTGTTCCATACGTTTTATCAATGAAATTCAAGTACTGTAGGCGAGCCGGATGAAAGAACGACGCGGGCTGGATTCGGCCCGCGGGCCCTAGTTTGGTGACCCCTGTACTAAGAGCTTTTTATGAGATATGTATTTACGTAAACAAAATGCCTGGAGTTTCCATCTATAAAATAATTTATGTATCAGGTAATTGAAACCCTTGTTTGTTAACGAACTAAAATATGATCTGTGAAATCAGTGTAAATTTATGACACACTATTAAAATGTTTTTTAGAAGATAGAAAGTTTTTAAAATTAACTAATTTTCACAAATGTCTCGAGATTTAACAAGAATGTAAACCAATATTGGCTTCAAATTGTTTTTTACTTTAAATTGAAATTGATTTTATGACAACTTTATTTGTGAATTTGCAAACACTTTTTTTTTTCCTTTTCCTAGATACATTGAAAGCATACACACCTTTATTTTCTTGTTCTCATTTCATACACTCCCATTAAATCACAGTTTAGCAATCTTTTAAAAAACATGATGAGTTTAATAAATCAATTCATTTAAAATATAATGAAATATGAACAATCAAAATAAAATGATATCTTTTTTTTAAGTAGGCAAATAAAATTTCGTTGTATTATGATTATTTTTTAAATAAATAGTATCCATTGAGCGGATTCGAAACTCAAAATCGTCTAGTAACAAGGTGGAAATCAAAGTGGACGTAAAGGTGGACGTCGTAAGGCTAAAGACGGAGGAATATTTAATTTTTTTACAAAGTTAGTTAAGCAAAATTTGTGACATAAACCTGCTCGGTAGATTTTAAATTTGCTCCTCATATGTGTTAGCAACATTTTAGTCCATAGGGTAACATGTGGCCCGCGGGCTGCAGGTTGCCCACCTCTGTGATAGCTGGTATTTATGCTCACAACAGTGGTACTAACATGTTTTTTTCCTTCAACCGCCCCCTTAAGACTATATCTCACCCTGTCTGGCAGTGGCGTAGCGAGCTTAACTCGCGCCCGGGGCACAATACCTTTTTAGCGCCCCCCAATACCTTTTTAGCGCCCCCCCCTATTCGAAAACCATACAATATTATAGTAGAATATACCATTTGGCGCCCCATTGTGAGTAGCGCCCGGGGCATGATGCCCCCCCTCACTACACCACTGCTGTCTTGTTAACACTGGACATTAGATTAAACTGATGCTGGCCTCTCAAATTGTCAGCTGACTGATACTTCTCTTTCGTAAAATCAAGGAAGAGTTGTGGAGGTACACTTTCACTGTAGTAGAGGCCATCTAATACTCCAAATCAAGGTAGAATGGAAGATCACGTTTACGGTGGTGGTTGACATCTAATACAACAAATCAAGGTAGAATGGAAGATCACGTTTACTGTGTTGGTTGACATCTAATACTCCAAATCAAGGTAGAATGGAAGATCACGTTTACTGTGATGGTTGACATCTCATACAACAAATCAAGGTAGAATGGAGGAACATATTCAATGTTATGGTGGTCCTCTCACACACAAAAATCAAGGTAGAATGGCGGAGGTACACATTCAAAGGCATTGGGGACCATACACCAAATCAATGTAGAAAGATGATATATAACAGAGTAGGTGACAGTTGGCTCTATTAGAAAAATATCAGGGTAAGTGGTAATTGGCTTTATTAGAAATATAACAGGGTAAGTGGTAATTAGCTTTATTAGAAATATAAAAGGGTAAGTGGTAATTAGCTTTATTAGAAATATAACAGGGTAAGTGGTAATTAGCTTTATTAGAAATATAACAGAGTGTCAGAATTTCAGGATAGTTTTAAATGTAACATACTTTACACAGACCATCAGTAGGCATAGTCATAGTCTCCAGAATCACTAACCCCCCCCCCCTCACAAATATCCCGCAGTGCGTAACTTATCAATGGATGAATCAATAAAATACTGATCTAGACGTTTAAATATCGCCTTTTTGTTCTTACAATTATTATAAACATCCTGACATTTCGCACTGTAACTTTCCATTTAAACTTCCTGACATTTCGCACTGTAACTTTACATTTAAACTTCCTGACATTTCGCACTGTAACTTTCCATTTAAACTTCCTGACATTTCGCACTGTAACTTTCCATTTAAACTTCCTGACATCTCGCACTGTAACTTTCCATTTAAACTTCCTGACATTTCGCACTGTAACTTTCCATTTAAACTTCCTGACATTTCGCACTGTAACTTTCCATTTAAACTTCCTGACATTTCGCACTGTAACTTTCCATTTAAACTTCCTGACATTTCGCACTGTAACTTTCCATTTAAACTTCCTGACATTTCGCACTGTAACTTTCCATTTAAACTTCCTGACATTTCGCACTGTAACTTTCCATTTAAACTTCCTGACATTTCGCACTGTAACTTTCCATTTAAACTTCCTGACATTTCGCACTGTAACTTTACATTTAAACTTCCTGACATTTCGCACTGTAACTTTCCATTTAAACTTCCTGACATTTCGCACTGTAACTTTCCATTTAAACTTCCTGACATTTCGCACTGTAACTTTCCATTTAAACTTCCTGACATCTCGCACTGTAACTTTCCATTTAAACTTCCTGACATTTCGCACTGTAACTTTCCATTTAAACTTCCTGACATCTCGCACTGTAACTTTACATTTAAACTTCCTGACATCTCGCACTGTAACTTTCCATTTAAACTTCCTGACATTTCGCACTGTAACTTTCCATTTAAACTTCCTGACATTTCGAACTGTAACTTTACATTTAAACTTCCTGACATCTCGCACTGTAACTTTACATTTAAGCTTCCTGACATCTCGCACTGTAACTTTACATTTAAACTTCCTGACATCTCGCACTGTAACTTTCCATTTAAACTTCCTGACATTTCGCACTGTAACTTTCCATTTAAACTTCCTGACATCTCGCACAGTAACTTTCCATTTAAACTTCCTGACATCTCGCACTGTAACTTTCCATTTAAACTTCCTGACATTTCGCACTGTAACTTTACATTTAAACTTCCTGACATTTCGCACTGTAACTTTCCATTTAAACTTCCTGACATTTCGCACTGTAACTTTACATTTAAACTTCCTGACATTTCGCACTGTAACTTTCCATTTAAACTTCCTGACATTTCGCACTGTAACTTTACATTTAAACTTCCTGACATTTCGCACTGTAACTTTCCATTTAAACTTCCTGACATTTCGCACTGTAACTTCTCCATTTAAACTTCCTGACATTTCGCACTGTAACTTTACATTTAAACTTCCTGACATTTCGCACTGTAACTTTCCATTTAAACTTCCTGACATTTCGCACTGTAACTTTACATTTAAACTTCCTGACATCTCGCACTGTAACTTTCCATTTAAACTTCCTGACATTTCGCACTGTAACTTTACATTTAAACTTCCTGACATCTCGCACAGTAACTTTCCATTTAAACTTCCTGACATCTCGCACTGTAACTTTCCATTTAAACTTCCTGACATCTCGCACTGTAACTTTCCATTTAAGCTTCCTGACATCTCGCACTGTAACTTTCCATTTAAACTTCCTGACATTTCGCACTGTAACTTTACATTTAAACTTCCTGACATTTCGCACTGTAACTTTCCATTTAAACTTCCTGACATTTCGCACTGTAACTTTACATTTAAACTTCCTGACATTTCGCACTGTAACTTTACATTTAAACTTCCTGACATTTCGCACTGTAACTTTCCATTTAAACTTCCTGACATTTCGCACTGTAACTTTCCATTTAAACTTCCTGACATTTCGCACTGTAACTTTCCATTTAAACTTCCTGACATTTCGCACTGTAACTTTACATTTAAACTTCCTGACATTTCGCACTGTAACTTTCCATTTAAACTTCCTGACATTTCGCACTGTAACTTTCCATTTAAACTTCCTGACATTTCGCACTGTAACTTTACATTTAAACTTCCTGACATATCGCACTGTAACTTTCCATTTAAGCTTCCTGACATCTCGCACTGTAACTTTACATTTAAACTTCCTGACATTTCGCACTGTAACTTTCCATTTAAACTTCCTGACATTTCGCACTGTAACTTTACATTTAAACTTCCTGACATTTCGCACTGTAACTTTACATTTAAACTTCCTGACATTTCGCACTGTAACTTTCCATTTAAACTTCCTGACATTTCGCACTGTAACTTTCCATTTAAACTTCCTGACATTTCGCACTGTAACTTTCCATTTAAACTTCCTGACATTTCGCACTGTAACTTTCCATTTAAACTTCCTGACATTTCGCACTGTAACTTTACATTTAAACTTCCTGACATTTCGCACTGTAACTTTCCATTTAAACTTCCTGACATTTCGCACTGTAACTTTCCATTTAAACTTCCTGACATTTCGCACTGTAACTTTACATTTAAACTTCCTGACATCTCGCACTGTAACTTTCCATTTAAGCTTCCTGACATCTCGCACTGTAACTTTACATTTAAACTTCCTGACATTTCGCACTGTAACTTTCCATTTAAACTTCCTGACATCTCGCACTGTAACTTTACATTTAAACTTCCTGACATCTCGCACTGTAACTTTACATTTAAACTTCCTGACATCTCGCACTGTAACTTTACATTTAAGCTTCCTGACATCTCGCACTGTAACTTTACATTTAAGCTTCCTGACATCTCGCACTGTAACTTTCCATTTAAGCTTCCTGACATCTCGCACTGTAACTTTACATTTAAACTTCCTGACATTTCGCACTGTAACTTTCCATTTAAACTTCCTGACATCTCGCACTGTAACTTTACATTTAAACTTCCTGACATCTCGCACTGTAACTTTACATTTAAACTTCCTGACATCTCGCACTGTAACTTTACATTTAAGCTTCCTGACATCTCGCACTGTAACTTTACATTTAAACTTCCTGACATCTTGCACTGTAACTTTACATTTAAGCTTCCTGACATCTTGCACTGTAACTTTACATTTAAACTTCCTGACATCTCGCACTGTAACTTTACATTTAAACTTCCTGACATCTTGCACTGTAACTTTACATTTAAGCTTCCTGACATTTCGCACTGTAACTTTCCATTTAAACTTCCTGACATTTCGCACTGTAACTTTACATTCAAACTTCCTGACATTTCGCACTGTAACTTTCCATTTAAACTTCCTGACATTTCGCACTGTAACTTTCCATTTAAACTTCCTGACATTTCGCACTGTAACTTTCCATTTAAACTTCCTGACATTTCGCACTGTAACTTTACATTTAAACTTCCTGACATTTCGCACTGTAACTTTACATTTAAACTTCCTGACATTTCGCACTGTAACTTTCCATTTAAACTTCCTGACATTTCGCACTGTAACTTTCCATTTAAACTTCCTGACATTTCGCACTGTAACTTTACATTTAAACTTCCTGACATCTCGCACTGTAACTTTCCATTTAAGCTTCCTGACATCTCGCACTGTAACTTTACATTTAAACTTCCTGACATTTCGCACTGTAACTTTCCATTTAAACTTCCTGACATCTCGCACTGTAACTTTACATTTAAACTTCCTGACATCTCGCACTGTAACTTTACATTTAAACTTCCTGACATCTCGCACTGTAACTTTACATTTAAGCTTCCTGACATCTCGCACTGTAACTTTACATTTAAGCTTCCTGACATCTCGCACTGTAACTTTCCATTTAAGCTTCCTGACATCTCGCACTGTAACTTTACATTTAAACTTCCTGACATTTCGCACTGTAACTTTCCATTTAAACTTCCTGACATCTCGCACTGTAACTTTACATTTAAACTTCCTGACATCTCGCACTGTAACTTTACATTTAAACTTCCTGACATCTCGCACTGTAACTTTACATTTAAGCTTCCTGACATCTCGCACTGTAACTTTACATTTAAACTTCCTGACATCTTGCACTGTAACTTTACATTTAAGCTTCCTGACATCTTGCACTGTAACTTTACATTTAAACTTCCTGACATCTCGCACTGTAACTTTACATTTAAACTTCCTGACATCTCGCACTGTAACTTTACATTTAAACTTCCTGACATCTCGCACTGTAACTTTACATTTAAACTTCCTGACATCTCGCACTGTAACTTTACATTTAAACTTCCTGACATCTCGCACTGTAACTTTACATTTAAACTTCCTGACATTTCGCACTGTAACTTTACATTTAAACTTCCTGACATTTCGCACTGTAACTTTACATTTAAACTTCCTGACATCTCGCACTGTAACTTTACATTTAAACTTCCTGACATTTCGCACTGTAACTTTACATTTAAACTTCCTGACATCTCGCACTGTAACTTTACATTTAAGCTTCCTGACATCTCGCACTGTAACTTTACATTTAAGCTTCCTGACATCTCGCACTGTAACTTTACATTTAAACTTCCTGACATCTCGCACTGTAACTTTCCATTTAAGCTTCCTGACATCTCGCACTGTAACTTTACATTTAAACTTCCTGACATCTCGCACTGTAACTTTACATTTAAACTTCCTGACATCTCGCACTGTAACTTTACATTTAAACTTCCTGACATTTCGCACTGTAACTTTACATTTAAACTTCCTGACATCTCGCACTGTAACTTTACATTTAAACTTCCTGACATCTCGCACTGTAACTTTACATTTAAACTTCCTGACATCTCGCACTGTAACTTTACATTTAAACTTCCTGACATCTCGCACTGTAACTTTACATTTAAACTTCCTGACATTTCGCACTGTAACTTTACATTTAAACTTCCTGACATTTCGCACTGTAACTTTACATTTAAACTTCCTGACATCTCGCACTGTAACTTTACATTTAAACTTCCTGACATTTCGCACTGTAACTTTACATTTAAACTTCCTGACATCTCGCACTGTAACTTTACATTTAAGCTTCCTGACATCTCGCACTGTAACTTTACATTTAAGCTTCCTGACATCTCGCACTGTAACTTTACATTTAAACTTCCTGACATCTCGCACTGTAACTTTCCATTTAAGCTTCCTGACATCTCGCACTGTAACTTTACATTTAAACTTCCTGACATCTCGCACTGTAACTTTACATTTAAACTTCCTGACATCTCGCACTGTAACTTTACATTTAAACTTCCTGACATTTCGCACTGTAACTTTACATTTAAACTTCCTGACATCTCGCACTGTAACTTTACATTTAAACTTCCTGACATCTCGCACTGTAACTTTACATTTAAACTTCCTGACATCTCGCACTGTAACTTTACATTTAAACTTCCTGACATCTCGCACTGTAACTTTACATTTAAACTTCCTGACATCTCGCACTGTAACTTTACATTTAAGCTTCCTGACATCTCGCACTGTAACTTTACATTTAAACTTCCTGACATCTCGCACTGTAACTTTACATTTGCTTCCGTGGAAATCCACTACCTGGATTATTGTTGCGGATTTCTTTTTTCATTAACAATTTCTTAAACAAATTAAAATATAAATATAAACAGTGAAAGGTTGAACATATATTAAAATAATATTTTCCTGATCCTTACAGTCGGAAGAAAATCAAGTATTTATGTGGGCATGAATTTCCCTAACTTGTTACAAGAATGCTGAACTATGCAGAATTATAAATTAAATTAATTTATTCATTAAAGCAAGAAAAACAAACACAAAAATAGTGGGGGGAGGGGAGATAAATAAAAATCCAACTCTTTTCGTACAATTTAAATTAAGTCAAATGACTTCGAGGGAAATGCAACAATAAGGGATTGTTTTAGTGTTCCGACATAAGAGACGCTAAACCTTTAAAAAATGAAATTTAAGTTTACCAAAAGTATGACGATTTACATCCCCTCAAATCTGCAAATATCAAATAGTTCCGCAGTCACGGTTACCATGGAACTTCCAAAACAGTAAAATATCGTTTCAGAACAGCTGGCTACTTCACAATTTCAAAATTGTACAAAACGGTATCGTTATAATAAATAAATAAACATTCTCTATAATGTATACAATGACTAATCGCAGGTCTAAACAAGTAAACGTCCTAAAGGATTTGACTGTAGTTTACATATTTATAGACAGTGCTTTATTAAAATTTTTATATGAAGCTGGTGTAAGGGAGCAGTAATCAATGGCACCAGCCCACGTCACCCGGGCGAAATCTCTAAGCCCAGGGCCATGTTTTGGATATCACCATATAAGAAAATTAATATGGGAAAAGAGAAAAATGCTCTTTGGGAAAAATAGCTTAGCTGGGACTGAACATAAATCCAAAAATTTGATGTGGCACAATGTTTGACCACATCAGCATTACATCAAGCTTGGGAAATTAACTTTTTTTTTTTAAATATATAACTTTACAAAAAGTTATGCTCATACTAAAATTCATTTTCTGTATTTGATACTATGATATGCTATACCATTAATATGTTATAACACATTTTTAACTGTATTTTTCTACTACTTATATTCATAGTAACCCCCTGGTTTACATACATAAAGACTAAGGCATCTAGCCTAAACTTCAGTTTAATTGTCCCAAATTTTCTTTTAAAGCCAAAGCAGACATCTTGTTCCACTATTTAATGAGACGATATTCTAGACTAGACTATAATGAAAGGCAAACACATTGTTTTTCAAAAAACTTTAAGTATTATAAAAAAATTAGGATTTTTCGCAAGTAAAGCAACAATGAAAACATTCCTTGTGTCGTCAACGCTAAAAATCTTTTGGACGGAGAGGTTAGGTGCTGGTCAAATATGTTGCTTATTGGAGCAGTTGGGTGCTGGTGAAATATGTAGCGTAACGGGGGAGTGGAGTGCTGGTCAAATATGTAGCGTATTGGTGGAGTTGGGTGCTATTGAAATATGTAGAGTAACAGACGAGTTGGGTGCTGGTCAAATATGTAGCGTAAAGGAAAAGTGGGGTGCTGGTGAAATAAACGTAACGTGGGAGTGGGAAGCTGGTGAAATATGTGGCGTAAGGGAGGAGTGGGGTGCTGTAAAATATGTAGTGTAACGTTGACCGTACATTGCAACGTCTAAATTTTTAATGAGGGTGTTCCCCCTTAAAGTTGCTTGACATTGTCTTATGTGATAAAAGCCTTATGAACGTACCAGCAGTCAATAATGTCAGGACTTATGAACGTACCAGCAGTCTATAATGTCAGGACTTATGAACGTACCAGCAGTCTATAATGTCAGGACTTATGAACGTACCAGTAGTCTATATGATCAGTGAGTAGCTGGAGTTTATAAGAGCCGAGCGGTCATTGATTTTGCTACCCTTAAATTGGCGAAAAATACAATGTCAACATAATGCATATACAAAATAATCCATATTAAGAACTGAATAAGAAAGAAAATAAGTGCCTCACTCTCCATCCCTCTCCCCTTGCAATAACGATTCACAAAATAGACACTACATTTATTTCAATCAAAGGAAACGTGTTCTTCCACTAAGCCTCCCCCTTCCCCCGGTCCCCGGGCAAATGTTGTTGTATTGTGTGCACTGAGAACGTAAACATTAACATGCCTGAGTTGTGTGTTAGCCAAGAGTTGTACCCCAACCCAACACCCCCCCCCCCCCTCTTAATCCCGGCTTAGAGACCTAATGTGGACTTGAGGTGTGTTAATTGTAATCATATCGAGATTCTTCTCTTAACTGACTGGTCGAATTATCATGGCAGTTTGTGTTTATCTTGTAGTTCTCTTAGCTGTTTGGTTGAGTTTTCATGGCAGTTTGTGTTTCCCTGGTAAGTCAATTCTTTTTTTAAACACTCATCTTGGGTTATAATCAAATTAAGTATAATGATAAGACAAACTGTTTGTCAGAATTTATTAAAATAATAGCATAAATTGTTAATAAATTTAAATGGGAGCTTTGTGGTGTATGTAGGTAATTGGTACAATTTTCAAAATGAAGTTATAGCTTTGAGATTTAGTTTGATTCAATAGGATTTGAAAAATGTAATTCATTGATAACAAATTTATGTTTGTTGGTCGATTCCAAAGAAAGTTATGATTCTATTTTTGTGAATTATTTGGGATAACTAACTAAAACAACAACTGGGAACAGATTTTAGAAAGATTTTTTTAAATAGAGCAGTCAAATGAAGTTATTTAAGGAATCAATGAAGATAACCATTACAAACCATATATATCCGTAATTGTCATAAAATTATCAAAATGACGTCATTTAATGAATTCCGCCCAAAATGACCTCATTTATATTCAAAATGGCCGCCGAATTTCCAGATTTGACTATGTACACAACATGATCAACATGAACGATATTATCCAAAATATAGGGTCATGTATATCTGATTGTTTGTATTGAAAAGATGTACTAAAATAAGTAGCATATTAAAGGATAATCCTTAGAATATTTAATTTATTTGATATCTCCCAGAACAAAATCAAAATCTGATGAAAAATGTACAATATGTACAATATATTATAGGAAGTGTCTATTGGTAGTGTACTAGAGGCTATTGGTAGTTAACTATTGGTAGTCCAGCCAATCAAATCAAACCAAAACTGCAACAATAAAAAAAAACCTTTGAATGACGAGGGCGAAGTAATGCCTCATTCAATTTTTACTAGTTAGTACTTAGTACTAGTGAAAACACCTCAGCTCAGTAATGAATCCTGAAAGTATTTTAGCTCTAAATTGCCATTTTGATACCTTTAAAGACTATTAAATACATGAATATGAACTGTTTCACTGCTTTGTGTTATTTGATTCTTACAATACATCAGCTCTGTAGGAGCTAGAAAGAAAGGTGTTCTAGACTTAGACACTTACAAATGGACTACGATGAGTCGATTGTTTTGTCACGTGATACGTGTAAAAACAAGTAAGACTTCCGGGAGCCTGTCTGCAACACACTAGTCGCTCACAAATTTTTCTTCCAACAACTTTCTTCCTTTAATCATAACTGAATTATAATTATTGTCACATTTATGAATGTCATTTAAAGAAACGCGTGTATTCAAGAATATTTTGAAAAGTAAAATTTTTAATTAACACTGGGGAAGCGCTGATGGAGACAAACATTTTACTTTAAAATTAATGATAATGGCTGATCAGCTGTTATCTGTTGTTATGTGTTGTTATGTGTAGCAGAAAGCCTACCAATGGCTGGTACATATCACGTGACAAAACAAGGAAGTGACTCATCGTAGTCCATTGTTCTGTGGCCATAACGCCTAAAGTTAAACCCACACCATTACCATGTAATCTACATAGTTTAATTTTAATGAGATGGAAATACAATATCTAGTTCTGCCCTCTAATAATAGGATCTAGATAGATCATTATTATGTAATAATACTTGGAAAAAAAAGGGTGGGGGGGTCAGTCTGAAAAAATTATACCCAGCTTTTTCGTTGCCAAAGTAAAACATGTTGATTTGAAAATAAATCCAGCTCATAAATACCATATACAAAGTATGAAGGTTTAAAAAAAAAATTGTTATGGGAACGTTAGTTAAATGAAATGGTATATAATTTATAAGATACGATGATGACAACAGACCCTTTGGCCGATCTCTTTTTGGGAACATGTTCACGTGACAAACACCCCTCAATGTTATTGATTTTCTGTTGGGAGATAGGCCTACTGAGTATTATTTACACAATTTAGCATTCGTTAACTGTTAACTAATAAAAGCATTGCTATTTTTATGGACAATTAAAAAAATTCTTTGTGTAAATTGCTAATCTAACAAAATAATTAAACGTCTAGGAATCGTCATTCACTAACTTACTTATACTATTTATTTTTTAATGCAATGCAGAATTTATGTCTTTAACAGCACATAATCCGATGAAAACATAAGCCATGATACATAAAATATAAACAAACAGATAAAAATAAGTGTAGTTTGCATTGTCATTGAAAATCCGATTTAGAGTCAATTTATGAGAATAGACACGAAATAAAGTTTGAAGTGCACCTCGACCAGATGTCGGAAACAAAGACCTAATTAATAAGAGTGATTTCAGTATTTTTAGTGATGTATTTTTTTTTTAAAAGTCCCAACAATACTTTGTCAACACTGCACTACATCAATCTATCACTAATTAGTATTATTATTAGTTTTTGATAGTAAACTACTACTACTAATAGTAGAGTACCAATAGCTCTCTAGAAGCTATTGGTACTTAACTACCAATAGCAGTAGCCTATATTATAATAGAGGCTTGAGGTTTCTTTCAATTCTTTATTCTTTTTGCTAAGTGCAGCTTTAGCCTACAAATTGCAAACATGATTAACATTAGAAAGTCATGGTCCTTAAAATAAAATAAAACAAAGTATTTTTTTGTGTTTGAAGTATTTCAAAATACAAATTCATACTAAATAAATATATATTATAAATCTATTATGAATATAAAACACATTGTTATTCATATTTTATAATCTGGTAGCTTTTATGGTTAGACCAAACTCCTCAATAATCCTATTATACAGGAGTGGAAGTGTCACTATTTAGTAAACAGATTACATAAGATTTAAAAATGATTTGCTAAGGTAGACAGGAGGAACTTTCTACAATCTGGAAAATGGTATCGAGAGAGGAAATACCCATGTAATGACTGTTTTGAAAATTTAATAAAATTGTTGGGGTAGGTTGGAGGCAATTTTTATTTGCCCATTATTGCAGATAATTGGATGGAACGTTAGACATTCATATAATCAGTTGTTATTTCCATTCTAATAGGTGCGGCACGTATGAACCAGTGGCACAGACAGCGAAGCGGCACGGATGAGACAGTGGAACAGACTGCGAAGCGGCATGGACTGATTCATGAGAGGAGGTACCACCACCCAACCACCCCTGCACTACATCCACAACCTTCCCCACAACCACCACATCCAACACCTACTCCACGACAACCCCAACCACCACATCCACCACCACCACAACCACCACATCAAACTCCACTACCATCTACACCACAACCACATCCTCCATCATCACTTCCCCACCACCTCCATCACCACCACGTCCACCACCACCTCCACAACCTCCACCAACACCACATCCACAACCAACCCCACAACCAACCCCACAACCACCTCCACCACCATCCCCAACACCTCTACCACCACCAACACGACCTCCACTACCACATCCACCACCATCCCCACCACCAACTCCACCACCACTTCAAAATCCACCACCATGTCCACCACAACCACCACCTCCATCACCACAACCACCACCTCCATCATCACATCCCCACGAACAACTCCACCACAAACAGCACCACCACCCACACCACCACCACCTCCACCACCACATCCACCAACACCTCCACCAACACCTCCACCACCTCCACCAGAAAATCCACCAGCACCTCCAAAACCAGCCTCACCACCAGCACCTCAAACACCACATCCAACAGCACCTCCACCACCACCTCCACCATCACCACCACACACGCCACTACCACCACCAACTCCACCAACATCCCCAACACCACCTCCACCACCACCTCAATCTCCACCACATCCAACACCACCTCCACAACAACACCAGCACTCCCTACCACCACCTCCGCAACCTTCAGCACCAACTCCACCACCAACCCAACCACCACATCCAACTCCAACAATACCTCCAACACCACCTCCACAACCACCATCACTTGTCAACAAACACCTCCACCACCACCTTCACACCACTTCACAATCACCTCCACAAACACAATCACTTCCCCAGCAACACCTCCACCAACACTTCCAACCCCACCTCACTATAACCTCCACAACAAACATCACTTCCCCACCACCTCCACTATCACTTCCCCACCAACACCCCCACCACCAAATCCACCATCACCTCCTCCAACATCTCCACCCCCACGTCACCACCACCTCCACTCCCACGTCACCATCACCTCCACTCCCACGTCACCATCACTTCCACCCATACCTCACCATTACATCCACAACAACCATCATTTTCCCACCACCACTTCCACCACCACTTCCATCACCGCCAACACCTCCACATCAAAATCACTTCAACAACCACCATCACGTCACCACCACCACCTACACCACCACCACCTACACATCCGCCACCACTTCCACCACCACCACCAATCACTTCCCCAACACCTCCACCAGCACATCCACCACAACCTCCAAAACCTCACCATCACCTCCACAACCACCATCACTTCCCCACCACCTCCACCACCACATCCCACCCCACCACCACCAACCCCACCACCACCTCCACCACCACATCCACTTCCAGCACTTCATCCACCCACACCTCCAAAACCACCACTAACCGCACCACCACTTCCTCCACCACCTCACCATCATTTCCACAACCACCATAACTTCCCCAACACCTCCACCACCACCTCTACCATCACCTCCACCATCACCTCACCATCACATCCACAACCACCATCACTTCCCCACCACCACCCCCACCTCCATAACCAACTCCACCACCAACTCCACCACTACTTCCACCACCACCTCCACCACCACCTCCACCACCACACCATCACCCCCACCACCTCCAACCCCACATCACCTCCACAACCACATCCACCACCACCTCCAGCACCACCTCCACCATCATCTCCACCAACACCTCCACAACCACCATCACGTCCACACCATCACCACTACCACCATCCACCACCACCTCCAACATCCACATCCGACACTACCACCACCTCCAACACCACCAACTCCACAACCACCTACACCACCACCCCATCACCACTACCACCGCCACTTCCAACCTCACATCACCTCCACCACCACCTCCACCACCATATCCACCACCACCTCACCATCACCTCCACAACAACCATCACTTCCTCACCACCTACTCCACCACCACTCCAACCAACACCTCCACTACCACCACCACCGAATCCACCACTACCTCCACCACCACCTCCACAACAACCCCCACCTCCACCACCACCTCATACTCCACCACATCCACCCCCACCTCACCATCACCTCCACAACCACCCTCACTTCCCCTGACTCCCCCACCGTCACCTCCACCACAACCTCAACCACTACATCCACCATAACCTCACCATCACCTCCACAACCACCATCACTTCCCCACCAACACCTCCACATCCACCGCCACATCACCATCACTTCCACCCCACCACACCATCACCTCCACAACCAGCATCATTTCCTCACCACCACCTCCACAACCACTTCTACCTCTTCTACCACCACAACCTCAACCACTACATCCACCATAACCTCACCATCACCTCCACAACCACCATCACTTCCCCACCAACACCTCCACATCCACCGCCACATCACCATCACTTCCACCCCACCACACCATCACCTCCACAACCAGCATCATTTCCTCACCACCACCTCCACAACCACTTCTACCTCTTCTACCACCTCCACCTCCACCACCACCACCACCATCACCACTTCCTACCCCACATCACCATCGACTCCACAACCACGATCACATCCACCAGTACCTCCACCTTAACTCCACAAACACCATCACTTCCCTACCATCACCACCACCATCCCACCATCACCACCACCTCCACCACCACATCACCATCACAACAACCATCATTTCCAAAAACCACCACCTATACCACCACATCCACAACCTCCACCATCACCTCCACCACCACCTCCACAACCACCTCCACAACCACGTCCACCACCATCACTACCACCCCAAACAACACCTCAAACAACATCTCCACCAACACCTCAACCACCACCTACACCTCCACCACCACGTCCACAACCACCTCCACCAACACCTCCACTACATCCATCACAAGCACATCCACCTCACTACTTCCCCCACCACCAGATCCACTAACAAAACATCCACAACCACCAACACCTACAACAACTCCACATCTACTAACACCACCACAACCACCACCACCTATTTGTAAGGTTGGGGGTATCCTTCTTCGGTTGAAGGTATATTTGTTAGGTTGGGGGTATCCTTGTTAGGTTGGGGTGTCTTTTTTAGGTTGGGTGGTGACAGAAGCTGCTTCTCGGGAGCTGGAAAACCGGGTTGCTGGCAACCAAAGAAGTGGCGATCGGGGTTTCTTTTTTTCATTTAGGGATTCCTCTTTTAGGGTTGGTGGTGTAATTTTTTATGCTGGGTGTGGCGCCCGGGAGCTGGCAAACGAGATCTAGCGACCCAGAGCTAGCAATCGGAAGCTGGTGACCGGGCTGTCCTTTGTTAGGTTTGGAGTGCCCTTTGTTAGGCTGGGGGTGTCCTTTTTCTTTTCGGAGTCGCGTCCGAGAGCTGGCAAACGAGAGCTAGTGATCCGGAACTAGCGATCGGGAGCTGGTGACCGGGCTGTCCTTTTTAGGTTTGGAGTGTCCCTTTGTAAGTTGGGGTTGTCCTTTTTAAGTGGGGGGTGGCGCCCGGGAGCTGGCAAAAGGTAACCGGTGATCCGGAGCTGGCGACCGGTAGCTGGTGACCGGACTGCCCTTTGTTAGGTTTGGGGTGTCCTTTTTTAGGGTAGGGTGTTCCTTCTACTACCACAACCTCTCCTACTACCACAGCCACTTCTATTACCACCACCTCTTTTACTACCTCCGCCACTTACACCACCACCTCCACAACCTTCATCACTTCCGCACCAACACCTCCAAAACCACGTCCACAACATGCATAACTTCCCCACAAAAACCTCCACCACAATCACCACCAAAGCCACCTCCACCACCCACACCACCTCCACATCCACCCCCATCCCCACCAACACAACCACCTACACCACCACCACAACCACCTCAACCACCAACTCAACCACCACCTCAATCACCACCATCACCACATCCTCCACCATCTCCACCACCACATCAACCTCCACAATCATCTCCACCATCATAACGTACCCACCAACACCTCCACAAACTCAACCACCACCTCCATCACCGTCCCCACCACCACCTCCACGACCACCCTACCACTACCTCCACCACCACGTCAACCTCCATCACCGTCTCCCACCACCACCACCTCCAGCACCACCTGCTCCAACAACTCCACCACCACCTCCACCCCAAAAATCCACCTCCAAAACTACCTCCACCACCACCACCTCCATCACCACATCCATCACCACCTCCACCACCACCTGCAACACCACCACCACCACCATCACCAACCCCACAACCTACCCCACCACCACCACTACCCCCACCACCTCCATCACCACCTTCTCCAACACCTCCACCACCACCTCCACCACAAAATCCACTTCCAAAACTACCTCCACCACCACCACTACCTCCATCACCACATCCGCCACCACCTCCACCACCTGCAACACCACCACCACCATCACCCCAACAACAACTAACCCCACCACCACCACCTCCACTACTTCCACCAGAGATTCAAACTCAACCACCACCTCAACCAGTAACCCCACCACCATTACCAACCACCTCCACCACCACCATTAACACCATCTCCACGTATACCTCCACCACCACATCCACCACCACCTTCACCACCACGTCCACTACCACTCCCCACTACTTCACACAATCACCTTTAAAACCACCAACACCTCCACCACCTACACCATACCCACTACATCCACCACAACCACCACCCCAAACACCACCTCCACCACCATCACTTCACAACAAACACCAACATCTCCACCTCCAACCCCACTTCCAAACCAACTAACCATCACCTCCACAACAACCATCACTTCCCCACCATCACCTCCACCACCCCCTCCAACACAACCTCCATCACCACTTCACCATCACCTTTACAAGAACAATTTCTTCCCCACCACCACCTGCAACACAACCCCCACCTCCACCACAACCACCATACACAACCACCTCCACCACAACCCCTTCACCCCCACATCCACCTCCAACCCCACATCACCTCCACTACCACCTCCTTCTTCACTTCAACATCCACCACCACCTCCAACACCACCACAACCACATCACCACCACCACGTTCACCACCACCTCAACCTGTACCACCTACACTACCACCTCAAATACCACATCCACCATCACTTCCCCACCACCACCTCCACCACCATCACCTCTACCACCATACCATTACCACGACCAACTCCAACCCCACAACACCATCACCTCCACCACCACATCCAGCACCACCTCCACCAACATTTCAGACAACCACCATCACGTCCACCATCACATCCACATCAACATCATCTCCACCACCACACTACATCCGCCACCACCTCCACCTCCACAACCACATCCACCACCACCTCCACAACCTCACCATCACCTCCACAACCACCATCACTTCCTAACCACCACCTCCACCACCACCTCAACCTCTAACACCACTTCTATTACCAACTCACCATCACCTCCACAATAACCATCACTTCCCCACCAACACCTCCACCACCAGCACCTCCACCAACACCTCCACCTCCATCACCTCAAACAACACCTCCACCACCACATCAACACCACATCCACCAACACCTCAACCACCACCTCCACCATCACCTCCACCACATCCACTAACACCACATCCACCACCACCAACAACACCTACAACACCTCCACCACCACATCAACACCACATCCACCAACACCTCAACCACCACCTCCACCAGCACCACCACCACCTCCACCACCACCTGTTTGTTAGGTTGGGGGTATCCTTGTTAGGTTGGGGTTCTTTTTTAGGATGGGTGGTGACCGGAAGCTGCTTCTCGGGAGCTGGCAAACCGGGTTGCTGGCAACCCAGAAGTGGCGATCGGGGTTTCTTTTTTAATTTAGGGATTCCTCTTTTAGGGTTCGTGGTGTCATTTTTTTATGCTGGGGGTGGCGACCGGGAGCTGGCAAACGAGAGCTAGCGACCCAGAGCTAGCAATCGGAAGCTGGTGACCGGGCTGTCCTTTGTTAGGTTTGGAGTGCCCTTTGTTAGGTTGGGGGTATCCTTTATTTTCGGAGTGGCGTCCGAGAGCTGGCAAACGGGAGCTGGTGATCCGGAACTGGCGATCGGGAGCTGGTGACCGGGCTGTCCTTTTTAGGTTTGGAGTGTCCCTTTGTAAGTTGGGGTTGTCCTTTTTACGTGGGGTGGCGCCCAGGAGCTGGCAAAAGGTAGTCGGTAGTTGGCAACCGGTAGCTGGTGACCGGACTGCCCTTATTTAGATTTGGGGTGTCCTTTTTTAGGGTAGGGTGTCCTTTGTTTTTACTACATCTACCACAATCTCTTCTACTACCACAACCTCCCTTACTACCACAAGCATTTCCATTACCACAAACTCTTTTACTACTACCACCACATCTTTTACTACCACCACCTCTTTTACTACCACTATTACCACCACCAATACCTGCCCCACTTACACCACCACCTCCACAACCACCAGCACCCCACCAGCACCCCACCAACACTTACACCACCACTTCCACCAACACCTCAACACCTACCCCCACTACCACCACCACCACCACCACCACCACCACCTCCACCCCACATCACAATCACCTCCACAACAACCATCACTTCCTCACAACTACCTCCACCACAACCCCCAACACAACCCCCTTCTCCACCACCCTCCCCCACCTCCACGTCCACCTTAACCACCTCCGCCACCACCCCATCACCACCACCACTCCACCACTACCTCCAACTCCACATCACCTCCTTCTCCACCTCCAGCACCACATCCACCACCACCACCACCCCTACCACACCCACCACCACCTCCACAACCTTCACCACCACATCCACCACCATCTCCATCACCACCTCCATCACCACCTCAACACCCATTACCACCACCACCACCACTCCACCCTCACAAGCCCCACCCTCACCACCACCTCCACAACCTCCACCACCACCTCCACCACCACTCCAACCACATCCCCACCACCACATCCACAACAGTCACCACCACCTCCACCTCCACCACCACATCCACCACCACTTCCACCACCACCTCCACCTCCACCACCACCACGTCCACCACCACCTCCACCCCACATCACAATCACCTCCACAACAACCATCACTTCCTCACAACTACCTCCACCACAACCCCCACCACAACCCCCACCACAACCCCCTTCTTCACCACCCTCCCCCACCTCCACGTCCACCTTAACCACCTCCGCCACCACCCCATCACCCCCACCACCACTCCACCACTACCTCCAACTCCACATCACTTCCTTCTCCACCTCCAGCACCACATCCACTACCACCTCCACCACCACCACCACCCCTACCACACCCACCACCACCTCCACAACCTTCACCACCACATCCACCACCATCTCCATCACCACCTCCATCACCACCTCCATCACCACCTCAACACCCATTACCACCACCCTCACCACCCCACCCTCACCACCCCACCCTCACCACCCCACCCTCACCACCCCACCCTCACCACCACCTCCACAACCTCCACCACCACCTCCACCACCACCTCCACCACCACTCCAACCACATCCCAACCACCACATCCACAACAGTCACCACCACCTCCACCTCCACCACCACATCCACCACCACTTCCACCACCACCTCCACAACCAGCATCACATCACCACAAACGTCCCTACCAACACCTCCACGCCACCTCACAATATCCTCCACAACAACCATCACTTCCCCACCATCACCATCACCTACTCCACCACAAACCCCATCTCCACCACCACCACCTCACCATCATCTCCACAAACACCATCACTTCCCCACCAACACCTCAACCACCACCTCCACCATCACTTCCACCCCCACATCACCATCACATCCACAACCACCATCACTTCCCCACCAACACCTCCACCACCACTTCCACCACATCAACCTCCACCACCACCCCCAACCCCACATCACCTCCACCACCACCACAACCTCCAGCACCACCTCCACCACCACCTCACCATCACCTCCACAACAAACCATCAACTCCACCAACACCTCAACCTCCACATCACTTCCCCACTTCCACATCCACCACCACCACCTCAACCACAACCCCATCACTACCACCACCACCTCCAAAACCACCACCACCTTACCATCACCTCCACAACTACCATCACTTCCCCACCAACAACTCCACCACCACTCCACCTCCACCACCACCACCACCTCCGCCACCACCACCACCACCTTCAACCCCACATCACCACCACCTCCACCCCCACCTCACCATCACCTTCCACAACAACCATCACTTCCTAACCACCACCTCCACCACCACCATGGTACAGAAAGCAGATGGCAGTACTGGCAGTGGACGACAGCACTGCCACCGGACAATTGCACTTGGTGCTGATAACGGCACTGGGAGTTGACGATGGCACCGGACAGAAGCGGCACGGATGTAGGTGTAAAAATGATTATTTTATACATGTTAATTCCTTTATATTTATGCTTATTCTTTGCTAATTGGTAAATTTTTCTGGTTTTTCATTAACCTTATAGGTGTGTAAGTGTATTGTTTTATGGCTAATTGGGATAAGTATCTGTGGTATTCTCATGCCAATTGATCTGTGTTATTTCCTTGCTAATAGGAGCGGCATCGGGAAGGTTGAGCGGCACTCGACATCACAGTGTGTAGACGATGGCACTGGGAGCTGACGATGGCACTGGGAGCTGACGATGGCACTGGGAGCTGACGATGGCACTGGGAGCTGACGATGGCACTGGGAGCTGACGATGGCACTGAGAGCTGACGATGGCACTGGGAGCTGACGATGGCACTGGGAGCTGACGATGGCACTGGGAGCTGACGATGGCACTGGGAGCTGACGATGGCACTGGGAGCTGACGATGGCACTGGGAGCTGACGATGGCACTGGGAGCTGACGATGGCACTGAGAGCTGACGATGGCACTGGGAGCTGACGATGACACTGGGAGCTGACGATGGCACTGGGAGCTGACGATGGCACTGGGAGCTGACGATGGCACTGGGAGCTGACGATGGCACTGGGAGCTGACGATGGCACTGGGAGCTGACGATGGCTCTGGGAGCTGACGATGCACTGGGAGCTGACGATGGCACTGAGAGCTGACGATGGCACTGGGAGCTGATGATGGCAGTGGCAGCGGACGATGGCACTGGGAGCGAGCGATGGAACTGGGGGCGGACGATGGCACTGAGAGCGGACGATGGCACTGGGAGCGAGCGATGGAACTGTGAGCGGACGATGGCACTGAGAGCGGACGATGGCACTGGGAGCGGGCGATGGCACTGGGAGCGGACGATGGCACTGGGAGAGGACGATGACACTGGAAGCGGACGATGGCACTGGGAGTGAACGATGTCACTGGAAGAGAAAGGCGAAGCGTATCTGACTTTATTGTATCTATGTTTATTGTATCTATGTTTATTGTATCTATGTTTATTGTATCTAATTAGCATATGTGTAACTCATATCATTCTAATTGGCATATGTGTGTGTTATTTCCATGATAATTGTGTATGTTTGTGTTATTTCATTCTAATTGGCATATGTGTGTGTTATTTCCATGATAATTGTGTATGTTTGTGTTATTTCATTCTAATTGGCATATGTGTGTGTTATTTCCATGATAATTGTGTATGTTTGTGTTATTTCATTCTAATTGGCATATGTGTGTGTTATTTCCATGATAATTGTGTATGTTTGTGTTATTTCATTCTAATTGGCATATGTGTGTGTTATTTCCATGATAATTGTGTATGTTTGTGTTATTTCATTCTAATTGGCATATGTGTGTGTTATTTCCTTGATAATTGTGTATGTTTGTGTTATTTCATTCTAATTGGCATATGTTTGTGTTATTTCTATGATAATTGTGTATGTTTGTGTTATTTCATTCTAATTGGCATATGTGTGTGTTATTTCCATGATAATTGTGTATGTTTGTGTTATTTCATTCTAATTGGCATATGTGTGTGTTATTTCCATGATAATTGTTGTATGTTTGTGTTATTTCATTCTAATTGGCATATGTGTGTGTTATTTCCATGATAATTAATATATATGTGTGTCATTTTCATCCTTTTTTGTATATATGTGTGTTATTTCCATGCTAATTTATATATGTGTGTGTTATTTTCATGCTGTTTTTTTTAAAATGTATTTCCATGCTATTGTAATATGTTATTTCTGTCCCTATTTTATGTATATATTTGTCTGTTATTTCCATGTTTATTGATATATGGATGTGTTATTTCTCTTCAATTTGATTTATATGTGTTATTTTCCTTTATTGTTGTCTATGCATGTTTAAATCTCCATAATGTATGATATATTTATATATTATCTTTATGCTAATTGATATGTGTGTTATTTCATTCTAGTTGGTATATGTGTATGTTATGTTATGTTATTCTAATTGATTTTAGTTTTATTTTAATCATAAATGTTGTGATATTTCCCTGTAAATAATATATGTGTGTGTTATTTCCATGCTAATTGATATATGTGTGTGTTATTTTCATGCAGTTTTTTTAAAATTTATTTCCATGCTATTGTAACATTTGTGAGTTATTTCTGTCCTAATTGATATATATATATATGTCTGTTATTTCCATGCTTATTGATATATGGGTGTGTTATTTGTCTTCAATTTGAATTAAGTGTGTTATTTTCCTTATATTTTTTATACACATGTTTAAATCTCCATAATGTTTGGTATATGTATGTTTTATCTCCACGCTAATTGATCCAAGTGTGTGTTATTTCATTCTAATTGGCATGTGTGTGTTGTTTCATTCTATTTGGTGTGTTATTTCATTCTATTTAGCATAAGTATGTGTTATTTCATTCTAATTGGCATCTGTGTGTTATTTCCATGCTGTTTGATATATGTGTGTGTTATTTCACGCTGTGTGATATATGTGTGTGTTATTTCATTCTAATTGGCATGTGTGTGTTGTTTCATTCTATTTGGTGTGTTATTTCATTCTATTTAGCATAAGTATGTGTTATTTCATTCTAATTGGCATCTGTGTGTTATTTCCATGCTGTTTGATATATGTGTGTGTTATTTCATTCTAATTGGTATATGCGGGTGCTATTTCCACTCTTATTGATATATGATTGTGTTAAGTCCATGCTAATTGGAAAATGTGTGTGTTATTTCCAATCTAATTTTTATGTTTGTGTTATTTCCATGTAATTAATATATGTGTGTTATTTCCATGCTTATTGGTATATATTTGTGTTATTTCCATGTCAATTTGTATATTTGAGTGTTTTTTATGCTAAGAGGTATAATTTTAGGTTATTTCATACCAATTGTTATATTTGTGTTTTATTTCCACATTAATTGGTTTATGTATGTGTTATTTACATGCCAATTGTTATATATTTGTGTTATTTATGTGCTAATGATTATATATTTGTTATTCACATGCTTTTTGATATATATGTTTTATCCATGCTCATGTGTATATGTGTGTGTTACTTCCATTCCACTAGGTATGTTTGTGTTATTTCCAATCTAATTAAAATTTGTGTGTGTTATTTCCATGATAAGTGGTATATTTGAATTATTTCCATGGTATTTGATATAAGTGTATTTTCCTTGATAATTTGTATATGTGTGTGTTATTTCCATGCTAATTGGTATGTTTCTGTGCTATTTTTTTAAATTTTATGTTCTATCTCTATGTTTTTTGTATAGGTATGTTTTTACATGCTATTTGGAATATGGGTGTTATCTCCATATTATTAGTATATGTGTGTATTACCATATTTCTCTATTCTTATTAGTTTACGTGTTTATTTCAATATATGTGTGCTATTTCCATGCCATTTAGTATATTTTTGTATTATCTCCATTCTAATTGGTATATGTGCATGCTATTTCCATCCTATTTTTATATATCTGTTATTTCCTTGCTGATTGATATGGTTGTTATTTCCATTCTAATTGGTATATTTGTGTGTTATTTCTATGCTATTATTATATGTATGTGTTCTATTCCCCTGTCAATTAGTCTTTGTATGTGTTCTATTTCTATGGCAATTAGTATATGTATTGTGTTGTTTCCTTGCCAATGAATATATGTTTATTTTACATTTCTATGCCAGTTAGTATAGGAATATATGTTATTTCAATGTCAAAAAGTGTATTGTGTGAGTTTTTTTCCACATTAATTAGTATATGTATGTGTTATATTTCTATGCCAATAAGTAAATGAATGTGTGATATTTCCATACCAATTTGTGTATGAATATGTGTTATTTCCATGCAAATTAGTAAATAGTTTGTGTTATTTTCATTGCAATAAGTATATGTATGTCTTTTATGTTTATGCCAATTAGTAGCCTATATGTATGTGTTTTATTTCCATGTTAATTAGTATATATATATATATATATATATATGTTATTATCATGACATTTAATATATGTATGTGTTTTACTTCCATGCCAATTGGTATATGCTTGTGTGTTATTTTCATGCCAATTAGTATATGTATGTGTGTTATTTCTATGCCAATTAGTATATGTATGTGTTATTTCCATGTCAATTAGTATATGTATTTGTATTATTTCCATGCAATTAGTATATGTATGTGTGTTATTTCTATGCCAATTAGTATATGTATGTGTGTTATTTCTATGCCAATTAGTATATGTATGTGTGTTATTTCTATGCCAATTAGTATATGTATGTGTTTTATTTCCATGTCAATTAGTATATGTATTTGTATTATTTCCATGCAATTAGTATATGTATTTGTATTATTTCCATGCAATTAGTATATGTATTTGTATTATTTCCATGCAATTAGTATATGTATGTGTGTTATTTCTATGCCAATTAGTATATGTATGTGTATTATTTCCATGCAATTAGTATATGTATTTGTATTATTTCCATGCAATTAGTATATGTATTTGTATTATTTCCATGCAATTAGTATATGTATGTGTTTTATTTCTATGCCAATTAGTATATGTATTTGTATTATTTCCATGCAATTAGTATATGTATTTGTATTATTTCCATGCAATTAGTATATGTATTTGTATTATTTCCATGCAATTAGTATATGTATGTGTGTTATTTCTATGCCAATTAGTATATGTATGTGTATTATTTCTATGCCAATTAGTATATGTATGTGTATTATTTCTATGCCAATTAGTATATGTATGTGTATTATTTCTATGCCAATTAGTATATGTATGTGTGTTATTTCTATGCCAATTAGTATATGTATGTGTGTTATTTCTATGCCAATTAGTATATGTATGTGTATTATTTCTATGCCAATTAGTATATGTATGTGTATTATTTCTATGCCAATTAGTATATGTAAGTGTATTATTTCTATGCCAATTAGTATATGTATGTGTATTATTTCTATGCCAATTAGTATATGTATGTGTGTTATTTCATTGTCCATTATTATATGTATGTAGGTTATTTCAATGCCAATTAGTATATGTATGTGTCTTATATTCATGCCAATTAGTATATGTATGTGTCTTATATTCATGCCAATTAGTATATTCATGTGTGTTATTATAATGATAATTAGTAAATGAATGTTTGTCATTACCATGCCAATTAGTATATGTATGTATGTTATTTCCATGCCAATTAGTATATGTATCTGTTTTATTTCCATGGCAATTAGTATATGTATTTGTGTTACTTCCATTACATATTAATAATAATAACATAATAAACTTATTCATAATAATGACTTTCTTTACGTGTTGAATTTTAATGCATCCTAATTTAATTACATTGTTGCTTTAGATCAGCGGTTCTCAACCTTATTAATGCCGCGACCCTTTAATACAGTCCCTCATGTTGTGGCGACCCCCAGCCATAAAATTATTTTTGTTCCTACTTCATAGCTGTAGTGTATATGTGTTTTCAGATGGTCTTAGGCAACCCCTGGGAAAGGGTCACGCGACCCACAAAGGGGTCGCGACCCACAGATTGAGAACCGCTGCTTTAGATTAAAGATTTTTTTTGTTAAAGATCATTCTTTTGTGATATAGGGGTGTTTTTTTTTAGACTAGTAATTTAACAATTAAAAATGAATAAAAGGTTTATATCATTCCAACATTTTAAATACATAAGCAGGATAAAAGAAAACACTTTTATCTATGTCAAAACAAGTTACAATAACTTAAGTTCTTGTCACATATTGTTTTATAGAGTGATTTTAGAAAGGAAGACATGATAGGGAAAGAATTCCTTCCTTTACAGGAAATGAGTTCTTATTATTTGTAGACAATAATTTCAGATAGCTTATTAAAATTACTTCCAGTCCTTAAAAAAAAAAAGAAATTTCATTTTGTTATCCTGAATGCAGCTCTCATCATAGGTCAGGCCTTTTTCCATCTGTATCGTCAAAGAGGCCTAAATTATTAAGTTACACCAACCACAAATATTAAAACAGGCCTACAAAGGGAAGATTATGCCTTCCTTAGAAATAGTAAGAGTGCTCACAGACAAAGTGAATAGAACAGCTCTATGGTGATTATTGTTTCATTTAATTAGATGTCAAAAATTAGTAGGCAATATTATGTGCTCTTCCACTTAAAGTAGTCCTTAACCTAAATAGTGTTTTTATATAATTGCCAACGCTGTTTAGTCTTTCTAGTGAATCTTTATATAGTTTTCATCTCGAAGGAGCTCCTGGCCAGTAATAAACTGTTCGCTATGTAGTTGGGTCAGACTTTGCTCACGGTCGGTGGCTCTTACAAAAATTGGGGTGATCAGCACAAACTTGGTTCTGAAACCTCCTTGCCAACCTTCAATGGCATTTTTTTTTTTTTTTTTTTTTTGAAAATCTTGGTGACTCGCATCAAAACAGTTGCTCATTGTGACATATGAAGAGGAAATCGGTGGGGGGTGGGTCGACGGTGACGATGATTAGGTCGACCGATCCACGTGTCATCAAAATGATTACCTTCTGAAGCGGAAGTAAGCGTTAATCATTTTCAGTATTTCAGCTGCAAATTAACAGAAATTTTTCTACGCATGTTGTGTAGGCAGCAGGCACAAAGTACTCTACCGCATGCTGTGTAGGCAGCAGGCACAAAGTACTCTACCACATGTTGAGTAGGCAGCAGGCACAAAGTACTCTACAGCATGCTGTGTAGGCAGCAGGCACAAAGTACTCTACCGCATGTTGTGTAGGCAGCAGGCACAAAGTACTCTACCACATGTTGTGTAGGCAGCAGGCACAAGTGCTCAAGCAGACAACATTCGTAGTCTTAATTCAAATTCTGGGTCAGAGTTAAAATTTAGAGTAAAGCCATTTGTTTGCACATTTCTATAGATACACTGGCAGAAATGTAAAAAAGCGTGCTCGAGTAATTGTTTGAGGAAACTCGACATTTATAGCATTTATCATTGCAAGCTCAAAGTCTATGAGAATAATTATATGAGGATTACAAGTAGGCGCCAAGTCTGTGATAGCTCTTAAAAGCTGTACCTAACATTGTACAGTTTTTTTGGAAGAAGTGCATAAGCCTTTTTAAAAGTACCAGCACGTCTGATTACCAGTTTTTTTTTAGCTTGAAAGTAAACGCATATTACTCCTGGTTTAAAATTTCAAAATTCTGTGATGTACCGGCCCAGAGCAAACAATATAAGTCTTCGCCATTCTCAGTGCAGATATGTTCACTAAATAAATATGATATCCCTCCTATGAGAAAGATTAGCTGGACCCCAAGTGTCTTTTATTATATGATTTCTTGTGATCTTTCACAGTTTCAACTTAAGGGTGTTGACCTTTCGTTGCCGGGGGTTAAGTTCAATGAAGCTTTAGACAAAATTTAATTAGAGTCACATGCAGTTACAGCAGTGGTTCTCAACCTGTGGATCGCGATCCCTTTGGGGGTCGAACGACCCTTTCACAGGGGTTGCCTAAGACCATCGGAAAACACATATACCATACAGTTATTAAGTAGCAACGAAAACAAGTTTGTGGTTGGGGTTCACCACACATGAGGAACTGTATTAAAAAAAGGGTCGCGGCATTAGGAAGGTTGAGAATCACTGAGTTACAGCACCACTTTTAATCTTTTTCATTATTATATTTACTTCACTTTTGAAGCTATCAGCTGCATGGTTGTGTTCTTTGCTTGGTTTATTTATAGCACTAATAGCTGTTAATGAATACTTTGGCTTTTACCATTTGAATTTAAAAGTAATTTAACGTTGTTAAAATGTATTTTAAAGTAGGATGGTAAGAGATCATTTCATTTTTTACTTGGGGAAAGGTTGGGGGGCGGTCATGCAAAATAGACCATTGGGCCCCCTTTGCTTTTATAATATAATACAACGCTGCCTAAATATATTTGGTATCGATCGAAAGCTTAGCCTATTTTTTTTATATTGGTATGTCCCTCTTAAATGTTCAGACATGAGCCTTGAAGGAACTCTTTGTTTCGCTAAATCATAAATTTTCTTTGAAACACGTTTGCTTCGGTGGTCGACATTTTAATTTTTCGTTTATCCGCAATTATCATTTATCGGCTAAGTTTATGTTTGACCCGGAATAAACAGAAAGTTGAATGGTTGTTAAGCCTACGGTGCGCCTCGGGAGTTTTATGACGTCACTGACATAAAAGCTCCACCGATCAAAGCTCTGCATCTTTTATTTCACACAATTTAAGCAATAAATAAATACAAACTTTAACAAACCAAGCTTGTTCATAAGACAAATGATATTTTATAACGTGAATTACATACTGGTAACAGTTTCCATCAGCATTTGTGTTATTAAAGAAAATATGGGAGTCGAAGCAGCTGAAACTTCAAACCAAAGTCAGAATCTTTAATACAAATGTCAAAACAGTCCTACTTTATGGAGCAGAAACGTGGAAAACATCAGCGAGCATTACACAGAAAGTGCAGACATTCATAAACACATGCCTTAGAAAGATCCTTAACATCAAATGGCCAAATACCATCACCAACAAAGATCTATTAGAAAGGACATACCAGGTGCCCGTTGATGAAGACATCATAAAGAAAAGATGGAGGTGGATTGGGCATACTCTGAGAAAACCCCCAGATAGCACCACCAGACAATGTCTAACATGGAATCCACAGGGAAAAAGAAAGAGAGGAAGACCTAAGAATACATGGAGACGTGAACTAGAGACAGACACGCAAAATATGGGATACAACTGGAAGCAATTGGAAAGGAAAGCACAGGACCGGGATGAGTGGAAAATTCTTGTGGACGGCCTATGCCCCAGACGGGGTAAAAAGGCATAAGAAGAAGAACAGTTTCCAAGACTAACAAAAACAGAAGGAGATACGAAACTAACAATACGTCGCTTAGGATGTTCATAATACATTATTGAAACGAGATGACACAATTTATCACAGCTGAGCTTTGTTTATCAAACGGTTCTCATATATTTTAAGACGCCGTGTTAAATAAATACACAAATTAAAAATACCTCTGGATTTATTATTATTTTTTTTTAAAGTAAAGTATAAATATTCATGAAACAATGATTTATGCAGTTTTGAAATTATGTAAATGTTAATATGGTTTCACATTCTCTCTCATTCGTCCGTTTTACTTTCGTATTTGAGGACCCCCCTGACAAAAACATGACACGGGGTTTCTAGTTTAGAAGGATGTATTCCAAACACATACACTCAATCAGAGGCGTAACTGGGTTTTTGGCGCCCTTGGCAAATTTATTTTTTAAATAATAAGAATTTAAAAATTAGAGATTTAGCGGCGCCCTTTTGAACAGGCGTAGGCCGGCGCCCTTGGCAACTGCCCCGATGCCAAGCCGTTCCTACGCCTCTGCACTCAATACATATAAATGATGTTCAAGTTGTATTGTAACTGAAGTGAGGCCCTCAAGCCTAATTCTCTACCCACCCCGCAACATTGGGGTCAGTGGTGAATCCATTCATTATGAATTTATAAATTACTTCCCCTATGTTATTAAAGATGAAGATTAAAAAATACGATATTCAAAAAAAATAAGACAACCCCCCCCCCCCCAAATTGATCTCTCTCCGTGGTCACAGTTGTAGAAATAAATACAACTTCAGCTTTATTGCTTGCTCGTAAAATGTCTTTCCCCATAAAAATGGCTTTCTCACACCCTGGACAATTACCAAATTATAATGATATAAAATTGTTATCCTGTTGCAATGATGCATACTAAAAAATTTGGAAATATTGAAACTATTTCCCAGGGGGAGCAGACTTCATTGGGCCAGACTTCCTCCCCGGCTTTGTGCCGCCTTTCTTCTTGGAACTTTTCGGTGACGCCGGTGGTTCCTCCTTCACTGGCCTGTCTTGGGGCTCCCTCTTCTTGCTGGACGACTGGTCCGTCATCTTAACGTCACAGCGTGACCGCAAGTTTTCCCAGGCCTTCGGGAAGCCGAGGGTGATTCTGTGGAAGAAAAACCACACCATTCATGAAATTTGTGAAGTTCTTTCAACTACATTGTATTAGCGTGTCATTTTTCTTCATATAACAATTGACTACGCACATTGTAGTTGAGGGTGTGAGGGGTGTCGCGGTCAGATCACGTGACGTCGCTCTGCGTCTAATTTTGTCAGTGGGCGATAGGGGTTTCCTTCAGTTACTTCCCCTTATAGCGCACCAAGTTTACCCGGCCAATTAAGAATGACGTACGAGCTAGGCTGCACCTATTGGTACGCGTGTACCAGAATTGAGAGGTTGGGATTAAAAAAACGATTTAAAATATTTTTGTTGGGTTTGTAGGACAAAATGAGGTATCAAATGAAAGATAATTGAATGTACTATACGTTTGTAAACTTAATTCTGAATTTTAACTAAAATAAACTACCACAAATGACATCCGAATAGCACTAGTCAAAATGGACCCGGGAACGTAGCGCCCCCTTTCGGACCCGGGACACATTAGACTCAATGCTATTCGGATGTCATTTGCGGTAGTTTATTTTAGTTAAAATGAAGAATTAAGATTTCACACGTATAGTAAATTATCTTTCATTTTATACCTCATTTTGTCTTACAAACCCAACAAAAATATTTTAAATTGTTTTTTAATCCCAACCTCTCAATTCTGGCACACGTGTACCTATAGCCACTTCGTACGAACTATGACGTGTTACCGTGGCGGTGTGTTGAGAAAAAACAACACGCGGCGAAGAGTGGTGTGCTGTCGTTGAAGAAGTGTTGTTGTTTTTGGCAATCCCTTCTGTGCCCCCATTCTGTGACCACCACATTTAGAGTGCCCGCTGTCGTTATCTTTGATAATCCATAAGATTGGCAAATCTGTGATTTAGGACACCCTGTCTCGTATATCGTCATTTTGTCATACGTGGGGCCCAATACATTGGGCCCAATCAGAGCCGTCGAGTGAGTTTTAGAGGCCTTCTGCAACTTTTCAGTTTTGTGGACGTGCCTTCAAAGTTGATCGTTACAATAATTGTTCACACAATAATTTTGGGCCCATTAAATATCAGAGGCCCCCCTTCAGTGGGTTGCAGATGTCATGCGATGGCTCTGGGCCCTATCAGTCATATCGGGATCCTCAAAATGGGCTACTTGTATTTACTAATAAAAATACATTATTTTGATTCAAGTATTTCCTTGTGCTTAGTGCTGTGACCCGCCGGCTGTTCTGGTTTTCATAGCACTTTGATCACTGTCTGGGAAATTTTGTATCTCTGAGTTGAACATATCAAAATAGCTGACCTGTTGTTTGAAACATTGAGTTGTCTGACGGCAGGCAACTTGCAGATACTCTCTGGTAACGAATCGATGACGTTATCGGAGAAATCCAAAACCTCGGCCGACTTCAGCTTGTCGAAATCACCGGGCAATGATTTAAGGTCATTGCCGCTAACGTTGAGAATCTGAGGAGATAGAGTATTTGAGATTTTTTATGCATTAACACTGACGTGTAAAGGGTGGTGCAGGTAGAGTGGCGGTGGGCATTGGCGTGGGAAGGGGAGGGGTGGACCGCCCCAAGTGGCAATCTTTCCCATGTATCTTGAAGGGCGGAGTTTTCCCACCAACAGCTGAGCAAAAAGCTTGGCCCTCCCCAGGTGGCACCGACCGTATAGCTACGCCACATGGAGAGGTGGGTGGGGGAATCATGGTAAAAATAGTTATTTTGTGTTTTGGCCGCTAATTGGAAAAAAGCTATATAAACTCTATGTCAATCAGTAATTGAATCCCATAAATAAGCTTTAGAAAAGGTGCGAAAAGCTTACCTATTACATTTGCTATGGATATTTTTAACCTTGATAGTGGTCTAGGATTAAACGTGGGTCTGTGTTTCACTTGACGAGAAGGCACTGAGTGGGAGAGTGGGAGTGGGGGAGAGATAAAGAGATAGTGAAGGAAAGAGAGAGAGAGAGAGAGAAACTGACCTTTAGTTTGTACAAGTATTGGAAACACATGGGCATGAGAGAGAGAGAGAAAGAGACAGAGAACTCACCTTGAGTCTGTACAAGTATGGAAAACCCATGGGCATGACGTCGATATGATTTTTGGAGACGTTGAGCTCTATCAGCGAGGCCAGTACATCCACCTTGTCCTGGGGGAAGTTGACCAGCTCGTTGTTGGACAGGTCCAGCCTCATCAGCTTGTTCAGGGAACCGAAGTCGTCAGGCATGAGCCGCATCCGGTTGTAGCTGAGATCCAACTCTTCCAGGTGGCACAACTTCAGAATACCCTACGGAAATGTGATGAACGTTGATCAAGTTATTACCAACAGTTTTACTTTAAATATCCCCTTTGTGTGTTTTCAAAATAGTGGAGCAAATAAGTTCTTTATATGATGGCCATATTTTCTTTAGATATGGTGGGGGAAAAAATTGTTTTATTTTTTACCTTAGCTCAACGCATACAGGTAGCAACTACTTAAAAGTAGCAACTGCATACAGGTAAAAACAAAGTACATGTAAGAATACGAACATGTAAAAACAAAGTAAAGGTAAAATCAAAGTACAGGTAACAAAAAAATACAAGTAGCAACACAGTACAAGTAACAACAAAGTACAGGTAAGAACAAAGTACAGGTAAGAAAAAAGTACAGGTATCAAAAAAGCTAAAGTGTCAACAAGGGAAAGGTAAACGCAATAAAATACAGGCTTCAAGTAATAATAATAATAATAATAATAAAGTTCATTTGAAAAATCACGCTTCATCCCCAAAGGCTCGAAGCGCGGTACAAAGTCAAATTTACCAGATAATAGCTAGCTGGAAAAGATGGTAGACACTACTTACAGGTAGGAACTCGGTAATGCCATTCTCTGTGACTTTGATACTTTTCAAATTCTGGAGGTTGCTTAGACCCCCGGGCAGGTCCTCCAGGTTGTTTCTGCTGGCGTCTAAATACTCCAGGGCCCTGAGTTTACACGTCTGCAGAGTGGTAACAAAAGTTGACATTTTGGTATATAGATATAAACAAATTCTTGCACTTCTTCGCTTAGATTTGTGTTGTTATTGCCGACTAGCGCATGATGTGGGGATTATTAATATTCTTATCATCCTCATTAGCATCATCATATGACACTACTATTAAATCAAAATTGATTTATTACCACCGAAAGCGGCGCCCCTCTAGTTTCACATTGTGTGTGGTGCACTTAAATAGATATGAAATAAGTACCTGATCACTGAGAGTTCTAAGGTGGTTGTCCGAGATGTTTAGAGATTTGAGCAGGCGACAGTTGAATAAGGCGGGAGGTAACTCGTACAGTTCTAACTTACAGATTTCTAAGTGGGTCAGGTTTCTGGAAGAGAATTTCAACATTCTTTTTATGAAACAAAAAGCTGTTAAAAAATTCACCTCATTTGCTGAAATAATGGAAAACCCGGCAGTTGTGGATACGGGGGACATCAGTCATGTCACAACTCCAACTTCCCCGATTTCATCTTAGTCTTTAACATTTATTTTTACCTCTCTTAACGCTACCTGGTGGCTATTTATTCCTCTCTTGTTATTTTTTGCTGCGTCTTCAACTTCAAATCGTCATAATCTTTTTTTTTTTTTAAAGAATTAGCAACTGACCGTATATGATCCTTATCTCCCATGACGTGAAACAACGACTTGTGGTCATCGAAGTTCAAGGTCAGCGGGTTGTCTGAGAGGTAGAGGTGGGTCAAGGTCTTCGGAAGGAGCATCTCGTTGATTTGATTAGATCCGACGTTCATTGACCTCACCTGGGGGGGGGGGGGGGATTGTGTCAGAATAATGAATACCATAAAAAAAAGAGTCGTTGGGCGTCTTTATTCCATACTGAATCTGGCAGATTCATTGGTTGAATCGCTTCTCCTTCGCGTTGTCTCCTGCAGATTCACCCAATCTTCATCCTATGTCGACGTCTACAGTCTTCTCTCCACTCTCTTAGGATTTATCTCCCATTCTTACATGTATACGTTACCGCCAGCGGTGTATTGCCAAATTCGTAACAAAGGGTTCGCAGTTAGTGAATAAGCACACGTCGGAAGAAGCGGAATGGTTTCCGGTCAGTTATAAACAAAGATTTGTTAGTTTGAACTAACGGTTCGCTCGAACCTGACCGAACCGGCTCCAAACCACCGCTGGTTACCGCGGTTGCCAACCGTAAACTTATGTTTCTAAACATTTCCCTTCATGATAATATATTCAGCAAGTTTATTTTTAAAATTATTTCCGTAAAAAAAAAAAAACGTTTATGTACATGAAAAATACGGAGATTTAGAATATTGTTCCGTACATTTTATTTGATTCGGTCGGCAGCCGTGTACATTGCACACCACACAGATTTGCACCGATAGGGCCCTTATCGTGTGTTTGTTTCAATCGTCCAGTGTGTGAGTACGACCTCAGCACGAGCTCTCACCTGATACAGGTATTCCACAGACTTCGGGATGGACGCAATCTCGTTGTTGTTGACGTGGAAAATCTCCAAGTTTCTCAGTTTCCGCAAGTCCGACGGCAGGACAGTCAAGCTGTTGTAGGACACGTCCAGGACGGTGAGGACCTGGTCCTTGCCCAGTGTGTCCGGCAGCTCTTTCAGTTTGTTTCTTGACAGGTTGAGGACCTTCAGGGTTTTCACGAGCCCTATGCACGTAGGAAAGGTATAAGTGGGGGGTTGGAGAATTAAGTTTTATGCTTAACTAAGTTCTGGTTGCACCAGAGGCGTAGCTAAGGGGGGGCTGAGGGGTGACAGATGTCCCTGGGTGCCAGACTAGTTAGGGGCGCCAAAATATACTTTGATATTATTTTATCGATGAAAAAAGAAAAGGAGGCGCTTTAAAATGAATCTTGTCACAAGCCAAACACCCTAGCTACGCCTCTGGGTTGCACAGTCAAGAGGGTTTGTTTTGTTTGCTTGTCTGTTTTTGTTTTTGTTGGGGTGTGATATATTTATAGTTAACAAGCTTCAAATATTTTTTTCACTATTCAGAATACATTTCGCTACAAATTTATAGGTGGGGACAATATGTCGTAGTGATGTATCTACTGGAGATGAATTTGTCGTCTGCATAATATAGGGTTTGTCATTTGATGGAGGAAATCTATTAATAGAACATCCGGGCTTACGGTCTGGCCAATCTCACTAAGATATTAATAAAACATCCCGATATTTCGTAGGGCCAAGCTCTCAACAGCTGTTCGGTACTTCTACGTTAATGTGAGCCAGCAAAGTGGGTCTATTAACCTTGACGAAATCATGGTTATAACTTTATTTCACGAAATATTTTACAAACAAATTGTTACCGCTGTATGAGGAAATAATACACTGTTTCACGAAAACGTTGTATAAAAATAATTACATTACGTAAAGCGACGTGACGTTTTGCGGACTTAGAAATGACAGGCTTAGAAATGACAGGCTTGGAAATGACAGGCTTAGAAATGACAGGCTTAGAAATGACAGGCTTAGAAATGATTAATGTCATTTCAAATAGCGCTCTTTACACTCACCAGCCTCTACTGATTGTTATATAAAAATCACAGGCGTGAGCTAATCAACAATCTCACTACATACAGATAGAGCAGTGGTTCTCAACCTTCCTAATGCCACGACCCCTTAATGCAGTTCCTCGTGTTGTGTGCGACCCCCCAAACACGTATCCTTAAAGAACCCGCGGTCTTCAACACAGTCCTTACTGAGAGTCCCCCAGTGTGGACGGACACAGAAAAAAAAAAAGTCATATGGAGTGAGCTCTTTTGACGCGATAGCGTGCCAAAATTTTGGAACAGCTTGCCTTAATCTTTGATGGAAATTGAAAATGATAAAAAAAAAATCGTTTAAGAAACATTTAAAGACTTTTTTTCTTTAAATAGACTTAAGAACATTAGAGCTCTATGAGCATGTTAAATTAGCATGGATACAGGCGTCATATAAGTATTCCATCAATCAAACAGAAAAATTATTTTCATTTCTTCTTCATAACTGTAGAGTACATGTGTTTTTCGATGATCTTAGGCGACCCCTGGGAAATGGTCGTTCGACCCACCGAAGGGGGTCGTGACCGATAGGTTGAGAACTGCTGAGACAGAGGATCAATTCAACCGTCAAGACCTACCTATAGATGCGGGCAGTTCTTTTATGCCGTTGCCGGACAGGTCGAGTGTCGCCAAGGCTTTCATCTTGTTAATGTCTTCCGGAATGACCTCGACCTTGTTGTTGGCGACTTGGAGACTAACAAGACCCTGGCGATTTGGGGGCAATAACAATATATTTTATCACTTTATGGCTGTTCGTGTTGTACGAAATGAGTAAAATAAAGTAAGGTTAAACCTGAAAAAAGAAATGCAACAAACCAACCAGTGCGATAGGTCGTGACTAACTTCTCCTCTCTTCTCTCCCTCTTCCCTATTTAATCTCTCACCCACTTATTTTCTGTCACGCAGACGACGACATTCAAGCATTGACACGCAGACGACGACATTCAAGCATTGACACGCAGACGACGACATTCAAGCATTGACACGCAGACGACGACATTCAAGCATTGACACGCAGACGACGACATTCAAGCATTGACACGCAGACGACGACATTCAAGCATTGACACGCAGACGACGACATTCAAGCATTGACACGCAGACGACGACATTCAAGCATTGACACGCAGACGACGACATTCAAGCATTGACACGCAGACGACGACATTCGAGCATTGGCACGCAGACGACGACATTCAAGCATTGACACGCAGACGACGACATTCAAGCATTGACACGCAGACGACGATCAAGATAATATTACTCTGCCAGATTGTTCAATTACCTTGAACGTTATGTTGTAAAAGAACCCTAATGTGTATAAATTACCTTCTACGTCATCTTATTCAAAATTTATGAAAGATCACTACGATAATTATCTATTACCTTCGGCAAGACTCTATAGTCCACTGCAATGTCTCTATTACCCTCAACACAGCTCTATGAGACCACAGTACGATGTCTCTATTACCTTCAACACAACTCTATGAGACCACAGTACGATGCCTCTATTACCTTCAACATAATCCTATGAGACCACCATACGATGTCTCTATTACCTTCAACACAACTCTATGAGACCACAGTACGATGTCTATAATTACCTTCAACATGAGTCTATGAGACCACCGCACTATGTCTATATTACCCTCAACATGAGTCTATGAGACCACCGTACTATGTCTATATTACGTTCAACATTAGTCTATGAGACCACCGCACTATGTCTCTATTACCTTCAACACGAGTCTATGAGACCACCGTCCTATGTCTCTATTACCTTCAACACGAGTCTATGAGACCACCGTACTATGTCTCTATTACCCTCAACATAAGTCTATGAGACCACTGTACTATGTCTCTATTACCTTCAATGACATAGCAAACTTGATAGAGTTGAGCTTGTTCCCCGACACGTTGATGTCCTCTATGCAGGGCAGACTGTGCACGGCTGCTGGCATGAACTCCAGCTGGTTGTTGGCCACGTCCAAGATCCTCAGCTTCATCAGCTTGTCCACGTCATCGGGGATCAGGGCGATCTCGTTGTTGGCCAGTTTGAGGGTGTCGATGGCATACCCGAGGGCGCAGATCTCGTCTGGAAGGACTGGGAAATAGGGAGAGGGGGTTATGGGGGGGGGGGATCCGTAAGTTATATTTTTATAATGCGTCCCCGTCTTTATGCAATAGTTATGTTTTTCTCATGTTGTTATCATGTTATTGTCTTGTCACTATCATGTTATGCGCATGTTATTGTCCTGTCACTATCATGTTATGCGCATGTTGTAATCATCTTATTGTCCTGTTACTATCATGTTATGCGCATGTTGTTACCATGTTATTGTCCTGTCACAATCATGTTATGCGCATGTTGTTATCATGTTATTGTCCTGTCACAATCATGTTATGCGCATGTTGTTACCATGTTATTGTCCTGTCACAATCATGTTATGCGCATGTTGTTATCATGTTATTGTCCCGTCACAATCATGTTATGCGCATGTTGTTACCATGTTATTGTCCTGTCACAATCATGTTATGCGCATGTTGTTACCATGTTATTGTCCTGTCACAATCATGTTATGCGCATGTTGTTACCATGTTATTGTCCTGTCACAATCATGTTATGCGCATGTTGTTACCATGTTATTGTCCTGTCACAATCATGTTATGCGCATGTTGTTACCATGTTATTGTCCTGTCACAATCATGTTATGCGCATGTTGTTACCATGTTATTGTCCTGTCACAATCATGTTATGCGCATGTTGTTACCATGTTATTGTCCTGTCACAATCATGTTATGCGCATGTTGTTACCATGTTATTGTCCTGTCACAATCATGTTATGCGCATGTTGTTACCATGTTATTGTCCTGTCACAATCATGTTATGCGCATGTTGTTACCATGTTATTGTCCTGTCACAATCATGTTATGCGCATGTTGTTACCATGTTATTGTCCTGTCACAATCATGTTATGCGCATGTTGTTACCATGTTATTGTCCTGTCACAATCATGTTATGCGCATGTTGTTACCATGTTATTGTCCTGTCGCAATCATGTTATACGCATCATGTTATGTCAAGAAATAGTTATGTATCATGTTATTTCATTGTAATGTGCCATGTCATATCATGTCATGTCATTCTAATGTGCCATAATTTGTCATGTCATTGTAATGTGCCATAATATGTCATTCCATTGCAATGTGCCATGTTGTTGGGTTGGATGTTGGTATGTAAATGTAAGATCCCCCGCCCACCCACCTACAAGACAACTTTCATGACAACAACACAGTGAGACATCCAAAACTATATTATGATTAAATAACATCCAACGCTTGACCCAGATATTCTTACCATACTTCTACACAGACTCACAAGACGCTTCTTTAACGGTCTCGATGCTACTAAAAGAGCATCACTTTACACGTGTGCTGTGTGTTGTGCCCTATGCATTAAGATAACATTTTAGGTTTGTGGTTTCGGGGACCGGGGAAGCTCCCTTGTCTGGAAACCTGGCCTTTTTTTTTTTTTTATTGTGGTTTTATTTTGTTAGACAAGTATTGAGTTTTTATCACACACAAAGATAATCGTGCCTCTCAGACGGCTAGGGCAGTTTGAAATAGATGATATTATTCCGGCCCTGTTTTGCTTTCGGTAAAACGGACTCTCACAATTGATAGTGAGTTTAACCTCATGAGCCCAGGAATCAAAGTTGACTAGAGGAATGAGAAGATCTTCTATTATATTTAAAAGATTTTATTAAATTAAAACGAACGATAAAGTAGAAAATAACTTATAATTTTTATAAATGTATTACTCACAGAAGAGCTGCGCAGCAAATAATTTTTAAAAAACGAATGTTCAAAAACATATATTAACACGTTTAAGTTTCGATTCCAATCCTTTGGTTACTCATTGGCACAGTCTTCCTTTGCGACTTAAGATTTTTTCCACTTTTATAGTGTTATGGTCTAAATTTCTTCCCACTAGACCAGTGGTTCTCAACCTTCCTAATGCCGCGACCCTTTTATACAGTTCCTCACGTTGTGGCGACCCCCAACCACAAAATAAATTATTTTCGTTTCTAGTTCATAGCTGTAGAGTTTATGTGTTTCGATGGTCTTAGGCGACCCCTGGAAAAGGGTCATTCGACCCGAAAGGGGTCGCGACCCACAGGCTGAGAACCGCTGAACTAGATGAACATTTTAACATTTTTAAAACATTACCTCACAATTTGACTTTCGTCTCTAAGTAATAATTAAAAATCAATCAAACCGAATATTTTTTTTAAATACCCCCCCCCCCCCTTGAATTTTAAACGGGGGAAAACTGACTTGGACAACTCGTAGACTTTCATGGAGTGTTTTAGCGACAAAGTGTAAATCTGTTGTTTCCACCAACCCCCCCCCCCCACCACACCCCACACCCCACCACACCCCACCACACCCCACACCCCATTTCCGGAAATGATCGTGCGAATTTTGTCATGTGTAAATATTCTTTTCCGATATACTTAAATGATCCCAAGTTAAAAAAAACTTTACTTGATTACGCGAAAAAATATTTGAAATTAAAACTAATCCCAACAAATCAATATAGCTTCACGGGGCTTAATGGTAAAATACGACGTAGAAATGAACAACAAATAATCAGTTTAAATAATTAAATAATAAGGCCCATGAATCTATATAATTTGCTACACACAATCTGAGGGCATGGAGATGAGCATCTGCCCAGTTCGCCGCCCAATCGTGACATGTCAATGAGCATCTGCCCAGTTCGCCGCCCAATCGTGACGTGTCAATGAGCATCTGCCCAGTTCGCGACCCAATCGTGACATGTCAATGAGCATCTGCCCATTTCGTGGCCCAATCGTGACATGTCATTCAGCTTTTCTATCTGACCAGCCCAGACGCATACAATCATCAATCAGACGTAAGACAACGAACCTTTGATGGAGTTGTGCGAGACGTCCAGGTAATGCAGGTACTTTATCATCCCGATCTGAGCGGGGAGCTCGTCCAGCGAGTTGTGGGACAGGTCAATCCACGTCAGGGTGCTCAGCCGGTCGATGGTGTCCGGCACGAACGCGATGGAATTGTGCGACAGGTCCAGCTTCTTGATGTGCGGCTTCTTCACCGTACCGGGTGGCATCTCGGTGATGCGGTTGTGGCTGAAGTTTATGAACGCGCCGGCCTCGTAGACTCCTTTCTTGAACGCCTTGATCACGTTATGGGACACGTCGATGTACTCCAGGCTCGCAGACTTCCCGATATTCTTCGGCAGTGCGCGTATCCGGTTCTTGGATGCCAGCAGCGTCTGCAGACCCGTCGCTTTGTGAATAGGATTGGGCAGTTTTTTAATCCGATTGGCGGTGATGTCCAGGTATTTGAGTTTTTTAAGTTTGGCGACGGATGCCGGAAACGACGACAGGTTGTTGTTGCGGATGTCGATGAACTCGAGGTTCTCCAGGGCCGAGATCGACTTCGGAAGACGTTTGAGTCGGTTGTTCTCGGCGTTGAACTTGACGGTTAAGGCGCTGAGCTCTTCGTTGTTGTAGATCTCAAGCGGCAGCGATTTCATGTTGGCGGTGCCGAACTGCAGGTGGACGAGCTTGGTGTCCCCGATACGCTTGATGTGACCTTTCCTCAGGGGTTCCGGAAGGGCGATAATCTTGCTTCCCGGGCCCGTGGCTGGGGGCGGCTTCTCGTCCTTCTTTTTCCCGCCTTTTCTGTTGCTCATTTTGTTGTTCTCTTGTTTCGTTTCTTTGCAGCAGATATGAGGCAGTACTTTTTATTGAATGGTTTATTTCCGTACAGGATGCAGCTTAAACGAGGTTCATTTTCTCAAACCTAAAATGAAAACGAAACAAGAAAAAGAAAGTATTAAATGCGTACAGATTAACTGTTTAAAATCAGTCCAGAACTCAAACAGTGCGCCTCCCAGAACAGGTGAATAACACACCGTCAAATCCCGCCTTAAATAACGCTTAACAACTTTGCTATAAGAATCATTATGCAAATAGAAACATTAAATAGCATATCTAATCCTCATTAGTATTTAAGGAGGAAAATCAATCAATATGTTTGGGCGGCCTTGTACATGTATATTGAATTAGTTGTTACAGGTGGGGTTGTTTGTTTGTTTGTTTTCTTTATCTAAGCCTGGGTTTTAGTCTTTCAGAACTTTTTTCCCCCTCATTCAATAAAGCGCTGAGCCTGCAAAAAATGCCTCCGACGTGAGAAGAAATAAATGGACAAGGCGTTGACATTGTGTCGGCCCAAATGGACAACTTTAAAGATTTTACCGGAAGTGACGATCAATCCTAACCCCGAATGTTTTGTGTACGAGTGAATGAATGGCGAGCGATTCATCACAGCCGAGACGTGTACACGAGCCTCTAATATGGGGACCTGTTGTGGTCAATAGGAAATTTACCATCGGGGAATTTTAGCTTCGATGGGTCGTTTGTTGCAGGGATTCTCATTGTATTGCAACCAGAGGTGTCACTATAGGGTTGGGGTCACCAAGGGCGGGATACGCATGATGTCAACTCCTTACAGACTAACTCCCCCCCCCCCCGACTCCGGGCCTGCATCGAGTATTTTTTAAACAAGATCATAGACAATCGATTATAGTATTGTTTATGTCCGAAATCCACAAAATACATAAGTAGAAAACACTGAACAGCGTTGAAAAAATGTTTTAAAAAATATATTTTTAATATAACATTGAACTTAACAGTCAAAACTTTACTTTCCTGGTCTTAAACGACGCACGTCTGTCAATCACTTCATCAAAAAATCAAAATTATTCATAACTACCACGGTCAGCTGATAAAATCGAAAGACCAGTAAGCCCGGACCGTTCTATGGTACTTCTTTAATAAATTTAATTTCTGACTCAGTACGGCGTCCACTGATCGCTCTTCTGCCATTTTCTTCTTGGGCGTAAGTTTTCTATCTGACTAATTAGAATGTCGGTAAAATTTTCAAAGTGTTGATCAAATGGCATACTCCACCATTGGACCACGTTTCTTGTTGCAGAAAAAGTCTTAGCTCTTCCACCTCGGTCACCACTTTGTCAAGAGTTAATCCCTCTGCAGGTTTTCCTGAGTACAGTTAACGTCTTCGAGTATATCAGCCCAAAGAGTAAAGTTAACGTCTTCGAGTATATCAGCCCAAAGAGTAAAGTTAACTTCTTCGAGAATATCAGCCCAAAGAGTAAAGTTAACTTTTTCGAGAATATCAACCCAAAGAGTAAAGGAAGCAGAGAGACGTAAAATCACAGACATCGGGCTAAAGGGTTCGTGCCGCACCTCATGCATCCAAGACTTTGCGCTGTGCCTAGTGTGTGTCCAAATTTTTACGAGGGTCACATAGAGCTTCAATCACCGCCTGACATTTTCGGAACTCGAGATCGAGACCGCAAAAGGCCAATCACAGTTATTCTTGTTCTATTGCTTACGGCGTTAACACATAATAATGCGGTAACTGTTTACTGAAAAGACCGCAATTATTTTTATCTTTTTAATTATGATTTACATACACACGAAAAAACAACATCCCGAAACCGTCGTAAGTTTGCTATAGGCTCGTCGTAGTGCCGTAGTCTTAGGCTTAAAAAACGTAGTTACGACGGTGAAAGAGTGGGAGTAAACGGGTGTGGGGTTCCTTTAGTTAGGAAGTCCGGTGGATTTCATATTCATATAGAGCAGCGGTTCTCAACCTGTGGGTCGCGACCCCTTTGGGGGTCGAATGACCCTTTTCCAGGGATCGCCTAAGACCATTGGGAAAATGCGTATGCTCTAAAGTTATGAAGTAGCAACGAAAATAATTTTGTGGCTGGGGGTCGCCACAACATGAGGAACTGTATTAAAGGGTCGCGGCATTAGATAGGTTGAGAACCACTGATATAGAGACAAGATATGTGTTCCTTTAGTAACGCAGTCCAATGGAGTTCCTTTAGAGACAATATGTTTGTTCCTTTAGCAAGGCCGTCCAACGGAGTTCCTTTAGAGACACTATGTGTGTTATTTAGTCATGCAGTCCAGTAGACTTCATATAGAGACAATATGTTTGTTCCTTTAGCAAGGCCGCCCAATGGAGTTCCTTTAGAGACAATATGTTTGTTCCTTTAGCAAGGCCGTCCAACGGAGTTCCTTTAGAGACACTATGTGTGTTATTTAGTCATGCAGTCCAATAGACTTCATATAGAGACAAGCTGTGTGTTCCTTTAGTTTTTCAATTACTTTTCTTTTATGCAGATTTACGAGGAGAAAAAAAATAGAAATAATGCACACTGTTTTTGTATTATGTCTCGTTGTTCGTGTTTTAACCCCTGGCTGGAGTCGTTAAAAATTACGAATGTGAGTATAGATAAAAAAATATTGGAGATTATTTAATTTTTTTAAAATAACTATTTAATTTTATTTAAACAATTTTTTAATTATTTTTTCTTAATTTCAAAAACAACAACAAAAAAATTTGTGACGTCTTTTATCGTGACGCACCAAAAAGGTTCGACCCATTTTGTAAGATATCAGATTCCGCTGATTGGCGTGGCACTTCAAAAAGTTACAGAAAATGGATAACACTGAAATTCAGAGTAAAAAGTGGGGTAAATCAAGTAATTTTAGGGCCATGTCGTGTTTGACAGTCCAGCATTAAAAGTATTGATAAAGACATAAAAGCAATTCGCCTATCTATTGACCTGTGTTATTGACACCCGGTGCATCGTCATAATGACGAAATCGATGTTTCAAAAAGTTTGAATTGAAAAGTATCGATTACCACAGCACGTGAACAATGCGATTCGGGCAACAGGAAACTGGGGGGGGGGGTCTTATTGATATTATTGTCTCAAAATATTATTGTTAAATTTCATGTCTTTTCAAAAACTGCTGTAACACTTTATTTCTTAACCAAACTTCAAGGGATGACAAAAAAACTACAAATGCACGACTTTCACTAACAATGCATACCTACATCTAGCCAGGCAACCCTATATCTGGCCAGGCACACCTACATCTCACCAATACATCTAGCCAGGCACCCCTACATGTAGCCAGGCACCCCTACATGTAGCCAGGCACACTTACATTTAGCCAGGAACCCCTACATCTAACCACCCCCACCTACATTTAGCCAGGCACACCTACATCTAGCCAGGTACACCACTACATATAACCAGGTAACCCTACATTTAACCAGGCAACCTAAATTTAACCAGGCAAACCTACATCTGGCCAGGCTTCCCTACATCTGGCCAGGCAACCCTACATGTGGCCAGGCAACCCCTACATCTGGCCAGGCACCCTACCTGTGGCCAGGCAACCCTTACAGGTGGCCAGGCACCCCTACATGTGGTCAGGCACTCCTACATGTGGCAAGCACACCTACATCTTATAGCCAGGCACACCTACGTCTAACCAGGCACCCCTACATCTATCCAGGCACCCCTACATCTAGCCAGGCACACCTACATCTAGCTAGGCACCCCTACATCTAGCCAGGCACACCTACATCTAGCCTGGCACACCTCATCTAGCTAGGTACCCCTATAGGCACCCCTACATCTAGTTAGGCACCCCTACATCTAACTAGGCACCCCTACATCTAGCTAGACACCCCTACATCTAGCTAGGCACCCCTACATCTAGCTAGGCACCCTTAAATCTAGCCAAACATCTTATATCTAGCCAGGCACACCTCATCTAGCTAGGCACCCCTACATCTAGCTAGGCACCCTTACATCTAGCTAGGCACCCTTACATCTAGCTAGGCACCCTTACATCTAGCTAGGCACCCTTACATCTAGCCAAACATCTTATATCTAGCCAGGCACACCTCGTCTAGCTAGGCACCCCTACATCTAGCCAGACATCTTATATCTAGCCAGGCACACCTCGTCTAGCTAGGCACCCCTACATCTAGCCAGACAGCTTATATCTAGTGAGACATACTTATAACCAATAACCAACAGGCCTCGTTGAGCCCCTCTATATAAAAGAATCCCTCTAATACGAATGATGTACCCTTATCCCCCGCAGGGCCCCCTTACATCTAACAAGTTATTTCTTTGATCTCGAGGGCACTCTCATTGGGGAACACCTAAACCAAGAGAGGAACCCTATTTTTACTGAGGCAAATATGTCCAATGGTTGAGAACCCTTATTTTTAGCGAGGCAAATGTGTCCAATGGTTGAGAACCCCTATTTTTTGCAAATCCAACGAGTCCAATGGTTGAGAACCCCTATTTTTGGCGAAGCCAACGAGTCCAATGGTTGAGAACCCTTATTTCTAGCGAAGCCAACGAGTCCAATGGTTGAGAACCCTTATTTTTGGCGAAGCCAACGAGTCCAATGGTTGAGAACCCCTATTTCTAGCGAAGCCAACGAGTCCAATGGTTGAGAACCCCTATTTCTAGCGAAGCCAACGAGTCCAATGGTTGAGAACCCCTGATTCCTTGTTTTAGGCAATGGATCGTGGATTGTTTCACCAATATATTTATGTGAGTCAGTGTTTTTTGTCCGGCCTATTTTTAGAGCCTCATTTGTCCTAGGCTAGGGGCACATTCCAGCATATTGCGTCTATAATTAAAATAGGTGCATGAGTGGGTGATAACAATGGAAATTACTTTTTAAAATAAGTTTGGCTTTCAATCTTATTTGGGGTGCAAATTTTAAATCTCGTTAAGGTGGCTAGTTTAAATATCGTTTAGAATGCACATTTTTGATCTAGCATAGGCTGCAAATTTGACATCACGAAAAGGTTGCACAAGTAGGCCCCCAGGCTAGATTTAACCTTAGGGATCACTGGCCTTAAGAACGTTGTCAATTTATAACTACACCTTGCCAAAATATCCCCCATCATTGTGCGTAAGGCAGTGTGGGGAACCTTCATATTTTTATCGTTATATTTTCGTATAACATAAAAAATATAGACAGGGTATGATCCATTTTATATCGCCTCCCGTACTTTCATTTTGTTTGCCCCTCTCTCCATTGTTAGTCTGGAGCCGACCCTGCCCCGAGTCAATGCTAACAGCGTTTTATTAAACAACGTAATGTTTAACTTAACAACATGATATCCTGTGTAGTGTGTACCCTCCCGTTGTCCCGGTGTTCTGTGTACTCCCCCCTTTGTCCCGTGTTCTGTGTACTCTCACCGTTGTCCCGTGTTCTGTGTACGACAAACCCCCTTAAGTACACACACCGGCACTTTTACCTATCAGGAATACAGTTTGAAGCAGCCCACTCCCCCCCCCCCCCAGGGACACACACACTTTTCTTTTACCTCACTACTACCCTGTTCAATGGCGGTCTTAGCTTTCCTTCCTAGTTGTCCTACACACCTTCACATAATATAGAGCTTACAAGACGGCGGTGGTTGCTAAGAACGCCGGGGGCTATTGTCTACGAAAGAAAAATGTGTGAAAGTTCTTTTAAAGGGCGGAGCCTATTCGGACGTTCCAATCGGGTTTCTCCAGGAGTGTGTCCTGGAGAATGACACGCTGTTACTACCCCCATACCCCTTCAGGTTATAAAATTCAAAAATTCTATAAAATATAAATTAATGTATTTTTGGTTACAATAATCAGCACATTATTGTAGAAATATATATTTTTGTCTTTTGTTTGAAATTTGTTTGATTCGATATTTTTGGACGTATTATTCGGTTATTGTCTAGGTGTTTGTGGGCGGGGTGGTTGCTAGAAATGTTGTTTATTATTAAGGGGAGGCGGGTCAATAGAAATGCTCTACAACTTTTTAAGTGATATGGGGGTGGGTACTAAAATGTGATATTATTGTATTATATAATTTGTACCCCCCCCCCCCCCGACAGTTGCAGTGGCGAGTTGGTGGGTGGGTTCCAGACTTTCGAGCCTAAAACTAGGAAAATTGGATACACTGTGTATAACAGCGTAAAGTAAGGCGCAACAATGTAAACTTGTTGTTTCTTGTTGTTTTCTTTGACATTCAGGTGTAAATTATAATATTGCACATTTAAATGCATATCAGTTGGTTTGTGCACAGTGTAGATCACAACTGATGAGGCTCTGGTACAGTGGTTCTCAACCTTCCTAATGCCGCGACCCTTTGATACAGTTCCTCGTGTTGTGGTGTGCCCCACAACTACAAAATTATTTTCGTTGCTACTTCATAATGGGGGCGTATGTGTGTTTTCGGATGGTCTTAGGCGACCCCCGGTAAAGGGTCATTCGACCCCCAAAGGGGTCGCGACCCACAGGTTGAGAACCGCTGCTCTGGTACTTTAGCTGAAAGTTGTTACCTTCGATAGGAATCGTTCCTCTACTGCAGTGATTCCCAGCCATTTTGATCCCACCTGAACACCTACACAAATAAAGCTGGTCTCTTACAATGGACCCCTTAGGGCAATCTGGTGAGAGCTGAACCATTAATTATTCATTTTAGTACAAGGCCATGGCAGTGAAAATGGGTTGCCGTTCATGGACCCCTTTTGGAAATCTGGTGAGAACTGAACCATTAATTATTCATTTTAGTACAAGACAATGGCAGTGGAAATGGGTTGCCGTTCTTGAACCCCTCCCCCAAACACACCAACTTTTCCTCATTTTCTCTCCTCTCTTATTTAACTACATAGCCATTAACTCCCCCAGAAGGATATTTAAACCTCAGATTAAGAATCCCTGCTATGGCGTAACAGAGTGACAGAGGCGTAGCGAGGGGGTGCAGGGGGCTACATATGTTCCCGGGCGCCAAGGCACAAGGGTGCCAAAATGAGGCTTACAACATTACAAGGTAATAAGTCGGTCACAAGATCGGTGCAGCGGCTCCGCAGACGTTTCATCTGATAGCCTACTTGTTTTGTCGCATTTGCGTGCGTCAGTGGGACAGGGTCGTCTCAGCCATCTTGGTCAGTGGGACATGATCGTCTCAGCCATCTTGGTCAGTGGGACATGATCGTCTCAGCCATCTTGCTCTTCTTAGCGTTGAAATACATTGGAAACAACAAATTTTGATTGCGTAATTCACCAGTTTGCGACTCAAGAAAAATAAATCTTTTGTAGACTATATATGTAAACCTGTCTACGACAATGACTGGGTTGGTCATGTACTATAATTTCTATAAATTTGCTTCTCTAAATACAATTATTATATTTTAAATTGTTTCCTTATTTAATTTAATAAAAAATGTGACTTAACCCGGGGGGGGGGGGGGCGCAATTTTATTATAGTTCATGCGCAAGATATCATAGTTATGCCTCTGCAGCGCGAAACAGCAAGGCTGTTGTCAAATGATAGAAAACGTGTAATAATATACTGGGGTAGAGATAGTCGAGATACCCGTAGTCGGTTCATGCTACAAAAGCATACGATCGATACATTGTGATATCAATAGGACTTCAATCCCTTCTACGGAGACTTTGAACACGTAAGGTCACGCCGAGGGTTGGGTCACGCTGAATTGTTTCTTGGTGCCCACGTTTCAAAAGCGAACATTTCAAACCGAGAATATGTGTGTTAACGAATGAGAAGGCTTTGCACAAGGTCACGTTTCTGTTTTAGCAATAACGTGTTTGAAAGTGAGTATCTCTGCATGTGTAAAAAAAATAAAAGGGGGTGGAGCAAGGCATGTACATGACACTATTTGGTGGGGAGACGGGGGGGGGGGCAGTTGCAAGCCTTGTACATGACACGGGCTGGTTTCACATGACACGGGCTGGGTTCACACGACACGGGGTTGGGTTCATATGACACGGGGTTGGGTTCATATGACACGGGGTTGGCTTCACACGACACGGGGTTGGGTTCACATGACAAAGGGTTAGGGTCCACATGACACGGGGTGAGTTCACACGACACGGGGTTGGGTTCATATGACACGGGGTTTGGTTCACATGACAAAGGGTTACGGTTCACATGACAAAGGGTTAGGGTCCACATGACACGGGCTGGGCTCACATGACACGGGGTTGGGTTCACATGACAAAGGGTTAGGGTCCACATGACACGGGTTTGGGTTCACATGACAAACGGTTAGGGTCCACATGACACGGGTTGGGTTCTCGTGATAAGGTGTTCGGTTCACCTGACAAAGGGTTAGGGTACTCATGACACAGGGTAGGGTTCGCGTGACACAGGCATCGGTTAAAAAGTAATCAAAGGATATTGGAATAGAATAAATTGATATTTTACTAAAAATTTTGAGAATTTTTTTTATTTTAAGCAGAAATTTAAGCCATGTCGTTATATTGATATTAATCAAGCTAAATTTTCTTGGAATTAAAGAATTTATGAAAAATCAAGATTTTTGTCAAAAACACATACATTAAAAGCCACTATAGGAATTAGTTAACTGTTTTTGCCATATCTCTTCTGCGAATATTTCGGTTCTTTTTCTTTCCATTAAAAGCCCCCCACCCCCCACCCTCACAACTTATCTCCCTATAGTGCAGGGGTCACCAAACTACGGCCCTCGCTCGTCATCTTCTCCGTTATCCGGCCCCGGGGTGACAAACGGTCTGGTGATCCCTGCTATAGTGGACAGGAAACAAGAAAGTAACGTCGCCGCTCAGGTTCAATGATTGATAATTTGAAACTTCGACATTAAACTGCATGCAGGCAGTGTCCACACCGCTGGGTTGGTGGACGCAATGTTCACTTTAAGTAGACGCCGTCTAGAAATGACGTTTGTAAGCTGATACAGTTAAACCAATGCGCCTCTGCCTCGTCCTTTCACCAAGAAGTTATGAGGTGTGTGCAATCAGGGGCGTGTACCAACAGAGGTGTCTGCAATCAGGGGCGTGTACGAACAGAGGCGCGTACCAAAAGAGGTGTGTGCAATCATGGGGCCCAGCCACAAACCACTTGTTAAATGGGTCTCACCAGTTTGCAGAATGAGAATCTCGACATCAAAAGAACTACCTACCAAATACTTATTAAATGGGTCTCGGCAGCTGACAGGATGAGAATCTCGAGATCAAAAGACCTACATACTAACCATTTGTTAAATATGCCCCACTGCTGACCGAATGAGAACCTCGAGACTTGCTTCGTATCGAAAAAGCCTTCCTATCTGATTAACGAAACAAAATGTAAACACGACGAATCCAGGGAATCAATCAAATGCCAAACATGTAGGCTAACATTATCGTTCCATCTATCATTCAATAAATAATTTCCTGCAATCAGGTAATGAATCTTTTTCTAATGACATGGTCTCTGACGGCTTTATTCCTTTTTTTAAAAAAACAAACAAATGAAAACATCCGTTTTGTTTCATACGCTACAAAAAAAATTAAAGTTATAATGATTATTCGATATAATTGTTGTGGCTTCTCGCTCTTATAATATGATATCTTGAAAAAAGAAATAGATTCAGTAATTTGAAAAACTCCAACCACTATCCCGTTTTCCCCATGAAACATTTGTTATATATATATATATTGCTTCTGGTTTGTTGTGCTGTCTTTTCAAAACGCCTTTCCCCAAGCTCCACGTTATATATCCATAGCACTGAGTGGGGGAAAAAAAGCTGTCACGCGGCGAGCGTCATGCGTGACGATTGAACTCGGGTGAACAGGTTGTTTTTCTGAGGAGGAGGCGATTACTATTTAATCAATAAAGAGCCACGGGTGTGGTTTAGGAATGTTTTTAGGACTGTCTGTAGGACTATTGTTAAAAGGCCGGAAGGTAGGGTGTAGGACTGTCTGTAGAAATATTGCTTGAATGCCGGAAGGTAGGGTGTAGGACTGTGTGTAGGACTATTGTTAAAAGGCCGGAAGGTAGGGTGTAGGACTGTCTGTAGCACAATTGTTTGAATGCCGGAAGGTAGGGTGTAGGACTGAGGGTAGACTATTGTTTAAAGGCCGGCAGGTAGGGTGTAGGACTGAGGGTAGACTATTGTTTAAAGGCCGGCAGGTAGGGTGTAGGACTGAGGGTAGACTATTGTTTAAAGGCCGGCAGGTAGGGTGTAGGACTGAGGGTAGACTATTGTTTAAAGGCAGGCAGGTAGGGTGTAGGACTGAGGGTAGACTATTGTTTAAAGGCCGACAGGTAGGGTGTAGGACTGAGGGTAGGCTACTGTTTAAAGGCCGGCAGGTAGGGTGTAGGACTGAGGGTAGGCTACTGTTTAAAGGCCGACAGGTAGGGAGTAGGACTGAGGGTAGACTATTGTTTAAAGGCAGGCAGGTAGGGTGTAGGACTGAGGGTAGGCTACTGTTTAAAGGCCGACAGGTAGGGTGTAGGACTGAGGGTAGGCTACTGTTTAAAGGCCGGCAGGTAGGGTGTAGGACTGAGGGTAGGCTACTGTTTAAAGGCCGACAGGTAGGGAGTAGGACTGAGGGTAGACTACTGTTTAAAGGCCGGCAGGTAGGGTGTAGGACTGAGGGTAGGCTACTGTTTAAAGGCCGACAGGTAGGGTGTAGGACTGAGGGTAGGCTACTGTTTAAAGGCAGGCAGGTAGGGTGTAGGACTGAGGGTAGGCTACTGTTTAAAGGCAGGCAGGTAGGGTGTAGGACTGAGGGTAGGCTACTGTTTAAAGGCCGACAGGTAGGGTGTAGGACTGAGGGTAGGCTACTGTTTAAAGGCCGACAGGTAGGGTGTAGGACTGAGGGTAGGCTACTGTTTAAAGGCAGGCAGGTAGGGTGTAGGACTGAGGGTAGGCTACTGTTTAAAGGCAGGCAGGTAGGGTGTAGGACTGAGGGTAGGCTACTGTTTAAAGGCCGACAGGTAGGGAGTAGGACTGAGGGTAGACTACTGTTTAAAGGCCGGCAGGTAGGGTGTAGGACTGAGGGTAGGCTATTGTTTAAAGGCCGGCGGGTAGGGTGTAGGACTGAGGGTAGACTACTGTTTAAAGGCCGGCATAAAAAATTATAGAAAATGAGAAGTTATATCTTTTTTTTTTTGGACGGACCCACCGGGGGGCCCCGGCAATGTTCCCTTTAAGCTGCGCGGCTACGCGGCCGCGCAGCTACCTCACAGATGCCGCGCAGCAGTTTTGAGCATCCGCGCAGCAAATTTTTATAAAAATACATTCGAACAGATACGCTGCACTCTGCAAAGTAATACTTTGCACACAACTTTATGATTTTGCACACGAACCAACAAACCTTAGAGGGAACATTGGGCCCCGGAAGGGGGGGGGGGCTCCCCTGGAGCTGAGAAGAAAACACCACCCCTCCATTCTGCCTTCGTCACTGTTTCCTCTTTGCACGCGCGTTGATACATCCACCACTAGACAAAATGTGTACTTCTGAAATATATGCAGAGGCGTAGCTAGAGTGTTTGGCGCCCGGGGACAAGATTCGCGCCCGGCTACAAGATTCATTGTAAAGCGCCCTCGTTTCCTTTTTTCAACTCTCAAACCCATTATTTTCCTCAATAAAATAAAACCAAAGCACATTTTGGCGCCTCTAACTAGCTGGCGCCCGGGTACACATGTACCCCCTGCCCCCCCCCCCACCCCTTACGCTACGCCTCTGAATATATGGAACTGCAAATTGTAGGCTTAAGATCTTCGGTCAATTCCTCTAGCCAGTTCGAGCCTTCCACTTCCGGCGTATCGCCCACTTTTCAACGCCAAATCAACGCGGTTTGCTCAAATTGTCCACAGTCGTGGTGCGGAGTTGCTGAACATCATACAGAAAGCCAAAAAATGTTAAACTACACTTGCAGTCGTTGGAAATGTGTCCTCAAGGCTTAAGACTGTCAACGGGTACCCGGCCAAGGCTTGACTGCCTGGGCAATTCTCGGGTCCCCAATTTTAAGAGTTAATTTTAAAAATCTTTTTTTTTTTTTAAATACAATTTCTAACAAGAATTTCGTTATTTTGACCCTCTACTGCAGTTCTTCTCAACCTTCGTAATCCTGCGACCCATTAATACAGTTACTCATGTTATGGCGACGCCCAACCACAAAATTGTTTTCGTTTCCGATGGCCTTAGGCGACCCCCTGTCAAAGGGTCAATCGACCCCCAAAGGGGTCGCGACCCACATGTTGAGAACCGCTGCTCTACAGCTATTAGCACCCCCTGTCGCGCCCACCCTCTAAATCTCAATAGCGCTTTTGTCTGCATCGCCGTGGGGCTGACAGGTCAGGCCGACTGTCAAGCAAAAATGATGGGCCTTTCGTGGACCTGCCGGTGAGTAGCAACTAACCTACCATACATTTCCTCCTGTTCTCGCGAGATTGACAAATCATATTTTTGTAATGAAAATAACCGTATGCAGTTGCGTAGCTAGGGTTCGGGGCCACCCGGGGGGGGGGGGGGTCAAGATTTTTGTCCACGAAAAAAAAAAGATCTGCAGTTTGTCGAAAATTCCGCCCGTCCACATATAGAGAAATAAAATGCTGCAATAATACGCGCGGGGCTATATGCTCGCCCCCTTCACCTCCCCCTGGCGCCAGGCCTGCATAAATGGCAACCCTCCCTTAGCATACAAAGAGTGCTTACTGTCTATTTTAACACCCACCCCAACCTACGTCTCCCGCCCCACCCCTAAAAATGACAAAATAAAATCAACATTCTGAAATATTTTAAATTGAGAGCTTGATTGAAACTGACATAAAAAAGGAAATGAGTAAAACAAAGAATGGTCAAACCTGGAAAAAGGAATGAAACAAAAAAAAAAACCCAAAAAAACGAAAGTATTGGCAGGACGCCTTCGTCAGCAAACAAACAACAGAAAAAACAGAATAAAATGTTTAAATAGCAATTAGCTAAGAAGTGGTATCCGAGATGGCAGAAAAAGACTCTTTTAACAGCAAAAGACTCTGTTAGCAGCAAAAGACTCTGTTAGCAGCAAAAGACTCTGTTAGCAGCAAAAGACTCTGTTAGCAGCAAAAGACTCTGTTAGCAGCAAAAGACTCTGTTAGCAGCAAAAGACTCTGTTAGCAGCAAAAGACTTTGTTTTACTCATTTCCTTTTTTTGCTAACTAACCTGATAGCAGTCTCTCCCCTTATTAACTTTTTTTTTTGAAACTGACATGTTATGCCACAGGGTATACAATACACGTTCTCTTGTGGACAGTGCTTTTTCAGCGCATAATATCCCTCTTGGCCGCACACTGTTTTCCAAGATTATGTTAACCCGCTAAACAAATGTAAACACTTACCTCTGGTAACAAAGACGAAAGACCGAAGGTCCATGGGGTGTTTTCAAATCCTGTCTGAACTGACTCACACGGGACCTGTATACACACTGACCCACACGGCGACCATTCAGACACACGACCTGGAACCAACGTCTGTCCGGCCCCCAATCCCCTAGAGGTAGTGTAACCCTGGTCCCTAAGGACCAAACGATATGTCAGCCAACACACACACACACACACACCAGGGGTTTATGAAAGATATGTACAGCTCTAAGTTTCCTCGATTGGGACTCGGTTCGATACAGATCGATAACGGGGCCAATCGCGTCAATGGAACACAACAAAATCCTTAACAGATCTGAAAGCGGCGCAGACGTGGTGGAGAGTTGCCGGTCTTGTATGTGAACAGCTTACAGAGACATGTTAGTTTTTTTTTTTCAAAAGCTAAGTGGGCCAAATATTGTTGTATTATTATTTCTCTTGCGAAGGCTGGGGTCACTTGCAACTATATAAATAACTTTCAATCTGTGTGTGGTACACGAGCGTAGCAAGGGTGGGGCATAAAGGGGGTCTCCGCCCCGGCGGAACTATTTTATCTCTATATAGAGGGGCGGCATATTTGGCCAATTGCAGATTTCTTTGGTGTGACATGCTGATCGCCTTTTGTATGGGATCGAGCCCCCTTAAGAATTAAAATTCACTCCGTTGACATGTCTTGATTCAAAAGAATATCTAGTTAAAGCCACACCCACTGGCATATTGTTACTTTGAGAGTATAGTAAATATTTTTAATTTCTCGTTTTGCTGCCCCAGCTGCAAAAGGACTGAGCCTTTTACTCGTTTGGGGCTGTGCATATTAAATATAACACCAAAAATATTAAATTTTTTACTCACCCCAACCTCTTATAACGTTATATAACATTTCCATTGACCACCCCCTAATATTATGTTACACATCTAGCATCCCCCACCACCACCACTTTGATAAAACCGAAAAAAGTCAACAAAAAAAAAAAAAAAACAAGACTAAAGCGAATTTCAAGTTTAAAAAAGCCATGCTTAATTTTTGGGTTTTTTTTTTCTCTTCAAAAAAAATGTACTAAGTATAAATAGCCTACATTATAGTTTTTAATAATCTATGCTAATTTCTCAAAGTTTAAAAAGAATAATTTTGCAACAAAATAATACTTAAATTAAAAAATAAACACAAAGAATTGTTAATTTTTACCCAGCCCTATCCCATGTAACACAATATATAAAAATGATAAAACACACACCAACCACCTTTCGCATTATATAATACTGGCACTGGCCCTTCACTGCGCCCCCTTCACATGTCTTAACATTAATTGTCTACAAACACCACTTGATCTATCTTGGGGTTGTTTTAATTTCTCTTAATTCTGAGGTACTGGGTTGTTGAAAATATTGACGTACTAGGTTGTTGATAATATCCAGGTACTAGGTTCTTGATAATACCCTGGCACTAGGTTGTTAAAAAAATATTGCGGTACTAGGTTGTTAAAAAATATTGAGGTACTAGGTTGTTAAAAATATTGAGGTACTAGGTTGTTAAAAAATATTGAGGTGCTAGGTTGTTAAAAATATTGAGGTAGTAGGTCGTTGATAATACCCAGGTGCGAGGTTGTTGATAATACTGAGGTTAATACTAAGACTGTTGGTTTATTTTAAATTAAGTTAAAAAATATAATTTTTTTTTTAATTAAGTAAGCTTGAGATTTTTTAACAAATATTTTGTCTTTAGACAACTCGGCAGCCCCGGTGTCCAGCTGTCTTTAGTCGTGATTGTTGGGAGGGATAAGCACGTGTTGTTAGTTTAATAAGTTATAAATAAATCACCAGACCCGACTCACTGTAGCAAGAGTTCCATCCCCGACAACCAAGAGTCATCCCCCTTTTCAAGCCGTTTTTTTTCCGTCCTCATTACCATTCATCCGGTACCCTAAAGTGACAGACGGTGGTGAGTGTTGGCGCGTGGTGAGTGCCATTATCCTTTCATAGGCTAATGGTTTAAGTCAGGGGTTCCTCAAACTAAGGCACGCTGGCCAGATCCGGTCCGGCTGGCCGTCGTCCGGGTACCTGGGCAAGAATGTCAAATATAAAACCGGACATTGACCATCTAGGCCAAGGGTGTCAAACTCAATCGCTCAGCGGGCCAAAACTCAAATCACATGTAAGGTTGCGGGCCGAACGGGATAAACATTTAATAAGCGGAAAATTAAATCTTTTTTAAACATTAATATAAATGAAAACAGAAAAAGTATTTATATAATAAAAATCATTTGGCATACCAAATTTTCGCTTTTATGCCAATTTGTCAGAGCTGGATGTTTGCCATCTTTTCTTGGCTACAAGTTCGTTTATGTTGGGAGTAATGTGTGTCATTGAGATTCTCACGATGGACTGCAAGTGTCAATCAGTGAGACGACAACCCTGTGTGGTGTTTTGTTAATCTTCATCACAGAAAACAGTTTTTGTTTTTTTTTAATGTGCTCTGTTTCTTGTCGTATTTTCATTTATCATGTTCGCTAAAGAAGACTGTAAGCCGAAACGTCCACATCTTATTGTCATGTCTTTTGATTCAAGCTTCAACATACCTTGTTATATTATTTCATTGTAATATACGGCACTACATTTCTTCCATTTTTTATGCGCCAATCCAAAACGAGCAAATGAACGTTGAGAGGTTACTGTAGCGAAGAAAATCCGCTCACTACACAACTTTTATTTTTCGACAAGGCTGCTAATTAGGGAATTTGATTTGCACTTTATATTGCAGGGCCATTAAAAAATAGTTTTGCCTAAAATTCTCAGGGCCGGATACACAAATGTACGCCGGTCAAGACCAATTGGGCCTGCTATAATGGTACGCCGGGCCGAATGTGGCCCGCGGGCCTTGAGCTTGACAGATATGATCTGTGTAGACAAAAAAAAACAGGACCATACTTCCCACTGAATTTCCTTTGACACCCATAACCCTCTTCACAAAAAAAAAACAAAAAAACACAGGCTTCTTGGAATCATATTGGTTTTAAGCATCTGACTTTTTTAAAATATCATTTTATTTTTTTTTAAAGCTTCTAAGAGACTTTGTTCAGGGAAGTTGGTGACCAACTTCTAATTTCCAAAACAAAGTGAGAGGTTGGGATTAAAAAACAATTTAAAATTTTATTGTTGTGTTTGTAAGACAAAATGAGGTATCAAAGATAACTGAATGGACGAAATGATTGTAAACTTAATTCTTCAGTTTAACTAAAATAAACTACTACAAATGACATCCGAATTGCATTTTGTCAAAATGGACCCGGACTCGCAGCGCTGCCATTCGCACCCGGGTCCCATTAGACTCAATGCATAGATACCAAATTTAGTCTTGCAAACCCAACAATAATATTTTTAATAGTTTTTTTATTCCCAACCTCTCACTTCTGGTACCCAGTCGCAGCCTTTCCGAAAACCTGATTGTAACTTAATTTATGCAACAATGGAAAAACCGCCCATAATTTGAAAAGGCAATTCTTATTCTAAACTTTCATTTCAAAAGAAGAGAGCCTCCGTTATGAACCAATGATTGTAGTCTTCCTTTATTCAAAACAAAACAAACTATACATTTAGTTTTTCAGATCACTCATCTGGTTCTTTTAATTTTTTATTAAAAAAAAGGTTAACCAAAAAAAAATCAAATCAAGGTGGCATAAAGGTCCATTCAAAGTCTTTAAGGAAAAGAACTCATAGTTTCAAACTGCCATCTCTTTTAAACAACAAGAAACATGGTAGGTTTTTTTTTTTTTAATTTTTTGTATATTTATTCTCTCCATTTTAAAATAGATGGCTAATTTTAACACTCACAAAAAAAATATATATATAATAAAATTATGAACAAATGAAATTGAAAAAAAAACAAAAGATGTCATTGAATGAAGAAAATGCACCATAATTGTAAGAGACATTCTTTAATCTCTCTGCATTCACCATATGATGTCTTTTTTATTTTAAAAAAAAAAGGGCTCTAAACAAAAATCAGCAACATGAGTTAGAGATTATTGCCTAGACAGCTACTAAACCAACAGAACAACCTGTAATACAAGGAAAGAGCATGGGAGGGCATTACTCCACTGTTCTCGGGTGCATTGAGGACAGAACACCTTATTATGGCTCAAAAGCCATGGGCAGCTCAATAAATCCAAGAGCCCAGGTGTGTGTCCTAAAAACCAGTTGTGTGTCATTGACATATTCAGTTATCATTCAAATCCATTGACCGATGAAAAACATGGCAACAAAGTCTGAAAATCTCAAACTCCACTCCTTGCTGAAGACTGGCTACACAAAAATCTCCAATAAATGCTGCGACTCCAAAATAATAAAATATCCTAACCCTTTTTCTCCACGTGCATCAATAAACTGAAGATCACAGCATTTGTTATGAGCCCTTCATTACAAATATGACTTTCACCTACAGCCAAAAGTTACCTTTTAAAAAAAACAAAAAAGTTCGAATCAGGCCCTTTTCATTGAACACCAGTAAATCAACTTTTTTCCCTTAGGTTAATTAAATGCAAAGACAAATCCAGATGTAAGTTGTAATTGATCTCAGTTCCAAAACAAAATTATACCCAAAGTCAAATTGGCAGTTGTAATCGGTGGAAACAAAAAACAAAAAAAAAAAGTACACTTTGAATTCAGAGTAAAAAAAAAAACCCATAAATCTGGCACAAATGCCCCAAGATTTCAAGATGACGCAGTGTTAATATGTGACTGTGCAATATGGCAACATCCAACACTTTCATTGTGGCATATTATTAAACATAATAAGTTTTAGTTCATTCAAATCTTTTAAATAGATGGGGGGGGGGGGGGGGGAATCACCATGCTGAGGGGAAAGCATAAGAGCAGAAAGCCATCTTTGAGTCTCCTGACTGGGAAATAAGACATAAGATGGACCCAAGTCTTGGCGGACCTACCCATAATACCAGAGACCACATCAAGTGCATCAGGGACTGTGAATAGGTAGTCTCATGGTCAGAAGAGTATTCTGGTGTGCAGGTTATTCCTTTAAAGACCTGTTCACCATGAACAGATCCAGAAGAAAATAAAAACGCCATGTATTTAGGATATCAGAAACACAAATTTTCATTCTTCACTGAAGTAAGATGAAAGTTACTCTGAAAAGCTGTCAGTTTTTCAGATCTCCAAAAAAGCTTCAAGCAAAAAAAAAAATTTTAAAAAAGAAAGAAAGAAAAAAAATTTTTAAAAATGTAAATGAAATTTTTTTTTATGGATGAGTGTTGGTCAACAAATTTTGCTTCCACTCAAATCTGCACAAGTTACATGTATATCAGTTACAGCCAAAATTTCAATTCACATATCCAAATGTCACAGCACACCCACTCCCTCATGCAGAGTACCACCAAAACTATGGACCAGTCCAACAGATGTAATGAACAGCAAAATCCATCTTTGCCACTAATGCACTTATATGTCACCACAAGCATTATTAATGTTATGGTCAAATGAAGAAGATGCATTTACAAGTACATTTTATTTTCATACCAAAACTTTGTTTATGAGCTTCACACAAGTTTATGTACAGATGAAACAACACAAAACAGCACAACCAGTGCAACACAGTCAAATGACCTGGCTTAGGGCAGCGATTCTTAAACTGGGGTAGGGGGTCCACATGTTGTTTTTTTTTTTTTATGGCATGTATTCAAAATTACAGGCAGCAGCTAAATTGACTCTAAAAAAGTGGGGCACCCAAAGACAATCTAAGAACCGCTGGCTTAAGGCAATGGTCAAATGAAAAAAAAAAAAAATATCAATGTATAAGCAATAAAAAAATAATAAATTATTGATACTCTGAAATAATCATGTGTTTAAAATATATGCAACATTTGTGGGGTCGACTAATCCAACAATTAACCAACTCACTCCTTTTTTTTTAGCTTTCCATCCCTTCCTTAAATCTTGTTGGTCTCTAAATATTTAAATTTTTGTATCTCGAGACAGCTTGGGACACAGCAATGGATATCACCACAAGACAGTGAGCTTTATTTTGTTACAAGGTGCTCCGGCTCAAGGCCATTCACACAGCAAGAGACGCCATTCACACAGCAAGAGACGCCAGACTGCAAATGATCAAACTTGAACTTTTGCCTGTTTCAAGGTCACTTAAGCTGCTCAAAAATAGATTGAGCCAAAAATGAGGACCTTGACCAGATGGGAAATTGGCACCTTGTAAAAAAAAAAAAAAAAAAAAAAAAAAGAAATTTTAATCTTTGCATCCCATCCAGCCATTGAAGAAACAGAATTGGATGCAAATGTTTTGGATAAATGGCCATAGAGAGTAAGCCATGCACCAGCCTAACCTTGCGGGTCTGCAATATGGAACATAATTTGAGTAGTACACTGAACCCTTCAATGCTGTAAGGATTTCAACTAAAGCTAACCAAAAAGGTCAAAGACAATCATCACCCATCATTTAAGGACTGAATTACAGTGATTAAATATGACTTCAATTGAAATATTCAAGATGGACAACAGAATTGTTAACACAATATTATTATTATTTTTTTCTAAAAAAAGAACATATATTTCTTACATGTAAATATGTACAAAGTAGAGGAGAGCCTTCCAAGAGGAAGTAACTGTATTTATGTGAAATTAGACAAACTGAATAACTCCCTTGTTGATATGCATCAGAAGTAGAATGCTAAGCTATCTACATTTAAACCAACACATGAAAGAAAAGTAAGATGCCATGCTATTGCCTTGATTGGGTTTTTTTCCCCTCACAATTTCAACAACTGACATTTCAAAATAGGATTTGCAAAAATTCTTTGATTCAATATGGAAAAAGAAATCTATATTAATGTAAATCAAAAACATATATATTCAAGTAGATTTGATTTTTTTTTTAACTTAACTTCCTGTTAATTCAACACAAATGAGACCAAATGTTTCAAAACTTAAATTTGTACTAATGCTCCAATATTTGAATCAACTATTAAATTTTATTTTACAATGAAACAATGAAGAAAATGGATTTTATAATTTTGAAAAAGCACAAACATTAAACCGGCTTTAATCATAGTCGTAAAACTGAATAAATTTTAAGGAAAAACAAAAGGAAAAGTCAAAATTAGAATGGCTACTTTTCATGATAATATTATATTTTGTGATATAAATTAACCAACTGAAATATTGTCAAAATCTGGTTGTTCACAGTTGGGAGGATGACTTGACAATCAAACACGTACAATATCAACAATGACATTTGAAAAGAAGTTTTTAAAAAATAATATGCATTGATAAATCTAAAATAAAAACCCCTAATTATCTGTTTTAAGCGCCTCCCCCCTCCCTTAAAAAATATAGTGCTATTAGAGTTAATTACTTCTGAATGAATATTGGTTAAATTATTATATTTTTTAATGAAAATTCTGTCACAAGCTTGTTTTCCACACAACAATTTTATCTAGACTAATATTGTATGTGTTGCAGTTGACATACACGCACATATTATGAAGCAATTAAAAATACAAAGACCACAGCATATTTATTACCAGCTTCTCGTCTTAAATCTGAAATAGAAGACGATGACAATCCACATTTAATTTTGTTTGTAGTTTTCACCTTCGAGAGCTTTACAGTTACACAACATGACAAGAAATTCAAGTTCATCCATCTTGTATAGCTTTAATCACGGCCACTGGTCTTAAAACATTTACATCAGTTTAATTTCCTAGGTGTTTGTACAGGTCACATAGCTATTTCCGGAGAAGCACAATAGTAATACTTGAAGAAGAAAATATAGTTGGGGTGGGGGAAAAAACCAGCCTGAGAAAGTTTATCTTCATTCACCAAAACAGCGCACTATAACTAGGACAAGTGGAATGAGAGTTGCCCCTCTTTGGCAGCCTTGCTGAGCCTCTCTCTCATCACCTCTATAGAGGAGTAGTCTGGAAGCTTGAGATAGTTGACACACGTCATGACCGAGGGGAGGTAGCTGTCTGGATCATCGGAGCCTTCGGGCTGCTTTCTTACTATGGTCAGAGGTGGATTTAGGCTTCTGAAACCTGGAGGATTATTAACAAGGATTGCATAAGTTAGACACAGTCACAGTGATGAGAGATTCTTGTTAAGTGAGGTAATGGACAAATGTACAAAAGTCTTGACAGATACCCCAATACATTAGGAGTTACTGGGGAATGGGTTAAATAGGTGTATGCTGTTTCAGACACAATTAAATGTATTTAATGACAAGTGTTTTGAAAATCTTACAACACAGACCTGGTTACCCTCAAACTCCTAAAATCGTACATCGTCTTAAAAGTGAATAAATAAACATACAGTATAACTACTCGCAATGGGAGTCTATTGGTATTGAGTTAAGCTGACGTCAAAAAAGGTAACTTCCAAAAGTAGATGGCTGATCTTTATATTACTATATGTGGTAACTTTGTTTTGCAGATGTGTACCTACTATAGATATCAATTAATTTTCTGGGTGAGCAAATAGACCACATTAACATAGTCTGTTACTGGTTAAAATTTGATGGCTTCAAACTTTAAGTCAGTTCAGCATCAAATAAAATTTCTTGAAATAAGAATTAATTAACAAATTAGGATGTCATTTACAAAACCTACCAAGGAAAGTGAGATTTATGTTTAGGAAAAAGATGGATTTACACACACACACAAAATCAATATCCGTTAAGCCTATTTCCCGTTTACATATTATTATAGTCTGATAACTACCACAAGCTGTCAGTCAATGGGGGAAGGAAGAGGCGTGTTGGAACCGAACAGGAGTATTAAAAATCGAACAGCCGTTTTTGCATTCTAAAAATAGATTTCAAAGGCCCTCTCACATCATATAAAAAATGACAAAATATAATGCTGCTGTGCGGAACAGTGGAGAATGAGTTCTCATTTTTTTTTTTAAAATTAAAAATCACTAATCTCCATTTTGTGCAATTGTTGCGGTTCAGCAAACGAAATAATTATGTCACAAAACTACAGCACCAGAGCCAACAAAAGTGAGGATTAATTAAAATTGTCACTAGGGAATCTATGCTAATATTATTGTTGTCATGTCTGGCGAGGTCATTATAAAAACACAAAGCAACACAATAATCACCATAACGAAAATGTGGCTGTGTTATTTTTATAGACTTAGATATTTAGAGACAAACCACCCCCCCCCCCCCCCACTCCGTCACAACCATACACAAAATCTCCTACATCAACATCCCCACCCCCCTTCCCCTCTCAGGGCAAACGAATATAATTAAAGAAGGTTCCCAACCAATCTTATTCATCGATCCATTCACCCTTGGATGTAGAAAAGAGCTAAAAAAATAGCAATCCAAAATGTACTTTAAAAAAAAAAAATTTCTGAAAAACTTCCAGAATTAACCCAGTCTCTTAAAATTGTAGTTCTGACAGGTCTCACAATTGTACATTGTATGCCAGAATAGTAAGAGCAAACAGATCTGACACCATAGCAAACATTAAGTACACTGTGAATACCCTATAAATGTATTTAAAAATACATTTTTGGCCAAATGTCTACAAAATGGTTCAGCAATGGTTATCCGCTGAGATTGTTGAGAATGACTAATTTGCTAACATGTATGCAACTCACAGGAATAACAAAACATGTATTTATTTAGTTATTCATATGGTAACAATTGAGACTTAACTCCTATTTTCAAATGTCCAAATAACAACTGAAATTGAGCCCATATAATGTTACAGTATGATTCATCATATTAATGACAATTTAGACTTTACTCCTCTTTTCAAATGTCCAAATAATAACTGAAATTGAGCCCATATAATGTTACAGCATGATTCATCATGCTAATGAGAAGTTAACTCACCACCAACAGGCAGTCTTGGTGAGCCTGTGACAAACTGAAGGAAATCTCTTTGCTCTGTGTTATTATAGCTGCTGAGCACGTCAAAGAGGAATTTGACAGCCTGCGAGTCATGTGTGTAGCCATGGTCTGGCCTGCAGCAGTCCATCAGCATACGAACGTCCCACACATCAGCTATGTTACCACAGAATAGCTGCTCCAACTGTTGACAAATGAGGTTAAGATAAATTAAATACTCATTACAGCTTGTTGGGTTCACATGAATCACAAATGATTAAATATTATTTTTTTTAAATTATAAATAGACAAGTCAATAATTTATACAACTTTATGGAATTGTCATAATTAAATCATATGCTAAGCCAATTCTGAAAAAAAATTATTGAAATTTACAAATATTTTTTCAAAAACAAATCCATAAAAACAAATTCTTTGACAAATGATTTATTGATTTTGAGCTCTACAGATTAAATCTATTCACTGTTTCATTGAATTGGCTTTAATATGTACAAAAAAAACAAACTCTGGTGTTATATTTTCATTCTAATCCTATATAGAAAATTTTTTAACAAGAAATTAATTGGAGGATACGCACCATAACAACTAATTCTTACCTCTTCCGGGTAGAAGCACTGTAAAGTTGACAATGGGAAGAGAGACTCAAAGCCATCCCTAAATGCTTCAAATTGTCGAATGATTCCCTCAACAAGACTCCAATGTAATACAAGCTGTGGGTGATGGAGATTTAAACAAGAAATGATTTTTTTAAAGTGCAAATTAAATAATGGAAGGCTTTTTCTTAGCCATGAAAAAGCTTAAATGAAAAGATGATCCTTGGACCTGCCAACCATTTTGTGTGCACTAGCCAATGCTTGATTAACATTAAACAAATTTGTATCTCAAACTGGCAGCCTGGGTTGAGTGGTGTTCCGATGTTGTCATTTTAAACTTTTATCATTATGAAAAACTTATGGAGATATAAACCAAGATTTTGAGTGTAAAATTTTATTTCAAATTTATAGTCTGGGCTCAAATCTCAGAGAAATAAAACATGTTGCATTGCACTGTACATATGTTGTACTTAAATTATCTAAATTTTCATTTTCAACAACAACAAAAACCATAATGAAATTATGCATTGATTTCTTGTATTATTTGCAGTTTTATTTTACTTGTGAATCACAACTATCCGCAGACTTGTGTGTGCTTGGCAGAATATAATTTTGGGAACCATTTGTGAAGATTGTTCTTACAAATGGAATTTGGAAACATTTATGTGTATATGCTGAGCTAAGTCAATGTGTTACAGCTTCAGGAGGTTGGAAACTTACACTTATAATTACAAACTTAAATGAAAAGCAAGCCCTACCTGCAAATACTCCTCCAAATTGTCAATACCCACTTGAATATCACGGCCCCCTTTACATAACTCAATATTTTCGTTGCCAGGTAAAACAAAGTAAATATCCAGGTCCTCAAGTGAGCAGCCATCCATGGTCAAGTTGGTGATAGCCTGCTTCTTGCCTTCTTCTGTCAATGACTTATCACTGCAGATCTGTTTCTTCTCATGGACAATGTTCTCCAGCTGTTGGAAGGAGCGGCCTAGCACTCTATCAACATGATACAGGTCACTGGATGAGAGAAAGTTCTCCTGGCCAAGGATCCATTTATAGAACACTCTACTTAGCGGTAAATCAATCTGGGGGGGAAAAAATTGCTCTGTGTCTGTATTGAATTTTTACAAAATTATTAATTACTTTTCCAGAATTTTTATAATTATATCATGGTGCCCGCTATACAAAAGTTTGTTAAATACTATTTATAACTGAAGTAATAAGAAGCACTCTAAATTTGATAAGAAATGATGAAATAAAAATTGGGAATAATTGACAGGATTTAGAATGAGATTTAAAAAATCATAATAAAAATATGTAGTAACTTTGAAAGAAGTTACATTTTTTTAATTTCATTAAATTTTTTTTCTGAAAAGGATTTAAATAGTTATATTCTAAATAACTCCCTTCAGCCAATTAACTTTCCTCTCACTGAACTCATGAAGTACAAAAAGTGGTTAACAGAAATTCAGGAAATAATCCCGTGGTCAAAATGCAAGTTAACATATAAAGTCAAATACCGCCTACATTCTACACTTAATTCCGTTGAAAATCGCAAAAGAAATTAATTCCACAATAATCTGTTTTTAATTTGGTAGATTATGGGGTAATAACAATAAAAAAGAGCAATATCTTTTAAAGTCTGCCTGAAAACCAGCAAAGTGCATAAAACTTACCATCCTGGAGTCCATCAGACCTTTAGCCATGAATTTTCCAAGGAATTTAAACTTGGCTTTGACTTTATTTACATGTGCAGCCTTGGAGCTGCGATGCAGGGGGGATGGGAAGAGACCACAGGCCGACAGCGTGTAGTCAAGCTTGACATTGGGGTCTGCCGGGTTGGTGGCTGTGACACTGTCTCCCCGCCAGAGTTCCAGATCAGCACGCTGTAGTTCTTTGGAGACCAGGGCATAGAATTCAAGTGTAGGACCAAGACCGGTTCCAACCTGAGAGATAAATGAAATCAAAGGCATGCAGATCAAATAGCTTTAAAAAAAAAAAAAAAATTTAACATAATCAATAGTAATTTGAATTTCACAATTTATTAGAACTGTAAATTAAATACAGAGTGTCAAAATATTTTAAATTTAATAGGTAAAATATATACAGCCTCACAGCCTTCATCTGCACAAGGCAAAAATAAAGAAAACAGAACTTAATTTACAAGATAGAAATTGTTTGATTCCTAGATATTGATGTAGGACTAATTTCAGATTTTATGTGGGTATATGGATGCCAGTGTTAACAGAAAATAACAGACTTGACATTTGAATTGAAATTTTTTTAGCTTTTGTTTTTATCAGTATTTAATTAGATTTCAATTCTCATTTTGAACGCTCCTCTGGCTTTCTTCTGTCTACCTCCGTGCCACCCTCCTCACCAACATTGATACGCAGAGGCTGGTAAACCCATAAAAGCTGGAATCTGATGATCCTTTTATTCCAACTGTGGTGATGCTTGATAAAAAATGTTACCTCATTCTCGTAATGGATCTCTAGCATTGTCCTGGCATTGGTAGAATTGCCTATGTCCTCCATCACTTTCTCTGCTTGTTTGAGGATGTCTTTACGGCTCACCTCTTTCTGTTTAATTGAAAAGATTAATTTAAACAAGGTTTGCAAACGTTTTTTAAAGAAATAAAAATATTCCAATATTTTTTAAATATGCTTCAGAGTCATAACATTTGTCACAATTCCGATTACAAGTAAATGAAAACAAGGACAAAGACCTGGTCCATGTCACAGGAAAATCTTAATGCCCCAGTTGCCATACTGGGAGCAAATCAATCACTCCGTCATTTTTATTCATTAAAAATTTTTTTTTAATTAATTCAATTTTATGGTATTAATCAGACCCTCTTTCTGTCCAGCCGAGGTCCCACTCTTTCACTATCATGTGTAGAACTTTCTCCTGCTTGATCCTGCTGCAACCTTAACACTGCTCGGTCACGATCAAAGGTTGTAGCAAAGAATAACATTTGTCTTGTATCAAAGGGGAGCAGGAATGGCCTGAAGAATTTATTTAAATCAATAATTTAAGTTATGTAAATGAAGATTTTGATTCTATTTAAGCACATATACTGATAACCAACTTTCTAAAGCCCGCTGACATATCTGAGGCTCTTAAACCTCCAAATACTGAGAAAAAACTATAGGCTCAACCGTTTAAACCCTTCTGAGAAAGATCAAACAAACAATAGCATCTAAATTATTCTAATCCAGTGTGTCCAACCTTTTTGACTACATGAGCCAAAAAAAAATTTTTCTGAGGCTCACAAATGACATCTCAAAAGTATTTTTTCCATTACAGTTACAGAGAATCAAGCTTTACTGATGTAAGGTGCTTCCAAAAACATGGTCATTATTTTGTTACAACATTTACAGAGTTGTGAAAATTCATCAGAAGAAACATACACCATCCAGAATTTATTTTGCCAAACATTCTTATGTTTCTTTTTTTTTTTTAAATACTTTCAAGAATCATTCCTACTATCTCACACAATTCTTTCCTGACTGAATTACGCTAACTACAAACAATCACAAGGTGCATCCTGCTTTCTACTCTTTGAACCTCTCACACTCTGATCTCTAAATACCAGGTACTTGTCCCCAACGTCACAACAACACAGGATGGACACACACTCTCACATACCTGGCTAGACCTCCTGTTTAAATAACATGGTACCATAAATGGTTCACACTGCCCACCGTAGACATCCAATTGTGACACATTTAGTACCCTAGCTCCCATCTCAATTACTCTGACCCAAAAACTTTCTTTGCATGAGTTAAGTCATTATGCTCAACAACCTATTTCATCTAACTTGGTCCCGATGGTGGGGGCATAGACATTTTTACAAGGACCAATAGCTACACATCAAGTTACTTTTGGTTTCCCAATTCATCTTTCCAAACGCTGTCGGTAATTATAAAAAAACACTGTCGGTAATTATACCCAATACCCCGCAAGGCCTCCCCTATACAATCAACAGACAGAAGGAGAAGATAGTATCCCATTTTATGTAGACCAGGTTCCCAAATGGTTGCTCTGCTGATATGCTTAGCATTTATTACTGCTTCCTGTCCAGCCATCTGACTCCTTAGCCCTTGTGACCTCCGCTTTTCTATGTCACAAATACTCACATGCTCTCATGTCATTTCCCAACAAGCTGTGGCGGGCCATTTAAAATCAGCTCGCAGGCATCAGGTTGGACTGCACTGGTCTAATCCATAAAGGACATAATTAACATATGGGAAATCTAGGTAATATTTTTTACACAGGGAGTTCACTTTTTTAGTCTAACCTAACTTTTAGTGTTTTCAGGAAATTATTTAGAGTTCCTCATAGTAATGAATGCCAGAAATATGAAGTTTAATAGAGTTGTCTCCTAAAGATTGCTTTTCCTGAACTTGTAAATAAAGAAGTCCAGAAAACTTACGCAGCTTGTCCTATCTCAGGTAGCCAGTTAGGCAAGTTGCCTGTCATGATGATGAGCGGATCCTGGAGCTGTCTGTTTGCTTTGGCTGTCAGTTTGCTGCTGATGAACTCAGTGTTGGCTAAGATTGGGGACGGCAGGAATGATACCTTCAAAAAAAAAAAAGAGATGACTGAACAGTAAATATAAACTCAACTTGGTATTCCTTTCATTTTAATATGTCCTTTAATTAATCTATAGTGACGCCAAAAAGCTAACTATTACACTTAAGATATAACAGAATTTAACAAAAGTGGCCCACACAAGCAAAAAATAGTGAAGCTAATTAAAAGATGAAAGACTTAAATCCATAATCTCAAAATAGAAAAATAATAATTTCTGTCATGGCATTTATTTGTAGATATTTTCATTTTTATTCACCCCTTACTTTGAATTGCTTTACATAAAATATATGTTTAAATTTATTATTAAATAAAAGATTGATAAAAACTTGTTTTTTTTTCAGTCAATTATTATCAAATTTCATCAGCTGAAAGCTTTCAGAAACTCAGTCTATATGGCTATTACTTCAACTGAGAATTTGTTTATCTTTGGGGGGTTTTTAACCATTGAACTGTCAAAAGAAAACATGCCATGTTGTCAACTATTTTTGAATAACTTTGATATGCATCACTAAAATACCCCAATTTTATAGAAAAATTAATCAAGAGACCCAATAAGACTGGAACAAGCTTCCAAAAGGAAAAGTTGAGGCGAAAACACTTGAAACATATCTATTGCCTCAGGCCTTCCAACCCACAGTTCATGATACCCTCACTGAGTGGCCCTTGCAACCCGTGAAATATCCTCAACACCAGGCACCGAAACATTGCAAATCCCCTCTACATGCATAGGAGCCAGAATGATCAATAAATTGATTGTGGGCCCTTAATATATAGAAGAAGAAGAAGACTATAAATATAGATTTTCTGAGAGTAAATTTTAAAACGAATCTTATGGTATCAATGTTGGAAAAGTTATCTATGTGAAATGAATATGATCATGACCTTTCAACTAGGAATGCAATTGTTATACTGTTTATTTTTGTTACACCCACATTGATTGTTGGGTCCTTTTTATCATCTCAATACATTTTTCAGACACATAAAACATTATTTTTTTAGTTAAGAAAATATAACGTTTTTTGGGTTTATAGAAATTTTAAAAAAAAATAATACATTTATTGACCTACACATTTTTTTATATAATGCCTATTAAATTTATTAGTACCGGTACTCTATTTTCCATTACTTCCACTAACAGAAGTTGAACTGCTACTAGTGTACTATCAAATTGTCACTACAATGAGTAATGCCAACAAAACTATCTTCAAAATCAATTTCATAAAGAGATAATTCATAGAAATTAGACTTGTTTTGCCCTGCCAAAACAAAACAAAACACTTATAACTTTAGTGTAGGCCTATTTTATGTGCCGTAACACCATAGAAACAGCCATAACGGCCACTGATCGGCAGTTATGTCAGTTCGTGGGTTAAGATATTAAACTAATTGTTTCCGTCTCATTCATCATAAATCTATGTACACTTCCTAGGCAGTAGTCATTACATCTATTGCATCATTGGATTATTTCCAATAATATTTATTGACACCATGCTGAAAAATAAATAAACTTTTCTTCAATGTCTTACATCATACATTGATGACCAATGTCTGTTGAGTGCATGCAGCACCCGCAACAATGCTATTGTCTCCAGCGAAGCATCTTGGACAGTGACTGTTGGGGGGAGCTTGTCTGAAAGGAAATTCTGCAGGACAGGCTGGATAACTGGACTACTGGCTCGAGAATCTGATAAACAAAAATAACAATCAATGAATAAAGTGGATTGTTCAAAAAGTTTTTTTTTTAAAAGGGCCAATAAAGATAGAAATAGAAGACTAGCATGTACCTAAAAAAGGAGTTTTAAAATGTATCCTTTTCATTAAAGGTGAAGTTTCACAAAAAGTGAATGGGACATTTGCAGACCTGTTTACCCTCAAAGTCTTAAAATCGTATAATATCATCACAAAGTCATTCAATATATTATCTTAAGAGTAAAAAATAAACATACAGTATATATAATGTATACATCTCAAAATCGTACATTGTACGCCTAAATCAAAAGAGTAAACAGGTCTGCATTTGCTAATACATTACCTTTCTTCTTTGAAGATTTTGAGCCTTTGGACTCAGCTTTTGTTTTCTTAGGACTTGTTGCCATGTTTTCTTCTTGTTCTGTAGCTGGTCGATACCTTTATCAAAAATGGAATATTTTTTTTTAATTCTTAAAATAATTTGTTTGTTTTAGTTTAAAATCTACAACAACAAAAATTAATATAAATGATCAAGTATAACAAATTATTGAAAAGAAACATGGTTTAATAGAAATAACTATCATTATTCATCTATCTAATCAAATACAATTAAATTAAAAATTAAGACTTAAAGTAAGAAATAATTTATAAGGCAATAGCATTTTTTTTAGGGTAATGTAACACATAATGTATTATGCATGGAATTCTACAATGTATATTAATGACAAATCTACATCTATTATATTTTACAAATCTGGAGAAGAGGTTGTGACAAGGAGAATAATATTATATGAAATGTAATTTAATGTAAGTTCAAATTTTGTCTATTAAAAATTACTGACCAAATAGTGTGAGTCTGCACCCAGATGCTTGTATTCCCAAATGGGGTGTCAGTGTCACCATCACTGAAGTCACCCACCTCAGTGCCCCCATGGCACACAAACTGTTTGACTGCTTGGTACACTGTCATGTTGTAAGGCAGGATGTGGTCTCCTATGAGGAACTCAAGCCTGTGCCTGGGAGATGTAGCTGATATCATGATGGAAGCCATCTGTTCCTCCATCTCTTCATCAGAGTTATCGTCATCACTAAGGTCTTCATCAGCCCCTTCCTGTCAAGCAAAACACAATGAATTATCTTCTATTAACATTTTTTCATAGCACAATTATATGAAGTACAATGAAATTTATGCAGTGTTTCAAATTTTATTTTGTGTTTTACTTTCTTAGTTCTTAGAAATCTTATTTTCACAATATTAAGCACAATTTCCTACTAAAACTTTCTGGATGAATGTTTATATTCAATTCAGTATAATGGAAAAAAACACTAAATTCTCACCCTAGTTTTACCAAACCCTCTGACCAGCAAATATTTCTCAATGGCTTGTACCAGAGCTAGGGGGTCTATTTTGACCGGCCCACCTTTCCACTGCTTCAGTGTAGTGCAAGCAGGATGTCTCTGTAGTTGGCACTGTTCGGGAATAGGCTTATTTTAGACTTAACTCTTTAGCTCATCATGAAAATTAAATGTTTAAATTTCAAAACTATCTATCAATGTCACAAAATCTTTCCATAGTAGCTTCATGAGCATTTAGATATTAAATAGTTTTATAAAACATTTTTGTTAGTAATGCTTAGAGACTTGTCATATCTGAGTAGAAAACTCACAATTACTTTAAAAGTTACTTTCTTTTAGTGATATATATACTCTCACACTGTACAAAACTAAACCATTTAAATTATATTAAAGCATAGCTGTTTTAATTGATTGTCTCTAAAAACTAACAAACCTTAATACCAGCATTAAAACATGCCCCAATGAAGGCAATAAAAGGGTAATCTTATATATATGCATTTTATTAATGTAAGAATGGCAGCAGAATGTAAAAAAATATATTAGTACACAAATAATACATACATTTTATTATCCTTATTTTCAATACATACATGCATGATAAGGGCCAGTATTGCTAAATAATGTTGAGGAATATTTGAAATCAGGTGGGCAGAGCAGTTTATGGCTTATGTGACAGTAGGCATGAGTAGAGCACATTACCTTGAGCTGGTGTGTAGTAAAGAATTTTAAAGCATTTCCACCACGACTGCTTCCACTGTTTCCACCAGGGAGGTCATGAACCTTCACTTGAAACTAGAACAAAGATATTGAACTATTTTTCACAACTTTGGCTTTATGATGATGATTTCATTACTCTGCTTGCTCATTTGAAAGACATGAATTTTTTTATCCTTCCCATTTTTATTTTTCAATTCTAAAACTGACCAACTACATAATAAAACATCAAGCTTATGTGCACTAAAAGATCTCTTGGCTTAGCGTATAGTTTACTACTTGATTTACTAAAAATGTCACTTTAAGTGAGCATTACTTCTATAACAGTAAATTTTAAAAAATAGTTTAAATTTCAGAGAGTTCTACAAATTTGGTGACTTGTATGAGAGCCCCTAATTAAGATCAACTAATTCAAGTGAGCACCTGTTCCAGCTGATGTAAGCAGGCCATGAGCTTGGACACAAGATATGAAAGAGCTGGGGTATTGTTCTTTTCAGCTGGAGGTTCTTTCATGTAAGTCACGCTTGGTGGCTGCACATTGATAAAGTAAAACATTAGAATACTGTAACACTGCAGAGCATTGAAAAAAAATTTTTTGAAGTAAAAACAAAGCCCAACACCATTTACACAAAAACATTTTTTTTTTACATTAACTTTCTTTTATTTAGCACAACCACACTCTATAAGTTTATTAAACCACATCTATAAATAAATCTGCCCAAATTTATTTACCCTATGCTCTTTTGTAAAGGTTGCTACATTTTTAAAGTTAGAAAATGCTAAACATTTTAACACATTCTTTAGCAGGTAAATGTAAAAAAAAAAGTATATAATTTTAAATTATCAATAACAAATGAAAATCTCATTACATAATATTTATTACATTTTACTATCATTACAAGTTGTCATTTAAAATATTTATTTCATCAACTTACGGGGCAGTTGAGGAAGACATGAAGAAATCTGCGTATGCGTATATCTCTATTCATGTCACCAGATGTAGATGTGAGGTACTCAAGGAGTTGTGAAATTAGCCCACTGTGTATCACTTCAAATGGAGAAACATCACTTTCTCGCATAATGGTTGCTATCTCCAGTAGGCAGTCTAGGCCACTGTCACCCTGGAAAAAATGTATAAACTGGTCTATACAAATCCTAAACTTATTGTTTCCATTTCATTCATCTCTAGTATAATTTAAAATCCCAATTTTACATTAAAAAAACTATATCAAATCTGTTATTTATAACAGAGGGGAGAGAAAAAAAGAATTAAACAGTAAATATATGCATTTCATGCGTAACATCTGTATTGAAGTGAGGATAATTCACACCACTCTGTTGAAATTTACTAGGAAATGTAATTTTTAGTGTGCTCAATCCCTCCCTCATATATTCTTTTGCTTTATATATGATTTATATTTGAACATGTGTATTTATACCTGCAGTGAAAGACACTTGGTAGCAGTACAGAGACGTTTGAGCATGTCCAGGGCTGGGTGGGACTCACCATGAATATCAATTGAGAAATATTTCTCCATAAAAACTTTACCTGCGAAATTTAGAAAAAATTATATTTTTAATAATAAATTAGAATTTGTTACTTTGCTAGGCTTATATTTATAAAAATTTAATGAAATAATAACCTTAATGAAATTTTCTATTAAAAATATTTTCAAATCCCTTATGTTTAAGGCTGCTTTGCTTTCATGACAAGATCTTCAAATTAAATGAGCACTTACATTGTTCCTTAATCCAGGCCTTAACCTTTTCCTTGTTCACGATCATAGGAGGTGGCATCTGCTTGTGAGATAGCATATCCTGTAGATGTGTGCACACAAATATTTAGAGGAAAATTAACACTTGAAATGACATTGTGATGTTAAAAATCAAATGACATTGTGATGTTAAAAATCAAATGACATTGGGATGTTAATCTGAATAGGCACGAAGGAAAGATCAAGAGACTACAAATATTCCATGGACTCAACATTAACTGGTTCCTTATTGGCTTCAGCAATACATGTATATTTTAATTCCAGCCTGCTGATGAAGATTTACAATGATTTATTTCAAAAGTAATGTTACTGCTATTATATGGTATAACCTTCATGGTAGTTTGTCTATCAGCTGCAGTACTCATCCTTCCCCAGGAGCGAGGGTTTAGATTTGTCAGGAATGGAATCTTTGAGCTAGACGAACTGGATCTGGCATCTTTGCCTAAATGATCAAAATGTGAAATCATAAATATCAATCCCACTAACTTTATAGTAGCATGATCTTTAGTTTACTGTACATGCTTCAAACAAGGTTGAGAAAAACTGTCTGCTAAAAAAGTGTAATGTGGAAGTCTTTTAAAATGGTTACGAACTGTCATATTTACAAAAATATTTATTAAGATTTTTATGCAACAAAGTCAACACCATTTTCTTATGTTTAAATCAACTAGATTTCCACTTCCTTTATTTTTAAAGTAAACTTATTACCAGATGATGTTTTCCCTCTGTTAGAACTTCTCCCGAGCAGAAGTCCAACACCTTTAGGAGATGCCTCTGTAGTTGCAGAATCGTCTGACTTGCTTCCCTTCTTAGACGGTCCCCTCCTTGGTGGACGTTTCCTTTTCAGCACATCACTGAGTTTCCTAAGTATTTATAAATAAAGTCATATTTTTTATATTAAGTTCTGGCCATAAGTGAACTTTCATAAATCTTCTTTGTACATAAAAATAACTGAAAAACGTATTCTAAATTTGATGGACCTAGAAATTTCAAAGATTGGGTGATGATCCATTTTAAAGCTTCTTTTTAACTAATTCATAAAGAAAAGTTAAATTAAAGTAAATGGCATTTGCGTGCAATACGAAAAATAAGTAGAACTTCAACAATTTAGTAACTACTTTAGCAGTAACATTAGAATTTCCTTTCTTAACTTAGTTGCACATGTTCCTTGTAGTGCATTTTAAATTAGGGTGCTGAATACAAAGAGCCTTGGACATTTTTTTTACTAATTTGAGATGAGTTTTAATACTTTTGATCTTACAAGATACCAAGTGGAGTTATTTTACATAATTTTACATATCAATAAAAACTTAAGCTATTTTAAAATTTAAAAAAAAGAAATCTCAAAATAATTCATATATTGTACAGTTTTGATCTGGATATGTCAGAATTGCTGAGATAAATGTTTTTTATCATGAGGTGGCTAAACATTTGGACTTGTGCAAAAGAGAACACTGTGCTAAAAGTTTAAAAAATGGTTGAATGTTCACATACGTGTGGGCAGATGAAGCACAAGGTTCCTCCAAGTGATGAGATGCACCACCAGCAAACAGATCATCACCATCTCCAACCTCAGGTGCCTCTATCCTGGGTACTGTTGGAGAGAGGGCACAGCCAGTGTCTGACACTGAGCCTAAGACTGGTGATGAACCTGGAGAGTGGCTTGACTTGGTAGGAGATGATGGCAACACCTCCTGGGTGGCAAGCTTTTGGATCTGGTGCATTACACCTGTATAGTGGAATTTATTAGAACAAAATATTATTAAAATTAACTTAAAAACTAGGTTTTAAAGTCAGGTATAAATTAATTATCTATATTACAAAACTTCAGAGTTTACTTTTAGTTTGATACTGTAAAACAGGGTTTCTCAACTTACAAGGTGGCACCCAGGGGATGCAGGGAAAAGTGATAAAATCGTTAATAAAATAAAAACAAGAACAGAGTAACAGTTGACTTTTTTAGTCAAGATATAAATATTTATCTAAATTTTAATTTATCCAATACCACTTTATTTTCTGTAATAAATCTTACATTTATGTTTTAAGTTTTACAGTTATCTTTTCAATTCAATAAAAAAATATTTGAAAAAGTCAATTTTTTAAACTATAAAATGCACAGTCACAATTATTGGTGGTTGCACGGATTAGTCAGTCAACCAATCCGTAAGGGTGGAGAATACAGTAAAAGTTTGGAAACCCAGCTGCATACCATTCTTCTCTTCCAACACCCAGTATCTTAAACCAAATAAATTAACACTATTTCTAAAATAAAAACTGTCTAACTACTTGCCATATCATTCTCTTCTATGTGATCAAAATTTATATCCCAGCATAAATAAATAATTTTTCAAACATCAGTTGTATTTTCACATTTTACATAGTAACATTAAAATATTTTATGACAACGTGCATACCTTCTCTCCTGAAATAAACACTGTACACATCAGGCAATTTCTGCATCAGGATATTGGCCATTTGTAAAGCTCCGACAACAACTTTCAGATCAGGGGAGCCCAACATGCAAGCAATGTGACTGAAAGAATGAAACATTTTTCAATGAAGCCCTTAAATAAAAAATTATTACTGCTATCATTTGAAAGCTTTAAAGGAAAAGTGACAACTTTACAGACTTGATAATCAATGGCTGCGCACATCAATGTTTGCATGCATTGTCATACTTCAAAGTTCTTGCATGATGAATACACAGACACCTGTTGAAAATTTTACTCCACCAAATTTTTCAAAACCTTAATGTTGCCTACCTTGAAACAGACTGGTTAACAAGTACTTGTCTCAACAAATCAGGAGGAGAATAGTAGATCATTCTCAGAATGGTCTGAAGGCACTTGTGGCGGATATTTGGGCCAGCCTGATTGAAATTAATAAAATGAAAATAGTAAAGCTCTATTTTGGAAGCAGAGCTACCAAAAAAAATATGTTCAAGAGCAGATTAACAAAGGTAGCTGAATAAATTTTAATTTGAAAGTATTTATAATTTTAAAAACATTTATTTAAAAAAATGTTAAATTAACATGCTCCCCTTTTCAGTATTTATTGAAAACAAATTTACAAAGGCTAGGATTCCACTCAACATAGATTTACATTGATTTATTTACTTACAGATGAGCTGTAAACCTCATACAAAACTGCAAATAATGTTTGGATAAAGTTGGAAGCCAAGTCCTGGTCCTCTTTCAAAATCTCAGCTCTTGAATCACAGCGTTCAACATTCGGGTCAGACTGACCAACTGTTTAAGAAATAAATAAAGTTTAACTCTTATATGAATTACATAGCCAAGCCAAAATTCTCAATTGTGAGTTTTCATTCAAATATTAGCTGATGATAAGATCACTTTTCAATCCAGTAACTTACGTGTATCTCCTGCTGCACTGTTCTGTCCACCAACTCCAAGAGTGTTAACCTTGCGGACAACAGGCCTGGCAGTGCCAGTGTCTTCATTGATTTGCTGCATGGTATTGAAGTCTAGTAAGTAGGATCTCCCCATGGTTGAGAGGCTCACCTCTTCTTCTCCAGCTTGATATGCAGCCTTTAGGGTAAGAACAACAGAATAATCCGATAAACCGTGTTCTCACAAGCAGTAAGTCAGAATTATAGAAACAAGTGTTAACCGTTTTCAAATCACAATGATTGGTTATTTCCCATGGTCTTGTCTTTAAACAAACATCAGCAATTTAATTTTAAAAGATTAAACCAAGCCATCTGCTATGACACTTTGGACAGTGATATCCCAAACAAATAATTTAACAAGCTATTTTTAGGAATGATATGAGCAGCCGGTAAAAATAATGCAAAAACTAAAATCCCTTACCTCGACAATTTTGTTGTCAATGGGTGTGTACATATGCCACAAGCCCCTGTCATCTTGCCACTGCCAAAACGCACCATCAAGACTGATGGCTCCACCTTTACGAAGGAGGCTGTTAACAGTGAAAAGTCCATCAGTTGGGAGGCGTGGAAGAAGCTCTCTGAAATATATCACACAATTCCCATTATTTTTAAACATATAAGAATTACAGGAATAGATTTGAACAATAATTATATAATATAAAAAAAAATTTTAAAAATTATAGTGAATTGGGTTGGTTTGTTTAACAATTATCTTGGTCTAGGCTTGTAAATTAGTGGAAACACAGAATATTTCTAAACAATAAGTAAGCATCTACATTAAAAATATGAATGAGACAATGTAACACATTTATAATGTTCCTGTCTAGCCAGTGTTCTCAAACTTAATGGCACTGAAGGGCTGCATAAGAACAATATTGTTCACAAGTCTCCGACAAACTTCACTATGATGCATTACCTATAATTATAAACAATTTGATGGCTGTGAGTTTGAGACCCCAGCTGTAAGATCTGGGCATGCAAACAAGGTAGGGCAACAGCTTAGAAGAAAAATTCAACTGCATTCTTTATCTTTCATTTTGAAGGCATTAATTAATTAAACATTAGATGGCAACAAATTCTTATATTGAAATGTTGGTCAACAGGTTTCATTTGAGCAAAGACATTGAGAAAATTAAAGCTTTAAACTCACCCAATGAGACTAACTATTTCATACAATTCTTGTGGAGTTCGAGATACCAGCTGAAATTTAGGAAAATGTATATGTTTGGCTTGAGCGAATTTTTTTAGGCACTATTTATACAGAGTTTTTTGTCTTTTACACCTAAATCAATTTGATAAATGAGGGAGAAAAATGTCAATCTATAAAGTAAAGGCTAATGTATATGTTTGATTGCATCACTAAAGGGAAAAAAAACAATGTAACAAAAAAAAATTTTTTTTTTAATAATAATAATAATAAATCAACTGTTACCTACCTCAAAACACTGATCTGAAGTTTCAGATGAGCCTGTCAAGAGGTATCTTAATGTCTCTGCTATTTCTGAAAAAGCAAAGCAAACATTTCCATTTTTTGATGTTGTGCATACTTAAACTTTGCACATTCACATAATGATAAATCAGATTTTTATATTATCAATGTATTTGACTTTTGCACACTTACATGTCCATGAAGTATTATGCTTGGCACACTTACATCTTCTCGGGTTTGTAAGAAAATTATTTTGCCTACATTTATCATCATGACCACATATTAAATTCTTATTTCAGAATGAATTCATAAGAATTCTACATGATCATGTAACATATTTCACCACAATCATAATAAAAATATGTAAAATATTTCACCACTATCATAATAAAAAAACTAGGGGAGGCTTACTTTGTTTAAGCAGGATTACTGCCAAATCTGGGCAATTGGCACACATTACCACCAACATTCTTACAACAGTGATAAATACACTCGTGCTGATAACAGGTGGACTCATCATCAACTGGGGAGTGAAAACAATTTTTTGTGTTAAATTAATGCAAATGTTGATTGTTTGGTTTTCATATGGGTTTTTAAACTAATCAAAAAGTTCAATATTAAAATTCTTTAAATGTTTAGTTTAATTAATAATAAATTATATGTGTAACATTTTTTTGGGGGTACATTTCTACAAAATTGCAATAGTGGGAGTTGCTTAATTAATTAATTAAATTGACTATCGATAAGACTAGAAAGAAAATCTTTTAAAAAAATGAAAATAAATGTTTAATAAAGTTATGTAAATTTTGCTATCCATTATTCAAGATCATAACTTACAATGTTACATATATTGGAATTTAATTTTTATTATTTACAAATGCTCATATTTTAAAGAAAATAATGAGATTTTTTTACCAGCTGCTGTATGTTAGTCAACAAGTCATGGACTGCAATCTCTTTAAGTAGCCGTTGGTCATTCTGGAAGTTGTCAACAAGTCTTGCAAAGCACAAGCACACACTTTCCACTGATTTGCTATCCTGAAATTTCAAAAGTTTTTAAGAATGAAATGCCATAATTTCTATGATTTTGCTTTAATGAACCAGTCAATTCTAACAAGGAAATTCAACTTCTACGAAAAAAACAGTTTACCAAAACAAAAACTTACAGAATGATTTAGCCTGGCACTTAGAAGAGATAAAGAGTCTCTTATGTAGTGAAACTCATCAGCTGACATGGACTGGACACAGTTTGCAGAGATATTTAGAGCCCTGCGTTGGGCAATAATGCTGAAGAAGTCCAGGAACATAAGACATGCAGAAATTCCACCCTGTTGGTGAAGAGGGAAATGATCATTTAAAAATTACAGAATGATTTGTAAAATTAACTTTTAATGTAAGTATAGGCTCGGTTGAAAAATTATATAAAATTTTATAAACAGATTTAGTGTTAAACATCTCATCAACGGAGAAATTAGTGTTATTTAAAATAAAACTTAACACTTGTAGGTAAATTATTTAAGCAAGAAATCTGTGATAAGTGATAGTCCCAAAAACAAGTATTTTTTTCCATATGTTCCTAAGAAAATAATACTTACAGCTTGAAGGATAGCTTTCCCATGTCGCTTAGACAATGTCTCAAGAGCAGAAAGGGACTGCTCTGCAACATCAATACAATTGATGACTTGCAACTGTGAATGTAAATTTTGACAAATCATTCATTCTGATACATTGGTAAGATCCACTGTATGCAGTTTTCAATCTGTAAAAAACACTTATAAAGCTGCATTGAATCTATTATTCGATAAAGATAAGAAATTTTTTAAATTTATAAAATGATTACTCCTAAGATAATTCTGATGTGTCACCTTTTCCAAAAATACTGCAACACCTTCCACCACAGAGGCTGAAGATCTTGGTAGAGCCTCCATCATGTAGGTGAGAGCCCGGCTCGCGTGGATCATCATCTCAAAGTTGTGCTCCATCTGAAGCAGCTGGATCAATGCTGGCACCACTTGCTTGATAGGAAACCCCACAAGGCTATCTTCATTCCCCATTACTAGTATCTGGGGAAAATATTAACAACATTAGCCCTAAAGTAAAAATACTACAACCTACATCCATAGCTAGACTTTCAAGGAAGAAATTTTATTAATTTATGATTTGTATAACAACATTTGAATGGTCTACCTGACACATCTCCATAACAGCTGACAATTGTTGGGCTTCATCGCCAGTGGCTTGAAGACCTTGAAGCAAGTGCTGCACTTTGGTCACTGTGTGAGGAAATATTTAATAAATTTGTAACAATGACATTTAATTTTAATTAAAAACTGAGAAGTAATTTTATTTCATACCAATACTATGTCACAACATAATTATTGAATTACTTATTATTAGTTCCTCCAAAATTTTAAGAAGATTTAAGAACAATTGATTTCCCAAGAATTCTGTCTCACAAAAAGTTTCAAGGCTGATATCAAATTTCTTCTAGTTCAGAATGTCTGCATTCAAGTTTTTCTACATCTTGGGGTGGCTTGCCACTGCTGAGCTTGTATTAGCATAGAGACAGACCATTGCATTACTACATTTACATAGCATAATTGAGTTTATAGTTGTACTAAAATTTAAGTCCTAATTTAAATTAATTAAATGTGCCCCATCATGCAATGTTTAAGACTGACAATCTAACAGAGATGTTATTTACTGCTGGATTTTAAAAACATTTTTCGTATCCTTTATAAGCCCTTTTTTTTTATCATAGATGAGATATATTTTAATATATCATTCAAATAAAATGATTTTAAGAGTTATTGACTATATTATTACATGTGCCACCACTCATTGTGCGGTGTAGAAGCTGATGCATGCGTGGTCCCAGTGCACCAAACAGATGAGATGGCAGACCTCGCGCTTCCAGTAAAGCTGAAAAAAAATATATTAAGGGTCATGAAACAGATAATGTCAAAATTATTTTTAGTTTTTTTTAAAATTGGTTTCTGAACTTTAAAAAGGAAACAAGAATCATAATGCAGCAATGACTGCTACATTATTATCCATTAATGTTCATGTTTGTAAATGTCAAAAATAAAATGGCTAGCTACTTGAATTTATACTTTATTTATGGCATGGTATTGGAACAATTTCTTCAAATGCTAATCTTTCAATTCTATTTGATAAAGAAATACATTAAAAAGAAATGTTAATATTAGTTAACACTTTAAAAAAAATTAATCCATGAGGGATGTTCAAGGCACATGAAGTAAATAAATAGTGGAACAAGATATTTTAGGGTTGAATAAAAAAGTCAAGGAAAAAAAGTTACATGCAAATGTAAAACAATTGAGCAAAAATACCCACAATATAAGCTTTAGCTTAAAATAAAACTATTTAACTCACCCTGAAGTCTATTCATATCCGACTCATCACTTTCAGTATCTGGACCAGCTCCTCCCACAGCTCCAAGGGGCATTCCTGATCCTGTGTCTGGTTTATTCAGTATAAATGTAATATTAAGTATTTTAAATACTACCCTAGTTTATAAGACAATAAAAGCAAACCCTAAAAATTTTGCTAGCGATCTGGAGCTCCAGTCCTAACATCAGTTTTATTGTTAAATGTATCAATAACTTACCTTGACCTTCTGGCTGAGCATTACCACCTGCCCCTCCACCTTCCCTTGGCCTGGTTCCACCACTGCCAGCGCTGTCTTGTTGATGACTTGATGAAGACATGGCTGATAGGTTTGTGGTAGTTGTTGGAATACTACTTTTGCTTAACTCTGCTCTCTCCCTGGCCCCTACACTGGACCCACGGCTGGCACCAGCCCTCCCTGTTCCTCTACTGACTGTAGACGATTGACGCCCACTGGTGAAAATAATTGGTCAGCAATTTAAACAATCTTTTAAAGAAAAAATAATAATGCTCTCATTCATTGTTAGACTTCAGAATATCACACAAATGGACCAGAATTTTAAGGGTTTTCAAAAGTGATTTACAGAAGCTGACAGAGCTAAAGCCAGACTAATTTATGTTAATTTTATTGATTATCTTGTTTCAGATGATAAATCTTTAAAAATATTAATCAACTATTGGTTTTTACACAATCATTTGTTATGATAAAATTATCACAGATTAAATATAAGGTAATTTCATCAATTTCAATCTTAAGCTCTTCTAGTTAGTTATTTTTTTAGCTCACAATTACTTTTATACAACTCAGCATATACGACAATATTGTAATATGACATTTCCTTTTGTAAAAAAAAAATACAGAACTGCCGCAAACAAGAATCATTTTTTTTAGAGGCTGATTGCTGAGGTAAAGAAAAAGTAAATACCTATTACTAGCACAAGATCCCGTCTTTCTGCCTCTAGTCTTTCCTTTTGGCAGAGACTTTTCTTCTTTTGGTTGTTTGTTGACTGATTTTGAGGCCTTCACTGATTTCTTGGACTTACTTGCCTCGCCCTTTTTGGTGCAAGACCCAGAAGTTTCAGATTTCTTCTGTAAAGGTGGTGTTAATTTGTTTGACGATGGACCAGGCACAATGCTATATGAACCAGCCTCTTTCTCTTCGTTAGAAGATGATCGGAGGCAGCGCTTTTTGGGAGCTGTTGGTTGTGGTAATATAAGATCTTCAAACTCTTCGACAAAGTCTTCCAAATCACTGTAGGGAGTGTCCTGTTCTTGAACCAGAGAGGTTTTAGAAAGTTTCTCTTTTTTTGCCCCTTTCTCGTTTTTTTTCTTGCGTTTTCCTTTCCCTTTAAATGTTGATGCTGTAAATTGCATTAAGTTAAAATTATAGGGGATTTTGACATTGCTTTAAATTACTCACAAAATTAAATATAGAGATGTGATTCAGATAAAAAAAATTTTTATAGTTTAACTAATCAAAGGTGGCATCATGGCACAATAGTTTGTGCAAGGGATATTGGCAAATAGTAGGGTGAAATGGAGTAAGCAGAGCGGCTAATCTTGGGGAGTATTAAAACCCTAAATAAAAAAATGCTATGAAAAGATCAGCAGAAAAAGTCGTAGGATTCCAGCAAACTAACGATAGAGTAGGCTGGTTTGATAATGAATGCAGAGAGAGTGACGAAGAAAGGAACAAAGCACAAATGACCAGGATACTAAGGGAAACCAGAAAGACAAGACAAACATAAATGGAGGCCAGAAGGAAAGCCACAAAAATATATAGGAAGAACGAGAGAGAATGGGAAAAAGATAAGCCAAATGAAATAGAAGACTTATCAAGAGAGGGAAACATTTGTAATTTACATGAAGATAAAAGATGAAAAAAAATGGATACCAAGCCAGACTGTAACATACAAAATACTGACAAAACTAATGGCCAAAAGACTAAAACCGTACACTGAAGAAATACTAGGTGACTATCAGTGTGGATTCAAAACAGATCAAAAACTGATCAGATTTTCACCATCAGGTGCCAATTAGAAATATGTTACGAATATAATATCCCAGTACATCAACTCTATGAGGACTTTAAATTGGCCTATGACAGAATCAAAAGGAAATATCTATATTAGACCTTGCAGGAGTTTGGCATACCCAACAAACTGACAAGACTGATACATGTAAAATTAAACAACTCAAAAAGTGCATACAAGGTTCAGGGTGAATATTCAAGGGAATTTCAGATGAGACAAGGCTTAGGACAAGGAGACTCACTGTCTTGTATGCTATTTAACATAAAAGAGAGAGTTATAATAAGCATACATAGTGACACCCGAGGAACAATAACAGGATACTTTCTGAGAGAAATCCAAGACCCACAACCAATAGGCACTCTCTACAATAAACCCCTTCAGTATTTTGCATATGCTGATAACATAGTACTGTTAGGGAAAAGAATTAAAGATATATCAAAAGCCTTTATTGAATTAGAAGACGCATAACTACAACTACAAACAGGGCTGGAAGTTAACAACCAATAAACAAAATACATGACTATTATAAGAGAAGAACAGACAGATGAAGCCATTAAAATAAGAAACCAGACTCAAGAAAAGTTATCAAAAGCTTAAAGTACTATTAGTTTAAGACCAACTTACGGCCAGACTTTTAATAAATACAATATTTTATTTAAATCCATCAAAGCACTTACCTGACTCTTCTTCAACTTCCTCTGGTAAATCAGATTTAGGTGACAGATGAATTACTTCTGGAGCTTTTCGTTTTTTACCCTTTCCTTTATTCCTTACAAATACGTCTCTCACAGGCTCATCAAATGGCTCTGTAATGTATCTAAAAGCTGCAGCCTCCAAATCAGCCTCAGCTAGGGAGGTGTTTGATTTCCTAGGCCTTAAAGATCGCTGTTTTCCTTTTGATTTTCCCTTTCCTTTCCCAAATGTTTCAGCTTCACTCCAAATTACATCAGCAGCTGTGAGATCCTCTTTTGGTACACCAAGTTCAACCTTGGATGATTTTGAAGATCCCTGATGTGGTAAATCTGCTGACAATGCCACTGAGGCCTTTTCTTTCTTAGACTTAGATTTTCTACCTCTACGAGGCTTATTAGCAGGTGCTGAATCAGTCCCTGCTGATCTAAACAAAAATTAGAAAACATATAACTGTTATTTTCAGTTGCATAATAAGGATGAGTACAGACTATATAACAAAGTAATAAATTACTTTCTAACGTTATTTTATATTTTTAGTGATATGACATTATATATTTTTGAGGAAAAAGACATGAATGAAAGCCAAATTTTCTGTGCTTTTAAGAACTACCGGTACATAGTTTCATTATTTTTGGTAATACATTTTCAGAGACTAAATATAAGATGATCATTACCAATAAAATGGTAACACCAGCATTATGTACAGTAAACGTGTGAATAATAAACACAGGGTACTTATATATAACAAATGTGCTTGCTACTCTGGAACAACTTATTTAAGTAAGCTATTTTTGTACTTACTTTGTAGTGTTAGAATTGACCCCTGCACCGCGCCTGCGTTTACTACCCCCCGCCGGCTCTTCACATAGAGCATCCATATGCTACCACACACACCCAGCACATGCCAGATGTAGTCTGCATAGAGAAAATTTACACAACATTTTCAATAAGGCCTATTAGCCAAAAGTTCAACCTAACTTTTAATCAAAGTTAACTGAATAACTAGCAGTTGCTATATTATTATTATTATTTATATTTAGGGCGCCTGAAAACACTGGGATGTTAACTAAATGTGCCATGGGATGCAAAGTAAATAATTTAATTTCTTCTTCTTCTATATATTAAGGGCCCACGATCAATTTATTGATCATTATGGCTACTATGAATGTAGATGGGATTTGCAATGTTTCTGTGCCTGGTGTTGATGAGGATATTTCACTGGTTACAAGAGTAACTGAGTGAGGGTATCATGCACTAGGGGTTGGAAGGCCTGAGGCAATAGACGCAAATGAGTCAAGTGTTGTCGCTTCAACTGTTCCTTTTGAAAGCTTGTTCCAGTCCCTGATTGTCTTTGGCAGGAATGAGCAGTTCCTATACTGGCTTCTTGCTGGTATGAGCCAGAACTGCCTGTCATGGCCTTGTCGCTGTCTATGGGGGAGAGGGATGCGTTTCTGTTTAATCTTGTAAATCATGGAGAGCCTGGATAGTCGTCAGCGTTCCCCCAATAGTGACCAGCCCAGTGTTTCCAGCATGCTGCCAACACTAGAGGTATTCCTGTAGCGGTTCAGGACAAAGCGTGCTGCCCGTCGATGTACTGCCCCCAACCTGTCGATGCTCTTCTGGGTGAATGGGTCCCATAATCTAAAAGCGGCCAGACAAAGGTTTTATAGGCTCTTTCTCGGCCGGACAAAGGCTTTATGGGCTCTTTCTTTCACACTGGGTCTTCTTTGCCTGGTTGCACACAATGTTAATATGCTCGTCTCAGCAGACCTCTCTTTGAATGATAACACCCAGGTACCTTACGGAAGAAAATGACTCAAGTAAATGGCAATGCAATTCATAGTGGTAGTATGAGAGGAGTACAACTTCTAGAGACTGACAGTGTCTGGCACTTCGCCATGAAATTCCATGTCCCAGCTCACCTCCCACTCAGCTAACCGATTAAGATCCTGTTGTAGCTGGTACTGGTCAGATCTGTTAGCGATCGTCCTATACACCACAGTGTCGCAAACAGTCTTGCTTGCGATGTCAGTTTCTCGGGTAGGTCATTGAAGTATGCTAGGAACAAACAGGGTCCTAGCACCGAGCCTTGGGGGACCCCTGACTTAACATTGACAAAGGACGAGCTTGTACCGTCCACCACTACTGCTTGACATCGGTTGTTGAGGAAGCTAGAGATCCATGTTTTAGTAGTGCCTTGGATCCCATCTCTTTTAAGTTTGTGTAGAAGCAAACTATGATTGACACGGTCAAAGGCCTTTGAGAAGTCCATCACTAGCACATTAGTTTGCTTGCTAGTATCCAGATTTGTCATAAAGTCTTCTACAAATTCAAGGAGCTGGGTCTCACATGATCTATGGACTCTGAAGCCATGCTGACAGTCATTGAGTATATTTTTGCTTTAAAGATGCTTCATGACTGCGCTTACGATTATGTGCTCCAATAGTTTGCATACTACGCTGGTGAGGGATATCGGACGATAAATGGCAGGGTCAGAATGCTCCCCTTTCCTGTAGATTGGAGTGACATGCGCTGTTCTCCAGTCTGCTGGAACATTGCTAGTGCACAGCAACGATTGGAAGAGGATAGTCAGTGCAGGAGCGATTTCTTTGGCCAATTCTTTGAGCACTCGTGGTTTTATATTGTCAGGACCACATGCTTTGTATGTGTTAATGGTTTTGAGGAGGGCAAGCACCCCTTGTCCTGAAATCTGAATATCTTCCACGGCGGGGTAGGCTGTCTTCATCATGTTGGTTTTTTAGGTGGAACTCAGCCTCTGAGTACTCTCTATCGTCACCAAAGACCGACTGGAACTGCTGACTGAGTATGTCAGCCTGGGTTTTTTTTTGGGTCAGATGTCAAATGGCCATCCCACCTCAGGGGGGAAACTCCACTGTTTGAGGACTTTTGGTGCTTCACATAGCTCCAGAAGCGCTTGTTCTTGACACCCTTGGTCGGAGTGTCTTCCTCTGAGAAGATGCCGTTCAGGTAGTTCCAATACAATCTGCGCAGTAAGCGTTGGATGGTTCGGCGGAGTCTCAGTACCTCCTCTCTCAGTTCAACAGAGCCATTTTTCTTCAATCGCTTGTATTGGCGGTCTCTCCTGTGGATGAGCCTATGAATTTTGTTTTTCATTCTGTCATCAAATACTTATTAGTACCATATTTTTTGTGGGTAGTTTATTTATTTTTTAACTTAAATTTTTATTTTTAAAAAATAATTATATTTTAATAATTTGTTTCATTGGTTAAGTATTTTATTTTTTAAATTATTACAAAATTTGAAATTACTATAAAGAAATATTTATTTTAGGAAACTTATTCAGTCCGGAGTATCCCTTGAAAGCTTCGCAGGTTTCCAAAAAAAATATTTTTATTACGGTCACAAAAAATTAATTACTAGTATTAATAAGGTCAAATGATTTTAATTTTATGATTTATCAAGGAGTTATTTGTTTTTCTAAAGAAATATACTCAAATGGAGACTCTGATCATGGAATTTATCCCAATTTACATATAAAAGTACAGACTTTTGCTATCATAAACAAGTAAGCTTAATGTTAATTATTATTTGCCGACTTTAAAATTCATAATAAAACAATTTAGTGATATTTTTATAATTTTAATTAGCTGAAGTATATATTATCCATTTATATTTATATTGATAGATTGTATTTGAATTTTACTGAGTTTCAATGATTTTATAATAAATAAATAGTGTGGCTATGCTAGATAAATATTTTCTAATAATGGTGAGAAAACTCCGGCCAATGGGGCCTTGCGTAATTAAAATAGATGTAAAGTTAAGGACTTCTGAGTTAACCTAAACATATTTCTTTTAAATATGTAACTGCTATGAATCATCTTCTAAATTTTATAATATTGCACAGTAGAAATGTGTTAAAATTTCATTATCAAAATAGCAAGTATTAGTAAAGACCACAACAAGACAGAATGAACAACAAAAACTTTATGTTTTTATTAAAAAGCTCATTGACTCTAATGAGAAGGAGGAGAGAGAGACAAAAATGCAGATATTGGATCAAGAAGCCCTTATTCCTTATTCATCCTAAATATTAAGCCTGGACTCCCCCATTTTACTGTGTTACAGAGTTACAGGATGAATATCTTTGAAGATTTTACCCTAAAAACAATTGGTGGTAAGTTTTTATTTAATCACTTGGTAGCTAAATGCATAAAGAATAATCTCACAATATTTTTATAACATATGTTATAATGTATTTTCTATGTACAATCATCAATGGTTTACTTTTATACTAATTTAGGCATTTGGACAAGGATTAATTGTATTTTTCCCTTACTGATAGCATACCCTCACTGATAGCATACCCTCACTGATAGCATACCCTTACTGATACCATTAGTGTTAATTTTATTTATGAATTTTTATTTCACAGGTTCATTATTGAGTGAATGTTCTGTGGTGAAAAATGTTACCTATTCCTTTGTGGACAAGCTCTTATTTATATATTATAATTATTATAACAAAAATTCATGCTAGTTTTAAGAAATAATATTTGTTCAGTGTCCATAAAACAATTTAGGAATACTGTAGTTTGTCAGCCTGTGTTATGTGAGGATCACAACAAAGATATACATTTATATGGGAAAAGATAGATCCTATTAGTGAGGGATGGATCGTATTGGCCATAATTATCAAAATTGTACTGAATCATTTTAATTTTTATTAACTTTAAGCTCAGGGTATACGTTAACATTTTTTAAAAAACAACATTGACTCTTGTTTTGAGTTATTTATATAATCATCAAATTTTTACTTAGTTATCTTTTCATCAAGAATTATCAAGAAATATATTTAATATACAAATCTATAAGTTATGAGGCCCATTTTTTAAAATATATTACATACAAAACGCAGTATAATTTTTAAAAAATTAAAATTATGTTTTGTATGTACCCTGTAACAATAATATATTTTAAAAAATGCAGTATAATTATTTTTTTATGAAAATTATATTTTTTTAGAAAAAGATGACAAACTATAGGTTTTGCTAAAATATAGATAACTTTTTTATTTTTCATAGAATGTTTGTCATGCTTGGCTATGAATTTTATTAGATGATGAAGTATTTTATTTAAATAAATTTTATATCTTTTATAACAAGGCGTTCTTTTTTCTTTCATAGTGTGAAAATTTTGTCCAAATTTTGCTTAAAACAGACCTGTTTACCCTCAAACTCCTAAAATTGTACAATATCGTCTCAAAATCGTACAATACAGTGTCTTAATAGTAAGTAAATAAAAATACAGTCTACATTATGTCTATGATAACTACTCGTATAGCGTGTTCAGTGGAATCGAGTTAAGCTGGCTTCAAAAAATGAAACGCGCCGTAATAGATAATTATGTCATAAAATTAGGTCATACAAAGCAAACAGTGTACAATTTTTTTACACCCCCCCCCCATAACAAATTAACAAAATCCATTATATTTTATGATGTTACTTTTGTTACAGTAAACAAAATGTGACACGGGTTGTCACCCCAAGTGATTTGGTCAGCCCAGGCTCAAAAATCGTCTTTGAAAGGAACTTTTTTCGAAGTGTACTTGTAAGAATTTTACACAGGGAGCCTGGTGAAAACCTAATACGGCATAGGCGCCGGCGACCGAAAATTTTAGAACCACTGGCGTAGCCCAATGAAATATATGTCACATGCTCCGGTGGACTAAATATTACTGTACTATCTCTACTACTCAAGTATAGCTAGCGAGTTCATTTGTGAAAATACAACTTGACAACATCACATTATTACTAAAAAAAATGTGATTCCAAATTCAAACTGTTGTATTAAAAAATCGTTAAGGGGACAGAGCTGCTTTGCAAGTTCTACAAATATTTTTAAAAGCCGCTGACTAGATCTTATAAGATATGTCCAAACCCAACATTCCATTGCAGGACAATTGGATAATGTATTTTATTTAAAAACCATCTCTATTTTTCTCTTTTTTCACAATCGCCATGGTAGACGAACAAAATAATTATGTAAGAAAACTACGTCACAGACTTGGTAGCAGTCAAAGGGGATGGTGAGTGAAGTTAGTGTAAATATTACTGTTGACGCAGATAGCTAGTCCACTGTTACAGAACAATATGACCATCACGATCAATATGATACGTTGCGGTGATATTTTTATAACCTTTAACACTCCTACCAATCCCTCTACCTATGTGTCTTGTATGCCACAAATTTCCTTGACAACCCCCACCTCCCCATCAGTGCGTCCCTATATAGAAGGATGGTCCCAACTTTAAAAAAAAATTACAACCAATCGTTTTTCTCGGTCCATTCACTGCCAGATCTTTTTTAGAAAGGGCTAAAACTTTCAAACCCGAAAATGTATCCTTTTTTTTTAAATCGGAAAAAAAATTAAAAATTTCACCTGGTCTCTGAAAATCGTAGTTTTGGAGGGTCTTGGCGTACAATCATACAAAACATCTAAAAATCTTACATTGTACGCCAAAATCGTAAGAGTAAACAGGTCTGTTAAAATTTAAAAAATGAATTCTCCAATATAATTTTACTTACCGGTATATTTAAAACTAAGAAAATAAAATATAAAACAAATATCTAATGATAGCTGAGTCAAAGATGAACAAGTTAAAATATATAAATGATCAGATCAGAGCTATTTCAGATGAGATAATTAATTATTTTTAAAAAATTACCTTAAGATTTTTAACAACATTGAAAAAAATGTCAGACTGCAGAGAGTTAAGTAAGTCAGTGGACTAAATTCTAAATTCATCAATAGAAGAAGGGCTTATTAGTTGCCTTGTCTAAATCACACTTTAATTTTATAATTGAATCATGACTAATTTAAGTCACATGTCATATCAAAATAATGGGGGCCTATAAATAATAGCCTAAGCACTAATACTTAAGACTTAAGGTGGTCCATGGGTCAAAAATATTTTTTCTATGTTTCTTAAGTTAGAAAAAAAAAAAATAGTACATACAAAACATACACAAACAGACAGACAAAAAACCACTGAAGATTATTTTAAAAAAATTTTTTTTGACTTTTATTGCAAAAAATTGATTTTTTAAAACCAATTTTGACAGTTACGCAAAATGATTAAAAAAAAATTTGTATTGCAATATCATAATGAAACTTTGCATACACATTAAGAAAGACATTGATAAAAAGTTTAAATAAGCTTTTTACACTGCAGTTATTGGAAGTGTTACAAATGGCATGTATGTGGGGTCACCTATATATGTGAGAAATTTTTAGAGGTAGCAAATGTAAAAATGTTACAAAAATTTTCTAGTTGGATATATATAAAAAAGCCTTTTGTAATTTGTAAAGAATATCAATGAAAAGAAGCATGCAAAGTTTGAAGCCTGTAGCTAGAATACTTTTCCTCCTGAATCATTTGGCGTTCCTAAAAAATCATGAAAACGCAAAATTGAGAAAAATGAAAAAGAAGTATAAAAATGTTTTTAAAAAAAATTACAGACTGCATGAACAATATTGGATGCATACACCATATACATATACCATTCATGAATTAATAAACAATTTGAAAACATAGACAAAAAAGATAGAAAAAAAATTATCACACTTTTTCAAACGCCACCCCACGAGCCTAATAAATAAAATACACAAATAAAAAATTCTGAAAAATGTTCCTATGATACATTTGTTTAAAAACCATCCATCATTAAGTAAAGAATGTCAATATAAATAAGCATGCAAAGTTTCAATTATGTACTTCAAATACTATTCCTCCTGATTGATCTGACGTCAGAAAAAAATTGAAAATGCTAAGTTGGCAAAAGCTGAAAATGACACTGAAAATTCCTTATTAAAAAAAGTTAAGGTTAGTTGAACAATATTGGATGCATACATCATGAGCCCATACCATTCCTAAATAAAAAAAAAAAATTAAGAAGATAGATATAAAAATAGAATATAAATGAATGCATTTTGCCAACATCCCGCCAGCGCCGAGCCTAATAAAAATTAAAAACTCATAAAAAATTCTGATTTTTTTTTTATGAGACATGTAATAAGAAAACAGCAATCATTATGTAGAGAATATCAATAGAAACAACCATGCAAATTTTGAAGCATGTGGTAATAATACTTTTCCTCAAGATACATCTGACGTCAGAAATAAATGGAAAATCTAAGTAGAAATAACAAAAAAGTGTTATATGTTCATAAAAAAATCACAGGCCATCTAAACAATTTAAAGGTTGCATTGGCTACATACGTATACTATTCATACTAAAAGATTTAAAAAAAACAGATACAAATTGTAGAAAATTATCCTCAATCATAGCAAATGCAACCTCGGTAAAAAAAAATAAAAATATAATCAAACTATATTTTAAAAAAGCTTGAAAAAAAAAACCTGGAAGTTTTTTTTAAAAGCCACAAGTCTTTATGTAGACAGAATCAATGGAAATAAGCATGTAAAGTTTGAATCATGTAGCTCTAATACTTTTGACCCCATTTCATCCGACGTCCTTTAAAAAAATGGAAAACGCAAACTAAAATAATATGAAACAGCTTATTCAAATGGTCACTTATAATATATAGGCTGTAAATTTACCTGTTGATGAATGAAATAATTAGATGTGCCTTATAAAAGATTAAAAAGTATTTTATAAAATGCTGTAGAAATAAACATTGGAAATTTTATATTACATATTCACAACCCATACCATAGTTGCTAAAAATTTTTTAAAATAAATTATTAGTTAATTATGCATAGAAGGCAAAGTATCCATTCTGTATTCATCCTCTCATAGTCATAAACTTCTGTAGGGTGTAGGGTACTTCAGGATTCTTGATTAGACTGCAGACATGGCATTATGTTTCAGTTCTCATCGACAAAGAATGGCAGTCAGAAACTTTGTATTAGATTTGTTGTAGCCGAACGCATCTGGGCTGACATCATTATGGTTATTGATAAATAGACCATGGCCATATTGCAAGTCTTTTGATACTAGCTTGGCTGTATTCTTATCCTATAGCCAATGTTCTTATGTTTGTAAAGTCCAATAGTAATACTGATCACGTAACCCACTGCAGGTCTGAGTTGTATAACCGAAGCTCAATGTTGTAATGATATCAACACAGGCAGTGATCCCCGTAGAAATTGAATGCATGTTCAAATGTTCACATACAACAGATGTGTTGTGATGTGTGTGAAGTAGCTCTTTGAAAATAAGGGGCTCATTGAATAGAATTAGAATCTATCATGAGAGCATGTTCAGGAAAGGCAGGCATTACTCTTCGAGAGGAAAATGGAATCCTCGAAGGGACGAAGAAAATCATTGATTATCCTTTGTAACTTGACTGCTCTTGGGTGTTATGATCCTTTATTCTTTAGGTTCAAGGAGATGCCAACAGGTAATCTAGAGATGATAAAAAATAGTATGCCTATAATAATTGATAGAATAAAATCCTAGAATTTTTAAGACAATTTCAATGAAATTCAAAATAATTTGTAAACTTACGAACGATAGTCATATCATAAATAAAATTAATTTTAAAAATATTTAGGCAGAGGAAACTAAAAGTCCATAGTCCAGAGATGCTATATTTTAAGATTAATATTTAAAACAATATATTTAACTGTGGGCACGTGCAGTGGACTACGTTTCGTTTGCTAGGACTAGAGCTAGCACAGCATGGCATTACTGCGATATTTATATAAAAAATAAAAATAATGTTAAATAATTCGTGTAATCATTCAATAATTATAAAAATGCTTAAATCAACTTACCAACAATATGGTAGGCTACGTAAATCCACAAAAATGCTTAATATTTGATTTCTTGTGTCGATTTCGAGTCCATCGATTAAAATTAGCGATAATAGGTTCATTGAAAAATAACATCATAATTTCAGACAGAAAGCGGAAGTAGAAATGGAAATGTTCAATCCAAGTCAAATTTAAAAATATTTGACCAATGAGCTTTGTAAGAAAAGGAAAGGTCAAGGGGTCAATGCCTCGACCAATCATAAAGCTTAAAATACGTTTATAAAGTACGGAATAGCTTCGCTGTTAATTTTTTGCTATTTTATATCACGGAACCACCGCGTTGCCGCTGCATTTCTCTTTCGATCGATACCAAATATGTGTATGTAGCGCTGTTCCGAGCTACCTGTAACTAAGGACTAAAAAGACAAACTTTGGCTTCCCAAGTTTAATTTTCCTGAAAATGTAGTCTTACCATACCACTTTTAAATACTTATTTAAGATCTTTAAAATATATATTTTTAAAAACCCTTAACAGAAAAGTATTCATAAGAGGTTAATCTAGCAGAAAAAAACGTAATCTCATTTTGGAAAAAAATAACCAAAGTATCGATTTTTTCACCCGTGGACCACCTTAAATAATGAATATACTCTTAATAAACAAAAACAATGAATATGTCTTCCGCCTTTAATAGATATATAAATATGTGAATAGGCACTGAATCAATTATTTTTCGGCTAGTGACAAATCAACTTTTGTCCACTTAAAAAAGTAAAAAATGTGATGTGCTGTCATTTCTTTTTTAAAATACCATTTTAATGAGATTTGGATTCATCATAACAATGCTGTGTTTTCAAATGCTTTATCCAGAATTTCTTTGGAAATTAAGCTAAATCTACTATTTCATCTTTGTTACCAGTCACAATTTTCATGATAACCACTTTTTAAAACATCCAATTAACTACAAGAGTAGTCAACTAATCCACCCCCACCCCCAAAAGCCTAACAATTTTATTACAGTTTCAAAAAAGTAACCACTTGGGTATGCTGACTACATTTCCTCCATGGATACCAATCAGTAGCAGCTCTCTCACAAAAATTGGCATTGGTATAAATCAATTGTTTTTTTCAAGCACTATCAGATATCTAAATAACTAGGCTTTAACTTTAAAGCTGTAACTTAACTTCATTTTGAAAATTTTGTCCAGGCCCAGGCACCTAACAATAATATGAGAGGCTGTTCAGGCAGCCTTAATATCATCATCCCTGGTAGCCCAAAAGGATATTTTCTGGCATCCCAATCCACCTACAACTATATTACTTTACTGAATACTGAACTGTGAAGTAAGTTTACATGACAACTGAAATTAGCCTTCCCACTTTTAGGACTTCAATTTTGTAAAAAGTAAAAGGTCCAAATACTAGCAATGGAAGTAGATATTCAGAAGTAAAATACAACACAACATTGATATTTCTTTAAACATAGAGTCACGGGTAAACAGTAAATTAGTACAATTGTAACCTCTGATATATTGCGAGTCGTACTAAGAATCAGAAACAAGTTAATAAGATTGTTAAGTTTTTTGTTTGAGTAGAGGTAACATTTTAGATGATTCTAAACGTATTTTCGTACCAAATCTCAGCAAGAAAAAGCATTCGAAAATAAACAACAGTTATCTAACTATAAAATCAACAAAACCAAATCTGAACATAATTTACTTGTATTTTGTAAACAATGAAGTCACAAAGGTTGTTGATTTTTACAGCTGTGAAATGGATTCTCTACTCACTGATGATGATGCGCACGCAGATCTTACCCTTACTTCCGCCACATCGTCTGCGAACGAAAGTATAGTGGATACGCAGAGACCTTTATTATATACTTGTTTTTTTTAAATGCATTTTGTAACATTTCAGCTTAACTTGCGCATACGAACAGTAATCAAGATATATAAGAATTAAAATAGGCAGAACAAAATTTAGATATGCAATTTACTCAGATTTATACAGATGTCAATGGTTACAATAATGTACCGCGGCGTGGCGTGGGATTTTTTGGTCGCAATTTTGTTTGTAACTATTACTGTATTATATATAATAAAACAGTAGCCAAACATGCATATACTATATTCAATTTTCAAAATGTTAAGTATTTTTATTATTTAAACAATCGTAAGTTACCAAACTCAGGAGAAAGGCATTATTATATGCATATATTTAAATTATGCGTTTCCCCTGATTTCCCAACTCCCGTGTAGCATTCGAATATTATCCGTAGGCTACGGAGGACATGTAACAATTTTAGATGACCCGAGCCCATTGCCTCGCCGGAATGTTTGAATATCCTCCTAAACAACCCTCCCCTTCCACACACACTCACACACATTTTTTCTTCAATTTTTTCTCCACGACGTCACTGTTGCTTTGTAAGTCATAATATGATGTAATTGATTTATTATTGTTTTAAATAGAAAGCCCTTCTATCTATAATGCCACACTCTCGATATTTTTCTGCGTGTGCATTGTCCATCCATTTCCCCACAAATATGGATAAATTCTGTCTTTTCAATTATGTAGACGCGTACCGGGAATGTGTGTGAAAGAAATATGGTTTACAAAACATTGGCGGAAGTTTGATGGAAAGGAATTTCGGTCGAATAGAAATTTGATTCTTTCAAGTTTCAGGTAACCATTTAAACGAAAGCAAAGGGGATATTTTTATTTAGTGTCACAAATTTTCAAGAAAACTATTTTAAAAATTCATTGCGTCGTTTCTGTGACAAATTATTGAGCTAAACTACTTATAAAAACTTTAGTTTAGAAATACAGCATTTGTATGCACCATAACCTGCATTCTACATAAAGCTAATTCGCACCAAAGTGGTCGCATTGTGATTCCTGAATGGAGCTTGGAACATCAATTATCAGTAGCATTAGCATTGAAGTTCAATCATTGACTTAAATTATTGTTTTTTTTTATGTGTTTAAATACAACTGACAAATTAAATCATACATTTTCAAATTGAGATGCGAATTCCACAACAATTAAAAGGCTTTTGTGGTGGCGTTGACCAGCACCACCGGATGGTGTCGAGAATTTCGGTGCAGTGGCGAAACTAGGGGCGAAAGGGCCTCCGCCCTGGGCGGCACTTTGGGGGCGGCTAAATATGTTTGATTTATTCTGTTTTAAGGTTTTAAAAAAGATATAGTTTACTTTTGGAAGAAAATAAAATCCTTCTGATGCAATGTTAACTGTATAGTTATGATAATTGATCGTCCGCCCCCCCCCCCCCCTCGCTTTGCTAATAATGAAAAGGCAATAATAATATTGAGTGAATACAAAAAAATCACAGAAAACTTAGAAACAATGCATTTTTTTTTCTCCGTTACTTCCTTCCACTTAAAAAAAATAATTATGTGTTATCTGTCTGCATAAAGACAAACAATATTGGTTGATCATACACTTACAATGCCCCCCTTCAAACGACGCAGTGCTACATTTCATAGTTTGAAAATTACTTGGCTGACATGGGGATCCAAATTTTTTTGAACAATGCGTTACAAAAGCCCCCACACCTCAGCAGCGTAGCTAGAGTGTTTGACGCCTTAGACAAGATTCATCTTTACGCTCCCTTCAACTCTCAAACCCATTATTTTCATCCTTAAAATACCCCTAAACCCATTTTCGCGCCCCTAACTAGTCAGGTGCACGGGGAATCTTTTCCCCTTTATCCACCTTAGCTACGCATCTCACCCCCCTAAAAATCTTTACTTCGACAAGTATTTGTCTGCCCAGTTGAAAGGTTAATAACAAAAAATTATCACTAGCTATATATGTGGGTTTTTTCTCTTCCAATTTATAGCCACAATTTTTAATGAAAAATTGAAAAACAATTGATTTTGTAGACTTGCCTTTTTAATTGAGTGACCTGAGGACAGTTTTCCTGTTTATCTTCTTTAATTTAATTCACAAGTATAATTTTACCCAAATCTGGAAAATATACAGTGAAATGTACCCTATATATAAGGTGGTCCACATAAAACCAATGTACATGCACAATGAGCAGTGGCGTAGTGAGACTCTGAGCCGACCGGAATGGACTTTGAGTTGACCCCCCCCCCCCCCCCAAAAAAAAAAATAGGGCTTTTGGTATAAAGTGAAATCTTGAAATAACTTACCTTGAAATAGCACTTTACCTGTTATATTGGCTAACTCGTGATACTTTTTAAATACTAGTTGAACCTGCAAATAGCACCACTTTATTTCGGTCCCAAGGGTTTGAGTTATATCCAGTTTTCATTGCTTATAGAAAAACGCCACAAAGTCACTTTGATGGGCGATTAAAAGGGGGGAGGGAGAAAATGAAATCAAAGACGCCGAATGCTCCCGATTCAAACCAAAGTGTGACAGGGGTCTGGGGATGGTGCTCGAATTTGGATAAATTCAAAATGAATTCGTTTTGCACCAAGCTAAATTTAATTGTTTGATCAAAAAGAAATTCTGTGAAATTTAAGTGTCCCTTGACCTGGTTGTGTGTATGCAAATTATTTATTTTTTATAGTTACTAAATACTACATAGCGCCCTGACTTTTTATATTATGATCAGGGTTAAAGGGGGGGGGGCAATGACGAGGTGCCCCGGTACTTGCTAAAGAGCGTCAAAAAAGCTAAGGACGCCTCCACCCCCAACGCCATGTTCGCCTGGACACATGATCAGTAGTCCGTTACAGAGGCGTAGCTGGGTTTTTGACGCCCTTGGCTAATTTATTTTTGGCGCCCTTGATAAATTGAAAATTTTTTAAAATTTGAGATTTAGCGGCGCCTTTTGAACTGGCGCAGGCCGGCGCCCTTGGCAACTGCCCCAATGCCCAGCCGTTGTTACGCCACTGGTCCGTTACATAAATTATAGCGTGCGCATTACATAATGTGTGACAGTGGAATAAAATACAAGTTGTAAGAAGCATAGTAAGCGAGACACAATAATTGGGTAATTCTTCTTCTTCTTTTATATATTAAGGGCCCACGATCAATGTATTAATTGTTAATGTTATCATGATTGTTATTCAGTATTATTACTATCACCTACTATTATTAATATTTTATGTGTGTTCGTCCGCCAAGGGCAATGTTTTGTGGAGTTTGTCATCTTGGTTTCATTAGATCATATATGCGTGCATACACAAGACCATGCCTAGGAAAATCTGCGCCCGGGGGTGAAGCTTGAAAATCTCACCACTATCTCCCCGTTTCATCGATAAATATATATGCCCTATAAATATTTAAGGATAATTTACTATTTGGCGTCCTTCCCCTGAAATGGTGCCCGGGGCGGTCGCCCCACCCCCTTTTGCAAAACCCTGAGTGCATATTATACTAGTTGTCTAAGTTGCACCCACCAACTTAAAAAGTAATGTTAAATTAATCAAACATAAAAATTAGATTGGCATAGCTAAAGTTCCCATAGTCGCTTACATTTTAAAAAATTTCGAGTCAATGAAAAGATACTTTTTTGTTCGCCCTTCGCATGCGAAGGTGGCTAAGGCTATATTCCACGGATATACGCAGGTGGCCTGACAGTCCTATTTGTGCATGGAAAGCACCTAGTCCTAGTTGGATTTGAGTCGATTTTGCTTTTCCTTGCCGTGCGCTTTCTTTGGGCGTGAGCGGTGCGCTTAGTCTATGAGGATTGTTTATTTGACAGTGAGTCTGCCACGCCAGCTTGTACGATCCGTAGCAAGTGTTTCCCTCGAATCAAGGTCGATGTACAGGGGTTTGAGTGAAGCTTTTAGACAGTTATTGAATCGTTTTTTTTCTGCCCACCAGCTGAGCGTTTCCCATGGAGAGTTAACCGAACATCAGTTGTTTGGGACGTCTGCTGTCTAGAATTCTTGCAACATCCCTTGCCCATATGGCTTGTCCTTTTAGAAGGAGCGTTTGTATGCAGATAAAATCAGCCTATGGTAGCATATCTGTATCAAATAGGCTTATAATATAAACTTCGTTTGTTGGTGCATTGCTCATTTAAATTGTTACCCTTGACTCTGTTTAACAATCAGAATGATCTGACGTCTGCTTCAATGACTTTTTTTTTTCATTCTGTTGAATGCAGTTGAAGGGAAACAAATTGGAGTGTGTTGGTTTGTAATGAATATTATTTAACACATGTGCATTACTATGAGGCTTTTTGGTAATACGTGGACATGTGCACCCTCAATTTCCACTATGCTATAGTAGTTTTTGTTTAGGAATTTTGTATTCTCTTTATGATTAGAATTATCTGACTTTTGATTTAACTTATTAAAACTCAGTTCACATTAAAATGGTGATATGATACTTATAATAATAATATTGATAATTTAAAAAGGCAAGGCAATGGATTTTCTATGTAACTTGCATTATAGACATTTGATAGAAAATAAGGCAAACATTAAATAATTGATACAAATAATTTTTTTTCAAAAGCTAAGATTCACTTTAAGATGACACAGATTATGTCGGAGTATGGATAACTTTTTATCCAACCGGCAAGTCACGTGACCATGAAACAAAAATGTCGGACAAAACCAGCAGAGATAAGCATTTGGGCAAAGCGAAGGTTTGCATAGTTTAAAATTAAATTTTATTATGTATTCAACTCTCATCCAATATATTTTACGTTTTTATTGTCATCGACGTTCTAGAAACATTTTATACAGGTTTCATGCCTTTCAGTAATCATATTTTCAACATTTGCAAACAAATTTGTTATTAGAATTATTGAATTTAGGCCCAACTAAGCAACTAATTGCCGAACTGTTGAGCAGTTATGTAGAAATTTATTTGTTGAACTTCTCAGAAACTTGAACATGAAATGATTCTTATTTACTTAAATCACTATCAAATATGATAGCTGTGTGATATGTCATTTAGATCGACTAGTCTCAGATTTTCGAGTTTACAGTGAGAACTACTAGTCAAGAACTAAGAAAGAGAGAGGTATTCTGTTATTAGATGGTCTAAGTCAAGTTAAGTCTAAGTACTCTAAGTCTAAGCCTAAGAATTACTTATGGTATACTGATTTGATTTAGCCTAGCCCTCTAACTCCTAACTAATCAATATAACAATATAAAGCAATAATTCAACTGGCTAATAAACTGAACAAAGTGGCTGCGTACACCATGGCAGTGTACCTAGCAAAACCTTGACCATGGAGTAGATCTGCATGCCTTGGCGGTGTAGTTAGCAAAACCATAATCATAGTACACTACCATTACATTAGTCTGGTCTTAAGGTGGCTCAGATATAATATGATCTTGTGTGGGCTAATGCCAATGCTGAGGGGTTTCACCATGACTAATGACGTCATTTGCGTGTTTTGTCCCTGGTTCCGATAGGGTCAAAACCCTGGTTCCAATAGGGTCAAAACCCTGGTTCCAATAGGGTCAAAACCCTGGTTCCGATAGGGTCAAAACCCAAGTTAGTGATAAGTTTAAGGTTCAGGTTAGGTTTAGTTAGGGATAGATTTAGGGTTCAGGTAAGGTTTAGGGATAAATTTAGGACATAAATTCGTGGGTCGCGGCAACCAAGATGGCAGCACGCAGTGATATCTCTCCGCATTTACCCTTGTGTGGTCTTGTGGTAAACAAAACGCTAGGCGATATCAGATGATATCATTATCATATTTATAAATTCCCAGAAGCTGATAGTTTTACTAGTCCTAAGCAAAGCCTAAACTTAAACCTGTAATTTTTTTTCATTTTAATTAAAAACATATTTTATAATTAAATTATTCTGTTTATTCATTAACAGTTAGTATTATTTTCATAAATTTTTTTTTTGGTAGCATTTTAATATTTTAAATATAGCTATAAGCTGATTATTAAGTGTTTAAACTTGAAAAAGATGTGCCAGCCTTAAAACTCTTAATCATAAGCCCTCAAATTGCGTTAACATAAGCCATAACTTCAGCTTCCAAAAGTGATTTACAGTGAAACCAATGATTAGCGCAAGACTTAAGACCAAGGCAAAAGTGGTTCTATTTAGAGTAATGTGCTGTTCCCAGTTCCAGCCAGTATGAGGATCATTCTCAATAATTTGAAAAATGGATACACATATACAGTGAAAATAAGAAGAAATGAGAAAACAAACAGAAAGTGCATGAATAATGTATGTAACATGTAAAATAAGCACAGAAAATTTTGAATACTAAGCAAAATTTTATTTTATTTTAACATTCTTCATGCATTTGATTTACATTCTACTTTTACGTGTAAATGTAGCCATGATTGATATAGCCTACAGCTGTTAAGGAATATATTATGAACATCCAAACAAAATATGTGTATATAAATATTATGTGCATGGTGATCATTTCAACCATCTTGCTTATGTCTTGGCAAAATTTACTCACAATGTCCAAATTTCATTCATAACCCACAGTCTCATAGCAAATCTTTAAAAACATGATTTAAGAAACATGCATCGCAGCACCAGACTGCATAGAATGCAATAGGTCTGCGTTAACCCTCTTCATGATGTAAGATAATTCCAGAATGGCAGAAAGAACATACATTTAATATTTAGCTTGACTTTCTGACACTCTATAATACATCTAGTAAAGCCAATTGTAGCCTAAAAGTCAGTGAAATCGATATTTATTGTTAAAAGTCTTTAAAAAATCAGAGCAGTTTTTCATACTTATCATCTTACTGTTGATTTGTGTTTACAATCGCTTGATATCACAATAGTAATGGTTAACCTCAGACAGGTAAAGCTTAATGTCCACTGCACATGATTCTGTGCCTGTGATATAATTCTTTCGGGGACTGAACCAAAGAGAAAACTGGCGATACAAATGAGGTGTCGGAACCCACAACACAAATTTAACACATTTAAGGCAGTGCTTCCCAATTATTTTTTACCCTATGTCCTTTCAGATCACATAAGATGTTAAACCCCCCCCCCCCCCCAACCCCTTAATCAAAAGTCACACAAATAGTGGGGGAAAAAAGGGGTCTTCATGCTGTTGGTTTCTCTAGTTGCTCCGCCATGGTGTATGTAACCTTAATTTAAATATCATAATCAATAATCTAAGAAAAAGATACTAACTAGTAGAGTTGATGATACAGTACTAGGTAAAGTTAGATCAATTGTCTTAGTGTCAATAGGCTGACTCAAATAGTCTTGGATAGTGCTAACAGGCATATTAGGTACTTTGTTAAAAAAAAAATTCAAAAGAAATGATTAAAATATTACAGTTGTATAGAGCAAACTTCAAACTAATTAAATGAAACAGAATAAACTTTCTAGCTTTAATAGTTTTTAGAGAAATGGATTTTTAAAGTGAAAGTTGGTTTGTGATTTTTTTTACTAATTACCATGGACCTGATTTTGCTGATCACATCATGTGCAATAACTCTTAATTGATAATTTTATACACCTTTTATTTTCAGGATTAATGCAAGGTATTGAAACTTTTAAAAAATGAATTTTAACTCTCTTATGCAATTATAAATAAATTGTAACTTATCTAGCTAGGAAATATGCATTATCAGTAAAAACGTAATACAATATGTAATGGATGTTCTGTTTACCAAGTTCAGCTTCTGAACGTTCAACTTTTGTACATGACTAATTAATTACAGCTTTCCCTGACCATGGCCATAAAGGCCTTTTAAGTTCATTCTAAAAAATTATTGCATATTTTGATGTAAATAGTTGTAATAAATGAATATTCCATAAGTATTGGCATCTTCTTCTTCTATCAATTTATTGATCATTCTGGCTCCTATGAATGTAGAGAGGATTTGCAAAGTTTCTGTGCCTGGTGTTGATGAGGATATTTCACTGTTGTGGTCAAAATAGGGCTGAGCGACCTTATGGTAATGCAGGTTACCAGGACGAGCAAAACAAATATCTGACATGACCTACAACAAGTCACACATACATCAATATATAATGCTTTTCAAAATTTAATTTTGAAAGACATTGTCATTTAATTTCTTCAAAAATGTATGATGGAAAGATGCCTTATATATACCTAGGAATTTCCAAAATTATGTCGATTCAAAATGACACAGTACAATTAATATAATTTAGGCCAAATGTCCCTTATTCAGAACACATGGAAGGATACCACAATTGTATGACAAAATATAGTCCTTTCCATTAATAAAAAAGCACCAACATCCAAAATTTAAAAAATCAGATTCTTTTATGCCGACTCCCATACACATTTTGAAGTAGTGCCCCTTGTTTTACTGAAGGGCATAGGCAAGTACTATGAAAATGCAGCCCAAATACTGAAACTGACAAGGAAGGCCTAAATAGTAAACATCCTTTCAATAACCTTTGAAGAATACAGGACCCTACCCCAGTGGTTGGCAAATCGCGGCTCAGGAGCCACATGCGGCTCTGCCAGTCAGCCACAAATCGGTTTTGACTCTGAAAAACATAGTTCTTGACAGGTTCTTGAAAAGAAATTTTTGGCTCTCAAAATTTTTTTAATCGTCCTGCTGCTGATTTTAGGCTCTTTTGACTAATGAGTTTGCCAACCACTGCCCTACCCTGTAGGTCTACTGGCTATCCCCTATATTTATAGTTATAGCCTATCTAAATCTAATATTTTATTATTATTAAACATTAGAATATATAATTGACTAGTGGGGACAGTTTGCTTATCCTATTTTATTATTTTTTTTTCTTCAAATTTGAGCCCCCAACACATTTTGAATGCTTGTAATGTATCATGATTCTGATTCATATTCATAATGATGTCATTGATAATCCTAATCAGTAGGTTTAACTAGGCCTAAAGACATAAATAATTGTTTTAAAAATGTAATTTTCAATACAATGGTGCCTTATGAGTATGTCAAAGGGGGTTGTATCAAATTGATAATATTAGCTAAGATCTTAATCTTAAATTGTTAATTGTCTGTAAGTGTTTGCTATATATGTGATAAGCCACTTTCAAGTCATTTTGAGTTTCACAGTGCAGTGCCAGTACATAGGTTCTGATATGAAGTCAAACTAGTGAATAGAACCCATTTGACATGGCTACAGTCTTACACTTTCATTCATATTATAAATTCAAAGTCAATGGTAATCATATTCATGAGATTTTTTTAAACCTAAAGAGCATGGTTAACAACCACATTTGTTCAGATCTGCTGTCATGATCTTTGTTACTTTTCATAAACTGAGTGAACATGATGAGCTTTTACCTTAGTATTTTCTAGTTGTATTTTAAATCTGTGCCAGTCTTAGTGATTTGGTAAGAAAATAATTCCAATTCTATGACATATTTTGTTTAAAAACAGCAAAACCATTGCTACATTAACCAATGAAACAAACATGTGCAAAGATTCTACCCAAGTTCTAAAAACTGGACTAGAGCATTTGCCAAAGCGATTTTTATAGTACCAGTAGTATAACAAAATTGAATTTTTTTAGAATTTGCAAAAATTTCAATAAATAATATTAAAAAATAAAGGTTGTCATATTTGAATGAACTTATTATTTATTTGCATGTAAATCTGATTTTTTAAAAACATTTGAAATGCCACTTCTTTAAATGTTATCAAAGAGTGCTCTTCTGTTTTTTCCAGGGGCTCAGTGAAAGCAAGCTGCGTGCCTTTGACATTGGTAATATGTCACTAGGAACAAAATCTCTTTCAAAAAGAGAAATTGAGGAAATGAAAAGAAGGGTATTGATATGTCAATATTAACTTACTGCTTCTAGTTTTAGAATAGTATTTTACTTACATTTATAAAATGTTTGAGAACTTTAGGTCTTAAATAAAAACGGTTGTATTACTACAAGCTTATCAAAATGTGACCACCTTAAAATAAAAAGCTATAAAATATTTTTCTGACATTTCTTATCACAGAAAATATGAATAGATGGTATATTGCGATATTGTTACAATTTTTTTATTTGATGCTATTTTATAATATAGAAAGATGAAGAAGCAACAGCAGCAGTTTATCAAGAATTTGTGGCATCATTTGAGGATGCTGGTAAACTTAACAAATCTTGGGTTAAAGGAGGCGTCGTTAATCCTGATAAAAGTAAGTTTGCTAGTATTTGTTTATTTCAATTTTTGGTCAATTCGGATAGATTGTACCGTGTTTTTTTACCATGGCCGCCAACTTGATTGCCGTGACCCGTAAAATTAAAAATAAAACGTTACAAAATAATGAAAAAATTTCCTAAATGTATCCCTCACCCTAACCTGAACCCTAAATCTATCCCTCACCCTAACCTGAACCCTAAATCTACCCCTAAACCTAACCTAATGAAATGAGGTACGATCTATCTTAATTAGCCCAATTTTTTTGACCTAATTAAAGGCTCACACTGCTGATGACCTTAAGATATTATCTTAGGTGTTGAAGCAGAAGTTCTATAGTTTAGGTTTAAATGCCTCAAGCTTGAAGGGGTAAAAATAAACCTGTTTGCAGATTTGTACAAATAGTGGTAATATAATTAAGTAGTTTAATTATTTAAATTCTGTTACGAATGCAGCCTTAATGTTTTTCCAATTTACTAAAATATAATATTTTTTCTAACAGAAACAATATTTATAATAGAATAAAATCAGTTTAAAAAATGGAATTAAGCACTAACTTCTTTATTCATAGAATCAGATGAAAAAGGTGGAGGGAGTCGGTTGTATAAGCCTACATCAAAGTTAGCACAGTTAGCATCTACATTTTCCTCAACCAAAGAGATAAAAAGGGAGGAGGAGAAGAAAGAGGAAAAATCAAAGTCAATGCGAAACTGGTTCCATGACAATGAAGAGGAGAAGAGGGAAGAAAAACCACCCAAACCATCTCGCAACTGGTTCGCCCACAAAGAGGAAGAAAGACAACAAGAGGATAAACTTAGACTGGTGCGTGTTTATAAGAGTAACATAATTGATAGTAAATGATATTTAACTTTATGTAAGCAGAGAGTAAGTTTTCTTTTGATCACACGAGATCATGCTATAATCAATGCATGGTTTTTGCATTACAAGTTATTTAACATTACTTGACTGCATTTCATAAATTAATTTTTTAATTTCCTATGAAATTTTTGCATAATACTTCAAATTGCGCTATGATAGTACATTTTACACATTTATGTTTTTTTGCAAAAATCGTTGTCACTAAAAGTTTTAGATTTTATTGAAAAAAAATGTATTGCAAATTCCTTTAAAATAAACAACTATCTTTATTTAAAATAAATGGTTAAAAAAAAAATCTGATTTTTGTGTGAAATATTTCACAATTACACAAAATTGGAGAAAGATCACAAAACATTTCAACTAAGATATTACTAATTAGTTTACTATCAGTTATTTTTATCTGTTTTTTTTCTTTTTCTGTTGGATACTATTTGTCAAAATGTCCATTTTTTGTGTTTTTTTATATTTTATGTTTTCCCCTGTTCTTTGTGATAAATTTCACATTTATAATATTGCTTCAGTCTGAACGCATAATACACTTTTTGTTTGGCTTTTAAAAGAATTTTTATTTTAACAAGCATATTAATGTATAAGATAATTTCAATGATTTTTATAAAAGTTTACTAATTAAATTCATTAAAGACATAGTTCATCAATTGCACACACACATGTCATATTGAATGAGTTAGATTGACTAATTAGAATTAATTTGCTATTTGTTCTATAATTTTTGGATTTTTACTTTCAGGGCTTTAGTAAAAAAAAGAAAGAAGAAAAGAAAAAGAGTAATCTGGAGCTTTTCAAAGAGGAGTTAAAATCGTAAGTATTTATAAAATAATTATTATGACATTAACAAACATAGCTTTATTAAAAATAATTTTTAAACAATTTAAATCAATTCAACTTTTCAGGTCAAACACATTTTTAGCTGAACAGTCATTCTCATTTTTCCCCTTATCTCCCTTGTGTTATACACGTCAGTATAAAATGGTATATTAAATATAGGTTGCATTTGTTTGCTGATAAATTTCTATGCATTTTTAAAATTAAGAATTCAAGAACAGCGTGAGGAACGCCATGCTATAAAAAGAGCCCGTGGGGAGATGATCAGCCCAGAAGATCCAGACCTTCTACCCCCAAGCCTGAGGGCCCCAAGTGAATTTGACTTTGACTCAGGAGGGAGTTTCCCACGAGGTGGAATAGGACTTGGTTATGTATATGGTACTTGTACCAGCATATCCAATGTATTAAATTTTTTTTTTTATTATTGTTGCTACATTGCTGTTATGTGGCAAGCTTAAAAAGTTAGTGTCACTTGTAAACAATCAAATAAATAAATATCTGGGGCAAGAAACATATGGGATATTACACAGTTTGCCATGTAAGGGTGCATTAGCACAGTTGGTATGTAACGTAAACAATTATTTTTAACCATCTTATGAAAACTTTTAATTTTGGTTACGAAACTATTTGTTTTAAATTGAGAAAGTTATCTTTTTGTAAAAAACAACATAATTAATTATTATTTATCATGTTTTATCAAGCCGTAAATTGGTTGTTTCCATTATTTAGGGTGGGGGGGGGGGATGATTAAGGGGCCCTTGTTTTATCTTTAAATATGCCTCCATATGAGTCTTTATCAATTATGAAATACTGGGGATTTAATTTGTTTAAAATACGGAGCCCTATAATGTCTGGATGAAAACCTCAGCCTTAATTTATGAATAAACCTTTATGTGATGAAGCATTAAATATTAAATTCAGAATTAGGCAAATTAATATTTCTTAAGCTTTGGTAAATTACGTTTAAAAAAAATTCCACCCCTTTTTGTTTATGAGTTCCATGTTTAATTATGCAAAGTTTCTCAAGAGTCTATATATATTTAATTGTATTTTCCAGGAATGGGAGAACCGGGAGATGAGAATACAACCAATATTTATGTGGGCAACATCAATCCCAAAGTAAGGCTTGACAGTGAATCCTCATTGTTTGTATTGTTAACCATGTTACAGTGCTCTGTGCTTCGCTTAGCAGATGTGTCTACTTTGCTGCCCTCACTTTGACATTTTCTAATTGTGGATTATCTTCAAGCTACCTGGTGACTGTTTATTCAATCAAGAATGAGACAGCATTTGATGCTAGTTCCCTCACAAGTGGCGTTATGAAAACTGCTGACAAAAGACACTTGCGACAGATTTAAAGCCAAGAGAAACCGTTTGCAAGAAGAAATGATCCTTGATGACAGCTTAAACTCTAAAAATTGTTATGAACTTTACTTTCAAGAACTTTATATTGTTTGGAGTGTTTAGATACTTTCTGTGTGTTCTTGCAAGTAATTTCTTTTTAAAATGCATTCTATAAGCACAAATAGCATGCAAATTGGAAAGTTGCCATGGAGATTGAAAGAAAAGGCCTCTTCGGTATAATTTGTGTAGAAAAATTCTTATTTTATATTTTTTATTATGTCTATAAAATTGTTCTTAATTCTAAGAGACCAAAAAAAAAACCCAATAACTTGCCCATGAATTGATAAGCGTAACCATCTCTGCTGGTGAATTTAATCGTAGATGACAGAAAAAGAGCTTTGCGAGATTTTTGGCAAGTATGGTCCTCTTGCCAGTGTGAAGATTATGTGGCCCCGGACAGAAGAAGAACGGTCTCGAGGAAGGAATTGTGGTTTTGTGGCTTTTATGAATAGGAAGGATGGGGAGCGAGCCATGAATGCTCTTAAGGGTAGGCATCTCTGTATATTGTTTACAATTTCAGTCTTAATTACTTTAAGCAATTTTGGTGTTTGAAATATCATTTGGGTCACCTTACTAATTAGAAATTTAACGCTAGTGTTCCAATAACAAAGGCCACTATTATTGAATGTTGAGAAAAAAGGTATTCTCTTTTTAGCTATATTACAATTAAATTATTTTTCTTTGCTCAAAACTATTTTGGCTAGACAGTTAAAAGCTTGCAAGTTTTATTATTTTAAAGTTGATCCCTTAAATTGAGAGCTAAACATTTTTGCACTTTGAAAAATATAAAAATTTTCTAAGAATTGTAAGAAATAAACCACTTCTTAGACCTAGTTACAACCGTAAGAAATAAACCACTTCTTAGACCTAGTTACAACCGTAAGAAATAAACCACTTCTTAGACCTAGTTACAACCGTAAGAAATAAACCACTTCTTAGACCTAGTTACAACCGTAAGAAATAAACCACTTCTTACACCTAGTTACAACCGTAAGAAATAAACCACTTCTTAGACCTAGTTACAACCGTAAGAAATAAACCACTTCTTAGACCTAGTTACAACCGTAAGAAATAAACCACTTCTTAGACCTAGTTACAACCATAAGAAATAAACCACTTCTTAGACCTAGTTACAACCGTAAGAAATAAACCACTTCTTAGACCTAGTTACAACCGTAAGAAATAAACCACTTCTTAGACCTAGTTACAACCGTAAGAAATAAACCACTTCTTAGACCTAGTTACAACCGTAAGAAATAAACCACTTCTTACACCTAGTTACAACCGTAAGAAATAAACCACTTTTTACACCTAGTTACAACCGTAAGAAATAAACCACTTCTTAGACCTAGTTACAACCGTAAGAAATAAACCACTTCTTACACCTAGTTACAACCGTAAGAAATAAACCACTTCTTAGACCTAGTTACAACCGTAAGAAATAAACCACTTCTTAGACCTAGTTACAACCGTAAGAAATAAACCACTTCTTAGACCTAGTTACAACCGTAAGAAATAAACCACTTCTTACACCTAGTTACAACCTCAGTCAATTCATTATTATTGCTTTTTTTTGGTGCTTTTTTTTTTATTTTTTGCTCCACTAAAATTTTGAGGCTACAGGATTCTATTGTCTTGCAGCTCACCTTTTGGGCAGCTAAGACTGGCCTTTGGATTTGTTGCTTATTATTAATTTATATAATCTAGTTATCAAGTAAATTTTGTCTCTAACATCTGGATTAATTACACAATTAAGAGATGATAAACCAATAGGTTAATACTGTGGTTAATTGAGTTATTTATACAAAAAAATTAATCAACAATCATGTTTATGATGTCGGCAAATAAAACCTGTATAATTTCCAATATTATATTTCAGAGAAGAGTTTGAAATATATTTTTTTTTTAAAGATTAAAATGGAACCTAAATATACATGTTTTTTACTTTAAAAAAAAGTATTCCTATGAGGTGAAAAGCACTGATTGAGTTAAAGATTACAAGAAAAACAACTTTTACAAGTTTGTCATTTTTTTGAAGAGCATAAAATAATCTATCTTTTGTCTGTCCTCAGGTAAAGAGATCAGTGGGTTTGAAATGAAACTTGGGTGGGGAAAAGCTGTGCCCATCCCTCCACATCCCATATACATCCCTCCAGCACTAGCTGAGCTCACACAACCACCCCCACCTTCAGGCTTGCCATTCAATGCTCAGATAAAGAGAAGGAAGGATCGTGACTACACTAGTGGACAACTTCATGTTTTACCAGAAAACCCAGATGAGCTAGAGAAGGTAATACTGGTGTGTTAGTGGGATAATTTGTTTGTAGGTTTGTATGTATTGGTTAAATAAAAAGCTTTTTTTTCCCCCTTCTTTTTTATTAACAAAATATGATTAGTCATTATTTAAACGTAATATCTGTTTAAAAAAATATTTCTTTAAAATTCCTTTTTCTAAAAACATTTTTATAAACTAATAATATAATATAAAATTGCTTTGTTTATTAATTTATACCTGGGTTTTTTATGCATTAGCTTTAAACAGGGATCAAGTCAGATTTTTATAAATAAGAAATACAATTCTCCCCCCCCCCTCCCTTTTTCTATTGTTATTTATGACATTTCCCTACTTAAGTAAGATCTGAAAAACTCTAATCGTTCTGTTTGTCTTTTTCAAACGCCATTTCTGCAGACGTTAGCGAATGCAGTTGTGAAAGTGGTAATCCCCACAGAAAGGTATATGTCTTTTTCTCTCTGTCCCTCGATATCACAACCTACATTCTCTATTTATTTAGCCCCACACAAGGATGTGAAGCAAAATTTCAAATCTAGTTTTCATAGCTTTTAGATCTGTTGTGGAAGTGACCATTTCTTTCATTAGGTATAAGCAGAACACCGCCTGTAATTTAGTTGACAATTAGGATCCTGATTTCCTTTTTGTAATTGCTGGTTTCCATTTGTATCTGTATGTGTAGTTGAAAATGATTCAGATCTAGCTATATGTTTTGAGAAATAGCATGTGACATCAATCTAGGTTTATTTCACATTGAACATTAATTAAAAACTGATGAGTGATACATATATAATGATACCAAAAAATATTCTGACACAATAAACTAGATGCTCCATTATTAACTCTGTCATCCGAGTACAACTTGTACGGTATCTCATAATACAACACATACATAATTTAGATCTTTCTGATTTTCACACCATGACCGTAATTTGATGATTGAGTCAAGTTTGGTGGGCGTTAGTGATTTGAAGTCTTATGTTAATGGTCACTTTCAAGTTTTAGAGAATGGAAGCTATGAAAAGAAAACATTAAGATTTAAGAAGTTGTTGCACTCCCCTCTCCCTGTATAGTAAAAGTTAAGAGAACAGTGCTTTCACAATGCATCTTGAACCAGGCCAGGACGGCATTCCCATTACAGATCACAGGACCAGACAAGCAGCAAGATTTAAAAAATTTTTATTTTAAATGTGTACTTGGAGATATCATGTTCTGAACACAATGGAACAACTAGGTTTTAATTGCTAAAATATAATGTATATTAGCATACTTGGACTTTTAAATTAAAAAAATTACAATGTGTCCATTTGTATTTTTTAAAATGAAAATAAATAAGCTAGAATGTCTTTGTACACAGCAAGAATTTTCTATACTATTTTAAAATTAAAACATTTTAGGATACCTTTTTTTTATATAAAGAGCTCCTATGGGTTAAAAACATTTGTAAATTTTTAAAAATCACAAATCACATGTTCAAACGTGTCAGCTCATGAGTTGTTTTTTTTTAAATTATTATTTTTTTGTAGGGGACGGAATGAGGGGGGGGGGGGGTATTGTGTGATTTTGAAGAGGAAAAAATGCACGGGTGGGGGGTGGTGTATGTGCGCTTTAATTACAGTAGGGTGCACTGGAAAAATAAAGCTATGTGATTTTAAAAATGGATAACATACAAGTTGTAAAGGTTAAATCATGTATTTCATTTCATGACAGTGAGCGGAACATGACTGCTGTTTGTATGGTGTGGTTAAATACTTGATTAGTGGAAGCGTGATCTGTTTGACTGGGCAATAATGGATATCACACAAAAAAAATGATTGCTGGCATTTCTTATATTTTAAACTTCTAATGGTTCAAAATGAGAGAAACAATTTTGAAAATTATAAATCTCTAAAAAACCAATTTCATGCCTGAGGTTCAATTTTAAATGCTAAAAGTATTTTGCCTTTCCCGCTATTCATGATAGCCAGGTTAAAAAGAAATCTCTATAAATAATTGCCATCTGTGGTTAAGTTATGGGCCTTGTTTACTTGCAGTTATTTCTATTATTTGCTCAATGTCTCGCCCCCACCCAGCTTCAGAATGTGGGAGTTATAAATTTGATTCTCATGGGAAAAGCAACATAGCTATCACTGTAAAAATGAATGTTCTCAAAATGTATGTTCTAAAAGACCAATTAACCATGTTCTGCAACTGGTTTCTTATAGATGGCAATGATTTATTGTATAGTTTGCAGACCTCTGACAAGGACAACGTTAACCTGATAAATATGTAACTAAGTGGGGATTACTTTACAACTTTGAGAAGTCCATAAACACCTTACAAAGTGGAAGTCCAATTTAAAACATTAAGAGAATATTTAAAAAAAAAAAAGAATCTTGTATTTCTACAACCTTGTAAAAAAAAAAACATACAAGGTTGCAATTATGAATGTCTTGTTCTATTAAAAGTATTGTTGGTCTTGCTCCAGTTTTTTTCAAGCAGCAGCAGCTTTTTTCAATTTTATTTTTTAGATTTTTGTTTAGTTAGTATCATGGGCATGTTGACGATTGACTTTATTATGCCTATTTTTTTCTTTTTACATTAAAAAAAAACAACCATTTTGTTTGGTACACTTAAAAAGAGATATTCAAAAATATCTACCATAATGTGTACCATATGATAAGCTCAAACCAAAGTATGACAGGCCCAAAGCCTTTATTAAGATTGAGCGTCGGAGAGAGTGCAACCTGGCACGATGAGTTATTTTGTTTTCAGACAACTCTTGGCCCTGATCCATCGTATGGTAGAGTTTGTCGTCCGAGAAGGACCCATGTTTGAAGCAATGATCATGAATAGAGAATTAAATAACCCCTTCTTCAGGTGAGTCAATTTTTATTAAAGAGCATTTGTTGGAGCAGAGGCTCCTTAACTGTAAATCGTAAGGAAGAAACAGCTGTATTGTTTCTTTTAAAAATCAAGGATATATTTATTTTATAGAATAATAGGATACCAATTTTTAAAGAACTCGGCATTGGACCTTAAACAAATAAATTATTTAATAATGTGACAACTTCAAAAAGCATCTAGTACTGTTGTCTTTTAAAGGGATGATTTGCGATACCATTGCTGAAAATTTTAGAATAAAATAGTCTCTTTAAATTTTGATTTTGAAACTCATTTTATTTAGAGAGAAAAAATTTGTTTCAGATTTTTGTTTGACAACAAAAGTCCAGCACACACTTACTACAGATGGAAGCTGTATTCCATACTTCATGTATGTTGACACTTTAAACAAATTAAGTATTAGCAGCATTAAAATTTGTTTGGTATGACAATTTTTGTAATGTATTTAAATAAATTTTCCATATTTAACTTGTTTAAAATGTGAGAAAGAATCATTTTAAATTAAACCAATTCGTTTAGAGGAGGGTATCTTATACTATAATAAGACTAGTGTTAACCATGGTTCTAGTAAAATATGATTCATATAAATAGGATTAAGGCTAAGTGAATTATTGTAACTATTTTCAGGGAGATACAACATCTAAATGGAGGACTGAAGAGTTCCGCATGTTCAAAGGTGGCTCTATATGGAGACCCCCGCCAATCAATCCATTTACACAAGGAATGCCAGAGGATTTAGTAAATAGAGAAGCAAACTCAGAATTTGAACTTATATTACGAAAAGGCAAACTTACAAACAGGCAAGGTTTTCCCCAATTTTTAAACACAGTAAATGACAAAATATGCAGCATGGTTATAGGTGCTCCTTCTATATTTTGAGGGCCCGCGATCAATGTTTTGATAATTCTGGCTCCTGCTTACCAATGAGACATAGATCCAGCTGCCTTGTGTGACCAATAGTTAAAGGAAGATATTTAGGGTTGTTGGGAATGGATCTCTTGATGGAAATATGTATATGATTCCCCACATCTGACCGATAAACGATGCTGCTGGCCGCCGTCCATGGCTTGTCATGTAAAAGTTCTGGGGTGGGTTGGGTGAATATGCATTTGTTTTTGTTTTGTCTTTATACAGCTGTTCTTTATTACATAAATGTATTTTATTTTATTGTCACGATTATGTCTCTTTTTCTAATATTTTTATGTACAGCGCGGTGAGCCCAGCCCTAGGCTGGGGTACCGCGCTCTATAAGACAACTAATAATAATAATAATATATTGTACATATATACAAATTCATAATTCTCTATGTAACAATGTTTGGCACCGACGCTTAGGGTTTAATAAAAATGCAAAATAAAATTCCCTTCAACTGTAAATGGGATACATAAAAATACAGCAAGTGCTTTTGACATGTAATGTTTTATTTTATTTTATGGAAATAGTCTCAGTTTAAATATGGTGTCATTAATCTGCTATATTGGGACAATAGAATATTAATATTATTCAAGGTATGAAAAAAGTGTGCAGGTGTTTGGGTGGGGGGGGGGTGTGTGGGTTAGGGGGGTTTCACTAATTATGGTTATTATATAAAGTGCATTATTTCAGTGCATTTTTATCAAGTAACTTTAGTGGATGGGACTAGCACGCATTGCAGCCGCTATTGATTGGCAGGCTATAACTATTGGTGTAAAAAAATTTGAGATGTATAAGGGGGATGGGATATTAGAATAGTAATATAGTTCTAAGGGCAGTGTCGTACTGGGGGAGGAGGGGTAGCATTAATTGTAAATTTTATAAAATGTGTTTCTTGAATTCATGTCTTGCCAAGTAACTTTAGTAGATGGGAAATTCACTCTGCAGCCGCCATTGTTTGGCAGGTTTTAGCTAGTATATTATAATATATGTAGATATAATTATAACTATAAATAGTGTGTAGTGAAATTTTAAAAAAAATGTGCCAGGTTTGGATATTCTCTATAGAGTCCAGTCAACAAGAGACAGACTCTAGTCCAGTCAACAATAGACAGACTCTATTAAGTTAAATTAATCATACATTTCAACACTTTATTCAGAGAAGTCTTAAATAAATGATCTAATTGGAATTTTAATTTATTTCAGTCAAAGGGATCGTTTAGAGGATGTTTTAAGGGAATTAACCCCAGAGAGACTAAAAATTGCAGAAGCCATGGTTTGGTGTTTAGACCACGCAGAGGCAGCTGAAGAAATAGTGGAGTGTATTGCAGAATCTCTTAGTATTTTACAAACTCCTATCCCTAAGAAGGTACAGCTATGAAGCCACTTTAATTAGTTCACGTCCTTATTTTGATCTAAGTTCTTGTACAATATTTTAAGTCTTATAATGCAGGTGTACCTTTAGTACAATTTTGTTTTAGTACGTTGATCTTCGTAGCTTAAGCTTCAGATCTTATTTTTACCTCACCATTCAAACTGTTGACTCCAACTAGATTTGGGGCATCATCAAGAGTTGCTATAATCAGTTTATGAAGATAACTCTGAATGACAATAATTATTAGTGCTTGAGAGTTACTTTATGCTTAGATTAAACTTATTTATTGCAACCCTCTTACACTTTTCTCCTATAACAGATAGCACGATTGTTCCTTGTGTCAGATATTTTATTTAATAGTAGTGCCAAAGTTCCTAATGCATCATTTTTCAGAAAATTGTAAGTAAATTCTTTTTCATTGTGTTTAAATTATGCACCGGTTCAATAAGCTGTGTGATAAATAAATTAAGTTCAATTGTCTTCTGTGGTAGAAATAAAAAAAAGTAAAAGTCTTCTGTCATAGAAATCAAATAAGTACAAGTCTTCTGTGGTAGAAATCAAATAAGTACAACAATAACAGTTACATTGGGGTGTTGAACAAAGAAATAAAATCATTTCTTTTCACCGGTGTTCATCCTTCAGATCAGTGCTTTTCGTAGTGATGGTCCATAAACCCAAATAATTGAGCATATTTCCCTACTCCAATGGGGATTACTTTCTGGTAGTAGATTACTTAAATTTTTATTTTGTTTATTTTTAGCTTCCAAAGCAAACTCAAAGAAATCTTCAAAGACATCAATGAATCTTATGAAAAAATAGAAGGAAGACTAAAAGCCGAACAGTTCAAGGTATTCAAATAATGTTATATGAGTCATTTTGATAAAATGATATCCTTTCAGAGTTGACCTTCTTAAACTATGTTCTGCAGTATTTCAATAAATACAAGTCTTTAAATGCCAATGTAGTCATGTAACTTTGCAATAGAAGTATATGAATTGATTCGATCTTAACATGAATCATAGCAAGTTGATTTTTGGACAGATCTTCTTTCCATTTGTGTAACTCACTTAATAGTTTAGCTTTTCCAGCAACTTTAAGTAAGTTAAAAAATCTTAAAGAACGTCTTTGTTTTTTCCTTTCATTAACAGCAAAAAGTGATGAACTGCTTTCGAGCATGGGAAGATTGGGCGGTGTATCCCAATGATTTCCTCATAACACTACAGAACATTTTCTTAGGTTTAATAATTCCCACTAAGGTGAGTACAAACTCACCACTGGGGATTTTTTTTCCTTTGCTTTTTCTTTCTTTTTTTTTAATGTGACCACCCCATTTCAGTGTGATGGGCATAACTGGCAGTGGGATGTGCCATGGTGACTGTCACATTTTGGCTAATACAAAGGGAGATAGTTATACTCAATGAAAAAGCCTGGCAATTTAGTGCATTTGTAATAATTTTCTTATGTGAAAGATCCTCAAATTGTGTAACTGACAACAGCTAGTCCATTCTTGCTTGTTCTTCATCCGTACATCTGTGTTCTAGTCTGTGTTCTATTACGCTGAATACTAAGTGAAAAATTATGCTGATTGCTTAATTTTGATACGATTGTTAGAAAATTATTGCTCATTTCACTTGTATTAGTTAGGGCAGTTGTATCTATTACATTTCACCCAACCCATTTGATTTGTATCTAAAGGAAGACTCACCTGAAAGGAAACCAGAGAAATCAATAGATCTTGATGGTGCACCCCTGGAGGATGTAGACGGCATCCCACTGACAGGAGTGTCTAAGAATGGACCTGACATAGACGGGGATGATGTGAAAGAAGATGTTGATGGGCTCCCACGTTAGTTTTTAAATTTTAATTACTGTGTCTCAATGTTAAACTGGAATTATTATCATTTATACACTTTTTAAAAGAAGATGCCAGGCCATAGTCATAGATAAAATTAATGGATAATAAAATGATGTATTACATTCTTATATTTAAAAAAAAATTGATTGTTTTAATTTTGCTTTTTTCCCTAAAAGTGGGAGAAACAGATATAGATGGAGACCCAGTCCTGTCTAAAACAAGCTCCTCATCCCCCACAGCACCCCAGCCAGCATTTATTCGTTCCAAGTGGGAAGAGGTCGATGAAACAGAGCTTCAGGCACAAGGCAAGATTTAATTTTACTACCTATAAGCATGCGAATGAATGCCTCATCTTTTTTTTTACCTTCTGTATCAAAACAATGAATATTGTTGACATTGATGAGATGGTGAAGACACTGATAAGTCATAACAGTAGATATAGTCTTTTTTTTAAAAAAAATACTTTTGTTCTTTAACGGAGCTGTGATAAGGATTTTAAAAAGAGGTTTCAGGTGAAATATACTGTATATTTAAGTGGTGTCCTATTTAAATCCTTTATATCAGTGGTTCTCAACCTGTGGGTCGCGACCCCTTTAGGGGTCGAATGACTCTTTCCCAGGGGTTGCCTCTGACAATCGGAAAAAACATACGTCTATACTCTACAGTTATAAAGAAGAAGCGAAAATAATTTTGTGATTGTGGGATCGCCACAACATGAGGAACTGTATTAAAAATATGACACCACCAGACATGTTTACTCTTACGATTTTGGCGTTCAATGTACGATTTTGATGTGTACACATTATATATACTGCATGTTTATTTTTTACTATTAAGATAATGTATTGAGCGATTTTATGATGATATTGTATGATTTTAAGAGTTTGAGGGTTAACAGGTCTGCACCACTGATTTCACAAAATAATGAATAATATCCCGGATAACTGCCCTAAATAGGATTCTTTTTAAAAAAACGCAAGTGCGTTTGGTGCGTAATATTTTCCTTTGTTTTGCTGGAATGGTAAAATAAATCTTTTTGTAAAAGCGGGTGGGAGATTATAATATAACTATAAAATAAAATTGTAAAAAATGCATATTTAGGATTGGTAGGAAAAACTTTGTTGTTAAGGGTTGATTAGTTATGACATTATTCTTTGCTGTCACCGTCAAGTAATGAAAGGATATTGATTACTGATGAAAAATAACTGTTAGCAAATGGTATAAACCACTTGTTATTTAATCAGGTAAATAAATTTCCTATTTTGCAGCAATGACCACATCGAAATGGGAAATGCTAGAACCAGAGGAAGATGGCAATACACATGAAGCAGGCGAGGACATTGATGGCATGTAAGTAGCCTTGTAAGAACTATTAAGAATATTTCCCACCTGTTTTATGCTAATCTAGATCTAGTGGTTAAAAGCTTGCAAGTGATTTTGAATTCACTATACAGGGTATTTCAAATAGTATTTTTTTAAACTAAAGTCCGGAGTGTCCATTGTAATACACCATTTAACCATCAAATGAAGAAAAAACACAAGTTAAAATGTGTAGTCAGGGTTTTCTTCTTGTAATAACATGTTTTAAACTGACATGGAACGACACAAATATAGCCCCCAGCACCAAAATCATGCTGATGCGCTCATTAATCCTCTCCATTTTCTTATTTGCCTGTGAGTCCTGGACATGAACAGCAGAACTTGAAAAGAAAATAAAGGCGTTGGAGATGAGATGTTTCAGAGGCATTCTTGGCATCTGCTATAGAGACCATATCACCAATGAAAAAGTGAAAGAAAGGATTCGTCAAGCAACTGGGCAGTACGATGACCTCCTGGTGTCTGTAAAAAAGCGCATACTTGAATGGTATGGCCATGTGACCAGAAAACAAGGGCTCGCCAAAGAAATCTTGCAGGGCACTAATAGAGGAGGAAGAAGAAGAGGAAGACAGAGAAAAAGATGGGAAGATAGCATCAAAGAATGGACGGGATTAAAACTAGGCGATGCTATGCATAGGGCAGGAGACCGAGAGGAATGGAGAAGAATAGTTTTTATGTCATCTGTGGCACCGCAACGGTCGAAGGACTAAGGGACATGATGATGATGATGAAACTGACATGTATCTTTAAAATATCATATTTACAAAGTAGCCAATTAAAAAAAAAATGCCACTACTGCTTACGTGGGAGATGCTTGATGTCGGAAGTCTCAAACAACTTGAAGGGCTTCACGAATCCAGGTGGCAACTGTTTAAGACCTCCTGCTTTAGGTTAATCAAATCTGTGAGGTACCTTGTGTCCATCTCTTAATTAAAATTTTTCCTTGTGTGCAGGCCACTAGATGACATGAGGCAGTCCAACCCACAGTCTGACAATAGTGACAATGACAGCGAATCTGAGTCATTAAACATGTCCAGGTCATCAACAAGAGAAGATGCTACTTACTTACTGAAACTTAGTCAGATGTCTGAGGAGAGGAGGCAAAAACTTAGAGAAATTGAGGTAGGGCTCTTAAGCAGTCATTGAAGTAAAACATTGGGCCCTTTGAATTGTTCCATTGGCTCACTTCACCTTTAATCCCCATTCCCCTGGGCTCCAGAGGAGAATTTATTCAAAGACTTAACAAAATACTATGAGTATAAAATGAATTTAAATTTATATTTTATTCTGTAAGTAGTCCATACTTATATTAAAATTGATCTAGAGCAGGAGAAAATTTAATGCTTGTAGTTAAACATAGGAGACAATCCTTACGTCCTTGATTTTCATAAAAAAATAAGTCTAGGGATAGACATGCTGACTCCCGACCCCCTTCCTACGCTAAAGTCTGTAGGCATATATATTATATGTATATATTAAAGACCGATCAAATGGGATTTTCTGGTTTTGGACGAAACCGAAAGTAAAAATTACTTTTGGCCAAAACTAAAAGCTTAACTAGACTTTCAAACCGAAAGATATAGGTATTTTGAAACACGGTCTGCATGCGTCGAAGAATGTTCAATATCCCGAAGATGATAGGTTCACTGGACATCTTCGGGATATTGAAAAAGGTAAACTTTCCTCAGTCTTTTCGCAGTTCAAAAGAGATGAACATAAAGGTGCATTAGATGTAGCCATCACAGCATTGATTTCCTGTACCAACACACCAGAGAGCTAAAATGGAAAACAAAGTTATTCAGCTTTTCGGCACCATAATCACCATATGGAATAAATCAAATACTCTCCTACTAATGTTTCTCAATTTCCCTGTATTTTTTCTTATATTTTATGTATCTCTAAATAATTTGGTCTGTTCAGATTCTTAACCTTATTTTTCACGGTACCAATATATATATTCTTTCACTTCCTGTAATCTTGGTTTTGTAAAATCCTACTTCCAGCAACAACAAAGGAGATTGCTAAAAGTTTTTTTTTTTTACTCTGCTCTGTTTTTTGTCATACTTCTATTTGTCCTGTTCGCTGAAGAAGGCTCTAAGCCAAAAGTTTCACATCTTATTGCACTGTCTTTTGATTCAAGCTTCAACATACCTTGTTATGCTATTTCATACATACAGCTTGAATGAACACTGTCCTTCATTTATTAAGACTTGGTGTTATGTTTAAAAATTATATTTCATTGTCAATGACAACATTTAAGAGCAGTATAATGATGAATGTCAATGAATGAATGCATTGAATAAGACTAGGTTCCCTTAATTTTTATTTTAAAAAAAAAGAAAGAAAGAATAATGGAAATGTTCCCTTAAATTTTTTTTCCTCAATACTATTTACCTTTACCTATGACTACATTTTTGAGCATGATAATGATAAATCAAAATGACTATTGTATTAATAAAGAGCAACGGGTTTGGTGTAGGCCTATTGTCCTATGATATAGGACTGTCTGTAGGCCTGTGGTTAAAAGATCAGCATAAATTATAGTAAATGAGAAGTTACCTTTTATTTTTGTTACACTAGGACTGACCCGGTATGTTCTCAAAATAACTGGACCTGGTGTAAAAAAAACTGCACCTGATTAAGCTCTAGAAATACAACTATTGCCATTTCCTTAGTTTTTTTTTCTCCTTAAAACTATTGACCTTTGCCTAAGCCTAATTGTAAATTTATTTTTTGAAAATATTAGACAAATATCATGCAGCTGTAAGCAGTGTTCGCAGAGGATTAGTCATATATCGTACCTTGAAGACTTTGAGCAATAATGAATATGGAATTGCAGACAGACTGACAGTCTTAATCATGGTAGATGACTGAAAGCCTAAATCACTTTTGGCAGTTGGCTGTAACTGAAAATCGACAAAGTTATTTTTTCTTTTTTGAGCCAAAGCAGAAATTATGCCGAAATGATCATATGGCAACTTACTGCCCCGAAACCGAAATTTGGTCAACTTCTAATTTATACATAAATTTACTTGACTTTTTGGCACCACCCTAATGCTGGCACTCCATTCACCTCCCACCCTTCCACAAGGCCCTAAGTGCGGTAAAGAAATAAATTAAAATTAATGGGTGCAAAATGTTACTACCTACTCTCACAAAATCAAATGGGATTAATTTGATAAAATGATGTTGTTGTCTTTTGTGTGCGTGCAAAGAAGGGTGCTGCATAAAGTTGCTAAAATAAATTTGCTGAAAATTTTGTTTGTAGGTAAAGGTGATGAAATACCAAGATGAATTAGAAGCTGGTAGAAGATCTAAGAAGTCTGGCTTGACATTACAAGAACAAGTTGAACATTATAGAAGAAAAATGCACAACAAGGTACAAATAAAATTCACTTCTTAACTTGTGTTGAACTAAACATTGTAATTTTCTAAGTTTGATGGTAAGCTATAGTTTTATTACATAAATAAAAAAACAAAACTAAGCTTAGTTTTGTTTCACATTACATTGTAAATACTTAAAAAAAATTTTTTTATTTTTGTAGCCAGTGATGTAGTTAAGGTAAAGAAAAATAATCTGCACAAGTTATTGAAGGAAAGAACTATGCACAAAAAACTTAATGAAATCCCCAAGTGGTTTAGATATCATTTTGATTAAACCTGTAAAAACCATATAATACACATTTAATTAAATGGGCGTTTACACCTACCTTCAACTCAAAAAGTACTCAGTTTTGCCCGTTACGATTCATGAAAACGTGCCAGTTGTGTGTCCATGTGTTTTGTCCACTAATAAATCTAACAATATGGTTGTGATGTGCCTCATAGGAAATGTTTTGTTCATTGTGTACCACAGTTTTTGATAATGTGACCTGCCTGGACCCATGTCCCTATCGACTAACACTTCTAAATCTCTGTTCAATATTTCCATAGCATGGTCGTAGATAACTAAGTTATATTTAAATTTATAAAAGATGCAAGCAAACCATGACTTTTAACAAATCAGCCTGATGCATTGTGGGGAAAAAAGGGTAGCAAATAAACCTTGCCATTTTGAAGAAACCCAACATGAAACAGGGTTTCATATCCTGGCTTTTTGAGTTACTTTTGTTGACCTTGATATTTATAAAATGTTGTAAGGAAGAAAGGATGAGGAAAGAGTCAAGTTACTTTGGTTACATTTGATCATGTAACACGTTATTAGGGGGAAAGAATGAGGGAAGAGTTAAGGAAATTCAAAGGTTTGAAACTATTTTTAATCTGATCAGGAAGAAAATAATTAAAACAGCAATCTCAATACAGTTAAATTGTTAAATCATTATTCTCAACTTTTTATTAATTTTTCCAGCTTCTTGATATGCTCGACTCCCCACAACCAGAACGTGAAGGCAGCGGAGGGAAAAAGAGGTACCGCTCCAGATCCTCGTCTCCTGCACGCAGGGCACGATCACCTGACAGATCTGATACACCCAAAAGGAAAAAGAAAGATAAAGAAAGAAGGTATGCCATTTTAGGACTCGCTCTTTATCTTGGCTTTGATTACTAATTTGTTAATCATACTCAGATTTTTTTTAAAAAGGCGCCAGGCAGACAGATAATTTTGAATACTTAATCTGATTAACCCTTGAGTTTTTCCACTATAAACACGAAGCTGGCCATATTTGGCCACTTGTGTGGTTCATACAGTACTGAAATAAAAGCAGATCTGTTTACTCTCATGATTTTGGCGTACAAAGTATGATTTTGAGGTGTATACATAATATGTACTGTATGTTTATTTTTTTACTATTAGATAATGTATTGAACGACTTTGTGATGATATTGTACGATTTTAAGAGTTTGAGGGTAAACAGGTCTGAAAATGAAATGAGAAGAGTGATCACTGAGATAATCTTGGGGTTAAGGTGTCAGAAACTGTTGAGGTATGCCTTTTATTTTTCATATTTGACATATTTAAAAAGAAAAACAAAAAATTTTCAGTCCTAAAAGGTCACGTAGATCTAGGTCACGGTCACGTTCAAGATCACCAAGGAGGAGTTCCCGAAGTCCAGGAAGAGAACGTAAAAAACACAAGTCCCGGAAACATAGAGACTAGCCATACTTTTGTTAATATGTTGTATTTGTTGGAATGTGAATGAGCAAGGGTACAATGTTACAATATTCAATGCATTTGATTTATGTATGTGGTTTGGCAAAAATGACTAAGATTTTAATGTGTGTGATTTATATAAAATAAAAAAGTACTTTCCTATTTCTTTACTTAGGGACTTTAAATGATTTTAGTTTCAGATGTTATTTAGAATAATTTATTTGACTATTGATGAGTTGAGAGTTTTTTTTTTTTTTAGTATGTGCTGGCACTTGAGCAAACTATTTTAGTAAGTCTAAAATGATTATTTTTATATTTTGATATTTTACAAATTGTTAAAAATTGCTTAGTCCACATAAGAGTGATAAAGTATGGCATTTCATAAATAAAATATGTGCCAAGTGGAATGGACTTACAAGTCAAGCACTGCAGCTATTCTTGGGGATGAGGTAAACTCTGAGTAAAATACCCTAAACCACAGCAATCTAACTGTTTGGATTAAAAATATTAAGTCTACCCAAAAATACCAGTAGCCATAGCAGTTAAACTACCTACATGGGCTGGAATTTATCAGGTATTTAAAATTTAAAAAAAAAATAATAAAAAATTCCTTTGGTTTTATATTTACATATGGCCATGAAGTAAAGCTTATCCACTTCTTTGTTTTGATATATTTTCATCTTTGGCTACTGGAGTTATGATTTATTAACATAAAACTATTTAATATTCATTCAGTATGTCATTATTTGTTGACAGTGACATACTGGTAAATATAAATGGGGGGAAACAGCCCAACAGATGAGAATGGTCTCGTAATCTATCCTATCTGAAGTGAGAGGTACCGGTGAATCAAAACCAAGTCAAAATGAATGAAGTCATTTTGCATCTGGATCAAAATGTAATGGTCCCTAAAATTGATTGAACTAACCTTTTCTGCAAATTTAACCTGCTTTTATAGTTTGAATTCTTGAAGAATGTTTAAAAATGGAGGAAACCAAATCTATCCAGATATGGCAAATAGTGTTCCCAATGTCATTCACTGGGGTTTAAAATAAGATTGTAGCCTCATCCTTGAAAAGCCCATTATTTTAATTAATAAAATTGATTTGCCCGGATGTCAATTCCTTGAATGAATGGCCTTAAGACTAAGTCTTGATAGATTCTTTATTGATCAAATCTTCTTGACTGACTTTGCATGGATATGAAATTTTGTGTTGGTCATGTTGTCAGTGTGTATACAAGTTTGTGCACCATGTATATAGTTTTATTTGCATTGGAATGGTACTGCATGCATGACCCACTGAACATTTCTGGAAGAGTACCCTGTTAGAGGTAAATGTAGATAACTTTATTAAATTTTTTTTTTTTTAAAATTCTGTGCGGAATGTCAATTACTTACAAATTGGAATATTGATTTAAATATTGTCATATCTGAATAATTTTTTTTTTTAATTTAAAAAGTGAAATTCAAACATATTGAATAAATACTTTTCTCCACCAATGAAACACTTAGCTGGCGACCAGTGAGTTTTGTTTTTATTTACCCTTACCTCTTGCAAATATTTATACACATCTCAACACTTGTCTAAATTGCCACCCCTCACTTGGCTTTTATCGTATTTTTGTATTCCCTGCTAGGTAGCAATACACTTTAGAATTTGAAAAAAAAAAATGAATTTTGAACTTAATGTGTGCTAAGACCTGTGGATAAGAAATAATTTGTTTCCGTTGCACAAGTTTTGTAAAACTCTGCATGACTGATAGTTAATATAATATGATGAATGAATAGTTAATATTGTGATGTAAATGGTTAATATTATGAATTTATTATTGACATCCATTTCCTCTTTATTTTGCAAGACTTAATAAATGAATTTTTATTGATTTATAGTTTTTTGTCTTCCTCAAATTAAAATGTAAAAAATACCTATTCATCAGAGCAGCAGCAATGTTAATCAAAAGTCCACTAAGGTCACATGATTAACTTGACATGAGGAGTGTGGGAAGGAATAATTTTAAAAAGCTTGGTTAAAGCTACTACATTTTTTAGGCCTAAGTGATAATGCTTCAAGGCATGTTGTCCAAATACATAGAAATAGTATCACAATTAAGAAATAAATGCTGACAATTTTACTTAGTGGTTGATGGAGACCATTATTATTTTAATAATATTTAGTTCAATTTTCTATTTCTTTTTACTGTGGACAATGATAAATTATCTCATGGACTTGAACTTGACTGTGATTCACAATTGAACTCACCTTTCATCTCTTTAAAATGCAAATTTTTTATTAAAAAAATTACTATTGTTCAGAAAAAAAAACTTCCTGCCCCTGGTCAGAATAAAAAACCTAAAGCTTTTTATTACATTTAAAAACATTTCCAATAACATTTTTTGGTCATTTCATTGTTGCCAGCGATTTGTTTGCATACAGAATGGAATCATTGTCATTATTACTTTTAATACCGGCAATATTACTGAACCATGGCAGTAAACAAGATTAGAAAAATAAAAAATGACTCTTTTTCAACTCTCCATCTAACTAATGCAATTTCTGCTACTGTACTAAGGAAGACCTTACAAGATTGAGTGCTTTTGAAATTAATTAAACAAATGGCTTTATGATTGGTAATTTAGCAACTAATTTAACACTTTATAATTCTATACAGCACTGGTAGCAAGGAGGTAGAAGAGTCCTTGAAGTTTATTGCTTTAAATATTCTATTGACTAGAATGTTGTGCAATATAAAAAAAAAAAATCCTTTATAAAGCTCAATGAGTTGTCCAAAAGGTTTTAAAGATAAGTAGGGTAACAGCATTAGTTAAACAGTGGTAAATTCCAAACAATAAGAACATTCTTTTTAAAGCAGCTCATAAAATGAAATAACACAAAGCCCAATCAACGGCTGACTGTTGTTTATTCAGCAAAATAAAGACAGTACAAGACAGCTGTGTTATGAGAAATAGACAATTTTTATCACAGCTGTGAGAAGTTTTGAATTTTAAAAGACATTTTGATTGATTTTCTTTCTTTAAAATTTTTTTTTTTTTTTACCTAATCCATAATTTAATTTGGTGAAAGACACCCTAACTTTTACATAATATTACTAAAATATAGTTGAAGTTTCCATTTGACAGAAAGTTGTTAATCCAATTACAAAATTTGGTAGTGACTCTGCAATGAGATTTCATTTATAAGCAATCATATTTTTTTTTTACAGATTAATTTTTCTCCATTCAAACTTCATCCCATAACTTGGTCTTCATTGTATATTTTTAATCTTATAAATTTAAATTGTAAATTTCAAGTCTAACGCTGTAAAAATTACTTCTGTACAGTAATTGCACTAAGTTTTTTGCCCAGAATTATACAGGAAGCCGAAATTATTATCCCCCCCCCCCCCCTCTTCTTATCTAGCCAAAAAAAAAAAAAAAGGTAAAATGAAAAATACTTGAAAAAAAAAAATAATTTTGAAGTTACAGATCTTATAGAAAAGAAAGGGGATATCTTAAATAAATTAATTGAATAAGCACCTCCACTTAACTTATTAAAAGATTTTACAAGTTATAAAACAAGCTTAATTAACAAAACATATTATTATATAAGTAGTAAGGCACTTTTTATAATGATGCTTATGAAAAAAATATATATAGATTTAAACATTTAAAAAAAAAAAAAGTAGTGAGGATTAGGCACCATGAAATGGGGAGATGTTTTTTTTAAAAAAGCAGTAAATATCTAGGATCATTTGTAAAGTTTAACAAAACATATATAAAAAAAAAAATGTACACTTGCAATATGCGAAAAATTTAAACATGAAACTTGATGAAAAAAAAAAATTAGCACCATTTTGAAATCAGTTTTGCACAGGTATACAATCTAGATTGGAAAACAGGTCATTTTCCAATTGTGCACACGTCTTGCATTCAGATACACAGTTATATTTAATGAAACATTGCTTAAGCACACATCCAACCCTTTCCCACCAAAATATGGACATGCTATTGCCACAATAGTTGAGCCTGTTGGAAGATACCATCAATGTGTGGGAGCATTTACATTTTAATCTGGGTGAATTTCTTTCAACAGAAGACTTGCTTTGCATCATGCTTGAAATTTAACTTTAAATAAGGCTTCTCTGCCTTCTTGTCTGGCAAATTTTTACCCAAAATATTGATTTTAAGAAGGCATCTTATGAGACGGTACCTGGTTTTCTTTCCTCCTTAAGTCAAATCTCTTTTTTTGCAATGTTTTGTTCGAATTACCTCCATATGCGATATGGAACCCATTTGTACAAAATTACAAATTTAATATCAGTATCATAAAATAAATTTCTGCAATATTTTCTAAGATGTGCCATTTGATGAATACCCCGATATCAAAATGGATTGAGTGGATACATGATAGCATCAAGATGTTTGATTTGATCAGCTTTGTTAGAGGACCAGAACATTGTCTCTTGTTCCCTGGCACCAACTTTAAACATTAATGTTTGGATACAAGAGATGGCTTCAGATATTGACGAAGTCACATTGTTATCAAACTTTTCAGCCTGTTATTAAAAATTATTTTCTTGACTAATGTATTTAATGTTAATAAACTTAAGTGGCAAGCAAGATTTCCTGGAATAAAATGTTGCCATATTTAAATCCTCCTAACAAAGCCTAACACGGCATGCAGACATTCTGATACACACAATCGGCTCAGCTTATTTAACTTTATGTAAGGTTCAGCCGAATTTGAAAATAATTATTGTAAAAATTGACTAGACAATGAGTAGTTGTTACTTAACCATCCTAAAAAACTGGGGCCCCGTTGTATTGTCTTTGATGCAGACAACACATCGGCTGATCCTCCTGCGGAGATCTCCAGCCTTGAGCGTCTCTGACAGGGGCGTCCTGAACTGGTCTTCCTTCTCAATGGTGGACATCCAGAAGCTGTACGAGGTGGCGTAGTAGTTACATGTACCTCGGCCATGGCACTCGATGAAAGGCTGCGAGCGGAAAGATTCTAGACAGGATCCTGGAGACTCTAGAGCCTGGCCAGAGCCCTGAGCGCCTGCTCCAGTGCTCTGTTGGACAAGGAGTAAAAAAAAAAGAAAGAAAGATACATTTGATACAGAAACTACATTTGGACTGGTATATAGAGGAGGTTTACTGTCGGTAGAAATGCCATTTGAGGATTGAGAATGTTTATCTGTGGGTAAAAAATTCCCATTTGAGATGGTGATGGTCATGTAAGCTTCTTTGGGTGGCGGTAAATGGTTAAATGTGAGTTGAGTTAAGGTTATAAATAAACCCTTTAAATAAAGTGTTGGTGGAATGATTATTATATTATTATAGAGTATAAAAAAATAAAATATATAAATAAACTTACCAGCACAAAACTGAATCCAATCCAAACCTCAGTCCAACTGTTAGGACATCTGGGCACCATCATTGTTTGGCTGTGGACTGCAATTATCTGGGGGGGAAAAAATATGTAAAAACAAAAAAAATATAAAGACGTTAATGAATGTAAAACATGAAGTGGATCAAGATAATGATTTTGGAAAAAACTTTCCATCAAATGCTTAACTCTAACCATGTTATTCCAAATATTGATTTAATTAATTAAAAAATTAATTAAAGTGATTTTAGCGTCTTCATTGGGCACACTGTAGTGAGAATCAGGGTTTAATCTTTTCACATACACCCCCCAGTTAATTACACACAGGATTTATATCCTCAGATCTCTGGAATATTTTAGCTGATTTGAAAATCCAGTGAAATTCTGCTTTCACAAAACATTTTATTTGAAGGTAATTTTTTTTTTAAATAAAAAAATTCCAAACATTTCAAGGAGACTTTTCCAAGTATTTTAGCGTGAATGTTTCATAGAAATATGATTTTATTTTGTCCACCATGGACATTACAGGACTTATTAAAAGACTATAAAAAATAAAGCATATTTTGCACCCACTTAGTGGGCCACTATTTATAGGTTAATTTAGTTTATAATAAATTTTAAATAGAATTAAGTCTTTCTGGGGAAAAGAATCTCTTTTGATCCTGACTAACAATCGGCAGAAGCGGCACTGAGCACGAAGCTCTTGATGGACCACTAATGAAGAGTGGCATCCCCAGCCCCGATCCAGCAAAATGGAATACCGTTAAGCCGGACCAAGGCCTCCCCGCTGCGATCTTTTGATCTAGAGATAAGCAAAAATCCTGGTGAAATGGGAAAACCATTATTGAACCCAAACCTACTGGAGATGGTGTCTCACAGACACTGCATCTGCTGATGTATCGTTGGATCCTCTCTCCGGAGACTGGCGCCATAGAGCTGGTCATGGGCTCTGGCGTGCTCAGCCAGTAGCTGTAGTCAGATCGCGAGGCAACGTTACACACGTTGTTGATGTTGCAGAACATGAAGGGCATGGTGGTGAAGAAGCGCAAGCATGAGCCTGCTGTGCCTGGAGATGAAATAAAATTAAACGTTTGACCCGAAATGTCCCTGGAAAAACTGACAGTGGTCCTCTCATTGTGCTTTTTTTCCAGCAATGCAGTAAGGCAGTGGTGCTCAATCTTTCTGAAGCCAGGGAACACTAAACTCTTGATTGTTTTTTCGCAGAACGCATACAATTAAAGATTGTGTTACTTTCTTAATCATATTGGGCAAAAAAGGTTGGCCACACCTGCTTAAAGCTTATGTTGTATTGTAGGCATGTTCTGCGAAAAAAATATATCAGAGTTTAGTGTATCCACCCCTACTTGGATAAAATATTTAAACTGATATTGATTGATGCAAACATATTTATTTAAAAATTAACAAAAATTACAATTTTTAAAAAAAATATCTCAAGCTTGGTGATATTTGCAGTGTTCAGCAATATTGGGACATTTTATGTACCAATGAAACTTTTATACAATATTGGGACAAATAAATGAGAAAAACACTCGCACTTCCTCTTCTAAATTTCACAGGCTCTCTCGTTTCTTTGTTTTAATATTTTTAAAAATTGTCAAAATCCTGCTTTGCAAAGATGTGACATGGATAATAATAAAAATATGTGTAGTGCTTTTCTTTGCTAGGCCTGGGTATTCATATTTAACAGAGATCCACAATTTTCAATGAACTTCAATTTGAATCCACGATACAAAGAGAGTGATGCCAGTTCTTCTTCTTCTTCATTCAGAGTAAAACTCGAGACATTGGAAGAAACAAATGGATTTCTTATCCAATCAAATTGTTCGGTGTTAAACTACCTATGGAAAATATTTGTCCAAATTTTCTTCTATTGGTGTTAAAAATTTTGATTATTATTAACCTTTTCGCTACCGCTGACGTCGATGACGTCATGATCACCCACTTTCAAATACCAAGGACATCACATAGTCGTCATAACAAAAAGGCAAAGAACTTTTCTGAAATACCAAGGAAGTCACGTCGACGTCATATTTCAATGCTATATATTTCTTTGTTGGTTTATCTAAAGGGGAGTTAAAAAGCGAATTGGATAGAGAATGAAATTACCAGAAATTTCTTCGTTTTTAAGTTTTGTTTTGCTGAGTCAGCAAAAATCGTTGTCAAAACCCAGCGGTAGTTAAAAGGTTAAAGAAATTATTTCATCATTTGTACCCTGCACAGAAGGGCACGTTTCCGTGTTTGTTTCTCTCACTCGTCTCCTCCTTCTTTTCATGGCACATAATTTGTCAGTCGATGTACGAACATTTTTGTTGCTTCCTTGCATACTTATATTGACAGCATTACAGTTAGCAAGACCTGTTTGTTATCCTAGTACCAAGTTCCAGAGCCTCGAAATGTTGAATCTTGAGCCAGTCAGTCCGATGTCATAGCCACATAAATTTATTTATTGAAAAAATCAAATCGATACGATTAGCCTGTACTGGGAACCTGATAAATAAACCACATCGGCTTCTTAGAATTCTAATGTGAACTGCACAGGCACACAGGGTCACCGATGCGAGAATGGACAAGAAAAGTTTAACTCTAATTCCCATTGGCTGATTACAGTCACATATAAAAATAATTTTATATCGTATTTAATTTTCTTCTTAAACAATTTTTAATTATATATTTAATTTATTCCTGAAACACAGGAAGTGACTTTGCAGTGCAGAGTACCATTGTTTCATGGAGCATGGGTGGAGAAACACCGCAGTATCGTATGCTTATCTCCTATAGAATATTATATCTATCTCCTCCTTTTTCTTTACTGCTCATAATTCAGGACTCCATCTCAATAGGCTTTTGTTCACGTATACAATCGCAGATCTAGTAAATTATAATAGTTTTAAATTTTTAAAAAAAATGCCATCACATTTTCTTATCTGAATCCTTTCTAAATGGGAGTGGAGGTGTGTGGTTGGGAACCCTGCCCCCCAACTCCCTTATCATCACAAAAGTCTCGGCCTGCACATTTACATACATGCATATGTATGAGTAAATCTGTCAAAACTGGGCATGACAAACAGAGTGCTGTCCCCCTAAATCCGTGAACAATGAGTTGTCTTCCTTACCCAAATCCTGACCATGGGATCGACCATTTCCCATGACAAACAGCAAAGAGTAGCCATCCCACAGCTTGTAGGTACCCTGAGGGCAATCTGGGACCAGGGCATCTTGACTGTGCCTGCAGCAGAAGGAAGCTCAATAGGATTACTGAACAAGGTGAGAGGCGGCTTTTATCACTGTACACAAACACACACACATTATCTGTAAGCTAACAATGAACAATGTACACGACACCCCCCCCTCCCGCCCACAGCAGAGGGGCAGATAATACTGGTAACAAAGGAAATCAATGACTACAGTTATTTCCTACACTGCACCGGTCACAATTTAAAATATGGCTAAATAAATACGAGTGAGATGTCTCAACTCTCATTGGGTGTTTTGATTCAGCTCGGAGTTTTGCGTGTGTAACAAGGTACATAGTGTAACTAAGTACGTAGTGTAACTAAGTACATAGCATAACTAAGTACATAGCATAACTAAGTACATAGCATAACTAAGTACGTAGTGTAACTAGGTGCACAGTGTAACTAAGTACATAGTGTAACTAAGTACATAGCATAACTAAGTACGTAATGTAACTAAGTACATAGCATAACTAAGTAGGTAGTGTAACTAGGTACATAGAGTAACTAAGTACGTAGTGTAACTAGGTACATAGTGTAACTAAGTATGTATTGTAACTAAGTACATAGCATAACTAAGTACATAGTGTAACTAGGTACATAGTGTTACTAAGTATGTAGTGTAACTAGGTACATAGTGTAACTAAGTACGTAGTGTAACTAAGTACATAGCATAACTAAGTACGTAGTGTAACTAAGTACATAGCATAACTAAGTACGTAGTGTAACTAGGTGCATAGTGTAACTAAGTACATAGTGTAACTAGGTACGTAGTGTAACTAAGTACATATCATAACTAAGTATGTAGTGTAACTAAGTACATAGCATAACTAAGTACGTAGTGTAACTAAGTACATAGCATAACTAAGTACGTAGTGTAACTAGGTGCATAGTGTAACTAAGTACATAGTGTAACTAGGTACGTAGTGTAACTAAGTACATATCATAACTAAGTATGTAGTGTAACTAAGTACATAGCATAACTAAGTACGTAGTGTAACTAAGTACATAGCATAACTAAGTACGTAGTGTAACTAGGTACATAGTGTAACTAAGTACGTAGTGTAACTAGGTACATAGTGTAACTAAGTACGTAGTGTAACTAGATACATAGTGTAACTAAGTACATAGCATAACAAAGTACGTAGTGTAACTAAGTACATAGTGTAACTAAGTACATAGCATAACTAAGTACATAGTGTAACTAAGTACATGGTGTAACTAAGTACATAGTGTAACTGAGTACGTCTGATTGGTAGCATTCCAATTCCCCAGCCAGTTTATGACCCAACAGCCTACACTGCAAGTTGTTAAGAGCAGGCGCTCTATTTTTCCGAGCCAGAGGAGAACCACGCTGTGGGTGGATCAACAGTGTTTAAGGACACCTTTAAAGTCCACAACATGAACCTCCAGCAGGCATTACGCCTTGCGGCTAATCACCAAAAGTACCTATCCGCAGCAACCTCCCCTGTGAAACCGGATCAAACAAGCAGAATTTAGTACACATCACCGGGGATAAAGATCTCACCTTGTGAAGATAATACCAGGTCCTGTGCCTACACTTCCAGGATCTCCAGGGTCACCGACCAAACCCGGGGGTCCTGGGTTCCCAGGCTCACCCAGATAACCACCTAAACCGTCGACTCCAGCACGACCCTTTGAACCTGGAGGTCCAGGCTGGCCGCTCTCACCTTCACCGCCATCCGGGCCAGGAGGGCCTTCAAATCCGATGAGGCCTTATGAGGGAATAAAATGTAGTCATGTGCAGAATGAGTTGCGATACGTTTTCCTGTTTTATGCTTCCATATATTGTTTTGGTTGTTCAAGGAACACTTTCAACATACTTGCAGATCACCTACCTGACCCTGCCGCTAATGAAATTTGTATGTACCCATGAAACAGCTTATACAAAAAAAATCCATTCACGAAGTTGCCAAAAAACTCCAACAGAGTTTCTCTTATTTAACTCAGGAATAAAAATTAATAAAAAATTTCAATCTCTTGAAAACATAGACCGTTTTCTTGCCCCTTCATCAGGTAAACTGGTAATAAACTCACAGGGTTGTTGCTAATATTATAAAAACTCATACCGTCGTCTCCTTTAAATCCTTTGCGGCCAGACTCTCCGATGTCTCCCTTGACTCCTTTAGGTCCTGGCTTGGGTCTCTGGATGATATTGCTGGGCCCTGGTGGACCTTCTTCACCCTTATCTCCTGCAAGCATAAATGATTTTTTTTTAAAATTGAGTGCCATGTAAAAATAAATAAATTATTACCAACTGAAAATATTTTAATTGACAAGATAATGGGATGCAGAAGGCTCAAACTATTGTTTTTTCTTATAACATTTAAGTATAAGAATTTGTTGAACTTCATTATCAGCGGTTCTGCAATAGGACAGCTCTTTCTGTTTGTTTTCAAACTTAAATAAAAAGGTTTACAAAATCAAATCAAAATCAATAGGTCTGTGGTGTGATACTGACAGATCATATCTGACAGATCATCAATTCAAAGATGGCATTTCATTTTGGAATTCAGAAAAAAGAATCCAAGGTGAGCAATAAATAAATGGTCAAGATCTTAAAATTATTTTTTTCTTCAGTCTTCTGAAAAAAAAAAAAAAAAAAAGCTGTACCACAACATTCTCACCATCCTACCTATTCTGTATTCTCACCAGCCTACCTATTCTGTATTCTCACCAGCCTACCTATTCTGTATTCTCACCATCCTACCTATTCTGTATTCTCACCATCCTACCTATTCTGTATTCTCCCCAGCCTACCTATTCTGTATTCTCACCATCCTACCTATTCTGTATTCTCCCCAGCCTACCTATTCTGTATTCTCACCAGCCTACCTTTTCTGTATTCTCACCAGCCTACCTATTCTGTATTCTCACCATCCTACCTATTCTGTATTCTCACCATCCTACCTATTCTGTATTCTCACCAGCCTACCTATTCTGTATTCTCCCCAGCCTACCTATTCTGTATTCTCACCAGCCTACCTATTCTGTATTCTCACCAGCCTACCTATTCTGTATTCTCACCAGCCTACCTTTTCTGTATTCTCACCAGCATACCTATTCTGTATTCTCACCAGCCTACCTATTCTGTATTCTCACCAGCCTACCTATTCTGTATTCTCACCAGCCTACCTATTCTGTATTCTCACCAGCCTACCTTTTCTGTATTCTCACCAGCCTACCTATTCTGTATTCTCACCAGTCTACCTATTCTGTATTCTCACCAGCCTACCTATTCTGTATTCTCACCAGCCTACCTTTTCTGTATTCTCACCAGCCTACCTATTCTGTATTCTCACCAGCCTACCTATTCTGTATTCTCACCAGCCTACCTATTCTGTATTCTCACCAGCCTACCTTTTCTGTATTCTCACCAACCTACCTATTCTGTATTCTCACCAGCCTACCTATTCTGCATTCTCCCCAGCCTACTTATTCTGTATTATCACCAGCCTAATTTCTCTGCATTCTCACCAGCCTACCTATTCTGTATTCTCCCCAGCCTACTTATTCTGTATTCTCACCAGCCTAATTTCTCTGCATTCTCACCAGCCTACCTATTCTGTATTCTCACCAGCCTACCTATTCTGTATACTCACCAGCCTACCTTTTCTGTATTCTCACCAGCCTACCTATTCTGTATTCTCACCAGCCTACCTATTCTGTGTTCTCACCAGCCTACCTTTTCTGTATTCTCACCAACCTACCTATTCTGTATTCTCACCAGCCTACCTATTCTGCATTCTCCCCAGCCTACTTATTCTGTATTATCACCAGCCTAATTTCTCTGCATTCTCACCAGCCTACCTATTCTGTATTCTCCCCAGCCTACTTATTCTGTATTCTCACCAGCCTAATTTCTCTGCATTCTCACCAGCCTACCTATTCTGTATTCTCACCAGCCTACCTATTCTGTATACTCACCAGCCTACCTTTTCTGTATTCTCACCAGCCTACCTATTCTGTATTCTCACCATCCTACCTATTCTGTATTCTCACCATCCTACCTATTCTGTATTCTCACCAGCCTACCTATTCTGTATTCTCCCCAGCCTACCTATTCTGTATTCTCACCATCCTACCTATTCTGTATTCTCCCCAGCCTACCTATTCTGTATTCTCCCCAGCCTACCTTTTCTGTATTCTCACCAGCCTACCTTTTCTGTATTCTCACCATCCTACCTATTCTGTATTCTCACCATCCTACCTATTCTGTATTCTCACCAGCCTACCTATTCTGTATTCTCCCCAGCCTACCTATTCTGTATTCTCACCATCCTACCTATTCTGTATTCTCACCAGCCTACCTATTCTGTATTCTCACCAGCCTACCTATTCTGTATTCTCACCAGCCTACCTATTCTGTATTCTCACCAGCCTACCTATTCTGTATTCTCAACAGCCTACCTATTCTGTATTCTCACCAGCCTACCTATTCTGTATTCTCACCAGCCTACCTATTCTGTATTCTCACCAGCCTACCTATTCTGCATTCTCCCCAGCCTACTTATTCTGTATTATCACCAGCCTAATTTCTCTGCATTCTCACCAGCCTATTTTCTCTGCATTCTCACCAGCCAGCCTACTTTCTCTGCATTCTCCCCAGCCTACCTATTCTGTATTCTCCCCAGCCTACTTATTCTGCATTCTCACCAACCTAATTTCTCTGCATTCTAACCAGCCTACCTATTCTGTATTCTCAACAGCCTAATTTCTCTGCATTCTAACCAGCCTACCTATTCTGTATTCTCAACAGCCTAATTTCTCTGCATTCTCCCCAGTCTACCTATTCTGCATTCTCCCCAGCCTACTTATTCTGTATTCTCACCAGCCTAATTTCTCTGCATTCTCACCAGCCAGCCTACTTTCTCTGCATTCTCTCCAGCCTACCTCTTCTACCCTTCAGTCCAATGAGACCCCTTTCTCCATTATAGCCAGGCTCTCCTCTAAAGCCTTTGAGTCCAGTTAAGCCTTGAGGACCATCATCACCAGGTTGGCCTGGGAGGCCTGGTCCTCCAGGAAGTCCAGACAGGCCCTAGAATCAAAAGCAACAATAAAGTTAACTAGTACTCTGGCATGGCATTTTAGTTCTGAAACCTTTCACTGCTGTGGGTTCGGGGTGGGGGTGTGTTACATACAATTACGGGGGTTACAGTTTAGTGGAAAGTATGTTAAAAAAAAATGTTGAAAATGATTTAAAGAAATAGGAAAAGAAAAAAAAACCAGGGCCAATCACATGTTAGTTATAGGTATTTAAATATCCAGACATAATTATTTTATGTATAAAGTATGATGGTATCAAAGCTTCCCCCCCCCCAAAGTGTTGGACATACAAAGTACTAAAAACATCAGAGTACCCTGAGTGCTATACAACCTAAAGTGCTCATGGCATCACACTAAACTGCAAGTATTAATGTTTAAGTATTTGGAGATAAGCAATTAATGTATTTTAAGGAAACCATCAGTGGCAGTCATCTTAAGTACCCCATGGTGTCCTGGCCCTTTTATATTAGCCTTAAAGTACATTCTTCTCCATCTGTTTGGATGGGATGGCCACCAAGGACACATTTGACGTCAGGTTGTCAAGGGGTTGGGTCCCCCACTCAACAGTCACAGGAAACTTGAAAAAAACAACAACAACCCAAAAAGCCAACCCAAGCTACTACAAGGCTGATGTGTATTGAAGTTAATGCAATGCCGAATCTGCATAAAATTAACAGTAGGTTGAAAACAGTTTGAGTAGAGCAGCCAAAGTGGCAAAACTCATTTGTTTACAAAAAAACTATGATTTGGCAGGTTACGAAGGTGGTCTCCTCACAACACACATGATTGGTCACACAAAGCTCACATATATAGAGCCCACACACATACAGCCCAAGCATAAACAGTCCACACATGATTATGGTATTAAAAACTTCATGGCATGAATGACCTTTAAATGTCAAGTAAAATTGAACATTTATGCCAAACAAGGACTTTTGTTGCACAAAACAAAACATAGAATTTGTGCCCCGTCAGGGCAGTCAGCTACTCACATCTGGGCCTTCACGACCGTTTTCACCATTAATACCACGCTGGCCAGTTGGGCCAGGGAGACCATCATCACCTCCATCTCCCCGGGCGCCTGGTGGCCCTGTCCTACCTGGTACGCCCTTGGCTCCTGGACGGCCTGGAACAAAATGTAAAGCATTAATTGTTATCCTGTGTGGCACGTTCTATATGGAGGAGAAGCACTTCAGACAACTATAATATTTTTAGACAAGAAACAATATTCTGGAGAACATTAATTAAAAGTATTGTCTACAATAGAAATTAACATTACAGTGGAAATGAACACAGAGACTGTCAGTATGACTGGAAAATGTACTATCTTCTACCAGTGGTCCATGGGTCAAAAAAATAATCTACCAGTGGTCCATGACTTCATCTGATCACTACCACGGACCATGGTTTCATCTGATCACTACCATGGACCATGGTTTCATCTGATCACTACCATGGATCATGACTTCAACAGATCACTACCATGGACCATGACTTCATCTGATCACTACCATGGACCATGACTTCAACAGATCACTACGAAGGACCATGACTTCATCTGATCACTACCATGGACCATGACTTCATCTGATCACTACCATGGACCATGGTTTCATCTGATCACTACCATTGACCATGGATTCATCTTATCACTACCAAGGGCCATGGGTTCATCTGAACATTACCAGGGGTCTTGAGCTCCTCAGGATAAAACAAGGGATTTGTCATTCAAAAACCAATATCCTAACAATAACATCAAATTAAATAAATACTTCGTAATTTCACAATTAGGTCATTTGCTTACCATTTTGACCATCAAAACCAGGTTCTCCTGATAAACCTTTAGGACCTGGCCTTCCAATGCTTGGTTCTCCTTTAGAACCTACGATTCCCTTTTCTCCATAGAGGCCATCATCTCCCATAGGTCCTCGATTTCCTGGCTGGCCAGGTAGACCCGGCATGCCGTTCACACCAGGCTGACCAGGCAGACCTGAGAATCAGAAAAAAATTATTTGATCCCTGTCAAAAGTCGGACAACTGATGAAAACTATAGGACTCCAGTAACAGTTAAAGAAATAAAAACGGGGAAAATTGCATTCAGGTTGAAACAATAAGAAATATACAAAAGGTAGTGGGAAAAAATCCAAAGAAGGACAAAAACAGAAAGTGAAACATTTGGCCAAAATTTTGTGACAGCAAAAACAATTAAAGACAGAGACGTATACTCTTAGCTTGTTGAATAGATGGTTATATGAACGATGTGACAGTAGCAATGATAACGTGCAGCCTCCCAATATACAAAACAATAAACTGTAGTTTATCATAATGGTACAAAGTTTATCTCCGTTTATTAAAAGAATAAGGGTTTAAAGAACAAATTTAAATTTAAAAAAAATGTCTTCTTAAACAATAGTATTCAGCAATCTAATGTAGGGGAACTATGCAAATCATTTAGATAAATAAAGTTAAGTTAATTTTTCAAATGAATCCAGTTAAAATGGGAAGGAGTTTGCAAAAAAAGGTTGCCTTTTAAACTTTTACTATTGGGGGCCCTGGGGCCAACAGAACTTAATCCTAAATCCTTATTGTAGTAATTGGATGAAGTGGTGAGATGTGGGTTATTATGAAGGATTTAAAAATGCTTTTTGATAGATGTGTTCCTGAAATTGTGTAGGATCGAAGAAACTCATTTCAGGCCATGAGAAATGCCTGAATACATTCATGTTTTTCCTAATAATAAAAAAATAATAAATTGTGGCTGCGGCTAACTTGGTCATGAATGTTTAATGTAAGTTTTGATTTTGAGCATCTTTCCTGTGTGTGATGCCTACGATAGCTGTGTGTGATGCCTACGATAGTTGTGTGTGATGCCTACGATAACTGTGTGTGATGCCTATGATAGCTGTGTTTGATGCCTATGATAGCTGTGTGTGATGCCTATGATAGCTGTGTGATGTGATGCCTATGATAGCTGTGTGTGATGCCTATGATAGCTGTGTGTGATGCCTATGATAGTTGTGTGTGATGCCTATGACAGCTGTGTTTGATGCCTATGATAGCTGTGTGTGATGCCTATGATAGCTGTGTGTGATGCCTATGATAGCTGTGTTTAATGCCTATGATAGCTGTGTGTGATGCATATGATAGCTGTGTGTGATGCCTATGATAGCTGTGTGTGATGCCTATGATAGCTGTGTGTGATGCCTATGATAGCTTTGCTCATTACATAAGAATATTGTGTTGAGGTTTTTTTTGCTGGCATACGTCCATCACAATGGTGTGGAATTCGCAAGACGAAATCCTCAAGGATTGAGGATTATTCTTCTAGGATTATAAGCTGGTTCAGCAAATTGCCTCTCTCCACACCGCTGGATAAACCCAAGGGAACATCATGTGAATGATACAGCTTGGCACCAGTGGCATCACAGGAGTTGTCTGAATGTTTCATTGTACCAATGTTATCCGCTTACGGGACTCCATCTCCTTGTTTGCATTCAGAGTTTCCTTCTCTTAGATGAGTTGCCATCCAAGGTTAACGAGTCCCATCCCATGCTGGTGATGTTTTTGCTTGACTGGGCTTTGGTGGGGATTGAACTCCAGACCATCAAATTGAGATTTTGCTCAGTTTAGACCACTCGGCCACCCATCAGCCAAATTTACTAAATATCTGAGTGTTGTGGAACGTATTATTATTGAATAATCATTCCAAGCAACATTTTTTCCAAAATAGCCAACATAATTGTAGTGAATGAAAATTAAAATTCACCAGACTATACATAAATCATAAAACACTACTATCAAATCAAATGAGAGAAAACACCGCTAAAGTCTGCGCCCCTGCTAGTCTTTAATAGTTTACAGCAGCGAGTATTTTATGTTGGATAGCAAATTTGTCCCATTAAAATTGGTTGAAAAACGCAAAAGATAAATTGTGTTATTCAATATAAAAATCGGGCCCCTCGCTGTACAAAGAGATGTCGATATTATTAGTTTGAAACCCACCGATGTTTTAAAGGGCATTTTGTAACGTATGTTGACCAAGTTTGGCCTGAATGAAAAAATGTATATTGATTCTAGCATTGTAGCCCAAGACTTCTTGAACAGATTTGGCTGTTGTAAGGAAAGTACATGTCAGAACCTCCTATACTCATTTGGCGTTTTCTAGAAACATTCAAAAAATATCTTTAAATCTGAATTGACAACGGAGGACAATCCTAGTCTTTTAAAGAAACATAAATTAAAAAACATGAAATCTACCATGAAATGAAATAGTCCCGTGCTTAAAACAAATGACGCCTTGGAGAAACTGCTTTCCTCATAAAGTGAACCCACCCTCTCAGGGACCTAGTTTTACTAAATGCTGACTTGGTGCTTAACCACTAACTCAACAATCCTACCTTTCACACACACGTCCACTATTGACTAACATCCACTATAAGAATAATGCGGCTGGCATTGTTCTTCGCAAGCGCAAATTCGATCATGCTAAAACATTTCTTAGAGAGCTGCATTGGTATTAGAGTACAAAATTGCAACTCTGTGCTACCGCTGCTTGCATGACCTGGCACCATCCTATCTCAAAGCGCTCATGATGCCTTATGTACCCAGTAGACAACTCCGCTCAGCCGATGGTGGCAAACTCTCAATACTGCGTGTTTGCCTTGAGACTTACGGAAGGCACACTTTCGCATTTGCTGGCCAACAATTTGGAACACCCTTCCTGTCGCTCACAGAAACAGCCAGACACTGGAGTCCTTCAAAACCGAATTGAAAACACATCTATTTTGCAAACACTTGCTGGGATGATGTTGTCTACCATCTTTTCCAGCCAGCTATTATCTCCTAGATGTATATTGGCTTGTGTTGTTTATGGTTGCAAGGTGATGCAATACTTTGAATGGGTGTGTGCCCATATGTAGGTTTGTATTGTTGCGTTCTGTATTTCAATGTGGTAAAATATAGATTGTTTTCATTTCTCTTTTAATGTGGTTGACTTTGTACCGCGCTTCGAGCCTTTGGGGATGAAGTGTGATTTTAAAATAAACTTTATTATTATTATTATTCACATTGAGGCTTATTTAGTAGGTAATCTTGCTTACATTTACAGTATCATAATGAAAAAAAAACCCCTTAAAAATAGCCCCATAATGAACTATTTCACCATAAACCATCTCACCAAATTTACCACTGGATACCATCTCACGTACATAAAAACCAATGACCATTTCACCAATGTATATTGTTATAAAACATCTCACTAAAATCTGCCTGTAAGCTGTACCTGGCTAGGCTTTCAGAACGTACCTGGCTCTGCATCTTTACCAATAGGACCAGGTGAACCTTGGCTGCCAGGATCGCCCCGTGGTCCGGCAGGTCCATTACGCCCGGGTATACCTCGGGCCCCATCCCTGCCTCTAGGTCCAGGTATGCCTGGCAAACCAGGGTTCCCGTCATCACCTGGGAGACCATTAACTCCATCCCTTCCAATGGCTCCGGGCCGGCCTGTTCAAGGTCAAAATAAGTCCAAAGTGATATAATATGTGTGTTGCCTTGTTCAACTTGAGGTAAAATGATAATTAAAAAAATCTATATATAATGTTTATATTTTACATTTCCAATATGACAAGCAATCCTCTACAAGCTCACCTGTAACACCATGCTCACCTGTAACACCACGCTCACCTGTGACACCACGCTCACCTGTGACACCACGCTCACCTGTAACACCATGCTCACCTGTGACACCACGCTCACCTGTGACACCGCGCTCACCTGTAACATCATGCTCACCTGTAACACCACGTTCTCCCTTCAGGCCTTCAAGGCCAGGAAGTCCCTGCCAGCCTACATCTCCACTTGGTCCAGGCAAGCCATCCAGGCCCTGGATACCCTTGGGCCCTCTCACACCTCGAGCTCCAGCCCGGCCAGGGAGCCCTCTCAGTCCATCTAGTCCCTGAAAGAAAAACCAACAAATACAATTATACAAAGGCTATCTTTAAACATCCTCCCTGGGCCCCAAAAACATGTTAACTTACTGGCACAAGACCTCCCCAAAACATAGTAGCTTACTGGCACAAGGCCCCCCCACAAAAACATGGTAATTACTAGCACAAGGCCCCCCCAAAAATATGGTAATTACTGGCACAAGGCCCCCCAACAACATGGTAATTACTGGCACAAGACCTCCCCAAAACATAGTAACTTACTGGCACAAGCCCCCCCCAAAAAACATGGTAATTACTGGCACAAGGCCCCCCCCAAAACATGGTAATTACTGGCACAAGGCCCCCCAAAAACATGGTAATTACTGGCACAAGGCCCCCCCAAAAACATGGTAATTACTGGCACAAGCACCCCCAAAAACATGGTAATTACTGGCACAAGGCCCCCCAAAACATGGTAATTACTGGTACAAGGCCCCCCAAAAACATGGTAATTACTGGCACAAGGCCCCCCAAAAACATGCTGACTTCCTTGCTCATAAAACACATTTATTTTACTGTAACCTGTCAGTTTCAAAAGTTTAAAAAAAATATAGTTAAAAGGGTTCATTCTTGAACATTTTAAATTTTGTGGGCCACTTAAAATATCTCACACTAGGCCTCAACCTCATTTTTTATGATGAATCTGGCCTCCCACTGTCTACGAACACAATATACTCACAGCCACAGTATATATAATGAGTGATAAGAATTTTGTCGCCTTACCAAAGCACCTTTATCACCAGGGATACCAGCGCGGCCCTTGAGTCCTCTGGGTCCTTGAGGGCCAGGTTTCCCTTGCCTGCCATCTTCTCCAGGAAGCCCAGGTAAGCCATCAAATCCGGGCATGCCCGGAAGACCTTAAATAGAGAAGTTTGGTTACAGAGGTACAACTTGACAAACTCATTAGATAAAAACATACACATTCCTTTCATGGTAGACAACTTGATAAACTCATTAGATACAAAGTACACATTCCTTTCCTGAGAGACAACTTGACAAACTCATTAGATAAATCAAACACATTCCTTTCATGGGAGACAACTTGACAAACTCATTAGATAAATATAGGAGCCATAATGATCAATGCATTGATTGTGGGCCCTGAAAGCATAGAAGAAGAAGAAGATAAATCATACACATTCCTTTCATGGGAGACAACTTGACAAACTCATTAGATAAATCAAACACATTCCTTTCATGGGAGACAACTTGACAAACTCATTAGATAAATATAGGAGCCATAATGATCAATGCATTGATTGTGGGCCCTGAAAGCATAGAAGAAGAAGAAGATAAATCGTACACATTCCTTTCATGGGAGACAACTTGACAAACTCATTAGGTAAATCATACACATTCCTTTCATGGGAGACAACTTGACAAACTCATTAGATAAATCATACACATTCCTTTCCTGAGAGACAACTTGACAAACTCATTAGATAAATCTTACACGTTCCTTTCATGGGAGACAACTTGACAAACTCATTAGATAAATCATACACATTCCTTTCATGGTAGACAACTTGACAAACTCATAATATAAATCATACACATTCCTTTCATGGGAGACAACTTGACAAACTCATTAGATAAATCATACACATTCCTTTCATGGGAGACAACTTGACAAACTCATTAGATAAATCATACACATTCCTTTCATGGGAGACAACTTGACAAACTCATTAGATAAATCATACACATTCCTTTCATGGGAGACAACTTGACAAACTCATTAGATAAATCATACACATTCCTTTCCTGAGAGACAACTTGACAAACTCATTAGATAAATTTTACACATTCCTTCCATGTTAGCTAAGTGGAGACTATGTATACTTGGTCTGCTGAACAGATTGTTGGACTGAATGGGGTCATCCATAAATGACACCACAGTGTTTTGGCAGATTTTTTTTTCTCTCGCCTAGCCACAAATCATCCCAAATGTGTCACAAAATTTCGACACTATCATAATACATGGTCACAATTTTGTGACACCATCCCCCTCCCCATCAGACGCATCACATCATTTACGATTGCCCCCAATTAGGTCCACAGAGCAGTAAGGAAATTGTGATAAATTATTCTTAGTTGAGGGCTCATACAGCAGATCATGTTAACCCTCAAATTCCCCAAAAATAGTACAATATCATATCAGAATGGTACTTCCCCAACTCAAAATCTTACAATACATAACATCATAGTAAATAATAAAAAATACAGTTTAATGCAAGAGTGGCCAACCGAAAAGGCTCTGCAGGCCACTTTTATAGTGAGTAAACCATTCTCGGGCCGTATATCATTACATCTTATATTAGACTGAACAGCCACTAAATGCTGTATAGAATAGCTTATCTATTCTTAATGCACATGGTGAGATGCTAAATACCGAAACAGAACAAAACTAAACTAATTTGACACGCCAATTTGATCTTGTGTCTCAAAAAATCTTCTTAAAAACTGTTTTCTTTTTCGATTGAAGGAGCAACGAGCAAGTTTAGTTGGGATAAATCAGGCATCAGGGGGGGGCCGCTGATTGGTCATGTCCAGTAAAATATGTACAGCAATCAACCACACAACATGCATAAAAAAAATAATCACTTCCCCAAGTTGGTCACTGGTGTTTACAGATGTGAATACTGTGCTATAGTGCAAATTAAAGTTTCCCATCATGGCCACTTTGATGGACGAAGGTGGGCCGGGGAGCCGAAATCGAGGCCACCCTCCCAAAGTAATCTGGGCAAAAGTTGGGACTCAGCCCCCCCCCCCAACCCTCCACAGAATTTTAAGAGAAAAATTAATTTAATTTGTAAGGATGCATTTTGGCGTGCCTATACCTCAATTTAGCTTTGCATCATTCTGCACTTAATGGGAGAGCAACTGAAGAGATTCTAGGGGAAAATCGGGTTTCCTTTACCTATGCTGTGTTTATCTTGGCAGATACTAAATAGTAATAATGTTTTTATAAGTTTTATTCAAGATTTGAGATTATCTATTTTTAAAAAAAAATTCAGTCCAAAAAGATAAACCGAAATTACCATCACAAAAAGTGAAGTTTATATATTTAAAATGTGTCTCTATGCCAAGAATTAAAATAATCGCCAATTGAAAGAAATGAACTCATTTCTTCACATAAACCCGGTGGGTTTTCCACCCCTGGTGGGTTTTCCACCCCCCTGGTGGGTTTTTGGGTTTTCCACCCCCTGGTGGGTTTTTGGGTTTTCCACCCCCTGGTGGGTTTTCCACCCCATGGTGGGTTTTCCAACCCTGGTGGGTTTTTGGGGTTTCCACCCCTGGTGGGTTTTCCCCCCTGGTGGGTTTTCCACCCCCTGGTGGGTTTTCCACCCCCTGGTGGGTTTTCCACCCCTGGTGGGTTTCCCCCCCCCTGGTGGGTTCCCCCCCCCTGGTGGGTTTTCCACCCCTGGTGGGTTTTCCACCCCTGCATTAAGCATTGGAGTCTGATTTTATTTCCAGTCATTCCGCTGACATATTTCTGTCTATTTACTACCACAAGCTGTATTGGGAGAAGGGAGCAGGCGTATTGGAACCAAAGTGGGGGTGTATTTCTCCTGTGCTGCCCCATGTTAGCTGAAGATCTATATTTATAATTATGTAACAAAATTACATCACACAGCGTCAAAGCATACAGAAGTGAATGCTCACTAAATTTGTCGCCAAGGCAACTACGCTTAATATTACTATTGCCATTTCTAGTTCATTGTGAAACACAAAGCATCAATATGACGATTATCACCATCATTATGAGACGAGAAGGTGCTATTTTATAGGCTTTAAAGACATTTAGACACTCCCCACCCCTTCCATGCACACTCCTAAATCAACATCACCACTTCCTTCCCCTCTCAGTGCATAGCAAAATTTAATAATAAATGGCTCACAACCAATTAAATTTCTCGGCCCATTTACCGCCAGATGTAGAAAGGAGTAAAACTAACAATCAAAAATGCATTTAGAAATTTAAAAAATATGAAAGACTACAGGAATATATTTGTTCAAAGTGGTCTCTTAAAATTGTAGTTCTGGCAGGTTTTGGTGTACAATTGTAAAGGAATCTCAAAATGATAAATTTTATGCCGAAATCGTAAGATTAACCAGGTCCGTTAACAGTGGTGTTCATAGTAGGAGGTCAACAAACTGACATATGTCAATTGATTATCACAAGCGGTCCCACCCAATAAATAAATATTCTCTGGTAATGTACAAGAGTTGAGCAAACGGAAACATAAGGTTAACAATTACTTACCTGGATCTCCAATCTCACCCTTTGCACCTTTGAAGCCATTAAGGCCATCCATACCAGGTAAACCATCCATGCCAGGTAAGCCATCAAAACCTGTGAAATTTTATTTTTTTTAAATTTACTTTCACAACCAATTATTTTTTTTTTTAAAAACATACAAATGAAAAATTGTGTAATTTTCTAAAACTATTTTTTAAATTAAACCCTAAATAACTAAGTAAGCCACATTTTATTGCAGACTTTCACAGCTGCATCTCTATTTTAAAGACTTGTCTCCCTGCCAATCCTTGGTGATAAAGCATAAAAGACTTCAATGGCCTGTCCAACAATCACACTAACAAGTAGAGTGACCCATTAGTATGTGGACAGGGAATTTAAGAATGTTTCTACTTGAGAAGTAGCATAGCACTACTTCACGGCAAGTGCTGAGACTGCTTCCACCATCATCAAAATTTGTGAACAAACAATAATTTACAATAAGAGTTTAGTTCCTTAAATATGGTTTAAAATAGAAAAGTAAACGGTAACTGATTTTTGTTAGTGATGAAAAAAAAAAAGGCCTAATAAAGTATTGCCCCGCCCATAGAGTGGCATGCAATGTTGGATACTGTGACAAGGAATAGTAGAGACTGAGACAGGGAATAGTAAATGGTTTTTCATGGAATAGAAGATGATTTAACATGAAAAATTGGATGGTTGAAATGGAAAATTAGATGGTTGAAATCGAATATTAGATGGTTGAAATGAAATATTAGATGGTTGAAATGGAATATTAGATGGTAGAAATGAAAAATTAGATGGTGTAACATGGAAAATTAGATGGTTGATATGGAATATTAGATGGTTGAAATCGAATATTAGATGGTTGAAATGGAAAATTAGATGGTGTAACATGGAAAATTAGTTGGTTGAAATGGAATATTAGATGGTTGAAATGGAATATTAGATGGTTGAAATGGAAAATTAGATGGTGTAACATGGAATATCAGATGGTTGAAATCGAATATTAGATGGTTGAAATGAAATATTAGATGGTTGAAATGGAATATTAGATGGTAGAAATGAAAAATTAGATGGTGTAACATGGAAAATTAGATGGTTGATATGGAATATTAGATGGTTGAAATCAAATATTAGATGGTTGAAATGGAAAATTAGATGGTGTAACATGGAAAATTAGTTGGTTGAAATGGAATATTAGATGGTTGAAATGGAATATTAGATGGTTGAAATGGAAAATTAGATGGTGTAACATGGAATATCAGATGGTTGAAATCGAATATTAGATGGTTGAAATGAAATATTAGATGGTTGAAATGGAAAATTAGATGGTAGAAATGAAAAATTAGATGGTGTAACATGGAAAATTAGATGGTTGATATGGAATATTAGATGGTTGAAATGGAATATTAGATGGTTGAAATGGGAAAATTAGATGGTTGAAATGGAATATTAGATGGTTGAAATGGAAAATTAGATGGTAAAAATGGAAAATTATATGGTGTAACATGGAACATTAGATGGTGTGGCAAGGTGTTCTGGTTAAAAATGCTACTTAAAGTCAGGGATTCTTTGCATTGTAAGCACCTAAGTAACACTTTTCATTGCTGGGTAACACTTTATGTTGAAACATATCAACAAGAACAATGCATGACTGCTCTCCCACCATGTTGTGCGCACATGTAAACACATACAATTCTCTCCCAAATGGATAAATCACAATCTTTGAATAACTTCTTTAAAGTTTAATTTTCATCATATTTTGAGTTTTTTTACATTGCTGTAACTACTACACTGCTGTGCAGCCATTTTACAAACATTGAACTAAGATTATGAATTTATAGCGATGTAGATGTAGTTAATGCTTGTCTATTGCTTAATTATGCAAGCTCTAGTAATGCAGATTCCTATAATTTACACTATATTGAATTTAACTCCAGCGTCCCTCTTGACAGAGTTATAGAGTTAACTTTTTTCATAACCTCATATTTCACTGTTCCAGTGGAAAGAGTCGTGTAGCGGAACAAGAGTAACAGATTGCATTACAAGTTGATATGGTGTTTTGTGGTTTCTTTCAAGTAAAAAGATAGGAGGGTTCTCATTATGTGTCGATTACGTTATACAAATTAACATAAAGTAGATGGTGTGAAATGGAATATTAAATTGGGTTTAAATGAATAGTTGATGGTGTGGCATGGAATATTAGATGGTGTGGCATGGAATATAAGATGGTGCGGCATGGAATATTAGATGGTGTGGCATGGAATATTAGATTGGGTGAAATGAATAGTAGATGGTGTGACATGACATAGTAGATGGTGTGCCAAGGGATGGTAGAGTGCAAAGGGATTATAGATTCTCATCCAAGAATGAGGGTTATAAAATAGCGACCCTTTGGTGCTGCCGTCTTACCCTTTTCTCCGGCGACAGATATTCCTCTGTCACCTTTTCTTCCGGGGCGACCAGTGATGCCATTTAAGCCCTCATCCCCATCCTCACCAGTGGGACCTGAGGAGTTCAAATGTCAAGTTCTATTCATCTTTTCATTCACTAGCTATTCAAGAATAGAAAAATCTCATTTTTCGCTAAATCATTTTTTAATACAAAAATCATAGTTTAAAAAGAGATGTACCGGTATAAACATTTTAACAAAAAAACAACAAAACTCTATACATTCGACATACATCCACCATTGGCTCTTTTACATTTGGAGTCAAATTAATACAAAAATCAGGCTCCTAAAAAATTTGCAGGCCCACTGGAAAACTTCAACAGTCAGATCTCAGGATCAGGAAAACAGAGGGAACTCATCCAAATTTGAAGGCACATGTGAACTATGCTGGACGAATTCCACAAGGCCATGGGATTATTCTTCTAGGATTATAATTTGGTTCCCAACAGAAAATCGACTCTCTCCACGCTGCTGGATAAGCTCAAGGGAACATTTGTGGATGATACAGCTTGGCACCAGTGGCGTCACAGGACTTGTCGGAATTTTTATTTGTACCAATGATATCCGCCTACGGAACTCCATCTCCAGACAGAACTATGACAAACCAGATAAAATTGTAGACAGCTGATCCAAAACAAACATATGAAGGTGTTTAAAGGTAGTCCACATATTCTAGTGACTACATCGAGATTATGTCCATCACATAGTATGACACCAATCAAATGGAGAATAATCAATAATCCTGGAAACGATCAGTGTCAAAATGGTAGATAAACTAATTTAAATCAAAGTTATATTGAATAAGGGATACATTTCATTGTGGTGGACTGGCGGACCTTGGCTTCTAAAACATTTCATTGTGGTGGACTGGCGGACCATGGCTTCTAAAACATTTCATTGTGGTGGACTGGTGGACCTTGGCTTCTAAAACATTTCATTGTGGTGGATTGGTGGACCTTGGCTTCTACAAAATTTCATTGTGGTGGACTGGTGGACCTTGGCTTCTAAAACATTTCATTGTGGTGGACTGGAGGACCTTGGCTTCTAAAACATTTCATTGTGGTGGACTGGTGGACCTTGGCTTCTAAAACCTTTCATTGTGGTGGACTGGCACAAATCAATCCACTTCTGAATTCTGTTGACCACAGACATTTTCTAAACTGACTCAAAGTTGCAGCTTTGTGGGCTTCTGAAAGAGAGGTCACTGACCCCATGTGTTGGGGAGTTATTCAACATTGCAGTGGGGATATTCATTTAATTCTATTACAGTAATGATATTATTTTAATAGATGTACAACATTCACTATTACAGAAATGATATTATTTTAACAGATGTAAAATATTCAATCTTAATTCTATTACAGTGATGATATTATTAACAAATGTACATCACTCACTATTACAGTAGTGACATTAATTTAACAGATGTACAACACTCACTATTATAAAAATGATATTTAAAAAGGAAACTCACAAACCATTTAGGCACAACCTATTGACCTACCTTGATCACCCTGGCGACCGGGCAGTCCACTCAAGCCCACGGCGCCTTGCACACCTTTCCTGCCGGGGAGACCATCGAGCCCCAGATCGCCCTGAATGCCTTTAAAGCCAGTGTCACCAGGTTGGCCGGGCACGCCGTCGTCACCGATATCCCCGGGCTCTCCTACAAGGAGATGAAATTAAAAGGAGATTTTAGATGAGCTCTCAACAAGGACATGGGGTGAAAAATATAAAAAATCTACCAGTAGTGACAAGTAACAAGCCAAGTGTTATGTATTTTCTTATTAAAAAAAAAAAAGAGAAGAAACTAAAGCATTGCTTAAATGAAAGGCCCTCCACAAATCAACAGAAATCCAAATGGTTGAATGCGACACAAAAATGGAAAGTTAATTTAGCCAGCACTGCCCAGATGCAACACACTTCTCTAATTTCTGCACTTCATCTGCTGCAATGAGACAATTGGTTACTTGGTTACCCGCACATAGGGCTTGAATACCTGCAAACTCACAGAGCTTGACACAGTCTGTTCAAGTGTATACCCAAAGAGTGTCCATAGATAGAGCCTTCGTTTCAAAGCGCTTAACTCACATTTTCTACTGCCAGATGGGGATTTAACACAAAAAAGGAGCATACATCCCGATGATTCAACTATAAATGATCCAACTATAAATGATAACAACTATAAATGATCCAACTATTCTAAAGTTTCACATTTTTTAATGCACAAAAAAAATAATCTTTTAATGTTTTAAATTTATCTTGGACAACATTTTTATGACCATGACTCTATGACTCTGTCTAATGACCATGGCTTTATGACTCTGTCTTATGACCATGGCTTCACAACTCTGTCTTATGACCATGGCTTCACAACTCTGTCTTATGACCATGGCTTTATGACCATGGCTTTGTGACTCTGTCTTATGACCATGGCTTCATGTCTCTGTCTTATTACCATGGTTTCATGACCCTGTCTTATGACCATGGCTTTATGACTCTGTCTTATGACCATGGCTTTATGACTCTGTCTTATGACCATGGCTTTATGACCATGGCTTTATGACTCTGTATAATGACCATGGCTTCATGTCTCTGTCTTATTACCATGGCTTCATGACTCTGTCTTATGACCATGGCTTCATGATTCTGTCTTATGACCATGGCTTCACCACTCTGTCTTATGACCATGGCTTCACGACTCTGTCTTATGACCATGGCTTCATGACTCCGTCTTATGACCATGAGGCTAGAGCCTTTTTAATCATAATTTTAATAATGCTATTTCATTGAATGGGATTCTCATCTGTGTTGCATCTCTCCTGATAACTGATTCATCATCATCATGTCCCTTAGTCCTTGGACCGTTGGGGCGCCACGGATGACATGAAAATTATCCTTCTCCATTCCTCTCTGTCTTCTGCACCACGCATTGCATCGCCTAGTTTTAATCCCGTCCACTCTGTGATAACTGATTAAGCAAGTGTAAATTTGTACAAAGTTGAGGATTGCCATTTTGTTTGGGTTCAAAAAAATTCTGGGCAGTGTCCAATTTTTTAATTAAAAAAAAACATTAAGTTTCTAGGCCACATTTTTACAGACTGTGGGTTGTATAATTACAACTACTATGCACGGTTAAAAAAAAACACATACCATCCAAACCGTTCTTCCCTGGGCTTCCAGGCACTCCCTGACGTCCTGGGACACCAGTGAGACCAGCGTCACCTGGCAATCCCGGCTGGCCTATTACCAGAAGACAATTTAAATAAAAGCTAGCAATGTAAATCAATGTATGCACTTAGAACAGTAAAAATTGTATTTCAATGGTGTAAAAATATTAAAACTAATAGAAGACACATTTTTTCATTATTTGAAGATTGAGGGAAAAAAAAGTATAAAAAATTCAAAGATCTATTTACAATACCTATAGTTCCTGGCAGTCCTGGCAGGCCCACTTCCCCTTCTTGCCCAGGTAGGCCATTCAGGCCGAGTTTTCCTGGCAAACCAGGTAGGCCATCTTCACCAGGTAGCCCTACCTGCCCAGGTAATCCGGGGAGACCGGAGGCACCACGAGCGCCTGGCAGGCCATCAAAACCTGTGTGGACATTTCAATGAAAAAAAAAATGAAACATTAATATTTCGAGGATCATGTTGTCTACCTTTGAAAGTAAGATACAAGATTTCGCAGTTTAGAAGTTCCTTGTGTAGGATCTTTTGGATTAGGAAGGGGAATTAGCCTGTCAAGGGGAAAACAGTAGACTACAGGTCTACTCAGCAGTTCTCAAACTTTTTTTTCTTCTGGTGGCCCAATTTGACATTTTATTTTTAGCTCCATGGCTTCCTTCCCAGATATCAATAGTAAAAACAACTGATGTTACGGAGCAAGATAGACAGATTCATTATAGATTCAAACATTACATATAGGGGGGTTCTCATTTTGTGTTGATTGCGTTATGCATAGTAACATACAGTAGATGGTGTGACATGGAATAACAGATGGTATGATATGGAATATTACATGGTACAATATGCACATACAAAGTCCCATTTTTTTCAAAGTTTTAGTCGTCCCTATACATTATAGTCGGGGGGGAGGGCATATAAATCACATTAAGAAACGACTCAATGTACTCAACAAAGTGCCTTGGGTAGGGTATAAACTTAACTGCAATCAAAACCTCAGAGTAATACACTTATTACTTATAATACCCATTTATTTAATAAAACTTATCTGTCTCAAAACAATGAAACAAACAAGAACCAACAATAGAGCAGGGCCGGGACAAAGGCGATTCAAACAAAGGCACCAGCCTTAGGTTAACAATGGGATACCAGCCTTAGGTTAACAACTGGATACCAGCCTTAGGTTAACAATGGGATACCAGCCTTAGTTTAACAATGGGAAACCAGCCTTAGGTTAACAATGGGATATAGGGGCGCAAAATTGATGAGGAATTGCTTATTAGAAATACAAATCTATATGCACAGATGTGCAAATTTATCCTACTGCCTAGGGAAAAAAAATACTCCAAGGCCTGGCTCTGCACTGGAGGTTAACGCTGGAGTCAGAGATGGATCCATTATTTCTTGTGTTTTTATTAGTTTTAAGTTTGTGTTTCTTTGGTGGGAGTGGGGGTGTATACAATGAAATGAATTGGTGAACCATGATGTAAAACAACATTTTAAAAAAGATAAAATAAATGTATTTAGGTTGTCAGTTTTTTTGTTTGGATTTAGGAAGTGGAGGGAGGGTGTGTCTTTTGAATTCACCTCCTAAATCACTGACCAGTGACCTCAATCACTGACCAGTGATCATATTTGGCTGTCCAACCACTCTCTGTTTATGATGAAGATGGATCAGACAAATGACATGCCTGGTTGGCAATAAAGTTTAAGCACTAATTTGAGCTGCATTGAAATATTTCAACAAGATGTACATCTGCATGAAAAAAGAGTCAGTCGTGGATGGATCTTGCCTTACCTTGTTCACCTTCATCTCAGTCATGGATGGATTCCTGCCTTACCTTGTTCATCTTCATCTCAGTCATCGATGGATCCTGCCTTACCTTGTTCACCTTCATCTCAGTCATGGATGGATCCTGCCTTACCTTGTTCACCTTCATCTCAGTCATGGATGGATCCTGCCTTACCTTGTTCACCTTCATCTCAGTCATGGATGGATCCTGCCTTACCTTGTTCACCTTCGTCGCCTGAAATTCCTTTCCTTCCTTTGGGACCAACACGAATACCTCCTTTGGGGCCTGGTCTTCCTGGGGGTCCCTGCCTGCCAGGAAAGCCTAAATTGCCTGCAGAACATAGAGTAAACATTAGTCAAGGCTTGCACTACCTGAAGAGCATGAACCTAAGTAAAACTTGCCAAAACACAGAGTAAACAATTATGAGCTCTGCTGTGCAGGAATACCCCGCTACAAAGTGAGCATAAGGATAGAAATCAGAATAACCAAAGATGGAGCTGGGGTTGTTGAGTTTTTGGAATGGTAGAAGTTGTTGGGATAGTTGATTTGGTAGCATGGTGGGGGTTGTTGACTTGGTGGGATTGTCGGCTTTGTGGGACTGTTGACATGGTGGAAAACGGTTGGGGTTGTTGGCACGGTGGGATTTTTGGGATGGTGGGTAGTTAATAAATATAGTGTAAGGTTTCTTTTTCAGTAGACAAAATTCATTTAAGTTTTTACACTATATCAACTTCAATGACAATTATAAAGAAAGTCTTATTTTCTCATAAATTTCTATGACAATTATAAATAATGTCTCATCTTCTTATTAATTTCTATGACAGTTGTAAAGAAATTCCTATTTTCTCCTGAATTTTTATGACAGTTTAATTAAATTCTTTTGATTAATAGAAAAAACATGAGAAACCATTGTGAACTTGTCCAATGATTTCATTCAATATTATATGCATCAGATTTTCCAGAACAATTGTCTTAAATATCCTAAATAAAGACACAGTTGGGTTGGCTGAATTGTGTGACATCTTACATAAAGAGACAGATGTGTTGGCTAAACTGTGACAAGGCAATTCAAATGATGATTGTAAATATACCATCATCAACTTATTTAATGACAAGTACCTTTAGGTCCCCTTAGTCCTTTTACGCCGTCTCTACCAGGAGGACCCTCGGGACCTGGCTGGCCTGGCTCACCATCTGGACCCATGTTACCGATGTCCCCCCGTGACCCTTTTGGTGCATCGAGGGGCGTTAATCCCACAGGACCTCTTGAACCCTAGATATAAAAGGAGAGCAAATTATGGCAGGGGTGTTTTTGAAGACACCGATTCAGATGTATCAGCAAATACTTTTAGGATCACTGCTGAGGACCTCTGAAATGGAAAGAAAAAAAAGGGGGAGGGAGTCTAAACCCCACTGGGATGGGGAAAAAAAGGTAATGGTGGATTTAAACCCCATAATAGCTTGTAATTCCCCTGTCTACTGTAGGTTGATGGTATTCCATTCTGATGCACTTTCATGGTTGGGGGGGGGGGGATTTAAACCCCATAATAGCTTGTAATTTCCCTGTCTAGCGTAGGTTGATGGTATTCCATTCTGATGCACTTTCATGGGGGAGGGGGGGAAAGGGGGGGGGGCTTGTCCTAAACCTTGCATGTTGCCCAAGTTAAAAATTGGAGCAACACTAAAACGGTTGAGCAGTGGTCCCCGGAATTATGTGTTTTAAAAAAATAGCTAGGCCTACAAAATACAACGTGGCGCCTAAAAAATACAACGTGGTGCCTACAAAATACAGTCTTTAAAAATAACCTTAATGCTTAATTAAACTATAAAATCCCATTTACTTCACAAAGACAAGGGGCACTAAAAAATAGTCCTTTTGCTGGTCGGCGGGGTGGGGGGGGGGGGGGTGTGTGTGCTGCGGCTTCCTCACAGGGGCATTGAGAAGTAGTACAGAATTTTCATAATTTTTTTTTTTTTAATTTCCCCTTTTAAATCCTATGTGACAGTCTTTCAGTGATGGTGCAAACAGGAACCCACTGTTTGCAGTTAGCCGATGGCAGTTAGTGACCTTCATGTATGTTTTGTGTATGTTGACCCAACCATTATTTTGTTTATGTATTTGCCTTTTGAAAACCTGAATATGGCATAGGTGCTGGGAAACAAAAATTTTAGAAGCACTGGCATAGCCCAACAAAATATGCGTCACATGCACATGGAAAATAGGTGGACTAAATATGACTGTAATAACTCTACATTCACCCACCCAAGTACTATCTACCCCCTGTCTAGCCATGGACAGCACCCAGCATAATCAAGTGTTGTTTATCAGTCAGAGGGAGGTGAGAATGAGTCGGTATAGTACGGTTTGAAGAGATGGGTCTTGAGGGCAGTTTTAAAGGCTATGATGGTCATTATATTGCAGATGTGTAATGGGAGAGAATTCCATTTTTTTGGGGCACAGAAAGAGAAAGATAGATCATCAAAAGATTTAGACACCCACCCCCCCTTCCCTTTTTTTCTTTAAAAACACAAAATATCCTAAATCAACACTACTCTAATCCCCTCTCAGGGCAAATGTAATATAATTATAGAGAGTCCCCAACCAATAGTATTTCTCTATCCATTCACTGTTGGATCCAGAATGAAAATACGAGTTAAAACTAAAACCAAAAATGTCCTTTTTAATTAAACATTATTTTTTCTTAGCGGGGAAAAAAACTACCAGAATGTGTATTTTTAACCCGTTCTCTTAAAATCGTAGTTCTGGTGGATCTCGGCATGCAATGCTAAAATACATCTCAAAATCGTACGTTGTACGCCAAAATCGTAAGTGTAAACAGGTCTGTTGAAGGGTTATACTCCAAAAATGAAGAATCCTCTCAAAGTTTCAAGAATTATTTACCTTAGGACCTGGCGTGCCAAAACGGCCAAACTCTCCCCGAAGTCCTTTCAAGCCAGGATATCCAGGGTCACCGTCATCACCTGATGGACCTGAGTATCCCTTTGGCCCTTGAGGCCCTGGGAGTCCAGGCAGACCAATCAGACCAGGGCTTCCTTCCATGCCAGGTAGTCCAATTAGTCCCACTGGTCCAGGATCACCTTCAAGCCCATTAAGACCTAATGCATACAAAATTGACATAAAATTTTAATTGAACAAATTTGTTTGTACATAAAACAGTGGAAATAAATGTACTCTATACCTCTAAGTGGATGTACTCTATACCTCTAAGTGGATGTACTCTATACCTCTAAATGGATGTACTCTATACCTCTAAGTGGATGTACTCTATACCTCTAAGTGGATGTACTCTATACCTCTAAGTGGTTGTACTCTATACCTCTAAGTGGATGTACTCTATACCTCTAAGTGGATGTACTCTATACCTCTAAGTGGATGTACTCTATACCTCTAAGCCGATGTACTCTATACCTTTAAGTGGATGTACTCTAAGTTGATTTATCTATGCTTCTAATGGAGTCTGTGTGATTAAATGTCACATGGTAAACATTGCAGCGCTGCACCAAGTGGACTGGATCAACTTGGCTTTTACTTTGTAGTCCTGCACAGGGCCAAGCTTAAACTTAGTGTTGAATGGATTCTTGGAAAACATTACATAGCCTCAGACTTAATTGATGAATACATTACATCGACTCAGCCCCCTTTTTGATGAATAATAGATTCAGCCCTTGATTAATGGATAACACTGCATATGCTCATCCACTGACTGATGGATAACACCACATATGCTCATCCTCTGACTGATGGATCACACCACATAGACTCATCCACTGACTGATGTATAAGTCCACATAGGCTCATCCACTGACTAATGGATAACACTACGTAAGCTCATCCACTGACTGATGAATAACACTGCAGTCTGAGCTCCCCGATTGATAAATAACACTACATAGGCTTATCCACTAAATGATGGATAACACTACATAGGCTCATCCACTGACTGATGGATAAAACGACATAGGCTCATCCACTGACTGATGGATAACACTGCATAGTCTGAGCTCCCCAATTGATAAATAACTTTACATAGGCTTATCCACTGACTGATGGATGACACTACATAGGCTCATCCACTGACTGATGGATAACACTGCATAGTCTGAGCTCCCCGATTGATAAATAACTTTACATAGGCTTATCCACTGACTGATGGATGACATAGGCTCATCCATGAGTTCCACTTACCAGGTGTTCCATCGCGACCGTATTCTCCATCGACAGCATTCAAGCCATTTGGACCACGGTCACCCTTGGTTCCAGCAACTCTTGTCCCCGGATCGCCTGGCAAACCTAGGTGGGTGTGTGAATGCAAGCAACAACTTATCAGTCAATTAAAGGTAGAATTTGATACAATCATTTTATTACCTTGTATTCAGTGGTGTAGGAAAATTGGGAAAAGTGGGGGGGCGCTTTCAGTCCAAATGCAAAATCTTTTCCTATATGCTGAGGGGTAAACTGAAGAGGTTTTCTTTAAATCAAGGAATTTTATCCGCTATCCTCAATGGATGTTAATAATGTGTTTATTAAATTTTTATCCACCATCCTTGTTGAGGCCCCAATGGATGCAGATAATGTTTTTATGACATTTTCATCCACCATCTTTGTTGAGGTCAACAGACGTTGTTACACTGCAAATCCCAAAATAGTACAATATAGTCTCAGAAAAGTACTTGACCACCCCAGAAGCATACAGTACCCTAAGTTAATAGTAAATGTATAAATAAACATACAGTACAGTGTCTACAAAACGCGAATTGCCCTCCCTTGCATTAAGCCTTGGAGCCTGATTTTATTTTTTATTAACATATTATAGTTTGATAACTTCTACAAAGTGTCTTTGGAAGAGGGCTGATGTATAAAAACTGAACAGCTGCTTAGTGACTTCTTTAAATAGACTTTCAAATGCTGCTCACTTGATCATTATAGGACATGTCAAAATCCAACACTGCTGTGCGGAGCAGTTCAGAATGCATTCTTAAAAAAAAAAAAATCAGTTTTTGCCATTGCCACTGTTCTGCCAAAGTGAGTGCAAAATAATTATGTTACAAAATTAAGTCATACAGCAGCGAGGCAAACAAAAGCAAATTTTTTACCAAATTTGTCACCAGGGTGAGTAAGCTAAATATTATTGTTGCTGTGTCTAGCGAGTTCATTTTGAAAAGCAAAGCAACAAATTGACAATTATTACAAAATTTAGCGGTGTTATATTAAAGCCTTTAAAATATTTAGATCCCCTACCCTCCCATAAGCTTCTAAGTCAACAGGACCCACTTTCCCCTGTACGTAATATAATTAAGGATGGTCTCCAGCCAATCATATTTATCTGACCATTCAATGTCAGCTATAGAAACGAGCTAACTCCAGCCAATCCTATTTATCTGACCAATGTCCAGCTACAGAAACGAGCTAAAACTAACAACAGAAAATGTTGCTTTATTTTTTAATTATCTATTTTTTAAACAGTAAATCCACAATAATATATTTTTTTAACCCCATCTCATAAAATAGCAGTTCAGTCAGGTCTCAGCATACAATCGTATGACATCTCAAAATCATACCTTGTACGCCAAAATCATATGAGTAAACAGGTCTGATTCCATACATGCTCACATAATTTGTTTCAGTTTTACAAAAAACATTTATCTTTCATCAAAGTTTTTATTTAACAACAACATGTCTAGGTGCAATCTCTTTTCCCAGATAAGATTACTATGGACAAGTTGACCTACCTACTAGTCCCCTCTCTCCAGTACTGCCGTCTAGTCCAGGGATGCCCACCAGGCCCTTCGCTCCTTTATATCCAAACCGAGATTCTCCGTAATCACCCTTCGGGCCGGGCATGCCATTGAGACCTGGGAAACCGTCCAGGCCGTCATCACCACGGATTCCTTCATCTCCCTGGGGAGGGTGAAAGCAGCGAATGATAAATAGTGGAGTGGTAAGGCATTAAAATATTGCTACGCTATAAATGTTTCTTGTTCAAACAGTCCTACTCTATGGAGCCGAAACTTGGAGAGCAACAGCAAGCATCACACAGAAACTACAGTCCTTCTTAAACACTTGCCTTAGAATATTCTGAACATCATATGGCCAAACACCATCACCAACAAAGACTTACTGGAAAGGACATACCAGGAGCTGAAGACATCATAAGAAAAGGATGGAGGTGGATAGGGCACACTCTTCGCAAACCTCCAGATAACATCACCAGAAAATCACTAACATGGAATCCACAGGAAAAAGAAAGAGAGGAAGGCCTAAGAGTACATGGAGACGTGAGGCAGACACAACAAAAGTATGGGATACACCTGGAAGAAACTGGAAAGTAAAGCACCAGACCGAAATAATGGAAATTTCTTGTAAATGGCCTACGGCCAACATATCTTGTTCCACTATTTATTTATAAACATTGTAACAAAGGCACTTACCAACTGTAATTCATCAGCGCTGTAATGTGGTCCATGCAACTCCTCCAGCGGTAGGAGTGCTCGGATATTTAAAGGTGACCAAAAGTTAAGAGGTGGGGAAAAAAACCAATCAACTCTGAATGCATGGGGCCCAAAATCAAAAAGTGTTAGGGGGGGCCTCCAAAAAAGGTTTGCCTGTAACCCCCGTGAAATCCTGCCAGTCCTCAAGCCTTGTGAATAAATGAGAAATTGTAATGGAGGCACTTACCATCTGTCCTTCCTCCCCATCAAGTCCAGGAAGTCCTCTAATGCCAACTGGCCCCTGGGAACCATCAAAACCTGGCGGTCCTGAGTAGCCAATGTCACCTTTCTCGCCGGGTGGACCTCGATACCTTTCAATATCCCCGATAGCTAACTTTTCACCAGGTTGACCTTTCTGTCCGTCTGGGCCAGGCACACCAGGTCGACCAGGCTGGCCCTGAATGTATTAAGTTTTGAAATTTATCATTGGCAGTGAGAGAGATATTTATTTTAAGCTAACTGTTGAAATTCCCTAATGACACATTAGATGACCAATCCCCTAGTGACACATTAGATGACCAATCCCCTAGTGACACATTAGATGACCAATCCCTTAGTGACACATTAGATGACCAATCCCCTAGTGACACATTAGATGACCAATCCCCTAATGACACATTAGATGACCAATCCCCTAGTGACACATTAGATGACCTATTCCCTAATGACACATTAGATGATAAATCCCCTAGTGACACACAGATGACCACTTCAGCAACTGTTTCAAATATTGTGTTTATTTTCATATTTTACTATATTCTAATTAAAAATGTAATTTAACTTCAATAGTGTGCATATCATTCAGTTTATGGTGGAAAGATTGTGACAATTAAAACAAACCAGAATAAAATGTGTACAATACAAGAGGATTGCAGTAAATGTTTTTTTAATATATCGTAATATATGGTTATATGTATTCAAATATAACTGAAGCTAAGTGTATCACAGAAAGGGAACAACAACATTTAAAAAAACAAAAAACAAATCATGACTCATGATTTACTGCATTAGCTGTGCAAAAAAAATATTTAAAAAAATATATATAATCAAGCAGCAGGAGTACGAATAAAGAAGAATTACATACTGGGGGACCAGTTACTCCGGACTGGCCAGGTAGTCCGGGAAAGCCAGGTTCTCCTTTCAGACCAAAATAGCCGGCTGAACCTATTCTGCCTCTTTCACCTGTGAAGTGTACATAGAGAAATACAGCCAGCCGTGGTATGACCAGGACATAATAAATAGGGCGTCAAACGTCTCTGCTCATCCATGATCAGCCCCGGTTCAGAGAATGATCTTGGTGATCTCTTGTTTATTGTCTAAAGATTTATAAAGATCAGGGTAGACAATACAGTGTACCCAGAGTAAGTTTCTGCCGTGTCTCATTGCATGGTTTTCAAACTGCACAATAAGTTAATGACAATTCATGTGTGCCCTGACCCCAGAAAGAGGGGGGGGGGGGGGGGGCAGAAGTTGGGTATCAGATTGCTATAATAAAATTTTAAAGGATTAAGTTTCATTCCTCTTAGTAAGAATGATACTTGAATTAAATTTTAATGTACAACCACCCACAGGGCAAAGTTTATTGTTTGGAATGGCAATTTCAAATTTTACCCTTTGTCAGCTCTCAAATGTATTGTGTTAAAACTCTGCAAATTTTTAGAAAAGGTGTTTTTTTGTTGACAAGTGTATAAATTTCAATAACGTTTTTTTTACTCTGTTCATCATTTCTACCGGATCAGTTGCAATCTGCTTAACAGAAATAGATTTTTCAGAGCATCCCTTCCCTCCCCCCTAACTTGGCCCTACCTGCATTTGATTAGAAATCTATTTAAAAAATGGCCCATATTTTAATGGTGTTGTTCAAGTCCACTAATAACCTACCTGGGAAGCCGTCATCACCAGGGCTTCCTTTCACTCCTGGCAGTCCATCGGGACAGGTACCGCAATCATCACCAGTAACACCTGGAGAGATAAAGAACAACTTGTCACAATGTGTTGATATACTTTATCTGCAGTCAGTAGAATATACTTTATCTAGAATCTGTAGAATATCTTCTAGCTCCAGTCCGTAGAATATCTTTTAACTCCAGTCTGTAGAATATCTTTTAACTATAGTCTGTTTAACAGTATAACTGTGTGTGTTCTATTTTGATGTTGGGTCAAATCATTTGAGACACACAATATTGTATAGATATAACGGAGGAGTTTAGGCAGTCGCGTTGGAAGAGTTCAGGTTATCTTTCTGTGCTAAAATGAATTGCGTAATAATGTGAGGACAATAGTAAAGATACTTAACACAGAAGTAAATATATATGGATATCCTGTACTATAGGTGAGGTTGCTAATTTATTATGTCTATTCAGTTTTATTGAAATAAAGTGCCAGTGACTAGTTACATCAATTGACAAGATAATTAATTTTAATTAATGTTTAGATGTGGCTAACTATCCCCTCTGTATCATTAACAACTGGGTTAATGGTTACATCAGTAGATTATTTTTGAACTACAGTCTGTAGAATATCTTCAAACTATAGTTTCTAGAAATTCTTTCAACTATAGTCTGTAGAATCACAATTCTATTTTTCATATGGATGTAGTTAAACTATGGATGTAGTTAAACTATGGATGTAGTTAAACTATGGATGTGGTTAAACTATGGATGTGGTTAAACTATGGATGTAGTTAAACCATGGATGTAGTTAAACCATGGATGTAGTTAAATCATGGATGTAGTTAAATTATGGATGTAGTTAAACCATGGATGTAGTTAAACTATGGCTGTAGTTAAACCATGGATGTAGTTAAACTATGGATGTAGTTAAACCATGGATGTAGTTAAACCATGGATGTAGTTAAACCATGGCGGTGGGTTTAAACTTTGGGCGTGTAAAAGTATGGGTGCATAGTCTAAGCTTCATATGATGGTAACAAAGTATGCTCTTGAGATTTCCTTACTTCAAGTGGCCATTGTCTCACTCACCAGGTTCGCCATCTATGCCAGGGAGGCCAAAAGGTCCTGTTGCCCCTGGGTCACCTATTTCTCCTACAAGTCCGGGAACACCTTTAGGGCCGATGATGTCAAAACCAGCACCCGCTCTGCCTTTTGGACCAGGGGGCCCTGGGTCACCAGGAAGGCCATTCTGGGCAGCCTGACCATCTAGGCCTGTGAGGCCCCTCGCACCTGGGGGCCCTAGAATGTTTTCACCAGGGGCACCAGGCATGCCAACATCGCCCGGTGTGCCTGGAAAACCTGTTCCCCCATCTATACCTTGTTCACCATCAAAACCTGGGGAAAAAAATGAGCAGGTAGTGTTAAATGAAGTGGGTCATAGATGATGCTGCTCACTACGATGTTGTTGGGGGAAAAACAATATGTCAATGGCTTTAAAAAATTGGATGGACTTTCTACTGCAAAAGCAAGATTGGCTTTTTTCTGCTCTAACGATAAAACTTTAAAAAAAATTTAACACAGCGAGGGTTCCCCAACAATGCACAGAGGTTGGTGCTTTAAAGTGCTCAACTTTTTGTTAGACCCTGTTGCAGCAGTTTGGTACCTTTATAAACACCTCGTCAACACCAGGCACAGAAACATTGAAAATCCCTTTCTACATGCACAGGAGCCAGAATTATCAATAAATTGATCATGGGCCATTAATATATATAGAAGAAGAAGAAGGAAAAAAAAATCTTTTATTAAAATAAAATTAATTTTTTTAAAATTTCTCCTGCGGAGGCTAATCCGTAAAATGTGGGGTATACAAATGCCAATTTTTAACTGAGAACCTTTGATTTCTAGCTGGACAAGTATTCAACAAGGTCATGGTGTGTAAATATAAGTGGTCTGACTTGTCCAGCTCTATCCACAGGGCGAAGCGAATACATTTCCATGTTATAAAACAAGATGACTGGGAGTTGTCAATGATCAATTAAAAAACACAAAACAAATTTGCCTGAATTCATGATACTGTTAGTGAGAGCCTTAACTCTTTCGCTGCGGAATATTTTTATCGAAAAAATGTACATTTTTTACAAAGAGCAAAAAAGAGTGAGAGGTTGGGTTTATTAAAAAATATTTAAAATATTATTGTTTGGTTTATAAGACTAAACTTGGTATCAAATGAAAGATAATTGAAAGAACTATATGTTTGTAAACTTATTTCTTCAGTTTAAATAAAATAAGTTACAGAAAAGAACTGTAAAATGTGAAAACTATGTGCTAAACCATTTTCCCCCCCAAACCCTATGATGTACGCAAACCTCATCTTCACTTCTATAACTGAAATCCTCTAAAACTGCTACTATCGGAATCATGCGATGGATCTAAATATAAATCATCTTCACTATCAAAATAAATAGTATAAATCAATTTCAAAGCTTTTTGAGCTGTTAATCGTCTAGGAAACTTACTCACCTACTATGGCTTAGGGTAGCCATAGAAACAGTAGAAAAAAATCGCGAAGAAAATCACTAAAATAATGCTTCAAAGACAACAAATAAACCTTAGTTTCGCTTGTAAACAATGAAGTACCACTCTTCTATGTAAAAGTCTTATTTTAAAATAGCTCTTAAAAAGTTTAACCGAGAAATAGCAAAGAAACAAACATGATATCGAAACGACGCAGAGCGCGTTGGTCCGCGCTTTTGAGAACGGCGGATGAACGCAGGGTGCGTTGCTCAGCAGCGAAAGAGTTAATAGCCCGGTGGGTGCCCCTACATAAGCTTTTTAATGAAGTTGTGTACCTGGATCACCACGATCTCCTTTGATTGTAGCACCTGACTCCCCTGGTTCACCAGAAGGACCTCTGTCTCCGGGGAATCCCACCGGCCCTTCGTTTCCCTTGGGGCCTATATCTCCGGGGAAACCTTTGGTTGGAGAAAAGCAAGACTTTAGTTTCGTTCACGGAAATGAACACATGTACACACCACTAGCTTGTGACATACAAAAAATAATGTGTTTGCCATTTGCTTCCTGTCAAATGTTAAAATAAAGTCAATGATATTACCATTTTTTTAAATGAAGGTGTTAAGATTCTATGTAACTCTACAACCCACCCCTCTTAAACCCGCACCTCCTGACCTCTCTTAACCACACCCCTCCTGACCTTCTCTTAAAATCACCCTCCTTACAGTCTCTTAAACTCGCCACTCCTGAGCTTCTCTTCACCTCAACACTCCTAAGCTTCACTTAACCTCTCCCCTCATTACATTCTCTTAACCTCAACCCTCCTTACTTCTCTTATCCTCTCCCCTCCTTTACCTGTACCATCCCTACCTTCTCTTAACCTCCCCCCTCCTGACCTTCTATTAACTTCACTCTTCTTTACCTTCTCTTAACCTTACCTACTCCTAACCTCACCCTTCCCTACCTTCTCTTCCTCTGGGACCAGCATCACCAGGTTCACCATCTCTGCCTCTTGGACCGGGTCCCCCTTTGACACCTTCCAGATATTCGCCAGCTTCTCCCTGCATGCATTTTAATAAAGCCATTTTAATTTTAAGTATAGGTCATACTCAGTTTATTTCCCTTTTGTTTGTGTTAGCAACATTGTAATTAAGCTGAATCATTATTTCCCTTTTGTTTGTGTTAACATTAACATCCCTTGGAAAAGCAACTGACTATCCTGATTTTGATTACAAAAACATCAAATTTTCAATGGACACTATCAGCTGGTTTCATAAAATATAAAACTGTTAAAAGTATTTTGTGAAATCTGACAATCAACCTGAGCTAACCACTAATGTATACATTAAAGTTCATCTACATTATCCCAGATAGCAGCCCATTTAAGGAATAATATATGTTGATAAGGTCTCAGCTAGCAGCCCAGTTAAAGAATAGTGTATGTTGACAAGGTCCCAGCTAGCAGCCCACTGAAGGAATAATGTATATTGACAAGGTCCCAGCTAGCAGCCCAGTGAATGAATAATGTATGTTGACAAGGTCTCAACTAACAACGTAGTTATACACCAGTGGATATCTATTAGCTTTTCAATTTGATCAACTCACAGGGAATCCCTGAGGACCTCTTGCTCCAGGGAAACCATCGTCTCCCCTGATGCCCTGGAGAAAAAAAAATAAAAAAAAAAATAATAAAATATCATTTCAAATTTAAAAAAAAAAAGAAAAAAAAGACCACTTTATACAGCTAAAATAATAATCATGATTATAAGAAGGTTGTAACCGAAAGAGTAAGATGTCGCTTTTTATTTATTGGGGACACCTAGTTACGACTTGGAGGCTCATCAACAGACAAAGTCATTGTCAGATTTAAACAACACAACGGCCTAGCTCCTAGTAGATTCCTCTTATTTCTTACCTTTGTTCCATCACCGCCTCGGGACCCAGAGTAGCCTTTGTCTCCGACCTCGCCCTTTTCTCCATATTGTCCAGGTGTACCCTCTTTACCACGTTTTCCCTGGGAAACAATTATTTGTATGATTCTTAAAGGTTGTTTAACTTAAACAGAAAGTGGACATTCAATTCAGGACACAAGTTCCGCCCTCAAACCTCACAAGCCCCGCCCTCAAACCTCACAAGCCCCGCCCTCAAACCTCTCTGTTAAAAAAATATATAATTGCTGCAAGCGTTATTTATTTTATTTGCACCACCCTTGTTATTTCTTTTTTAAGCACCACCCTTTGTTATTTCTTTTATTTGCACCACCCTTTGTTATATTTTTTATTTGCACCACCCAAGTTATTTATTTTATTTGCACCACCCTTGTTATTTCTTTTATTTGCACCACCCTTTGTTATATCTTTTATTTGCACCACCCAAGTTATTTATTTTATTTGCACCACCCTTTGTTATTTCTTTTCCTGTGCTTGAGCCCATTCCCTTTTTTGAAAAAAAAAATGGCTACAATAGGCATGGTCCTCTTGGAGTTGTTGTCACTACAAACTGTTTAAAGAAACGTGTGACTACTTACCCGCCTACCTGCAGGTCCTTCCATGCCTGGGGGTCCCTTGCTTCCTGGAGGACCCTGCCTTCCCTAGGACCGAAACAGAGCAGCATTGAGTAAGTTGAATGAGGGCCTCACCCTACCACCACTTATTACAAACCAAGATCTAAGACTTTTTTAAAACATAGTAATATCTAGCAGAAGGTCACCAGGGCTGTTCCTTTGGGCAGCATGTGGGGCTCAAGAGATTGCATGGGGTCATTGGTGAAGGCCCTGCCAGTAGTGCAGTTGATGCATAGTAAATCTATTCTAAATATTTGTTGTTTACTTATAATAAACTTATTTAAACCAATTTTCAAGTCGACACCACAAGGCCCTGGCCTTGATTGCGCGTGCAAAAACAACCCCATAAAAATATTTTCATACGTCTCTTGAATTCTTTAAAGTGAAGATGAATTTTACTCAGAAGTAAACCATCTGCAATGAATTCAATAGATATCATCCTTCAAAATAGAATATACAATTTTTAAAAAAATGAAATCTCTAGAAAATTCTTAAACAAGACTTACTTGTTGGCCAAGTTCACCTTTAGAGCCTCTGTCACCCTCGGGACCTTTAGGACCCTTGTCTCCAGGATCACCTTTGTCTCCCGCAGTGATTGTGATATTTAAGGGGTTCCCTGCGACACCGGCAACGCCATCATCACCAGACTCACCCTTATCACCCTGGGCAACAAGGAAAATACAACAAAAATCAATCACCAGATGTTTGACCGATTACTGCCCCAATTTATTTCAAATAGAAGTACATCAATGAAAGTTGACATCAAGATATTTATTAAGCTAAAAAAAAACATGTCCTCAGGTCATTTGTTCCAGTCCGTGTCCTGAGAGTCTTATTTTAGGGACAGTGGACACACCCGAGTCAAATAAAAGTATTTAGATGAAAGTTTTCAATGCAGTTTTAAACATTCATTTTGCTATTGCTAGAGATGAAGAGTCTGGTCTTTAAAACATTATGGGCCTTTATTGGGGTGGGGGGGGGGGGGATTCACAGCTTAGTATTGGGTGGAACTAAAGTACTGAATTGCATGTTTTGTGTGAAGACTACTCTAGGTCATGGTTACACTGAGTAAATTTAGAGTAACACATTAATTTCACAGCTGGCAAGAATACACGATTTAGCCAGTTTTGTAAAGAAGTAGATGCACACATTTTTTTATTTGCCCTGAGGAATGGATGGTTTAAAGAAAATACTAAGGATTATGTGTAATTCAACTAGTTGCACGGGGAAAGAAAGCAGTCATACTTTAACTGAAAGCAGTCACACTTTAACTGAAAGCAGTCACACTTTAACTGTACTAAGGAGCCAGTCAAGGTGTTTTAAGTAACTTAACTCATAATTTTTTTTTTTTAATGAAATGATGGAGATCAAATCTTTCTCTTAAACATTTACAAATAATACCATGTAATTAAGCTCTTAACACATTTAGTTTTCATTCTAAACAGACATGCCTTATCTTGGACTACAACCGTCCAGTGGATGCCGGCCATCATTCTAACCAGACGTGCGTTGCCTTATCTTGGACTACAACCATCCGATGGATGCGGGCCATCATTCTAACCAGACGTGCGTTGCCTTATCTTGGACTACAACCATCCGATGGATGCGGGCCATCATTCTAACCAGACGTGCGTTGCCTTATCTTGGACTACAACCGTCCAGTGGATGCCGGCCATCATTCTAACCAGATGTGTGTTGCCTTATCTTGGAATACATTTGTCCTGTGGATGCCGATCTCAAACCAGAACATGAGTTTTTTTATCTTGGACTACAGCTGTCTGGTGGATGCTGACCATCATTCCAACAAGGCGCTGACAATTTTTAAACATGTATGCTGTACTGCATCAGAGTATGAAATCAACTTACCATAGGTCCGATTTTTCCAATAACTTCTTTCCCAGCATCTCCCTTTTCTCCTTTGAGTCCAGAATAGCCTTTAAGACCCTTTTCAAATACAATATGTTGAAAGTGATTAATTTAATGGTCATCAATGGATAGGCAACAGTACTCGTAAACCCCCAGAAAATTTCACCAGGTAATCCCTAACATGGAATCCACAGGAAAAAAAAAAGAAAGCCTAAGAATACATGGAGAGGCGAGTTAGAGGCAGACACACAAAAAGTATGGGACACACTTGAAAGCAACTGAAGAGGAAAGCATAGGATTGAGATGAATGGTAAATTCTTCTAGAAGGCCTGTGCCCCAAAAAAGGGGGGGGGGGATAAATGGCATAATTAATTAATGGTCACAGCATATAAGCTTTTTTTTCCCTTCCCCAAAAAACACATGGGAGTATAACATACAGTGGGGTACCTTAATTAAATGACAAATGGGTGGATCACCAAAGGTTTGTCCCCCTAACACACACACAAGCCATTTATTTATATAATATTATATATAAACCCCAAAAGTGAAACCAGGACTAAACCTCCCCCCCCCCCCCATCTGATACACCACTCATAACATCATTAAGTTTCAACCTAAATTAAATGTACATGATCTTTAAGCATAAAGAAAATTTTAAAATAGAAAATTGCTGTGCTCCCTTTGCATACCCACAACTATTTACAAAACCTTTAGCATCAAGTTAGTGTCAAAAGATAGCTATTAACATGACTGTGTAATAAAACCTGCAGTGTCATGTAGGCCCTTCCAAAATTTAAAACTTTCTATTTCTGACACCTTATGGGAAATGAATTAAAACTGCATGTCCCTACTCACGTCTAGACCGGGATCACCAGGCATTCCAAAAGGCCCCTCGTCACCAGGGAGACCTGGCAAGCCCTGTTTTATAAATATTCAGCATTATTTTAAAAGTGATTGTAACATCTGCAAGTCAGCATTATTTTAAAAGTGATTGTAACATCTGCAAGTCAGCATTATTTTAAAAGTGATTGTAACATCTGCAAGTCAGCATTATTTTAAAAGTGATTGTAACATCTGCAAGTCAGCATTATTTTAAAAGTGATTGTAACATCTGCAAGTCAGCATTATTTTAAAAGTGACTGTAACATCTGCAAGTCAGCATTATTTTAAAAGTGATTGTAACATCTGCAAGTCAGCATTATTTTTAAAAGTGATTGTAACATCTGCAAGTCAGCATTATTTTAAAAGTGATTGTAACATCTGCAAGTCAGCATTATTTTAAAAGTGACTGTAACATCTGCAAGTCAGCATTATTTTTAAAAGTGATTGTAACATCTGCAAGTCAGCATTATTTTAAAAGTGATTGTAACATCTGCAAGTGTGCTGGAAAAGGTGAATAGCAATTTGGCCTCAAACATAATAAAACAAACAAAAATTTTATGAATAATTAAAAGCAATGTTTTCTACTTCAGTATTTCTTGGTGCTCATGAAATAAAATTGTAAGAAAGCAAAACTGGTAATAGAACCCTGTCAATTCATTGTTTAATAAGTAATAATCAGAAAAGAAACTGTGTCAATGAAATGCTACACTGGTGAAGGGGTTTATTTAAGCCAAACTAACCTCAATTCCTTGACGACCCTGGTCACCTCTTTCACCTTTGAGTCCCACAGTGATACCACGATATTCACCGGGTTCTCCCTAAAATAGAAAATATTAAAAAAAAAAAAGCTTCTCACAACAACTAAGTGGCACACCTTGAAGCAATATTTCAAACTAAAAATATATATCTCACCACAACGGTTTAAGATTGTTTTATAAGGGGAAGAATATTAATCCTGGCCAGTAAAGGTAATGTAGTTTTTAAAAAAAAATAGAAGCAACATCAAAACGTACCTTCATTCCAGGTGATCCCGGGAAGCCCTCGCCTCCAGGACGGCCGCTTGGTCCTGGGAGACCAGGAGGACCCCGTTGACCCTAAAAAAAATAATACATGTTTAATGTGTCATGGCTTTATTTGAACAAACTGTTTTGATACCTAGATTAATAAATACATCAAATATTGCCTGCCAATTTCTGATGAACCTTAGAAAACTGTGAAACATTTTATCTGATTTAATATTCATCACAATTCTACTGTGGCAAACATAACTATCTGAATTATGATTTATCTTCCTCATGTAATGTAATGTTATCGAAGCAATAAGTAGATTCATTTAACATAACATCCTCATACCTTAGTACCATTGCATCCTGGGTACCCCTCAGGGCCGATGGGACCTTCCAAACCATCTTGACCCTACAAAGATAATATGTCAAAACATTCATTTTCGAAAGCGTGTTTAGTGGTGATTAAACATTATTGAAAGATTTCCATTAAATTTTAAATCATGAATTTTTATGTTTCATTTAATTTTAGAAAATTTTAATGTAAGGTATACGACATTATTTTTATAGCAAAAATTTGTGGAGAAAATATTAAGTAACAATTAATGAAACTATTAATAAATCAAAATCTGATCAAGAATTTAACATTTAAAACACTTTGAGCGGATAATACTTACATTACTACCGGCTATGCCCTGGAATCCATCTAGGCCAGGCTGTCCCTATGTTGAGAAGTATTTTTAAAAAAAAAATTATCACATGGCTATGTGGATAACAAGAAAAGTGCAGCTGCAATATAAATTCAAATCTGCCTAGGATAATACTGATACAACAGGTGTTAATGAATAGACATTCTAGAAAACTTTAGAAGGACCATAAACATAAAGGTATTTGACAGTGGTAAGCTATAAGCCTAATTTTTTTATTTAGAAAAATTTAGCGGAGAAAATATTTCTATGCATAGTTTAATTAAAAATATTTTTTGATGGTTAGAGTAATCATTCATGCAAACCCAACATTGGCTTCATTGAGATTTAATCACTACCCCCCCCCCCTCCCCCACGTGCTGTATTACGAAACCATCATTGGCTTCATCAACATTAAATAACTCACCCCCACACCTCTCCGCACATGCTGTATTATGAACCCTTCTATGGAACACACTTTATGAGGGCAGATTGCTACTTTAAATTTTTTTGTGCTTTCTTAAAATGGAAATGCTAATCATTTAACAAGAGGATATTGTTTTAATAAATAAATTTTTAGTTTAGTTAGACCCTTGCATCCAGGTAGTTAATTTTTAATGTCCTTAGTTTTTTAAAATATTTTTTTAACAAATGAATGTTGGATGCATTTGCTAATAAAAATAAAATCATAAGATGTGTACTCTGTATCCTTTCTGGCCTTCTGCTCCAGGCTCTCCAAGATCTCCTGTTCTACCAATGGCCCCTACTGGCCCTTCAGGACCAGGGAAACCAGGTAAACCTTCAGGTCCTCTCAGTCCAGGCAATCCTCTCTCGCCCTAGATTAATGCATTTTTAAAATTGTTTAAATTAAGAAAGAAAGGCTAGACATTATGCAGCATAATTTTACATTATCAAAAGTTAAAAGGGTTTCACTTTAACTCCACTTTAATTTTTTAGTCTTTTAAAACTAGTTTAATAAAAGTCAACTAAATCTATGAACAGTAATAGTAGCTTAACACTTTTAAGTGTAAAATGCAAGTTGCTATTTGGTCGCCTGGTCCATTTCAGATTTGACAGTTAGTTTTTTTAAGGAGATAGCAAAATGCATTTTTTTTGTAAAGATCTTTATTTCTGTGTTATAAATATTTTTAAGTGGAAAAAACTTGAAAAGACAGGACATGTTAAAACACTCAGAACTTACTGGTAATCCTTTACGGCCTTGACATATACATGGTGGAGCACATCCTTCACATTGCTGAAAAATGATAGATTTTTATAAATGAAAGCTAGTTTGATAATTGATAAAAAGATCAATTAAAGAGCACATATTTGCAAATCTTAAATCATTATTGTTTGAAATGTCTCATTAAGAAATGGCGCCAGTGGGCCGTCGAGCTTGCGCTCCTTATGCCCTCCCTGGCGCCCCCCCCACACCTGCCAGGTGCCGGGTTTCCCCGACGTAGGGCCATGCGGGGGAACGCCAGAGACCTCCCCGGGCGTAAACCGTCACCACCAGCAACCGCTCGATCGGGTTTGCAGACGGAGACCCTCCCCGTCCTGAGACATCTGGTCGACCGAAGACGCTGCGTTTAAAGCGTCCGCAGTCCACTTTCCTAAGGGCCGGGACGGTAAATTAACGTCCTAATATCTCCCCCCACTCGTCTAAGAGGGATTCTACAGTGGGTTTCCACCTCGCAACTAATTCGCGAAGTAGCTGGGACGAAATGGTTGCCTAGGAGCAGCTTATTGTTTACACGTGTCAATCTATATTATTCAGTGGTTGGCATGCCATAGCTGGATATAAAATGAGTCCAATAATATGGAAAGGGTAATTTTTATTGTCTGTCATTACATTAGATAATTACGCTTTAAATTAATCCCATAGTTAGAGGTACTGTTGTAGCAGTTTTGCTTCTTCAAGTAGACGGGTCATTGGTATTATTGGGAAGATATGACTCTACTATTCACTTCAACTTTAAATTAATATGATTATGGCATGGTCTCATCAGAGTAAGCAGTCGCTCAGTGTTTTAACAAAAATTATATAATTTAAGATTAATGTAGGGTTATATCCCCTTGTTTCAAAGTTTGACCATTTCTATTTTTTGTTTTTTGTGTTGGTGACCAAACTCACCTGTCATCACTGATCAGGGTTGATAAAATTCACAATTAAAAAAAAAAAGGAAAATCAAATATATTGGCATTGGATTTAAAAGGATTTACAAGAGTTAAAATTTTATGTGTATTATTTATAAAAATTTAACATAATGTAGTTTATAGTATCTAAATCAATTTTTTGGATTTTAATTAGGTTTTTAATAATTTTAATTTTTAATAATAAGATGTTATCTTGACATTCGTTTTGGCTGAAATGTAGTTGTGTGGTCATGACGTCATTTTCGTGATAGAATTAGGGTTCAGGTTAGGGTGAGCGGTCCTACAGCTACACATTTACCTTTGTTTTCTTTAATTTTTGAAGGATGCTTCAGATTTTGAAATACATTAATGCTTATAAAGATTAAACATAATGTAATTAGTGGCATTTAAATCAACATATTTAATATAAATTGGATTTTAAAAAATTAAATCTGATTAAAAAAATTGTATAGCGACCGATTGTTTTTTTAACTTTAGATTTTTCTTCCCACCCCCTTTTTTTAAATAAAAAACTTGAGATTTTAAAAAAAATAAAATCTTAATTCTTAATTAAATACATTTTTAAAAAGGATTTTCATACTTTTTCTCAAACTGAGATTTCTCATTATCATTATGTTCTAATAAAAATGATTTTTAATATCAAATAATTAACTAAAACAGTTTTAAAAACTTATAATCAACTATTGTAGAGACATGACATAATATTATTGTCTCTATCTATTCTAATTCAGTTTAAAAGCGTTGATTTAAAATCCTCTCATTCCTGATTCATGTTTTATTATGTTTACAATAAACACCAAAATAGGTGATTAACATTAATTTTCTACGCAGCTGTAAATCATAAAAAAATATTTGAAAACAGATTAAGTGAAACAAACAAATTCCAATAAATTAATAAGAAATGCGCCAATTTTTTTCTTCAGTTATTTAAAAAGTTTACTTATCGTTGATAGGCAGAACAAAACTTATTTCTTAACCATAAAACAGAAAATGTATAAAATAATAGTGTCATTAATACTTTTAATTAGTAATATCATTATTAAGAACTAAATTTAACAGGTAAATTCGGATAGATCGTACCGCGTTTTTTTTAACCACGGCCGCTATCTTGGTTGCCTGAACCCGAAATTTATCCCTAAACAGACAAACTTAACCTGAACCCTAAATACTAAATCTATCCCTAAACCGTCTAATGATGAGGTACGATCTATCTGAATTAGCCATTTAACATAATAAAAATTGTTTTCTGCAATAAAAAAAATTTAAATGTTTTAAATAGAATAAATAATGTAATATAATTATAAATATAGACAATGACAATATTAATATTTTAATTTTAATATTAGGATTACCCTGCGGCCCGGGTTTCACCAGCCTCTCCATAAATATACCTTTTGTCTGGGTTTTTCCCCTTAACGTCCCATATCGATAAGTTCTTACTTACTTTTCTGTGCTATATACTATTCTGTTCCGTGAACTAAACATGCGCGCCAGAAATTTTTTGTTCAATGTTAAGGGTTACTTAATTATGTTACTAATACTAAGGTAAACACCGAAACTTCGGGTTCCGGAAGTCATTTTTTATAAACATAAGACAAATCGTTACATCCAAAAGTTCATGAGCACTGATATATTTTTTTTCAAGTTAAATAAGAAGTATTTGATTTAAACCAGTGATTCCCAAAGTGGCAGTGGCGTAGCGAGGGGGGCAAGGGGGCATCATGCCCCGGGCAGTGGCGTAGCGATTTTAACTCGCGCCTGGGGCACAATACCTTTTTAGCGCCCCCCCCCCCTATTCGAAAACCATACAATATTATATGTAAAATATACCATTTGGCGCCCCTTTGTGAGTAGCGCCCGTGGCATGATGCCCCCTTGCCCCTCTCGCTACGCCACTGGCCCCGGGTGCTACTCACAAAGGGGCGCCAAATGGTATATTTTACATATAATATTGTATGGTTTTCGAATAGGGGGGCGCTAAAAAGGTATTGTGCCCCGGGCGCGAGTTAAGCTCGCTACGCCACTGCAAAGTGGTCTATATCAACCCCCAGAAAGCACGTCGTCTGTGGCCTCTCATGCCATGCTACTGTCACGCACCCTCACAGCTAAACACTAACTCAGTGCAGTTGTTGCTTATTTAAAAATTTTACCCGATTCTGATAATTGCACGCAAAAATCTGACAGTGTAATTTAATGTGTATTGAACACTCACGTAATACAAGTTTATAATTGAAACTATTTGTAATAAGGGCAAAATTTTATGAAATCGTTATTTACTATTTTAATTTCCATATTTGCTATGTGTGAACATTGAGTTCTAGGTATACATTGTATACAGTCTGAGTTTAATACAAACAAATATTTGTTGGCCAATATATCGTATTATTATTTTTTTCCTTTATTGTTATAGGGAATATGCCAGCACACATGACATCACCGTTTTCAATGCTGTAGATTAGAGGCACTGGAGATAAAGATAAAGAGAGCGATAATTATTTGTTCTTTAGATTGAGAGGCGGCGTTATTGGCCAACCAATGAGGTTTTTTTTTTGTGTGTGAAAGAGACACCAAAATTGTAGCCTACCCCGCACGGCACTAACCCTAGATACGCTCCTGATTAGAGGTTACAAAACTGTGCACCACAATTCCCTCATAGGGGCGCCTGGAATCGAAAAAAAAAAATCACAGAAAATCTATATTTTGCAGCGTATTTTTTGTAGAATTTGACATAAGTACGTACCAGGATACCGTGGGAAGTATAGTTTACTGAAGATCTCCATGCGGAATTGACATACCATTGTGGTAGTAGGCCTACATCTTCTTGGACTAGGGACGCCAGTCACAATACTAGTTAGATACGGCACGGATACGCAAAACGTGTTTAAAAGTCCAGTGGCTGGCCCAGGTGCAACATCCCAAAAATTCATTGAGTAAAAAGGTTAATGGATAGGCCCTCACAAAATTATGATACAAATTATTAGCAGCAATAGCAAAAACGGTAGACCTATTTCAAACTAGAGCATGCATGTCTCACTTAGCCCCGCACGCAGGAATGTGCAGGGGAAAAGCTACGAATAATGGCGCCCCCGCCCCGTTTAATCAATTAATGATTTATGTTATAGGCGTGGGTATGGCATATATATAATGTGTAAAGATATCACGATAATGTATATATCACGATTTTGGCGCCCCTTGAGGTTGGCGCCTGGTGTGGCCCTCGCCCCCCCCCCACACGGTCGCCCCTCCCCATTCACACAGCCCTGCCGGCATGAGTTTTCTGAGGACCATTTAAGCAGTTTTCGTCACCGTTGTAAGAATAAGAAAATTTTAATAATGATGTTACTCATGTGGGTTGATTTGTGGCCACCGGGTGATCGAAATAGTCTCCGGTTGTCCAGTAATTGAGACCGTACGTCCAGTACTTGAGACTACTCGTCCAGCACGTGTAAGCAAAATAAGCGACAGTAACCTCAAAATAACGTTTTATTTTTAGTGCTTAAGCGGGGAAAGTTCTTGTCAAATGTAAACAATGCACATCTCTTATAGTAGTTATAGTAAGCCAATCAAGTGGCATGTCAAAGTTCACCGCGCGCTCCCACGATGAGTATAAGGTCATGAGAATGAGCGAGACTTGATGGGTGTTAAATACTCAGATTTTGATGACATAATGCAGTGATTCCAAATCTAATGAACTTGACCTTCACACGCCTTTAAGTAACCCCGAATATAGCGCGGCGTTGAATATTGGGATACATGATGCATTACTAAAGAAATCGGTAGCACAAAAATGAAAACACGATACGCTTTAACTTTAAATCTATATCAGGTCTTTGGTAATCTGGGGTTAAATTAGAGCAGCGGTTCTCAACCTGTGGGTCGCGACCCCTTTGGAGGTCGAACGAACCTTTCCCTGGGGGTCGTCTAAGATAAATCTATAGCACAAATACTCGAAAATAATTTTGTGGTGGGGGGGGGGGGGGTCGCCACAACACGAGTAACTGTATTAAGTTGTCGTGGCATTAGGAACGCTGAGAACCACTGAATTAGACCATTACCCATATCGTTCGTTTAGGTCTCCTCGCTCTTAATAGGGCGTTGGAACCACTGACAATACAAGTTGGCGGATAGTCTAAGGGAGGGCCCCACCGTGAGAAAAGACGAGCAAGATGATCTGCACAGTTGCTGAACTTGTGACTGAAGTGGTTATGTCATGGGTGCGAGCAACCGTTGGAGGCTTATTTATAGAAACATGCCAACATTTGTCTATTCACAAGCTTCAAGTGGTGACGTGTAACGGTTGCGTCGCTGATCAGCGTTCCCCCGAATGGCGAACCGGCACCGGGCCGCATGCCTTACGGGTCCGGTCCGGTCCCGGATGAAAGTGAGAAACTTGTCCGCCAAACTTCGAAAGTTCGGGAAACGCTGCTAAAGATAGTGCTCTACTAGCTATAGGAATTACTTGGTTGATAAAGTTTTACTGTTTTGAGTCCCGTCCACGCACCTACACATTTTGCTCTTCAAGATCACGATAAACCAACCCAACAATGAGATCAACAGACTCGATATGGTGGGGTGTAAGTGCAATACATTAAATATGGAGGGGCAAAAAAAATGTTTCTCGGTTACAGCTGGCATGATTTTAATACAAATTTTTAGAGATGTCGTTTTTCAAATATTTTCACTCCAAACAACGAGTTTCATTATTATGTTTCCAGAATGTCTGCAGGTATAAATTTGTTATTATTTTTTTTTAAAAGATAACCTATCTACCGTTTTATGCAATTTTATGGTAGGTTTACGCCTGCAATAAAATGTTACTTGTAGTCTAACAATATTTTGCACACCAAATTAATTTAAATTAAGAAATATTGTAAGATCAACAGAGGCGTGCAGACTTTTATCAATGGCCTCGAACCGAGTTCTGATTTTGACATTGACAAATGATGACTTCTGATTGATTGAATTTGAACATAATTTGTTGACCAATTTGAATAAGTTTACGTCATCCGCAGCCTTCTGACAAGTAATGGTGATGTCTTTCCGTAAAGAATTTAAAGAGGCCCTCTTTTACTGTAAGCCGCACCACCATAATTTATTTAAGTCCTGACACACTTTAACATAACATGGGCCCAGATGCGTAGCTAAGGTGGGCAGAGGGAGACATAAGTCCCTGGGCGCCAGACTAATTTGGGCGCCAGACTAATTAGGGGCGCCAAAATGTGCTTTGATGTTATTTTATAGATGAAAATAATGCGTTTCAGAGCTGAAAAAAAGAAAGTGAGTCTCTTTAAAATGAATCGTTTCCCCGGGCGCCAAACGCCCCAGCTACGCCCCTGCATGGGCCTAGGCTGATTTTGAACAGTGGTCACAAAAATTGCAGTCATTTAAAATTACGTTAATTAAACAATAACGTAAAGGCGTGGGCGTGGGGGGGGGGGCACTTCGCCCCCAGGGTGACATTTTTTCTCTGTATTTTTAGAGGGCGGCATTATCCCCCAAATGTATATTTTTTGTGTGTTGGGGGAGGAGGCGGTACAAATGTTGGCACACCCTGGGGCGGCTACGCCTTTGTGATTAATTTCTCTCCAATACACAAAAAAAGAAGCGTACCTCACCTCCCACGCAAAATACGCAAACAATTTGTTCCTCTTTTGACAATCTTAAAATGTGTTGTGCTGGACAACTACATCGGTGCTTCCATCGCCACGTCACTGACCAGGTGCTTAACATTCCGCCCCTGATCTCATCAAGCTAGCGCCTCCCCCTTGCTCAGCTCTCAATTACCCCCCCCCCCCACGCCCACCCCACTCGTAAACATAACACAATCTGTTTCAGAGACTAGATACGCGCCTCGGTACTGACCCCACCCCCCTCCCCCGGCCAGTCCCATTGTAAACATAACCCTAACATATTCTGTTTCATTGACTAGATACACGCCTCGGTACGCCCCCCCCCCCCCCACAAAACCACCATTTTTCTTTAAATAGATTTGTGTGGGACTCCTCCTCAAAGTATTATGTCATGCTAAGTGTGACCAGATGAAAGCCAGCCGAGGCAGGATATGGCTCAGTGGGAGGTGAGAGACGCCGAGTACATGGCAGTGAATGGGTGCACATTAGGGGCATTAGCAGTGGCGCATCTAGAGCTTGGGAGGTGAGTGACGCATTAAGGGCATTGGCAGTGGCGTATCGAGCGCTGGGGGTGAGCAGTGGCGTAGTGAGGGGGGGGCAAGTGGGCATCATGCCCCGGGCGTTACTCACAAAGGGGCGCCAAATGGTATATTTTACTATAATATTGTATGGTTTTCGAATGGGGGGGGGGCGCTAAAAAGATATTGGGAGGCGCTAAAAAGGTAGTGTGCCCCGGGCGCGAGTTAAGCTCGCTACGCCACTGGAGGTGAGTGACGCATTAGGCTTAGGCATTAGGGGCATTAGCAGTGGCGTATCAAGCGTTGGAGGTGAGTGACGCATTAGGCATTGGGGGCATTGGCAGTGGCGTATCTAGAGCGTGGGAAGTGAGTGACGCATTAGGAGCATTAGCATTTGCGTATTTAGAGCGGGGGAGGGCTACAACATTCTGGATTTTATTTATTTATTTTTTTAGGAAAGGGGGGGGGGGGGGGCAAATCCAATTCTTTGTTAGCATTCTTGTTGAGGGCTAAACGTTCAAGTCTCTGAAATGTCCGAATTATAATGACACTCGCCCTTCCAGTCAGTGACACTGTCCGAACAAACAAAATAACAAAAAACCACGGGATCAAGAATAACAATTTTGGAAAGCCAGGACCAGTTTCCATTTAAATAATTGATATTTGTTTTTTTATTTTATTTATTAAATTTATAATTCAGGCCAACCAATTTACAGTTGTTCCAGAGAACACCTTCCTGTTTTTTTTTTGGATATTTTATGCAGGATAGTTTTAACTTAACTTATCCATTAGTGAATCCAAACTAAAATTTAATTTAAACATGATAGCGGCCCCCCCCCCCCCCAACCAAAACCAAAATGTAAAAAAAAAAACGACAAGTTGGTGGTTGAGATTAAAATGTAAAGAACCACTGTCCCTACAAACAACCCACTTGCAGTTGCGTCTCCTGGGTGTTGAATTCATTCTAATCGTTTGTGAGGTCAGCAACAGTGAACAGGTTATGATCTATTGAAAGTGCCACAAAATAGAAATGCTAACTAGATGCTAAAATAGAGAAACGAAATAAGCTGCTCAAATCAAAGTACTAAATAAGCTGCTCAAATCAAAGTACTAAATAAGCTATTCAAATCAAAGTACTAAATAAGCTGCTCAAATTAAAGTACTAAATAAGCTGCTCAAATCAAAGTACTAAATAAGCTGCTCAAATTAAAGTACTAAATAAGCTGCTCAAATCAAAGTACTAAATAAGCTGCTCAAATCAAGGCACTAAATAAGCTGCTCAAATCAAAGTACTAAATAAGCTGCTCAAATCAAGGTACTAAATAAGCTGCTCAAATCAAAGTACTAAATAAGCTGCTCAAATCAAAGTACTAAATAAGCTGCTCAAATCAAAGTACTAAATAAGCTGCTCAAATCAAGGTACTAAATAAACTGCTCAAATCAAGGTACTAAATAAGCTGCTCAAATCAAAGTACCCAGTGCCAAACAAAAGTTGCTATAAACCAAGACAAACCAAGGGTTCGTGAATATAGGGCCGCGATAGAGCGCTACCTGGAACCAATGACCGCTCCCCTAATGGAAGGCAAATTTTGTCGATTCCAGTTTCACCAACATTTGAACGTATTTCAAAGCATGGGGACAACCCATGTTCAATCTAGTGTTTGTAGTCTCCCTGATTACGGATACCGACGATTGTTCACGCATGGTATACATATGTAGCATTTCTACACGAGAATAATTCAATTTCGATATTTTTATGTCAAAATATGGACTCATTTTTGCTTCGGTATAGACAAAATATTACTGTTTTAAAAGTAGGTTTATTAAATTGCAGAGAAAAACACGAATACACAGAAATTTAGTTTCATAACAAATACGAAAAAGTGTACTACTTTTGAAAACTTGCATAGCAAACTTAAAAGTAATATTTTTTTCTGTTACTTACCGCGAGAGATGAATCCGTTAGTCCTAGAAGAATGACTAAAACCGCTATGGGGTAGACACCTCCGCTAAATGTTTTTCTTAGTGACATTCTAGAGGTTCTGCCCTCGATAAGGGTTCAGCCCCCAAAACTTCACCAAATACTCCCCCACCCTAGAGTAATCACAAAATGTGTAAAGCTACCTAAAAACAGCCCTAAAACATTCCCTACCCGCCTAACGTAGACGCAATAACACGAACTGAATATCCAACGTTTTAGTTCTCCGTCAAGATAGTCCGTGCGTTGCCTTAAGCCTCCATCTTGACGGGCTACGTAGACTTTCAGAGCACCCGAAGATGCCTGCCTAGCAGTGAAACTACTAGACGGGGACTTCTTTCTGGTGAAAAACTTAAAAACAACGAGACGCCTTGTTTCGACTCGGTTTGACTATGGAAACATTGTTAAAACCCCACTAGTGCATTTAGTTCGATGCAAAAACAGGCGAAAAGCACACGGAAAACACTTTAACTCGTGGTTGAAAAAAGGAACTTTTTTCTTGCTCGCACTTAGAGTTCCGCCTACAAAAGGGGGCACGGCTCGGATCTTCCACCCTCGGCTACTGTCAATCAACGCGGCTACCGGGCTTATCCTAATTGTTCGGGGGGCTAAAATTCCCGTATATTTATTTGTTCCAGAACCAGCGGGCCCCCCTAATTTAAAAGAGCACAATTTGTCGATTTCAACTTAAGTGTGCCGGAATTAAATTGGTCACTCGACGGAAAGACTACTTTAAAATGTATTATGCCGTCGAAACTGTATTCGCCTTTTTTAAGTGGACCTGAAAAATTTTCCAATTGAGTAGTTAGCTAAGATGCTGAAGCTATGACTCATTTCCAAGTGCCGACAAGTGGAGTGCTAGCAGTAGCTTAAATATGCAGATGTAAGTTATTTTTGAAAATTCACCAAGCCCGCTTTTGTACCCCCGTCTTAATTCAACCGCATCAAACGGGTCAGTTCGGCCAGTCCTTTAGGTGACAAAAATACTTTTGCAAGCACGGGAAAACGAGCGCCCCTATTTTTTTTCCCTACCAAGAAAGTTACTGCCGTGAGTGCTCCATTCATAAAAAAAACAGCAGACGTGAATCTCTTTATGGCTACCGCAGGAGTCCTGCATGTACACTAGGCCCCGCCCCCTGCGGCCTAAGCTACTTCAGTAAGTTTTACTCATCCGCTGCCAACGCGAGCACCGGATCGACGGTCTTGTGGAAAAAGATTTTTCTTGACCAGGATTGCGTGTGTTTTCTTGTTGGTAGTTTTGTGAGTGTTAGGAAAAAGACTATTTCATGAACGAAGACAGAATAGGGCCCTAAACCACACTTTTTTTTTTTTAGGGGCTGACTTAGGGCTCAGCCGGGCTGCTCGGGACGGCGTTTAGATAGCTGGGCCGTTCAGGACGGGGGAGAGAATTCCTAGAGTCGGATGAGGTTGGGCGTCGAAGGTGCCAGAGAAATTGGTACCTCGTCTTTGCTTAGGCCAAGAAAATTTTCTTCAAGTTGTGATACAAGGAACACGTCGGTGCGTCTACGCACCATGTCCTCATGGTAAGTAAACGCTGAATTGATCAAATACACGTTATTTCAACCATTACCCACGGCTCGTGTGTAGAAGGTCTTGTATTTCGATTCGGTTGATTATACTATATCATATTAATTTTGTCTAAACAGGAAAGCCAATGGCGCTGCCCATTGTTTGTGAAGTCGTAGTACATCAAAAGTATTATTAACATGAACATGTTTACGTCAGTTTTTTGTTTGTGGTTATAACATTGCAATGAGATTTCTGCTCTCTGTAAGAGCAGACCCCCTTGGGTACAGTTTACAGACCATTGACAATAATCAATTTTCTTCTGTATTTCAGGCTCCTGTTAGGCATATTTGTCGTGTTTTTGTCGTTGGTTAACACAGCTTCTGCGGTAAGTAATGTTAATATTCATTGGAAAAACAAATCTCTCTCGGCTAACCATCTGCTTAATAACAAAATCAAAAAAAAAAACAAAAACATAACTTACTTATATAATTGGCCCCGTTTTGATATTTAAGCTAACTTGGTGAATCTTATTTACACATTGCTTAAATTTTAATGAAGAAACTGTTGATCCTTACGACATCTCTGATAAAAAAAAGTTAACGGAAAAATAAAATAACAAAATTTTTAAGAATCCAATATAAAGTAGGTGTAACTGGATTCGGCGAATCTGCACCCATTCCTGCTTGGGTGGTACACTGTGACGTATCACTTGGAGGATTCGTTGTTAAAAATATACGTTTCCATTTTACATAAGGCAGCAGTGGTTGTTCCCCTTTCATTTCATTTGCATACCCGGTCCCGATATTCCAATTTTTATTTAAAAAAATAAAATAAATAATAATAATAACAAAATACTCCCCTTTAAAATATTTCCTTTTCTGATGGGAAAATTCAATTTGTTTGACAATTTAAGAACTTTGAGATATATAACATCATTTTAATTTTTAAATATAAATATACATATAATAATGTACTATCTTTTTATTTCAAGTTAATGTTGTTTTGCTAACGATAAATCTTGTTTACATTAATACTTTGGTTTCCTTGTGGTCTTTACAAAATTTTTGTTTACAATAATTATTATTTTTTAAAAAAAAAAGTACATTCACGCACACACATTCACACAAATGTATAATTTATATTTACTTTAAATAATTTTAAAAGTCTTATATAATGACAATAATTTTAAAAATAATTTATCATCGTTATTTTTAAAAAAAAAAATGTAACTGTCCTACCCGAATGGCACAAATGCATGACCGTGCTGGCAAAGTGTCTCTGTTCAGATGCTGGCAAAGTGTCTCTGTTCAGATGCTGGCAAAGTGTCTCTGTTCAGATGCTGGCAAAGTGTCTCTGTTCAGATGTAGCCTTACAAACTTGTGTCATCAATTTAAAATGTTGCTAGAAGCAGCAATATTGACCCTAACATATCGCCCATCCATACTTTGTCAGCTGCACCCAGACTTTGAGAATATGTTCTGATTTAGTCAGCTCCACCCAGATTTTGAGAATATGTTCTGATTTAGTCAGCTCCACTCAGTCTATGACAATAGATCCTGATTTAGTCAGCTCCACCCAGACTTTGATAATAGACCCTGATTTAGTCAGCTCCACCCAGACTTTGAGAATATGTTCTGATTTAGTCAGATCCACCCAGACGTTGACAAAATGTTCTGATTTAGTCAGCTCCACCCAGACTTTGACGTTACATCCAGATTTAGTCAGCTCCACCCAGACTTTGACAAAATGTCCTGATTTAGTCAGCTCCACACAGGTTTTGACGTTACATCCAGATTTAGTCAGATCCACCCAGACTTTGACAAAATTTTCTGATTTAGTCAGCTCCACCCAGACTTTACAATAGGTCCTTATTTAATCAGCTCCACCCAGACTTTGACAGTAGGTCCTTATTTAGTCAGCTCCACCCAGACTTTGACAATAGGTCCTGATTTAGTCAGCTCACCTTGACTTTGACAATAGGTCCTGATTTAGTCAGCTCCACCCAAACTTTGACAAAATGTTCTGATTTAGTCAGCTCCTCCCAGACTTTGACAATAGGTCCTTATTTAGTCAGCTCCACCCAGACTTTGACAATAGGTCCTTATTTAGTCAGCTCCACCCAGACTTTGACAATAGGTCCTGATTTAGTCAGCTCCACCCAGACTTTGACCAAATGTTCTGATTTAGTCAGCTCCACCCAGACTTTGACAATAGGCCCTTATTTAGCCAGCTCCACCCAGGCTTTGACACTAGGTCCTGATTTAGTCAGCTCCACCAAGACATTGACGATATGTCCTGATTTAGTTAGCTACACGGACTTTGACACTAGGTCCTGATGTGTTAAGCTCCACCAAGACCTTGACAATAGGTGCGGCTTTTCTTTCCCAGCGCCACCCAGACTTTGACAATAGGCCCTTATTTAGTCAGCTCCACCCAGGCTTTGACACTAGGTCCTAATTTAGTCAGCTCCACCAAGACATTGACAATAGGTCCTGATTTAGTCAGCTACACGGACTTTGACAATATGTCCTGATTTAGTCAGCTCCACCAAGACTTTGACAATAGGTGCGGCTTTTCTTTCCCAGCGCCACCCAGACTTTCACAATAGTTCTTAATTTCTTTAACTTTTATTTCAACCCTGACATTGCCTGAGATTTATGGACCCCACAGCATGTTTCTAGGATCTGGAGTCAAACCTCCTACTAGTGCCCTTGCACCTGTCAAAAAGCGCTTGATATATATATATATATAGGGCCGGCCTTAGGCCACTGCAACCTATGCGGCCGCAGTGGGCCCCGCACTTTCATAGGCCCCGCCCTAATTCTATTTTCTAATACAAAATCTTAATTTTCACTTATTATCCTTATCCCCCGCGCAATCCGTTTCGCATAGGGCCCCGGAATTGTTATGGCCGGCCCTGTTATATATATAATATGTCTTCTGATAAATGACTAATTAATGGATGTGTTATGTCATCTATTATAAAACTCTCTGATTTAACTGATCACATTTCCCCTGTTTCCCCCAAATTCCTTGTTTTGTTTTTTTTTAATGACGATTTGTTTTATAATGGACACAATCGTTTTATGAAACTAGTGCCCGAAAAAAAAATGGAATTGATTTGAAAATGGAAAAACTTGGAAAAACCTGCTTCCCAATTGCTCTTTGATAGCAAATGAAATTTCGTAAAGCGCTTTTAATATTGATTGAATAATATGTGCGACTTGATTCCACTAGAAGCGTGAGGCCTCCTAGAATCACGAGGCCCTCTAGAAACGTGAGGCCTCTTAAATTCGCAAGGCCTCCTAGAAGCGCGAGGCCTCAGAGAAGCATGAGGCCTCCTAGAAGCCCGAGGCCTCCTAGAAGCATGATGCCTCCTAGAAGCGCGAGGCCTCCTAGAAGCATGAGGCCTCCTAGAAGCGCAAGGGCTCCTAGAAGCGCGAGGCCCAGTGTGCCCATGCCTTAAGACCGTCCTGGGACTGGCAGGTAAAATACTTGGAAATTAAGGTGAAATGTTCAGAAGAGCAGGTAAGATTGTACGTGAAATAAGCAACATGCACCGCACTAGAACAATTTGAAATCTGGTCCTAAACATTTTGGTATTTCATTTGTTTTTACCGTAACATACGGTTCTTAAAGGACTGACGCTTTGAAGAAAAACATTTCTTGCAGATTTGTTGAAGATTGTGCTGCAAGGATTATAGTTTTCAATGATTTAGACTATAAGTGGGTCAAGACTGCGAGCCATTCATTTCACATGAGAACTTAAGCGCATACACCTACAGGAAGTGCCTATACCTCATCACATGAACACACACCCACTCCCCCCAAACGCCACCCCCACCATCTTGTTTGCTGGTGGGCAGGCGAAAAAAAAGAAAGCGATTGTTTCCTGACAGAAGATGGAGCAGTGCTAATTTCCGAGTGCAGTTGGGAGCACTCCTGCTCATCGCCGCTCAACAGGATGCACCCACTTTTCAGGCCAAATTTCTGCACACATTCTGATTCTCGATCGAGCGACATTTGATAAACGTGACTACTTCTTATGTCTTTTTCACTCTAGCCAATCCTACTATCTTTCTTCGTAGAGTGTACTACGATACCCCACGAATCACCCCAACGACTATGCCCCCCACCCTTTAAACCATCCACATCATTACAGACCTAACCCCTATCGCCACCTCCCTCGTTTGTCGCATCCACCACACCCGCAGTTCTCAACCCAAAAGCTCTCACCCGGCCATCCCTCCATCCCACAAAGTATCCCACCCACACAACATAACTTTCACACAAGTCGCACCCTGCCTTCAGGCTGACCAAAAAAAAAAGGGGGAACTTGTCTCGACGCGAAGGTCAGCTTGACCTAGCACGGTCGCCAACTCCTAGCCACATATCCTGAAGAACTCATCCGTTTGCCCTTGGCATTGGTTCAACTAACCACACATCCTCACGGACGGATTTCTCATGTTTCCTCACTCTACGAAACTGAATTTATCAAACTTTTGCTTAATCATCTAGAATCTACAACAGCGGTTCTCAACCAGTGGGTCGCGATTTTTTTTAAATTTTTTTTTTAAGGGGGGGGGGAAGGGGGGGGTCCGAACGACTTTTTCACAGGGGTCGCCGAATACCTTCGGAAACACATATACTCTACAGTTATGAAGTAGCAACGAAAATAATTTTGTTGTGGGGGTCGCCACAACATGAGGAACTGTATTAAAGGGTCACGGCATTAGGAAGGTTTAGAACCACTGATCTAGAAGAATCTCCCCCCCTTTTTTAAAAAGTGTGCTTGCGAATCTGCCGAGGTTCGCAGGACGAACTAAACTGGGATTAATATCTAAAGCATATTATACCGCTGTAAATAATATTTTTTTAAAGATTAAACCACTGTCAAAGGTTAACATGTTGGTCATCAGCTGGCCGTAACTTATATCCTCCTGTACTACTGCACGGGGTGCTACGTTGGTCACTTGTACCAAAATCCTATACCAAAGTATCGGCCTACTGTACACGTAATGTATTACCAGCTCTTTGAAATTGTTCTGTTGAACAGATGTGGGGCAACAATAATCTGGACGTGGGCATTTTGGGAAACACGTGTGATTAATTAATCATCATCAGTGGCGCTACAGCCCATGCAGGGCCCTGGCCAGTTCCGCCACATCATTCCATTCGGACCGATCCATAGCTTTCCGCCTCCATGCAAAAACAGCTTGTGTAGGGCCTTCTCTACATCGTCGACCTATCCGCCGTCTGCCCCCTTAGGTTTCTGCTGTGGATTGTAGATCGCCTTTGCTGCTCTACAAACCAGCACCCTTTCAATGTGCCCTGTCCTATTTAGAACCAGAAGGAGAGGGGGGATCACCACTTCTCAGGCTGAACACTGTTAGACTGACCGGGCCCCTAAGAGCGACTAGCTCGGGACCCTTAAAGAATATTTACAACAGTACTAGTACGAGAGATGTTCTCAAAGAATATTTATAAAGAGTACCAAGACAAGGGATGTTCTCAAAGTAGGTGATAACCATGCACCCCCTCCCCCACAGTGGGTGGTGAGAGGATCCTGGGGAGGGGCGCCGAAAGGGTCGATAGATTTGGGCTAGATTTTGGCGACACAGGTGAAATGAATCAGACACTCGACGATTCTGGTTGTGAAAACAACAAGAGCAGCAACAAGATGGATCGACTGCATACGTCATCGACACCCTGACCGTCATGCTACACGATCTCCAGTGCTTGACCACGCTGAAAGCTCCGTGCTGAGAGCAAGCTCCGTGCTGTGAGCAAGCTCCGAGCTGAGAGCAAGCTCCGTGATGAGAGCAAGCTCCGTGCTGTGAGCAAGCTCCGAGCTGTGAGCAAGCTCCGTGCTGTGAGCAAGCTCCGTGCTGTGAGCAAGCTCCGTGCTAAGTACAAAAACACGTAAATTACCCCCCGATGATCTGGGGAGCACAACGACTCTTATATCTCCCCCCGATGGTCTGGGGAGCACAACGACTCTTATATCTCCCCCTGATGGTCTGCGGAATACGACTCTAATTTCTCCCTTGATGGTCTGGGAAGTACAACGGCTCTTATATCACCACTGATGGTCTGGGGAGTGCAACGATTCTTATATCTCCCCCCGATGGTCTGGGGAGTGCAACGATTCTTATATCTCCCCCGATAATCTGGGGAGTACAACGACTCTTATATCACCCCGATGGTCTGGGGAGTACAACGACTCTTATATCACCCGATGGTCTGGGAGTACACTGATTCTTGTACACCCGCTGATGGTCTGGGAAGTACAACGACTCTTATATCACCCCCGATGGTCTGGGGAGTACAACGACTCTTATATCACCCCGATACTCTGGGGAGTACAACGACTCTTATATCACCCCGATACTCTGGGGAGCACAACGACTCTTATATCACCTCTGATGGTCTGGGGAATGTAGCTAGGGAATGGCATGCCCGGTGAATGCCTCGTTTGTTTCCCCTTGCGGCAAACGTCACCCTTAGAGTGTAGACCGGAAGTTCTCATTGCCTTGGTAACTTGGTTCAGGAGAATCTGTGCTTATTAGAGGCGTGCTCACAGCAGGATAACTCACAGTCAGCACGTTGAGATGGCGGTAGTCCCAAAAAAACAGTGCTCTCCCCCTCCCCCCCCCCACACACACTCTTCACTCATCAAGTTTATCTTCGGTGGCTGGCGGTCCGGTTACACGGGGGAGGTAACCGCTCAGCTTCATCGCTGACAGACATTCCATCCATGATAAGAAAGTCTGTTTTATCGGTCCGAGTATAACCCCCCCCCCCTTTTTTTTTCCGCTTTACTGTTTGGTATAGGAATAAGTTTATAAGTGGGGCTAAATTCAGTGATCTAAACCCCATCGTGATCATATGACATACATGGTTGTACCCTGAATATACAAGTAGCGGCATAGAATAGTTAGGTGGAATAGGAAGAATTTACATGGGGTCGTTTGATATTTATTACTCAAGTCGGCGCCGACTCTTGCCTTTCATCCTACTAGAGCCGCCCCTGTTTCCACCAATCTGAGACCGCGCTGCTGTCCGTGTCTAGGTTCATTTCGGTCTCTTTGCTGTTTGTGTCTATGTTTGATTCAGTCTCTTGCTGTCTGTGTCTATGTTCAATTCAATCTCCTGCTGTCTGTGTCTGTTTAATTCAGTCTCTTGCTGTCTGTGTCTATGTTCAATTCAGTCTCATTTTGCTTTCCGTGTCCATGTTTGATTCAGTCTCTTGCTGTCTGTGTATATGTTTAATTCAGCCTCTTGATGTCTGTGTCTATGTTCTATTCAGTCTCTTGCTGTCTGTCTATGTTTGATTCAGTCTCTTGCTGTCTGTGTCTATGTTTGATTCAGTCTCTTGCTGTCTGTGTCTATGTTCAATTCAGTCTCTTGCTGTCTGTGTCTATGTTCAATTCAGTCTCATTTTGCTGTCCGTGTCCATGTTTAATTCAGCCTCTTGATGTCTGTGTCTATGTTCTATTCAGTCTCTTGCTGTCTGTCTATGTTTGATTCAGTCTCTTGCTGTCTGTGTCTATGTTTGATTCAGTCTCTTGCTGTCTGTGTCTATGTTTGATTCAGTCTCTTGCTGTCTGTGTCTATGTTTGATTCAGTCTCTTGCTGTCTGTGTCTATGTTTAATTCAATCTCTAACACGGAAACAACAACTTTTTCTCAACCGTGCGAAGTAAATGTTGCTTTTTAACACTGCAACTCTTGTTTGACTATGCAACAATATAATGGTATCTATACAATGTTGTCGTTGCATTTGCTTAACACTGTTGTTGTAGTTGCACAACATTGTGATTATAGTTGCACAACATTGTGATTATAGTTGCACAACATTGTGATTATAGTTGCACAACATTGTGATTGTAGTTGCACAACATTGTGATTGTAGTTGCACAACATTGTGGTTGTAGTTGCACAACATTGTGATTGTAGTTGCACAACATTGTGATTATAGTTGCACAACATTGTGATTATAGTTGCACAACATTGTGATTATTGTTGCACAACATTGTGATTATAGTTGCACAACATTGTGATTATAGTTGCACAACATTGTCGTTGTAGTTGCACAACATTGTGATTATAGTTGCACAACATTGTGATTATAGTTGCACAACATTGTGATTATAGTTGCACAACATTGTGATTATAGTTGCACAACATTGTGATTATAGTTGCACAACATTGTGATTATAGTTGCACAACATTGTGGTTGTAGCTGCACAGCATTGTAGTTGTAGCTGCACAACATAGTGGTTGTAGGTGGCTGCACAACATTATGGTTGTAGCTGCACAACATTGTGATTATAGCTGCACAAAATTGTAGTTGTAGCTGCACAACATTTTGGTTGTAGCTGCACAACATTTTGGTTGTAGCTGCACACAACATTTTGGTTGTAGCTGCACAACATTTTGGTTGTAGCTGCACAACATTTTGGTTGTAGCTGCACAACATTTTGGTTGTAGCTGCACACAACACTGTAGTTTTAGCTGCACAACATTTTGGTTGTAGCTGCACAACATTGTGTTTGTAGATGCACAACATTGTGTTTGGAGCTGCACAACATTTTGGTTGTAGCTGCACAATATTTTGGTTGTAGCTGCACAACATTTTGGTTGTAGCTGCACACCATTGTAGTTATAGCTGCACAACATTTTGGTTGTAGCTGCACACAACATTGTGGTTGTAGCTGCACAACATTTTGGTTGTAGCTGCACACCATTGTAGTTGTAGCTGCACAACATTGTAGCGGTAACTGCACACCATTATAGTGTAGTTGCACAACATTGTAGCGGTAGCTGCACACCATTGTAGTGTAGCTGAACAACATTGTAGCGGTAGCAGTTTACCCGCGATCCAATAGGTACCATCCTTACCTCTCCGACTCAACACTCATCATTATGATAATAAATTTCTCCCCTCCACCTCCCCACCTATCCACCCCGCCACCTCGCCAGCTCCCTTAACTCTTGCCTGTATACCTGTCTGGCAATCTACCAATACCACCCCCACACCTTTTTGCCTTACTGTTGTATTCAGTCCCCCCCCCCCCCAACCCCCTGTGAAAATACATTTCCTATGCACGTACCAACAATTACACGAACAAATAAACAAACGTTTACGTCTGATCACGACCCGCCCCTAGTAGACCTGTGCCGTGTCTTCATCAGATCTTCTCTCACTCCTCCCTCTCTCCGTCTGTACCTACCCCCCCTTCCCCATTTCTTCTTTCTCGCTCGGTTGCTCCTCCCCCCCCCCAAGTCAATATAGCTGTTGTTTATTTCCGTGCCGGTAGTTCCAAAGTTTAACATTAACACATTAGCGCACAGCATTGCACTTTTCATTTGAGATTATCTTTGAACTTTATTTTTCCCCAAATCTGGACGATCAAATATTCCAAATTGAACACCTACCGGATTCTGACATTATTTAAAAAAATTTATAATTATAATTTGTAGTCGCCGCATTGGATTCTCTCAAACAGTTTTCTTTAAGCGGTGGCTGAGCTGTGCTACTCCCCAACCGGGATGGTCCTGGATTTTGACCGTTCCCTTCCAAGGAGAAAAAAAAGAAGGGGAAAAAAAAACCCTCTGGAATCGGCCAAAATTGCCGCCCCTCAATATAAAGAAAAAATATGCCACCCGGGGTGGACCGCCGCCTTCGCAGCGCCCTTCCTACGCCCCAGCCTGTCAGGGGAGAGAATGCTGCTGGAGGGAAAAGACTTTGAAACGGATTAAATGAAAAAAAAAAAAGGGGGGGGGGGGAGAGGATCAAACAACCTCGCGGAAATCGGGTTAACATGGCCGCGGATCTGCCCCGTGAGTTTCCGTCCTACAACATGTCTAGACAGCCATGAGAACTAGGTGAGCTTGCGATTCCGCGTATCGATATCTTGCAGGTATTACGTGTAATCGACTACATGTTATACTTTGTCTGGGAGTTAAGGTCGGTGACGTCACTGACTGGACCTAAAAGAAACCCCCCCAAAAAAAAACAAAAAAAAACGTCTGCCCACGTTTCTTTCACTGTGGCGAGTCTAGAAGAAATCTTTCCTTAATTTTTTTTTTTTTAAATTGTCCACCTTAGCGGTAACAAATGTTGGAATAACGTTTTTTTCTTTAAATTAAAGGACAGACGATAGCTACTACTACTACATATGTCATGGTCTACCTAAGAATTTTTTGGACCCAATTTCTTTTTTCCTCTCTCTCCCCCCACCCCTATTTTGCTCCTTTTAAAGAAGTCAACTGATTTTTTTTTTTTTTTTTTAATAAAAAAAGGATTTTCAGGGCAACGACTTCAAGGGAAGAAAAAAAACAACGGTTTTGTTTTTGAGCGGTCAGAATCTAAACCGTTCTCTGACATCATTTCAGGGCATGTTCCCGCCATCGGGTTTTCCCACTCTATATGCCCCGTTCAGCACTTTAGATGCAGAATTTTCTATTCAGCGTTTATTCTATTGCCTTATCTTAAGTAAGTTGTTCCAGCTGTGGACTGCCCTACTGCTTTGTGATGGTGAATATTCCCTTTTGGCAGAAGTCACTCGTGAATTTTAGTATTTCTCAACTCGTGACAGTTGACGGCATATGTTACCCCTGTTAATTTAAACCCTTCCACCTCAACAACGTCAACACATCTTACATAGTCAGGCCCCACTACATAGTCAGCACCCCTACCAGGGCCGGCCTTAACAATTGCGGGGCACCTATGCGAAACGGTTTTCGCGGGGCCCAGTCTGGGTAAGGATAAGGATAGTAAGTGAAAATTAAGATTTTGTATTAGAAAATAAATTCGGGGCGGGGCCTATGAAAGTGCGGGGCCCATTGCGGCCGCATAGGTTGCAATGGCCTAAGGCCGGCCCTGACCCCTACATAGTCAGCACCCCCTACATAGTCAGCACCCATAGATGCAATTATTAACGTCTACAAATGATGTGCCCCAAGAAACCATAGTTAGTCCCAGTAACAAAAATATAACTGTAACTGTAATGTTTAAGCCCTATTTTGTGGAATTTAACACTAATACTAATAGAACTTTGTTTAAAACTTGTGGGAGGGGGTATTCATTCACTATTAGTGGGGCATTGTTGAATGTATTACTAGGAGAACCGTTGCTTTCTTACCATTTTTAGTCACGTGATTCTCTCACTATGACGTCATCGGTACCGCGCGAAGTGCAAGCCGCTTGTCCGAATCGTGGCCAGGGATTTAACAATCTCCAACAAAACCGTTCCACGTGGAGTTTGGATTCGAATGGAATGGAAGAAATTGTCTGGATTAAAACCATCCTGTGATCTGATTATACCAGAGCCGTTATCCCCCTGCGGCTTCGGGAAGGCCTCGTAAATTTCAGGTGGCCCCAAAGATGTGTCGCGAGAAATAGTAACAGTTCAATACTGAAAAAAACAAAAACAAAATTGACAGGTGGCCTCAGAAGAGAGTAACGTGACGGCCCTGTCTGATACAAAAGTCAAACTCCCCTGACATGTGCTAAGGACTTCAATGTATATTATGATGGCGTGTTGTTTAGAGATTATATGTGTTGCTTTATCTATTATGCGTAGTATTTTGTGACGTATTTTGTGTGGAAGCGGAACTGACGTATTACTGATTGTGTGGTGTTGTCTATAGAGTAATGGCCGTTGACGATTAATTGTGTTAATAAAGATATCATTTTCTACTCATCAATGGTTTGTGACGTTAATATAATTAACCCCTAGACAAAACGTAGCCAGCGAACCTTTGATAGAATCGGTTCGTAACAACACGGTGACGCTCATCATCGCACCGATCGGGTTTTTTATAACGAAAAGTTCACATATTTGAAACGCAAAACTGCGCAATACTAGTTTTAAAAAAATAAATTTAAAATGCGAGTCAAATTCTTTTTTTTTTTTTAAACCACTAAAACGAAGCAAATCTTTTAAAAGAAAGGTTCATTTATATATATATATATATATATATATATATATATATATATATATATATATATATATATATATATATATATATATATATTTAATGGAACTTTAAAAAAGTTTTACAGCACTTGGAATATATCTGACGAAACTAACCATAATTTGTCTGTGCTGGAGTTAAACCCTCTAGTTCACATCAGCACATTTCAAATGTATTTGGCTTACTCATACTGCACATACTCGTACTAGTTGTCAGTTGAATTGAAAACAGAGGAACACACGTGCGTGCTATCGATGCGCCCCTCCAAACCTTTCTATTCGATATCTACTAAATTATCTACTCATTTCTCAATCCTAACTTGAGTCTGGTGCCAAGCACGATTTTCCTCGAATTTGCGACCTTTAATATGCGAACCACTCTAAAGTCAACCAGATTTCATAGAGTCACCCTAGAGTATCACGTGACGAACTCTCGAACCTTCTCCGCATTCGTTCTACAGTTCTACAGTTCTATGAACGGCGCTGGGCGTTATCTATGGATTCAATTAGAACAATTTCTCCTGTCCCGGCACGGATTACATAAAACAAAAGGGAAATAATTCAGACAAACCCCGACGGACGTGAACGATACGCACGTCATGATGCTCATTGTCTCCCATTAGCCGAGTAGGCGTGAGCAGCCCTCACCCCCCACCACCCACCCACCCCATCTCCTCACAACGGTGACCTCATCTGTCTTAATTGTGCGAGGGATGCTACCCTGGAGTTTACCACAAGCAGGTCTGTGTCTGGGTCAACCCCGCCCCCATCCACACATGATTCCGACTCTTTCATTAATAGAAAAATCAGAGGTTCTCGGGTTGTCTGATTTGGGAAAAAAAAGCAAAACAACACCGTTCCGACAGTAATTCAATTATGACAACTCATGGCAACAGAATTTTTAACTCCTATAGAGAACAAGAAGGGATATGGGCCATGGGTTGCGATAACTTAAGGGAAAAGAACATGTTCATGGAGAAAAGACCAAGCATAATGTCCCCGTTTTCATGTGGTTCATTTAAGCCTAGATGGATTTTGAAACCGTGAATGGAAAAAAATATATATTTATAGAATCACAAATTCTTTTTTGTTGTTGTTGTTGTTGTTATGATGCTTATTGTCGTAGTATTTGGGGCGAAAATTGGGCAAAAGCATTCGGGCTTTTGTCGTAGTATTTGGGGCGCAAAGTGGGCAATCCCATTCGGGCTTTTGATGAGAAAAGTGCCTGCAACTGTTACAATTGTTAATCAAGTGAGTTACTGATGTCACATGTAATATATCACACCGCCCCTAGTGAGGAAGCAGAGAAAATATGGCGCCCCGGGGGCGAATCCCGAAAATAACGTCCTCCAATACATAGTAAAATTGCCACGCGGCTGACCAGTTAAATAGGCAATTTTTTAAATATTTTTTTTTGGGGGGGGGGGGGGGGGGGCGGTATTAAAAATCACCCGCTGACAGCCTTTGTATTTGGGAAGTAAATGGGATTTTATAGTTTAATTCAATATGAAGACTATATTGCCCCTACCCTTCTCTCTCTCTCCTCCCCCCTCCCCCGATGTAGGCGCCCGGGACGATAACGCCCTTTTCATGGCCCGTCACGATGGCAATGCGGCTTCCCAGGGTGCCATGGGGCATATTCTGGGAGCCACTGGGCTCGCCCGACATAGAATGGTGAAAAGAATTCGCAAATTTTTTATAGTGTCATATCATACGTATCTATAAGGTTTAAAAAATAAATTGTGTGGGAAAAAGAAAGGGTTAGGGGGGGGGGGAGATTTTATGTACGAACGCTTACAACAGGGGTCGAAAGTTGTCCTTTTTCTCATATGCACTCTATGCAGGACTCTTAACAGAATAATTTGATTACCATCCATTTTCTGACAGCAAGGATGGTAAGGATATTTCCCACTAGTCAGCGTTTCGAGATCCTTGTGGCTCACACACATACACACACACACACATCGGGTAGGTCATACTTCCGCTTAGCCGCGTGCACCTAGTGGCCTCTAATTGAAGGGGAGGTAAATGCCAAGTTGCTCTAACCCAAAGCAGTTGTCAGGGAGAGTGATCTCACTATCATTATGCCACGTCATTACCGATTGAGTTCGATTTGTTAACGTTTGATTCACTGTGCCGCAAGGAACAACCGCTGGGGACTACATGCGTAATTGGGTTGTCATACAACATTGGGGGTGTCATCCCAAAATGGGGCGTCATGCCATCTGGGGCTCATCCCACATTTGGGCATGAAGAGGAAGTTCGTACCGGATGACCCTCTTCCGCCCAACAAGGTTTCATCAGGGGCTAATATGACAAAGGGGGGGGGGGGCGCTGGCCTAGCGAGATGATGTTGTTGGGATATTCAATGTTAATTTTCAATTATAAATTTTAAAAAAAAATTGTCATTCCCACAAAGGTGCACCGTCTCTAAACGCCTAATTTGCCGGCAGCACACCAATATGTTACGTGGGTTTGTTTTGATTGGTTCTTAATTAATATTCTTATCATAAAAAAAATATTTGAAGTAGTGTTGTCGTTGAGTAAAAAAAAAAAATACATATCATTAAATAATCTTAAGTCATGAAAAAATATCTCTGCCCCGTATTTGAAGAACAATGGTAATGGCTGTTGTTAGAATATTTCTTAAAATACAAGGCAGAATGTGAACCAACAAAGCTATTTCTAAACCACAACTTGACTTCGTGGTGATCACCAACAAATCTATTTGTAAACCACACCTTGACCTCGTGGTGCGCACCAACAAAGCTATTTGTAAACCACACCTTGACTTTGTCACACTTCGTGGTACTGACCAACAAAGCTATTTGCAAACCACACCTTGACTTCGTGGTGCTCACCAACAAAGCTATTTGTAAACCACAATTTGACCTGTTGGTGCTGACCAACAAAGCTATTTGTAATTCGTCAACCACACCTTGACTTCGTCACACTTCGTGGTAATGACCAACAAAGCTATTTGTAAACCACACCTTGACTTCGTGGTGCTGACCAACAAAGCTATTTGTAAACCACAATTTGACCTGTTGGTGCTGACCAACAAAGCTATTTGTAAACCACACCTTGACTTCGTTGCGCTCACCAACAAAGCTATTTGTAATTTGTCAACCACACCTTGACTTCGCCACACTTCGTGGTGCTGACCAACAAAGCTATTTGTCAACCACACCTTGACTTCGTGGTGCTCACCAACAAAGCTTTTTATAAAGCGCATCTTGACGTCGTGGTGCTGACTTAAATCCCATTATCGGATAAGTTGATGACGCGGTCATTTATTATTATTTGTTAACAGTCGCCATTGTCGCGTGACAATAATTATTTCAATGTGGCCTTACAAGTCATACTATTAAAATTTGTGACGATCGAATTTCTGTGTAGTAAATCAACGAATTGTGGCATCGGAAGTCGGTTAAGACGCACATTTGTGTACAGGGACTGATATCGTACCGCTGCGCACCATTTTCATTAATGCAACACTGTTTACATTAGTGCAGCAATGCCATCCTTCCACCCCACGCCCCGTGCATCTGCCGTGGCGAAAACGGAAGTTCCTGTTAAAAAAGTAAAGGATGCTATGATTGCTATCCCATAAATATCCCCCCACCCCCCACCTATTGTACACATACCTTTGAAGATGCCATTTCATTTGTCTTGGGAATGCAAAAATAGCGTAACAAAAGCAGGTGGGAAGGGGTGTTGGTCCCCACCCTCGACCCACACATGTAGGGTAGGCCTAGTATCTGACGAATCTGCGTTTTTTTTAGAACATTTTTTATTTATTATTATTTGGGTTTGGCGCTTATAAAGCCCTGAATGATGGGAAGTCTGTGAAAGTAAAGTCAATAATTCTGGTAGGTTCACTCTGCACCAAGTGTAGAGAGATATGTGGGAGTACTCATTGTTGAGGGTGCGTCTTTTCTTTTATCCAATCGTTGGTGGCTACAGCGTTTTCTATAAATAGAAATGAGCTTATGACCAAAAAATGACGTCAACAGGAAACTATCGGGCAAACATAGCGTCATTCAACTTCCGTCTATTGATTTGTTAAATAATTTTTGTTTATAACGTGATCAACTAGCCAAGTATTTTACGTGATGAGAATAATTAAAGCTTCCGGTGACCAAACATCTGGTTAACACAGTGGTCGGCAAACTCATTAGTCAAAGGAGCCAACAATCAGCAGTAGGGCTTAAAATAATTTTTTTTTTTTTTTGAGAGCCAAATTTCTTCTCAAAAACTTGTCAAGAACCACGTTTTTCGGAGTAGAACCCGATTTGTGGCCGACTGGCCGAGCCGCACTCAGGTCGCTAAAGAGCCGGAGTTTGCCAGCCACTGGGTTAACAGAAACAAGGGGTAGAAGTTCTGAAAGGCTGCCCTATTGGACAAGGGAACAAAACATATTATTTTAAGGGCATTATGTTTTCAAGGGCATTTATTAAACTGAACAAATCTCAAATTGATGGTCTGGAGTTGGTGACATATGCTATCAAATCTGTCCACCTCCATCCTTACAACCTAAAACTGCAATTGATATGATAATCGGGCACTAATAATTTTGTCATTTGTATTTATTTTACGATGAAGTTATTTTTATCATTAGAAAAACAAAGAAAGAACCGACTGACATAATGAATAATGTATGTCGGAGTTTTGCACCCGGAGTCGCTAAAGTGTGTTCCAACTTGGCTAACTCCCCTTTCTTACGTCACCAAGTATACTCATTGAATAGAGTGTACTGGGTGACGTAAGAAAAGGGAGGTAAATCTGAAAGACATTGTCGTCTGCTGTTCTGAAAGGTCGCCCTATTAGACACAACAAAAACAAAAGGAAGTGTTTCCAGGTGGGTGGGGGGCGGCGGCGCACAGATGTCACGTGACTCACAACCGCGCATGTCTTAGTAATCGTTGACAATTGAGAAGAAACCCCCCCCCCCCCACCCCTTTTACTTCGCGGTGTCAATAAACGGTTAACAACCAGAATGTTAGGCCCACAAATCCCACGCATTTCTCACAAATTACGCCACGGTGTAGACAGGCGTTGTGTCAGTGTTGTTGTTTTTTTCTTTCGAAAATGTTCAATGGAAAGAAACCACTGGTTTTCTAACTGTATCATTAGTCATTGGTGGAAAAAATTTTCAATGGAAAGAAACCACTGGTTTTCTAATTGTATGATTAGTCATTGGTGAAAACAAAGTGCGAATATTGCTCATTGTAAGAAACTATTGAAACTATTAGGTCACCGGTTCGCGACCCCTTTAAGGGTCGAACCAAACTTTCTCAGTGGTCGACTAAGACCATCGGAAAACACCCGAGCTCTACACTTATGAAGTAGCCACGAAATTAATTTGTGGTTGGGGGGTCGCCACAACATGAGGAACTGTATTATAAGGGGTCGCGGCATTAAGAAGATTGAGAACCACTGTATTAGGTCAATCAACAATAGGGGAAATGAGAATAATAAAAAAATACTACACTACTAATAATTAAATAAATACAAGCGTCTTTCAGAATGTCCATCTGGCGTAACCTTTGGAACCCTTGTTTGTAATTTTACATGTTACTATATTAATATTACTAGTAAAAAAAAAAAAAAACCAACACCAACTTACCCTAACATTTCAGTTTGTTTCATTGAAATTCAAATCTCGATGCAAAAATCAATTAAAATGTTCCATTATATAACAACTTAAAAAAAACGAAATTCCAATAGTCTTAACAATTCTTTTTAAATATTATAAATAAATACACTTATTAACGCCGATAAAACATAATATTAATGCAATCTATGATTTTTAAAAAAAAATTTTTTTTTTTTTTTGTTGACGTTTACGCTCAGCAGGATTGACCTAATTTCAAAGAATAACGGCACCGTCACCATAATGAATTGTAAACAAAATGAAACATTAACCCTTGCCAGCCTTTTTAGACATTGTTCACACGACCAGCAGCTGCATAAAATGCTGAGCTAGAAATTAAATCTGGGTTAGCCCCCGCTAGTGAGAACTCTTCTGCGTGGTGTTTATTTTCGTTCGTTTCGTTACTCTCGTTAAATGTGGCGAGACTTTCCTCCCTTGAGGGAAAGGGCCAATAACTGATGGCATATGGGGGCTAAACGTGTTCATTGGTTCTTACAAGAAACTAGTTGCATTGAAAACAAAAAAGAAGTTTTCTTTGATTCCTACCATTTTTTTTTTAAATTTCAGATATCGAAATAAAAGATTAGATTTTGTTTTCAACACACAGCTACACTGTCGTTAAACGCACTCTTATTAAACGAACAGTTTTTCGTTGCTATTCGTCGCACTTTTTCTTCTCGCTTTCGTGACCGAATTTCACGACAAAATTTTAACATGATTTTTTTTATACAAAAAATATTTAATTTTTTTTTAAAAAATAATAAAATAAAAGATAGAAATTACAAAAATGAAATTAGAAAAAAAAATCAAAAAGATAAACAATTTAAAAAATAATACATTTAACATGATTTGTGGAAATGGGCGGGGGTGGGGTGGGGCGGGGTTAAGACAATTGAAAAAAAATAATTTAAAATCCACCTTGACACTCAGAATGATCTGCTGCCAGGGTTTGAAGGAATGGATGTATACATTAACAGATACTACTGAAATCCCAAAATTTTAGGAACGAAGCTGGATAACCCAGCTACATTTTGGAAACTGGGCCAACGTTTTTAACTCTGACACAACAAAATGGAATCATAATAAAGTACAATGAAATAGACGCATCCCCCCCCCCCTTTTTTTCCTAAACACACAAACACACACATTTTTTTATAGAAGTAAGGAAGCTGAACACTGCAAATAATACAAGGTTTTTCGAAATCGTCTCCCAATCCAGGCATAGCTCAAGATATTTACTCTGAATTATCTTAAACAATGTCTAAACCACCTGTTGTGAAGAAAATTATCTCAGACTTCCAAGTTATCCTCCTCACCCAAGAGCACCCTTCCCCCCGGCCTCAACCCCCAAACTTCTTCAACCGCTCTAGCCCCAAGCGAGCACGGTTCACACATCGCCTGCTCGCATTTCATAAGATACCGTGACTTCTCCCGACACACGCGTTAAAAAAAAAATACACCCAAGTTAACACACTAACGACACCTTAGCACGTTCTACACGGCACGTGACGAGGTAATTTTCAGCAGGAGCGAGAGCGTGAGTGAGAAAAAAACAAACATTTTAAAATAAACAAAATACCCGCGTAGGATGTTGAAAGTGACGTGACTGACGCGTACCATAAGTTTCTGGTTAGTGATAAGTTTTGTATGGTTTCTGCGTTACTTCCACCACAAGTGCTTGGTTAGAGAGTACATCAGAGGCTAGTCTTTTGTCATGTAGAAGGGGGAAAAAAGTTTTGTGAGCGGAGGGTGGAGAATGGAAGAGCTTAAAAATAATTGGCCAAGATGAAAAAAAAAAAGTTTTTTGAGTGGAGGGTGGAGAATGAAAGAGCATTAAAATCATTGGCCAAAAAAAAGTTTTGTGAGCCGAGGGTGGAGAATGGAAGAGCTTTAATTAAAATGATCGAAGTGGCTATAGGTACACGGGTACCAGAATTGAGAGGTTGGGATTTAAAAAATGACAGATAATTGAATGTACTATACGTTTGAAATGTTAATTCTTTAGTTTAACTAAAATAAACTACCACAAATGACATCCGAATAGCATTGAGCTTAATGGCACCCGGGTGCGAATGGCGGCGCTGCGTGTCCGGTTCCATTTTGACTAATGCTATTCGGATGTCATTTGTAGTAGTTAATTTTTGTTAAAATGAAGAATTAAGTTTACAAACGTATAATACATTCAATTATCTTTCATTTGATACCTCATTTGGTCTTACAAACCCAACAATAATATTTTAAATCGTTTTTTAATCCCAACCTTTCAATTCTGGTACCCGTGTACATATATGCCTACTATATGATATAGGTGCAGCCTAAAATTATAGGGCTAAAATGTGTTCTAACATCTTATGTACATTACAGACCGTAGTTTTGTTTGTTTGTTTAAAACTAACTTTCTATAAAACATACTTAATATTATTTTGTATATAAGGTTTTTAGAATTTGAACTTTCGAAAAAAAAAAAAATTTCCGACAAAAGCACTCAAAAAAAAGCAACAACGCGAAGGCATGTTGTATTCCATTGTCTCCCTTTAATTTTTGTTCAAATATATTTAGATATTTCATGAACTATATTTGATCATAAATCATAAAGAATAAAGAAATGAACGATTTTAGTCAGACGCTAAAACATTACAGCACAAGCTAGCTGCTAGATCAATACTTTGACTAAAAATGTGCAGATAGCTTGTGGGCTGATAGTACTTATTCTTGGCGATGTACGTCAACTGTTCTAGTACTGAAAATTTGACAAGAAATCTTGGAATTCGGGAGTCAATCGCTTCAAGTGCCACTGGTTTAATGTAGGGCTGCCTAATTGGGGCCGCCCATTTGGGGCCGCCCACTTAGGGCCGCCTACTTGGGGGGACTCTGCATAAAGGACCGAGTTACACGCCGCTGACAGCCATTTTTGAGTTGAACTGATTTGCCTACCAACACACAATTTCAGCTGTGTACAACACGTAAAGCCAGCATTGGGCCGATAAGTCAATTATCCGTAACACCCCCCCCCCCAACAAAAAAAAAAGCTGGTGTGACTTCGCGTGTGTGTGTGTCCCGGGGGGGGGGGGGGGCGCTGAAGGTTATCCCAAATCGATTTCATCTCGCCCCACCAAGACAAGGAAACAGTTGTTGTTTTGTTGTTGTTGTTGTTGTTTGTTTAGATGTACAACAGACCTTTTGCTCAGGGAACAAATGGCGTTGCCACCTATCACTCTTTTCGAACTTAAAGCGTGAAACGGGATTTCTGAGTCACGGAAACTGCATGCAACTTCAACTCAGACCCAAGCATTAAGTACTCTATCCATTCTTATCTTATGTCCATACGTGGAAACAGATTGTTCAATAATCGCTCATTCTAGTCATCAATGTTTCGCTGAACTTTTCAACAACAACAAACAAACAAACAAACAAACAAACAAACAAATAATATCGTATATATTTGTGTGCGTTAATTAAGCCAAAAGTAATCGACTACCATCCCATCAATCCGACTTTGTTTGACCGACTCCACTAATCCGAATTTAATAGTCCAGCCATACTAATCCGAGTCCGAGCAATCGCTCTTCGGCCTTCTCAGTGTGATCCACGCCCACAATTTAAGTGAGTTTGTCTGTTAATTCACTTAGCCGTCTTCTGTAATGCTACGACACACAGATAGCAAGTTTGTCTGTTAATTCACATAGCCGTCTTCTGTAATGCTACGACACACAGATAGCGAGTTTGTCTGTTAATTCACATAGCCGTCTTCTGTAATGCTACGACACACAGATAACGGGTTTGTCTGTTAATTCACCTATTGGGCTGTATGAATGAATCGACTATGTGTGTGTCTTAATGCGTGTCTGTCTTCTGTAATGCTACGACACACAGATAGTTTGGAGATGTATGAGGGAAAGGGTGGGGGTGGTGGAGCTTAATCTGAGCCCATAACACCATTGATTAGAAGCAAACCTGGCCTGGAAGGTCACCGGGTGCTGAGAAAGGTACTCACCGGCGGGGGCACACACGGGGAGCAGACAATTTGTCTGGCATTTCTAGGGACCTGCCGACTCAGCGAACACACGGCATGCGTCACCCTGGGGTCTGGTTAATGAAATCACTCGAGTGCTACCCTGCAGTGCAAGGGTCGTCTTATCGCTACCTGTAGCCGGAGTATCCAGTAGCTATCCTCCCAAACGCGTTTAAGGGACAAGCGAGCTGTTCTCACAATGAACTACTCTAAACTCTGGGGTGCTAGTGTCATGCACGTCTATCCTTAACATAGGTCTGTCAACATACAGTTAACGAGTTTGTGATGTGTTTAAAAAAAAAAGCAACAACTACAAAATAAAATAAAAAAAGTTGGGGAGGTGGAGGGAGGTGCATTTTAACAGGAGCCCATTTAATTATACCCCTCACCCCCACTTTTCCCTGCAGTTATGAGAAAATTATATGAATGATTTTTAAATCCTTTATATTAAATCCGTTTATGTTTGTTTTTCTTTGTGGCGAAATCGTCAAAAAACTAATTGACCCGTCATCATATCGGGCTGAAACTTGGCATATAGACTCGTTGCCGATGACAACGCATTCTCTCAAATTTTCACCCCCGCCCCTTAACCCCACAAAATAAATTTTTCCTGTTTTTCAAGGAGAAGATGAATGAAATATGATGCATTAATTTCTTAAGAACTGTTGCCATCACTAAGTCGCACAAGTTTTGACGAAAAAAACCAACAATAACATACAGGAAATATAAATCGTGTTTTTGCAAGAAGTTGACCCATTTACATAACCGCTTCTTAATTTAAAATGTGAACTGCTTGTGAGAAACCGGATAAACGATAAGCCACTTACAATTGCATAAATGCAAACCAAAAAATGCACATAAAGGATTTTTACGAAAAACTCTTTTGTTAGGTTATTTAAAAAAACCAACTAAAAATTCAGCGTTAGATGTGACGCCCTAATTTAAATGGGATACTCTCCGCACCATAACTAACTCTAGCTCTCTGATACTCGCTTCAGCATAACTAATTCTGGCTCTCTGCTATTCTCTTCACCATAAGTAATTCTGACTCTCTGCTACTTTCTTCACCATAACTAACTCTGGCTCTCTGCTACTCTCTTCACCATAACTAACTCTGGCTGTCTGAGCGGCGAAAAGAAAGGATATGTTGAAGTTTTCTTTAAAAGTGTTCTATTAAAATTATTATTAAAGTGGGGCGCAGCAAAAGTCGATAGGAACATTCACTGCAAAGTTTCCATTAAAATCTAGAATACCAAATACTTTTTTTTTTTAAATTTACCTAAACCCAATCAAACATCACAATAATTATTTTTTTTAAATATAAACATCTACTGCAATCTTATTGCTCAAAAGACACAACATGCCATCGCCATTTTATTGAGGAACTATAGACCTTACCTCTTATTTATAGAAACTATCTTTACACGTCGCCATGGTTACGTTGGATGAGTTGTCATAGTAGGCCGAACTTTCAACGTTTGAATCTCTTGTCTATTTCAGCAAAGGGGCAGAGGCGAGGAGGAGATCGATGGCCCTCCCAGAGAATGTGGAGGCTGCACGGTCGTCGGAGGATGTAAATGTATAGGAGAGAAGGGCTCAAGAGTAAGTAGACTACTCTATCTGGCGTGTCGGCGTGCCGGCGTGTCAGTGTCAGCGTGCTGATGTGTCTAAGTCTGTCCCTGTGTGTTTTGGTCCATATGAGTTTGTGTCTTGGTCGGTCTGCGTGTGTTTTTCTCCGCCTCAGTGTGTCTTCCTATGTTCTGATGTGTTAGCATGTTTATTTCTAGCAGGGGCGTCTACACGGGTGTGATTTAAGGAGGGGGGGGGGAGCAGTTACTTCCAATAAAAAAAGTTAGAGAGAAAAGGGGGTTTTTGAAATCATCTAGGTAACAAAATTAAATGGAAAAGTTTAAAAAAAAAATACTCATTAAAAATATAAAATTTGGACCGCACTCAGATCAAGATACAGGCAGATAGGCTGAGACACGGTCTCACGATACAGACAGATAGGCTGAGACACGGTCTCAAGATACAGGCAGATAGGCTGAGACACGGTCTCAAGATACATGCAGATAAGCTGAGACACGGTCTCAAGATACAGGCAGATAGGCTGAGAAACGGTCTCAAGATACAGGCAGATAGGCTGAGACACGGTCTCAAGATACAGGCAGATAGGCTGAGACACGGTCTCAGGATACAGGTAGATAGGCTGAGACACGGTCTCAAGATACAGGCAGATAGGCTGAGACACGGTCTGATTTTAAAAAAAAATGAAGATTTCCTTATTTTGACCGCACAGCCATCGCGCCACTATTCACAATGTTTGTGTGTTTTTAAGACGTATGTTTAAAACTAAACATAAATTTATAGGCCTACTAAATTTCATTACAATGTCTTCATTTAAAAAAAAAAATATATGATATGCTGAAAAATGTAAAAAAATTATTGAGCTACAAGCGAAATCGTTGTGCTTTGTGATCGATATCTTGATCGAATAGCCAACCAACACTGTTACTGTTCTGACAATGGTTTAACTGTTCATGTTTGTATTATTAATATTCACAATGAACTCCCGAACTAATTACCACGCAGAGCATACCAATTTCTAGCGGAGAGAGGAGTTGGGCTTTCACCACTCTGGGGGGGGGGGTTTACCATTCGGGGGTTATGGATGCCCCTGGTGTCTAGATATATATGTATTTGTCACTGGATCTATATGTGTGTCTGTGTTTTTCTTGGCGTGTCTCTGTTTCATACACGTGAGGATTCAGGATCAAACCTATTGGGCTGTATGAATGAATCGACACTGTGTGTGTCTTAATCCGCGTCTCAATGACTTAATGAGTGTCTTAATGAGTGTCTTAATGTGTCTCTTAATGAGTGTCTTAATGCGTGTCTCAATGACTTAATGATTGTCTTAATGTGTGTCTTAATGAGTGTCAAAATCACATTTCCTTTCCTGTTATGAGGAGGTAATGTTTTCCCCCACATGTGAGGGGGTCGCATGGTATGTCTGTGTGAATGTGACGGGAGGTCACATGGTATGTCTGTGTGAATGTGACGGGAGGTCACATGGTATGTCTGTGTGAATGTGACGGGAGGTCACATGGTATGTCTGTGTGAATGTGACGGGAGGTCACATGGTGTGTCTGACGAATACGTCTCTCGGAGAACATGTCTGAGGCGTGTCTGTCTATTGGATGTTATAAGTGGGTCTCCCACCCCACGCACCCAGATTCTGTGGTGGTTGTCCGAAGCACCACGCGTCCTATGTGGTTGCTTAACAAGCCGTTGGCTATATTTACCCTATACCCCGTAGATTTCACAGTGGTTCTCACACATCTCCTCGTTCACAGGGTATCCCAGGTGCAATCGGCCCGGCAGGACCCCAAGGCAACTCTGGCTTCCCCGGCCCCGAAGGTCTGCCTGGCCCCAAGGGAGATAAAGGAGAGCATGGACCATCCGGAGTTATTGGCGAGAAGGGAGACAGAGTAAGTAGAGCTACTGTTATTGATTTCATAACCTCCCTTTCTTTCCCTTCTTTTTTTTTTGTCCTCATTCCTTGAAACCTTTGCTAGATTGCCAATGAAGAAAAACGATTTTAGAAATATTTCTTTACACTTATATTAATTCTTTAATATATATATATATATATATATATATATATATATATATATATATATATATATATATATATATATATATATCTTTTTTAATTTTTAATCTTTGCTCAGTGAATTAAGTTTTAGAAATATTTCTTCACCCTTCTAATAATTTTTTTTTTAAATGGAAGAAAGAATAACATTTCCCCCAATTTTAAAGCTTTGCTCAATAAAATAAGTTATAAGAATTAATGAACCCCCACATTTCCTAGACTCTCACGCTTTCTCTGAAACAATATTAAAATGTAACACTTTTTTTTTTTCATTACTGACCACATACATAAAGTCTACCATAACTGATTTAGAATATAGTTTCCACGATTTTTTATACAAAAATAAATAATGATCATCTCCAAAAAAAAATTCCATTGTCCCCGTGATATTTGAGTAAAAAAAAAAGTTTCACCTCCTTATTTACGCCAACCCACCATCCCACACTACATAAAAAAAAAAACCCAGTTGTCTCCCCGGGGGCACATGATCCCGGCATTAATTACTTGCCCCCCCCCTTCCAAACACCACTTGTCATAAGTCATCACCTTCACCTTCGAGTAAACCCATCTCTAAAAATCCTTAAATTTACACGAGCCACAACTCTTGGTAACCCAGGGGAGAAAACCAACGAAATGAAGCCCTTAAAACACACACACACACGGTGTTTTGTTTGTTTGATAGGTTGACGTGCTCTACACACCTTGCCCAAATTTTCCTCCAGGTCTCGCTAGCTATAAGAAGCTAACGCTAGGTGTTGCTGTCGCGGAATATTTGATTCCTTTAAAATTTTGCGGATCTTCGTTCTTAATAAGAAATTTCAAAGTCAAAAACAGATTTGTTGCTAAATTACTACCGGAAAATATGTGTGCGGTTAAAAATAAATCTCCAAATATTTGTAAACTAGAGTATTTCAGAAAATATTTAAAAAAAAAAAAAATTAACGAAAAAAGGCTCAAACAAATAAAGTATATCCGAAATATATTGTGTAATTTAAATATTAATGAATAAGCTAAATAGTTTAAAATATGAGCAGCTACTAATGTTAACTAAAGGGATAAATGTTTAAGTTTTACCATTAATTGATAAACATCATATCAAAAAACGATTAAATTTGAATATTCTGATAGAGCCCCCGTGATTGCATAGACTAGGTAAAGAAATTACTTGGTCTATCAGCCGGTTATGACAGAAGTAAGGGGGATCGATCCCAATGAATTTATATTATTTATTGCTATAAATACGGCACTGAATGCAAAGAAGTTATTTTTGCCATTAAACCCAATTTGTTTTGCTTTTTAATAAAAGAGATTAAAAAAGCTTTAAGACTTCTTCAAACCCTTTTTGAAAAAACGTCACATTGGACAAAAAAATGACCTAAGAAATTTTCCCCTCTCAAACGTTTCCCCACTTCCCAACCCTCGCACGTGACCGTAATTCCCACTCAAACTGTGTATAGTCCCCACCCTCAAACTTGTCCTTAATTCCCACTAAAACTGCTCCATAATTTACACAATCAAAGTTGTCCACAATACTGACCATTAAACGTGTAGAAAGATCCCACTCTCAAACTTGTCTATAATTCCCAATCCAGAACTTGTCTATAATTCCCAAACTAGAACTTGTCTATAATTCCCAAACTAGAACTTGTCTATAATTCCCAAACTAGAACTTTTCTATAATTCCCAACACCAAACCTGTCTATAATTCCCGCTATCAAACCTGTCCATAATCCCCTCTATCAAACCTGTCTATAATTCCCGCCACCAAACCTGTCTACAATTCCCACCACCAAACCTATCTAATAATTCACACCACCAAACTTGTGTATTATTTATTCCCACTCCAACTTGTCCATAACCACATACGCAACCCTCAAGTCTCAAGTTAAAAATAAAATGATAACTGACAATAGCTTCTTATATAAACGGCCAAGATCTTCGTGCTCAGTGCCGCTTCTGCCGATTGTTTGTCAGATATAAATGTCGTCTGCCGAGAAGTCTTTGAGACCCTACTGTTTATTATCTTAAAAAAAAAATCTTAATGATGTAGACCGGTGGCTCTCAACCTATGATCCATTGGTTGCCTACTACTAAACACTATAATTTCAGTAGCCAGAAAAAGGAGGAGCTATTTTTAAAGACCCCAAAAAGATAACTGTATTGAAGTCTTTAAGCTGTGTGAATGACCTATCAGTCAGGTGAAAACTGTGTTGAATTCTTTAATTGAGCTGTGTGAATGACCTATCAGTCAGGTGAAAACTGTGTTGAATTCTTTAATTGAGCTGTGTGAATGACCTATCAGTCAGGTGAAAACTGTGTTGAATTCTTTAATTGAGCTGTGTGAATGACCTATCAGTCAGGTGAAAACTGTGTTGAATTCTTTAATTGAGCTGTGTGAATGACCTATCAGTCAGGTGAAAACTGTGTTGAATTCTTTAATTGAGCTGTGTGAATGACCTATCAATCAGGTGAAAACTGTTTTGAAGTCTTTAAGCTGTGTGAATGACCTGTCAGTCAGCTACAGCTTATTAGAATCGGTTAAAATTTTGTGTAGAAAAATAATTCTCGAAAGAGGGTTGTCACTGAGTCGAAGACCGATTGAGAACCACTGCTGTAGACATCCAGGCAGGGGAATGATGGTGATGGAACTTAAGGCGCTCGTTCACATGATGGGAGGAGAAAAAGTATGAAAACTGAGCAGCATGAGAAAAATGCCAGGCTCGTTCATGAACAAGTGGGGGGGGGGGGGGGCTTAGTTTTTGATGAGCGATGCCAGGCCAGAAATTCTAAGGTTGGGTTGGGGGAATGGTGGGTTTGTTGAATGGTGGGTTTGTTGAATGGTGGGTTTGTTGAATGGTGGGTTTGTTGAATGGTGGGTTTGTTGAATGGTGGCTTTGTTGAATGGTGGCTTTGTTGAATGGTGGCTTTGTTGAATGGTGGCTTTGTTGAATGGTGGCTTTGTTGAATGGTGGCTTTGTTGAATGGTGGCTTTGTTGAATGGTGGCTTTGTTGAATGGTGGGGGTTCTCTAATGACGGGTGTCGTTCAATAGTGGGTTTGTTGAATAGTGGGTAGCTTTAATGATGGGGTGGTGCGGTTGAATGGTTGGGGGGGGGGGGTCATTGTATGTTGGTAGTGATGAATTGTGGGATTTTCAATTGGTGGGATTTTTGAATAGTGTGATTTTTTTTTTTTGAAATTGTGGATCTGTGTAGCTTTGGAGTTTTTTGAATGATGAATTTAGGTGTTGAAAGATTGAACTGTAGAATGGTGGGTTTGTTGAAGTGTGGGTTTGTTGAACGGTGGATTTGTTGAATGGTGGGTTTGTTGAATGGTGGATTTGTTGAATGGTGGGTTCGTTAAATGATTGATTCGTTGATTGGTGGGTTTGTTGAATGGTGGGTTTGTTGAATGGTTGGTTTGTTGACTGGTGGGCTTGATGAATGATTGGTTTGTTGAATGGTGGATTGTTGAATGGTGGGTTTGTTGAATGGTGGGTTTGTTGAATGGTGGGTTTGTTGAATGGTGGGTTTGTTGAATGATGGCTTTGTTGAATGGTGGATTTGTTGAATTTCGTCGTAGAATGATTAAGTTGCTGTGGGATGCGGGCTTCTTTACTCTTGTGAATCTTTCATCGTTTCATCAAGTAACATCAGCTCCACGAATTCCTTTTTTTTTTTTTTTTAAATTAAAATAATTTCTTTTTATCGATCCTTGAAGTTTCCGAAACTTTCATAGACCGTGAATTTTCAAGTCTCAACTTTAATCATGCAGTGGTCAGGAATTGCTATCACGGCGAAGAAAATACCCAAAACACTCTGTTACGCTCTTTACAAAAGTCAAAATAATTTTCAAGACTCCAGTCGGAAAAAAAAGAGAGAAAGAAATGTTTGAACTCCCAAACGTACTGTTGCCGTGCAGATATCCACACAATCGCAAGCTCGTCTTTCTAAGTGCAGAACTGCAGACATGCTAAATATACGTATACCGTTTGTAGACCATTATAGACATGCTAAATTAACGTATAACGTTTGTAGTCTACCACAGACATGCTAAATATACGTATAACGTTTGTAGTCTACTACAAACATGCTAAATATACGTATAACGTTTGTAGTCTACCACAGACATGCTAAATATACGTATAACGTATGTTGTCTATCACAGACATGCTAAATATACGTATAACGTTTTTACTCTACTACATACATGCTAAACATACGTATAACGTTTGTAGTCTGCCAAAGACATGCTAAATATACGTATAACGTTTGTAGTCTACTACAGACATGCTAAATATACGTATAACGATTGTAGTCTACTACAGACATGCTAAATATACGTAATAACGTTTGTAGCCTACTCCAGACAGGCTAAATATACGAGCTTTGTTTGTAGTCTACAAGAACCACTTGCCTGGCAGACGTTGAAAGTAAGCCGCGCGTGCAGTAAGTTTCTGCTCGTGAGAATGGGAGACACATGTGGCAATAAGGTCAGCAGTCCTTGGCAGGGTTCATTTCACAGTATGCAGCCTAGATTCTAAGATTATCGCGGAGTTTCGGTGCTGGTCGCGAATACCCCCTCCCCCCCCCCCCCGCACGCAACCACCTCGGTGTGTTGAATGTTGGCAGGGGACGATGCAGAGGCAGGGCAAGGTAGCGCGCAAGACAGGGTAGCACAGAAGAAAGGGTAACACACAAGGAAGAGAACAATATAACTATGACAATAGGACTCATTTCTTAAAAATCCGTGTTAAAAAAATTCAACGACGGGTTTGATCAAAGACTGCGATGGTTCTAGAACTAGAATAGTTTTGATTGATATAAATGGACTCCAAAAAATTTTAAAGCGAAAAACACCAGACGACGTGGTTTTAAGTCAACTTGATTTTAGAACAGTCTAAATCTAGTGTTTGTAAATAAGTATAAATATTACACATATAAGTTAGCAACATCAACACACAGACACACACACACACACAAAAGTAAAGGAAAGAAAGACGATGTGGATATTTCCACGAAAAAAAAAAGGTTACTTAAGTAATCGAAACCAAAATCACTGAGTCAGCACGTGCAGTCAGTAATAACATTTCCGGTGGATTAGTCAGACATTCTCACCTTGGTACCGTCATCAACCTACAACCCCATTCACATGACACGCCTTTCTGTAGCACTTAGACTTACCTTCACTGCAGTCGACACACCCACTTATAGCCCCCCCAAAAGAGAGGGAAAAAAACGCCCCTTTTACAACCTACGCAAATGTACAACCCACAAATGTACAACCCACAAATGTACAACCCACAAAAGTACAACCCACAAATGTACAACCCACATTACATGTTTGTTCTCAACATCTACACATAATCTTAAGCACCCGTTCGTCCACATAATGTAACACATACGCACGACCGGTGTAATCTTAACCGAGTCTTTTTTCAAAACCATTACTTTAGAACAAAACCATTACCTCAGAACAAAACCATTACCTTAGAACAAAGCCATTACCTTAGAACAAAACCATTACTTTAGAACAAAACCATTACCTTAGAACAAAATCATTAACTTAGAACAAAAGCTTGCATTTAGAACAACACCATTACCTTAGAACAAAACAATTACCATAGAGCACAACCATTATCTCAGAACAAAAGCATTTATCTAGAACAAAACCATTACAATAGAACAAAACCATTCCCTTAGAACAAAACCATTACAATAGAACAAAACCATTCCCTTAGAACAAAACCATTACAATAGAACAAAACCATTACTTTAGAGCAAAACCATCCAAACTTACAACCTCCATCCATTCTAAAGCAACCACTACCAAATATTCTCAAAAAGACCACCCCTTCCCCCGCCCCGCTACCCCCAACAAACCCTCGTAGCCGAGCACACGAAACAAAACGCAGAGACGAAACCCTCAAGAGTAGAACCCTTGAAAACGAACCCTTGAAACTAAACTTACAAAACCAACCTATTCATTTCATCTTCCACTTCAAATATCGGGGCATCCACCAGACACTTCTGTTTCGCTCAGCACACAGAAGATCGTTTCTTCTTCTCACACAAGCAATAGTCTACAAGGAAAGAACAGAAAACGCGGTGCTTCACAGCAAACACTGACATCAATATGTTACAAGGCAAACATGGACAGCAATATGTTATACGGAAAACATTGACAGCAATATGTTATACGGAAAACATTGACAGCAATATGTTATACGGAAAACATTGACAGCAATATGTTATACGGAAAACATTGACAGCAATATGTTACACGGCAAACATTGACAGCAATATGTTACACAGCAAACATTGACAGCAATATGTTACACAGAAAACAACAATTTTATTAAGACATTCTTCTAAGATTGGCACACCCCCCCCCCCACCCGCTATCCCACATAAATGTTTGCGACTCCGACCATAGAACTATAGTTCCAGCATAGTTGGGGTCTGACTCCAGAGACCATGTTCCCGAGGACTTGGGTACACAAAAAGCGCGCGTAACTCACGTTCGGGGAGTTTGATGATTACGTCGTCTGGTGTAACAGCAGCTCCGTTTGGGTTAAGGGGTAGGGGGCGCGGCAGGGAGTGGATTGAAGGGGGTGGTGGATGGAGGAGCGGGTAGTAAAAAGGGGAGAGTGAGGGGAGGCGCCTCTGATTCACTTCACGGAGAAAAGAGCTCACTTTGTGCTGTGCAGGCAACTTATTTTATTTTTAGAATATATTTTATTGATAACATTTGAAACCCAGAGAGGGTGAAAAAATGTGGGTCAGTCCAGGGGTTCCAAAGTCATGTCACGAGTCTCGTTCGTGGCTTCAGGCATTTTGACAAAGTTAATGAGGAAAATGAGAAATGGGAGGGAAAATAAGAAATGGGAGGGAAAATGAGAAATGTAAAGGAATTGAAGGGAAGTCATTTGGGTTTTGTTATTAAGGGCAACTAAAAAATAAAAATTAATGTGTAAATTGTTTAAGGTATATTTTATTTACCATGTGAAAAAAAAACATTTATGCTGTAAGCACAATTTTAATTTTTTTGTTTGTTACAGTTTTAAATGTCATACAGGACGCAAATCAACAGTTCAATGTTTCGCATAGGATATAATGGTCAAATAAATACAATGCAATTTTGAGAACCTCTTAATTGAAGAAAAAATGTTTTTGTTCCGGTTACTGATTAAATATATAAATATATAAATATATATTAATATAACATATCAATATTAATTAATTATATATATATATATATATATTTATTTATACGATTCTCCAATACCCCGAAGGTAGTCTCCGCTTAAGAGGTAGTCTACCCTTCCATTCGCGTGGTGCATATCCTCACATCTTACTCTGGATACAAGTTGTTTTGAGGAGAGCTGAGGTATCTCTTAAACAGACCTACATCTGGACTGTGTGTGTGTGTGTGTGGGGGGGGGGGCGCTTTTCGTCTAATATCGGCCAATAAATCATTGTGAAAATAAACGGGATGTCAAATGCGAATCTGGTTCTATAACTTATAACCTTTAACCTCTGACCCCCACCCCATGAAGTAGCTGCCAACTTTAACTTCTGACCCCCACCCCATGAAGTAGCTGTAAACTTAAACCTCTGACCTCCCACCCCATGAAGTAGCTATCAACTTTAACCCATGACTCCCACCCCATGAAGTAGCTGTAAACTTTAACCTCAGGCCCCACCCCACCACCTCACCCAACCATTTTTCCAGACGAAGATGTCAAGAATAAAATGTTATTTTTAAAAATTAATATTCAGGACAATGTTTATGAAAAGTTTACGCTCCCAACACACTTCGTTCTATTACAATGGGCGTATAACTTCCATTCCACTTAGGTTAAAAGCGTAACATCAACTCATAAATGGGGCAAAGGTTATTTTGGGGAACACTTTCAAAGTTGAACCAAGACGGTGCCTTAATTCAGCCAGATTATCGACGGAGGGTTTGTTTAATTTACTATTGAGAGGATATATATTTTCTATTGAAAGGAGTACATATATATAATATATATATATATATATTAAAATTCAAACAGCGTCTATTTTATAAACTCAACTAATTTGGCGGGATTAAAAACAAAAATCAAATCCAAAGCATAATATAAGAAGAGGGAAAAAAAAAAGGGTAGTGATCATACATGAACAAGAAGCTAAATGTGGACACTTCCAGGTTCAGACGAAATGCGTGCTTAACTCCTCGCTGTGTAAACACCGGCCACCTCTCACCCCCTGGAATTCAGGGGCGGAATATTTTATGTCTTGCAAGTGGGAGTGTAAAAAAAAAAAAGGGGGGGGGGGCGGGCGGCGAGCCTGTCCAGATCTTGATGCAGTCAGCAGAATTGAGATGAACTGGCGGAGAGCAGAGTCTTGCCGTGGTTGCCATATTTACGGTCACCCCACTTCGACCCAACCCACCCCCTTCTGCACGTCGTCTCGAAAATTTGTATCGGTCTGCTCTTTCGTTTTCGTCCAGCCTAATCTGATTAACACCCACCCATCCACTAAATTTGCTTCCCCCCCCCCACCCTTAAAATTTTTTGCTTTTAAATTTAAAAAGGATATCGTAATAAAATAGTTCAACATCGCCTTCACAGATGGTGGCCAAGCTCCAACCTGTTTACTTCCTGTAACATGGCGGAGGAATACTGTGTTGAGGAATTGAAGATATATAGAAACACGTGCTGGAAATTTGTTCAGTCGCGGGCAAAGGCGTAGCTAAGGGGGGGGGGGGTGGAGGGCAAGAAGTCCCTGGGCGCCAGGCTAGTTAGTTGCGCCGAAATACGCTTTGATATTATTTTATCGATGAAAATAATGGGTTTTAGAGTAGAAAAAAATAGAAAGGAAGGCTCATTAAAATGAATCATGTCTCCGGGCGCCAAACACCCCTCTCGTCACGGGCGGGCATAGAATTAATTGTTCGAAAAGGGTTTTTGGGAGGAGTAGACGTGCGGAGTACCGCTGCCCCGAGCTGCCAGTGAGGGAGGGCTGTTAGTGTATAAAATGGCGCATGTGACTAACATCGTTGGTGATTGCACGCATCTACGGATTGCATAGTATACAAAAGCACAGACATCGAGACATTCAGATTTACCTTCAGGAAACAATCACAATCACCATCGACAATCACATACGACAAGCACATACGACAATGGCAAACATTTACAAATAAAACTTGAGGCTAAAATTAACATAAGTCAACTGAAGCTTGCGAAAATGTTAAAGGGAATCGAATTTTAAATTTGAGACAATTTTGGAATAAGAAATTTGTTTGACGCAAGACATTTCAACTATAGTCTTTTTAAAGACACTCAAGCCAGCCATCCAGGGGTAGCCAAATCCATTTCTCAAATAAAAAGAATGGCTCAATTGCGTTTGGAAGGAAGACGGGGAATCAAGTCATGGAAGTTATGAGCCAGAGGGTGAAAAATAGGTTTCTGCTGAGGCTTTCGGTCCTTTCAGTGAGGCAATGAAGTCGACATCTTCATTATATTAAACTAGTTAAACAATGGCGGTGACAATGTGTGAACTTCCCATCTACTAGTGATAGCCCGCAAAACAATGGCGGTGACAATGCGTGAACTTCCCATCTACTAAAATTTCTAGACTAACGATGCATTCAAGTATAAGAATCCCAATTAGTGCTACCCCGCTCCCCCAAGTATGCCAACGCACACTTTGTCCACGCCCCTGGACCATATTAATATTCTAATGTTCCAACCCCATGTACACCGCATATTTTTTACATCATATTTAATTTGGGGCTATTTCTGAATTTTTAAATTAAAAAAAAAAAATTACTCATTAAACACACCTGTGGTATTTTTTAAAAAGAATCTCATTTAGCACATCTATCGGGGAATTTTTATTTTACGCGTTATTGAACTCGCCATTACACCACACTTTGATGCATAGTGAATTATATTGATTCTTTGCTGTCTTGCAATGTGTCCTCCATGTTATACTTATATATGTAAAATAGTATATCACTTTAATGACGTCACCTGGACACGCACACTCAGCGGTAGCAGACTTTGACTCAGGCTTAAACATTTGTTGGAGTGTTTCATAATGATCTACACAAATATATGATAGTTGTGTGTGTTGAATTGTGGGTTGATGTGTGGGTTGGTGTGTGGGTTGATGTGTGAATTGACGTTAGGTTGATGCGGGTGGTTTCTGCGGGGCGATGTAATTAAGTTGATGGAGAGTATCAGCGTCATATGCCTACGTTGGTTTTGAGAATTCTTACAACTATTCTAGAACTTTTGGGGAAGACAATCATTACTTTCAAACTGCTTAAGAGTCGGTTCACGCGATCAAATTTTCCTTCAAGCATTTAATGCAATTCGTGTAGGAAGCCTTGTCACAACTTTCAAATTACCATTTGATCAAATTCCCCCAAAAAAGAAACCACGCACAAAATAGTGCGTTCATACAACAATTTGATGCGCAATTTGATCGTGTGAACTGACGCTTTGTCTACACTGTACGCATTGTGCGTCTTTAACAAAGATTTCTTTGTTAAATATTGTGTATCTGTTTCAATCCAATAAATTATTTATAGCCGTATCACAGACACCGTAAGTAAGTAGTTTGCCTGTGTCAGATATTGGACCAACTATTACTATTAGGAGAGAAATTGTGACTTAAGGGAGGTGGCCCTTATTTATTCCTTTTGTAAAATTCTTACAAAGTATTATTATTTATGGAAAGGGAGTCTCTGCTCGAATGTGCTTAATGTCGATGTTAAAAAAATCAATAATCACCCCTTTAAGTCATTTAACAAGTGAGACTTTTTAAGTACACAATGGCCATGGCTGATTTTGTTTGAGCCTGAGACATACCTTGAATGTCTTTTAAAATGTTCTAGCTTCCGAATAATTGTTAACTTAATGAGAACGCTGAAAAATAAATATTTACAATGTGATCAAAACATATCTCCATTTGTTTGGATTAATAAAATAAGCGTTTCTTATTTTATCTTTAAAAAAAAAAAAAAAAGGAAGATCAGGGACGGCAACTCTCAAATACGCTCAGTGGCGTAGCGAGCATAACTCGCGCCCGGGGCACAATACCTTTTTAGCGCCCCCAATACCTTTTTAGCGCCGCCCCCCTATTCGAAAACCATACAATATTATAGTAAAATATACCATTTGGCGCCCCTTTGTGAGTAGCGCCGGGGGCATGATGCCATCCCCTCTCTACGCCACTGAATACGCTTTTTGAAAAAGAATCAAACGTTTTGACTTATAAATTTAAAATATCTTCCGAGTAATTAACGTACACTGTACACTGTACACGAAACCGTTACAGAAATGATATTAAATAATTAACATACACTAATTAAATGAATTAAAATAATCAGACCGTTCAAAGGGGAAATAATTATTGTAGAATAGTTTGTTAAAAGGGAGATAACACCGCACAGCACAGAGTTCACTATCAATGAGTGTCAAATTAATTTATAAAAAAAAAATTATGATAAAACATTCATTTCACTTTAAAAGTAGGATTAAGATGTTAACAGTTATGTAGGGAAAGACTGCGAGCGTCGAAGTCATTCAGCAATCATTGAATTGATTGCGTGTTCAATTCAGCTTTCAAGTTGAAGACGGATTAAAAAGAACATACATATTATGTTATATTAATGCCCCCCCCCCCCAACCAAAGGGAAAAAAAATCGGGAGAAGAGAAAATAGAAACCGAGTTCGCCTATGATAAAATTACGTTGGGGCCACGCCCTAAAGTAAAAGAAAACATCGACAACCCCATCGATGTAATGTGATGAATGTAGGCCATCGCACCCCCCCCCCCCGCCGCGCACTCCCCGTGTCTGGAGTAGGTACTACCTGTGGGCGAGCAGCTGGTGTGTGCACCCCTCTCGCACAGTGCTGACTGGAAGATTTTCGTGGCTTAGATAGATCTGACCTGGTTTAAAGACCCAAACAATTTATGCAATCGCCACCAGGCCTGCTGCTTGATGAACGCTGGCATCGCGAGATGGGAAGGGGATGACGCTGCTGCATGGGGATGGCCAGTTGTCCAGGTGGATAAGAGCTTCAGAGACCGTATTGTTGAAAACTCTCCAGGCCAAGGTGATAATCCGTGATACAAGACACTATTTTCTACCCTCCCTTCACATGGTTATCTAAGCAACTCTTACTCCGGCAAATTATGACGTCAAGCGAATATCGCTCTTTTTTTAAAATGAATATTTAAATTTTTTAAAGGCATAATTATTATGTAACACGATGACCTGGCTTGTTTTCGGGACAGGTAGTTTGAGTCACGGCATCACGGGGAAGCAAGAAGTCCCGGGTAGATGAGACCTCTGTGCCGGTTTAAAATCTTTACATTAGTTTTGTGATGGGGAAGTCCTTAAAACTAGCTATAGGAACGTCTGTGTAGTGTGGCTTAAAATATTCACATTTGTGAGGGGGGACGTTTTATAAGAATGCTTAGTTAAGGATTTTGAAATAAGATTTGACTGCCCGTACAAGACGAGCTCTTGTTTGCGCCAGTCAGATTAATGCCTTTGAGACCGTGGGAGTTATTATTTTTTTTTGGGGTTGGGGGGGGGGGGGGGGGCTATTAATATGAATGTAGCATCAATGGGTATCAAAATAATTCAATGAAAAATTCCATCTCCTGCGACGCTACTGTTGCCAATATGTATCATCCACATATGATGTTCCTTTGGGTTATCTAGCGACGTGGAGAGAGGCGACTTGCAGTCTATGGAACACGCTTATATTCCTAAAGACAAAAATCCCAGGCCTTGTGGATTTCGCCCTGCGAAGTCCACACCGTCGTCACATCGTGACGGACGGATGCCCGGCAAAAAATGGGTATCGATGTATCATCATATTCGATTACTATTTCTTGATAGTAATTGTAGGAAGAGCTTGTGTCAGCGGTCCGAATGATTGATGAGCAGAAGTTAAACTAGACGATGATTCCGGAGACCATCTTGAGGTATAGGGGGGAACCTGTCCCAATGGTCTTTGTTTAACCAGGTGGGTCAACTATACCTGTGATATCTTTATGCTCCCCTCACCACCGCAAAAAAAAAAATCGCCTGTAACCGATTACTGCTCTTGTCACCAGGTTCAATACGGCCCGGGGGGGGGGGGGGAGGGCATCTTTAAAAGAGGGGGTTGGGAAAATTTATTAACAACCCACAATTAGGGGGGAAAATAGTTTTTTTAAATTTTGGGCAAGGGAATGGGGGGCTTTTGGCGGTTTTCGGTAGGGGTGGTGGTGGTATGAACATACGTGCGAATTTTTCAGCATATCGATTTTAACCATAAGCTGTGAACTTGTGGGGCAACGAAAAGAAGTTAGTCAACATATTTAGCAAACAAACCAATGGACAAAAAAAAAAAGATGCGGGAAATGAAAGTTCTGTACTTTTTTTTTTACGTTCAAGCTCATGTGCTATAAATAGAATGAAAAAAACATACATTAAATGACACCGTGATCCCATTTGTCGTTTGGTTCGTAGGTCTCTGATGGTCAATAGGTATCTGATGGTCATTAGGTCTCTGATGGCCATTAGGTCTCTGAGGGTCAATAGGTCTCTGATGATCAATAGGTCTCTGATGGTCATTAGGTCTCTGATGGTCATTAGGTCTCTGATGGTCATTAGGTCTCTGATGGTCAGTAGGTCTCTGATGGTCAATAGGTCTCTGATGGTCATTAGGTCTCTGATGGTCAATAGGTCTCTGATGGTCATTAGGTCTCTGATGGTCATTAGGTCTCTGATGGTCATTAGGTCTCTGATGGTCATTAGGTCTCTGATGGTCAGTAGGTCTCTGATGGTCAATAGGTCTCTGATGGTCATTAGGTCTCTGATGGTCAATAGGTCTCTGATGGTCATTAGGTCTCTGATGGTCATTAGGTCTCTGATGGTCAATAGGTCTCTGATGGTCATTAGGTCTCTGATGGTCATTAGGTCTCTGATGGTCATTAGGTCTCTGATGGTCATTAGGTCTCTGATGGTCAATAGGTCTCTGATGGTCAGTAGGTCTCTGATGGTCAGTAGGTCTCTGATGGTCAGTAGGTCTCTGATGGTCATTAGGTCTCTGATGGTCAATAGGTCTCTGATGGTCAATAGGTCTCTGATGGTCAATAGGTCTCTGATGGTCAATAGGTCTCTGATGGTCAATAGGTCTCTGATGGTCAATAGGTCTCTGATGGTCAATAGGTCTCTGATGGTCAATAGGTCTCTGATGGTCAATAGGTCTCTGATGGTCATTAGGTCTCTGATGGTCAATAGGTCTCTACTGGTCAATAGGTCTCTGATGGTCAATAGGTCTCTGATGGTCATTAGGTCTCTGATGGTCAATAGGTCTCTGATGGTCAATAGGTCTCTGATGGTCAATAGGTCTCTGATGGTCATTAGGTCTCTGATGGTCATTAGGTCTCTGATGGTCATTAGGTCTCTGATGGTCAGTAGGTCTCTGATGGTCAGTAGGTCTAGATGGTCATTAGGTCTCCGATGGTCATTAGGTCTCTGATGGTCAATAGGTCTCCAATGGTCATTATGTCTCTAATGGTCATTAAGTCTCCGATGGTCATTAGGTCTCTGATGGTCAATAGGTCTCCGATGGTCATTATGTCTCTACTGGTCATTAAGTCTCCGATGGTCATTAGGTCTCTGATGGTCAATAGGTCTCCGATGGTCATTATGTCTCTACTGGTCAATAGGTCTCCGATGGTCATTATGTCTCTACTGGTCAATAGGTCTCCGATGGTCATTATTTCTCTACTGGTCATTAGGTCTCCGATAGTCATTAGGTCTCTGATGGTCAGTAAGTCGCTGATGGTCATTAGGTCTCTGATGGTCATTAGGTCTCCGATGGTCATTAGGTCTCTGATGGTCATTAGGTCTCTGAAGGTCATTTTCTAAAAATGATGTCATTAATTGTTATTTATAGGCTAAAGGTGTTTTTAATATGACACCAGAGCATACGGCTTTAAAGAAATAAAAATTTAACACAAATTCTGCAAAAGGATTCGATGGTGACCAAGGTAAAAATCTTTTATCCCCCGCCCACCACCATCCCCCATCAGGTCTTGAATTTCTCCAGTTAACAAAATTAATGTGGGAGTGGAAAAAATTAACAAAGCGAAATCAATTATTAAAATAAATCTTGGCTTTGTTGGGAATTTTATAAATGTGACATATTTTTGGGGGGAATTGTATAAATGTGACGTATTTTTGGGGGAATTGTATAAATTTGACATATTTTTAGGGGGAATTTTATAAATTTGACATATTTTTGGGGGGAATTGTTTAAATTCGATATATCTTTTTTCGGAATTTTATAAATTTGACATATTTTTGGGGGGAATTGTATAAATTTGACATATTCTTGTTGGCAATTTTATAAATTTGACATTTTCTTTTGTATAAATTTGACATATTTTTGACCGCACAGCCACCGAGACAGCGACTAGAATTTCAATTTTGTTACATTTACAAAAAAAAAATATATATGTATTTACATGTATCAATAAGCCTAATTAAATTAAGGTATTTGAAAAAGCAATCACTGAATTTGAAAGACTGATTTGCAGACAGAATGTAAAGAACTATTGAGCTATTGCCTTTGAGCGCACCAGTCACCGTGTGTTATGAAGATCTTTACTGAATATTCAACAATGTCCTAACAATGTTTAAACTGAACATAATTGTATGCCTATAACTCATAGGGAACTCTCGAATGAAATACTAATATCATGCAGAATTGAACAACGTCCCGGAAAGGGGGGGGGGGTTGGCTTCTACCCCTCGGGGGGGGGGGAGGGGTTTGGCTTCTACCCTTCGGGGGTGGTGGGAGGCAAGGTATAATAGAATCGACGGCCAGGGGACTTTGACCACCTTACCTTGAACATGTAAAGCAGTGGTTCTTAACCTTTTTATTTTTTGCAGCGTCGCCCCCCTTGATTTCAAAACATTTCCGCACCCCACGCCCACTCGTGACCCCAAATAATATTTTCCGCGCCCCACCACCAAAAATTGAATATGTCAACCCCCGGTTGAGCAGACATGCTGTAAAGCAACACCCCAGACCAGAATTGAACCCCCAGCTTTCACGGACAAACCATCCCGGTGCTTTCTTAAACAGCAACGCCCAGACCTTATGTCATCTCTTGACAAGGCGATGTCTCAGTTAACTAACTGAGCCCACTGAGCCAGCTGAGTCCATTGAGCCAGCTGAGTCCACGGAGCCAGCTGAGTCCAGTGAGCCCACTGAGCCAGCTGAGTCCACTGAGCCAGCTGAGTCCAGTGAGCCAACTGAGTCCATTGAGCCAGCTGAGTCCACGGAGCCAGCTGAGTCCACTGAGCCATGGCAGCTGAGTCCACTGAGCCAGCTGAGCCCAATGAGTCCACTGAATATTGTAAAAATTGTAAATTCAAAACAATGCTAATATCAGGTTTTTTTCTTCTTCAAAATCGTACAACCGAGTGTGTAACAGTCTCAGGAAAACACAAATACTTTCTGTGTTTATCTTAAACCTCGTTTAGCATCTGTTTCATGTAAAAAAAACAACACAGGTTTCTTAGTAGCATTTACATAACACAGCGGTTTTCAACCTGTGGGTCGCGACCCCTTTGGGGGCCGAACGACCCATTCACAGTGGTCGTCTAAGACCATCGGAAAACACAAATACTCTACAGTTATGAAGTAGCCACGAAAATAATTTTGTGGTTGGAGATTGCCACAAAATGAGGAACTGTATTGAAGGGTCGCGGCATTAGGAAGTTTGAGAACCACTCACATAACAGGTCTTATGTAAAAAAGCCCAAAGGTTTCTTAGTAACATTTACATAACATGTCTCATGTGTTAAAACACTGGTTTCTTAGTAACATGTAAATAACAGGTCTCGCTTCTGTGCTCATCAAATCTTATAGTACAGAGGGTCTTAAACCCCGAGTTATGAACCCCAGCTAGTCACGGGATATACCTTTTATGGATCCTTGTTTAACTATTATTATATAAAATTAGACCCGGCTATTGACGCCATAAAACAAACCATTTATTTATTTACAAGAAAATTATCCGTGCCGGTGATATTTTCGTTGTCTGTAGCAATTTCGGGGTTGCTACGCAATACTTAAAGAATCGTTGTTTTTTTTTAAATTTATAAAATGCAACTGATAACCGAACCAGCCCACATCCCTATCTTAACTTGGCACAAGCAGCCCGACTCCCCCCCCCCCCCACTTCCCACGGTCTTTCCCCATCACTCCCATCTCACAGACTTGCTCTATCTTTCATGCATCTTTTGTTTATAAAATTGTTTACATTTTTTTCCCTGGGTCTGGAAGAAGGTGGTGAGTTTATATTTAAGCCTCTCAAAGACTCCTCTGTTTGTTTATGACTTGAATGTACGTGTAGTCTTTGACCCCCCCCCCCCCTTTTTTTTTTTCCAAATCCACCCTACACTCCCACCCTAACCCCAACTACCATGTCCTCAATCTCTTAAAACTAAGCACAGCACACAGGGTAAAAAAATGAGTTTTTATTTTTGAGGAAATATGGCTGCTTTGGAGGGTATTTTGTGATACGGCATGGGTCAGGGTGTCGGAGGAAGGGTGGCTGGTAGTGTGCGGTTAGGTGCGGATGGTGGGGTTCAGGTGGTGGTGTGCCGTTGGTGGTGTGTGGGTGAAGAGGTTCGGGTGCTGGAGTCAATGATAAGACAAACTGCTAAGACCGGAAGGTAGGGTATGGACTATTGTTTAAAGGCCGGGAGGTAGGGTGTAGGACTATTGTTTAAAGGCCGGCAGGTAGGGTGTAGGGCTGTTGTTTAAAGGCTGGCAGGTAGGGTGTAGGACTATAGTTTAAAGGCCGACAGGTAGGGTGTAGGACTATTGTTTAAAGGCCGGCAGGTAGGATGTAGGACTATTGTTTAGGGAGGCCGGCAGGTAGGGTGTAGGACTATCTGTAGGCCTATTGTTTAAAGGCCGGCAGGTAGGGCGTAGGACTATTGTTTAAAGGCTGGCAGGTAGGATGTAGGACTGTCTGTAGGACTATTGTTTAAAGGCCGGCAGGTAGGGCGTAGGACTGTCTGTATGCCTATTGTTTAAAGGCCGGCAGGTAGGGTGTAGGACTGTCTGTAGGACTATTGTTTAAAGGCCGGCAGGTAGGGTGTAGGACTGTCTGTAGGACTATTTTAAAGGCCGGCAGGTAGGGCGTAGGACTGTCTGTAGGCCTATTGTTTAAAGGCCGGCAGGTAGGGTGTAGGACAATTGTTAAAAGGCCGGCAGGTAGGGTGTAGGACTGTCTATAGACCTATTATTTAAAGGACTGTCTATAGACCTATTGTTTAAAGGACTGTCTATAGACCTATTGTTTAAAGGACTGTCTATAGACCTATTGTTTAAAGGACTGTGTATAGACCTATTGTTTAAAGGACTGTCTATAGACCTATTGTTTAAAGGACTGTCTATAGACCTATTGTTTAAAGGACTGTCTATAGACCTATTGTTTAAAGGACTGTCTATAGACCTATTGTTTAAAGGACTGTCTATAGACCTATTGTTTAAAGGACTGTCTATAGACCTATTGTTTAAAGGACAGCATATATTATAGAAAATGAGAAACTGACTCCTTTTTTTTTTTTTGTGGTAATCCTTGGACCCACAGTGTATAATAACTGCAGCCGGTTACTAAGTGCTAGTGACATATCAATCCAATATACTCAAGATGTAGGCGCCTCAGCAGTTGATCAACTCATTTATTTTGTGGGTGGATTGTAAAGGCGTAAGGCTTCCGCCAGTCTATCAAAATAACAGAGTTAGCAGTGGGACTGGCCTGGGCACCGACACTGCCGTATATGGAGTGATATTTGAAGCTAACCGTCTTGAAATAAATCGGGGTGGGGGCTTGGGGTGGGGGGGGTGTTTAGGGTGTAAGAGGGTGTAAGAGGGCGTTCCTTTCTACGACACACTGGGTAGGTATAAGATATCGGAATGTAAAATCGGACACTTTTTAAAAAAAAACTTAGCAATATCAGGGTACACGCGACCCATTTTATTCCTTCAGCAGATTAATTAGCTCCGAGTCCCAGTTACAAAAGTGCACGTTATTACCCCCCCCCCTTTATTGTTGTGTTACCGTTCTTTATTTTCGTTAAAAACAACAACCAAAACAGCAACAACGACAACAACAACAACAGCAACGTCAATTTTTCTTAAAACTGCATCATTTCTACGAACACACCCCACACAGCCTTCCCATCCTTCCAAAAGTGCAAATTAGTTCTCCTAAATTTTTTTTTTCAACTTCGATTTTAAAAAAAAAAAATATATCTTTTCATTATTCTTACATATTTTTTTTTCCACAGGGCAAAATGGGAGTTCCCGGATTTCCAGGTGTCAACGGAATTCCCGTAAGTATATTGTACACATGTTGTGTTTTTAAGTTATGTTGGTCTAAATCAGTGGTTCCCAGTCTGTGGGTACCGATCCCTTTGGGGGTCGAAAAACCCTTAAACAGGCCTAAGACCAGTGGAAAACACATATTTATGAAGTTTATGGGGATCACCACAACACTGATGAACTGTATTAAAGGGTCGCGACATTAGGAAGGGGTGAACCACTGGTCGAAATGGATGAAAACAGCTGGGAAATGATAATGTTGAGTAGGTTATTTAAATTTGTACGAAAATTCACCTGAATATCTAAGTAGGTCATGGTGTACAAACGCCGATCACGAGCATGTCATTAAGTAGGTTACACCTCTTCGATTCCTTGAGGGTTAAATGAATGCAATGAATCAAGACCACCAGTAAATGTCAAAGAATAGGGCCTAGGTTGAGAAATGGTCAAGTGCATGTGGACATGCGGTTTTGGTGTAAAACAAAGAATGAAAAAAATCCCAGCAGACGTGTGGCTAAGCCAGCCTCGAAAAATACATAAGAGGGCGTGGAAAAACAATATCAGTTTAAAAAAAAAAAAAATTATTTAAAAATCAGTTTTCCATGCCACAAGATTAATTATTCCTGAGGGTGCATCAAATTGAAAAGTTTGAGAAGCACTGTTTTAAAATATTCTTTTAACAGAAAGCCTTATGTGTTCGTTTTTAGCCATCAAGTGCGTCCAATAAGGCGAATTATATATTGGCTTTAGATGGGCAGATCCATCGCCTAGGTGTGGCTAGAAGTACGTTGTCTTTAAATGGGCAGATCCATCGCCTAGGTGTGGCTAGAAGTACGTTGTCTTTAAATGGGCAGATCCATCGCCTAGGTGTGGCTAGAAGTACGTTGTCTTTAAATGGGCAGATCCATCGCCTAGGTGTGGCTAGAAGTACGTTGTCTTTAAATGGGCAGATCCATCGCCTAGGTGTGGCTAGAAGTACGTTGTCTTTAAATGGGCAGATCCATCGCCTAGGTGTGGCTAGAAGTACGTTGTCTTTAAAATGGGCAGATCCATCGCCTAGGTGTTGCTAGAAGTACGTTGTCTTTAAAATGGGCAGATCCATCGCCTAGGTGTTGCTAGAAGTACGTTGTCTTTAAATGGGCAGATCCATCGCCTAGGTGTTGCTAGAAGTACGTTGTCTTTAAATGGGCAGATCCATCGCCTAGGTGTTGCTAGAAGTACGTTGTCTTTAAATGGGCAGATCCATCGCCTAGGTGTTGCTAGAAGTACGTTGTCTTTAAAATGGGCAGATCCATCGCCTAGGTGTTGCAAGAAGTACGTTGTCTTTAAAATGGGCAGATCCATCGCCTAGGTGTTGCAAGAAGTACGTTGTCTTTAAAATGGGCAGATCCATCACTTAGGTGTGGCAAGAAGTACACACAAAAAAAAAAGAACTTGAAAAGTACACCAAATGTTCTTTACAATTGAGACATCTACACAAATAAACTTAATTAGCTGTTTCAATCGGAACAATACCATTTTACATCTTCACAAAATCGAATTATATATGGGACCGGCCCACCTTAGTTACACCGGTTTGCAGGGCTGAGTAAAAGGAGGCTCCACTCCGAGCGCAAAAAAAATATCTTTAAATAGGATCTTTATAGAGAATTAAAATATAAAAATTCACATACTTCACTAAGAAAAGGGGCGCCAAAATCATCCTATTACTGGTCGGTCCCGGGTGGCGCTTTTTTCTATATGTTGATGGGCGCCATTTTCAGTCTTCGTTCGGGCGCAGTTTTTCCTGACACGCTCTGGCGCTATCAACGAGATAACTTTATCTATACATTCAGGGGCGAAGCTAGGTTTATTGAAAATCACGCTCCTCCATATACAGAAAAAAAATTCCACCCGGGGTGGACCACCCATTCTGCACACCCCCCCCCCCTCTTCTTTTTCCGGCACGCCACTGTATACTTGCTACTGACTCACACTTAATGAACTACTGGAAGGCGTAACTTTTGAAATGATTAAAGTTGAAGAGTTCATGGGATAGGCGTGTTTCCTGGTAAATAGGAGAGAGAACTGGTGTTATCAGGAAAACATAACTCTGATGTTTTTTTGTTTTTTTTGAAAAGGAAAAAAGAATTCCGTGAAAAATAAGTAAGAAACCTTGGATTGGCCTTGGTTATAGAAGGAATGTTGAATGGTGTAAACAGTCTGTTTTGAAAGTCTGGAAGACGGCTGACATGGGTTCTTGATAAAATTATAACTAGTAAGAACATGATAAAACTAGATGGAAATAAAGTCAACAGGACCGGCAGTGGTATAGATCTTGTCTGGAAGTAATGGAGGTCTTGTCTGGAGGTAATGAAGATCTTGTCTGGAAGTAATGGAGATCTTGTCTGGAAGTAATGAAGGTCTTGTCTGGGAGTAATGGAGATCTTGGCTGGAAGTAATGAAGATCTTGTCTGGAGGTACAAAAGATCTTGTCTAGAAGCAATGGAGATCTTGTCTTGCAATGGTAGAGAACCCAACTGGCAGTGGTGGAAATCTTGTCTGGAAGTAATGGAGATCTTGTCTGGAAGTAATGGAGATCTTGTCTGGAAGTGGTATAGAACCCAAATGGCAGAGGCACATAGCTTGATTGGCAGTGGTAGAGAACCCAACTGGCAATGGTGGAGAAGTTGAGTGGCAGTGATAGAGAACCCATCTGGCAATGGTGGAGAGGTTGACTGGTACTATAAGAGTGCGGCACACCGTGGCTATTTACAAGGAATAAAGAGTTTTATATTAGTTAACACACTGCCCTCTTAGTGTGATGAGCCGTGTCACAGTGGGATATATTTATCATCCCTGATGTCGAAGCATTGATGATGTCTCAAACAGATGATCCTGTCTGACGACCTGTCAAGGTTTCTATAGACCCGCCCCACCTAATGCTAACACCGTATGAGATTTATATCCGCCTGGTAGATCTAAAAATCTATTTCCGCAAAGGTTCTACCGAGATGACGAATTTGGACCTCAATAAGTTTAACATGCTCGCTCTTTGCTGACTGGACGTGATCCAAATGTCCGGTAGGCCGGTAGGCCTGTCCGATCCTGACGTGCCGTCTACGCCTCCCACCCCCACTCGTAGACTTTGAACCCCGCCATGACATCAGCCACCCATACCTGGCCCATAAACCCAGTTTCTGCAAGCTTTCAGTATACAGGCCTCGTCATCCACAAGGGGAAACAACTCCACCTCCATCAAACACCTACATTTTATTGAGTGCAGTCTGAGGGCCACGTGACTCGCGTACCTTTGTGCCGTGTAATGGGAAACAGCGGGGTCTCTCGGGGTGAGGGGGTGGTTCTCACTGGCGTACTCACCGAGCGATCATCGGTAAATTATTATGTGTATGATTGCTTTATTGGTGCCACCAAGATGAACGCCCCTGTTGTGCTTCTCCCAAGATATGTCACGTAGAATGTACACCAAACAATGTTTATATATATATATATATATATATATATATAACATATATGCACAAAGTTCTAAAAGCTCAATATTTGTGGGAAAACCAATTATTCTAAAAACTCTGTCTTTTAATATTGTAAGAACTAGTAAGAAGACCCAGCCGGTTGAATATTTGAATCTTTCACATCTAGAAAGCACATCGCAATCTCGCACATCTAGAAAGCAAATTGCAATCTCTCACATCTAGAGAGTACATTGCAATCTCTCACATCTAGAAAGCACATTGCAATATCTCACATCTAGAGAGCACATTGCAATCTCTCACATCTAGAGAGCACATTGCAATCTCTCACATCTAGAGAGCACATTGCAATATCTCACATCTAGAGAGCACATTGCAATATCTCACATCTAGAGAGCACATTGCAATCTCTCACATCTAGAGAGCACATTGCAATATCTCACATCTAGAGAGCACATTGCAATCTTTCACATCTAGAGAGCACATTGCAATATCTCACATCTAGAGAGCACATTGCAATCTCTCACATCTAGAAAGCACATTGCAATATCTCACATCTAGAGAGCACATTGCAATCTCTCACATCTAGAGAGCACATTGCAATCTTTCACATCTAGAAAGGACATTGTAATCTTTCACATCTAGAGAGCACATTGCAATCTTTCACATCTAGAGAGCACATTGCAATCTCTCACATCTAGAGAGCACATTGCAATCTCTCACATCTAGAGAGCACATTGCAATCTCTCACATCTAGAGAGCACAACGCAATCTACGGAGCACATCGCAATTCCTCACTCCTCCAGGGCACATCGTCTTTACTTTAAAAACGCGAATACTTTTGAGGAAGATCCTGTATTTTTTTTTTGCTGTCCCCACAAACCGTTTGCCGCCAAGCTAACTCTCGTCCATACACTTATTGTATTCGTGGACTAATAGAAACCGAGGAGGCTTCTGAACAGTACCCGGCATAACTGGCACATGAATCCCGTTAATGACGTACGGCTGATGTGTGTCTTGGTTGACTGGTCTCTCCCAACAGGATGTGGCGCCACCGTGTTGGCGGTGTATTGGGAGGGAAAGGGGGCATACGGCAGAATAAATACTTAGGGGCGAATACCAAAACAGTCATTGAGTTGAAGAAACTGGTGTTGGATGCACCGATGGGAGCATTAAGGGAAGTTACAGTGGAAGCAAGTAATGGAGGTATGGTCTGGAAGTAATGTAGATCTTGTTTTGCACTGGTATAGATCACAACTGGCAGAGGTGTGCATCGTGACTCGCAGGGGTATAGAACCCGACTGGCAATGGTGGAGAGCTTAACTAACAGTGGTATGAACCCAACTGGCAGAGGTACACAGCTTGACTGGCAGTGGTATGAACCCAACTGGCAGAGGTACACAACTTAACTAACAGTGGTATGAACCCAACTGGCAGAGGTACACAGCTTGACTGGCAGTGGTAGGAACCCTACTGGCAGAGGTACACAGCTTAACTAACAGTGGTAGGAACCCAACTGGCAGAGGTACACAGCTTGACTAACAGTGGTAGGAACCCTACTGGCAGAGGTACACAGCTTAACTAACAGTGTTAGGAACCCAACTGACAGAGGTACACAGCTTAACTAACAGTGGTAGGAACCCTACTGGCAGAGGTACACAGCTTGACTAACAGTGGTATAGATCCCAACTGGCAGAGGTACATCTTGACTAAAAGTGGTAGGAACCCAACTGGCAGAGGTACATCTTGACTAAAAGTGGTAGGAACCCAACTGGCAGAGGTAAAAAGCTTGACTAACATTGGTATAGAACCCAACTGGCAGAGGTGGAGAGATTGACTTGTAGTACTAGAGTACGGGACATCGTGGCTATTTACAAGAAATAAGAGTAACAGAAGGACTCGATACAGTCAAATATTATTTAACACACTGCCCTCTTAGTGTGATGAGCCGTGTCACGGCGGGATATATGTATCATCCATGATGTCGAAGCATTGATGCTGTTTCAAACAGATGATCCTGTCTGACGACCTGTCATGGTGTCTTTAGACCCGCCTACCTAATGCTAACACTGTATGAGATTTATATGGACCCAACGACGGAAACAACGATGGAAGCAACGATGGAAGCTTGGATGGAAGCAACTGTGGAAGCAACGATTGAAGCAACGATGGAAGCAACGATGGAAGCAACGATGGATGCAACGATGGAAGCATCAACGGAAGCAACGATGGAAGCTACGATGGATACAAAGATGGACACTATGGTGGAAGCTACGATGGAGGCAACAATTGGCACTGATCTTGGTGGATCGAACAAGGTCGAGGAATGTTGCAACATTGGTGGCGTGCATTTAGAAGATATTTTGATGTTAAGGAGTGATGCTGGACAAACGAAAATGCAATGATCAAATTTTGAAGTTGTATCATTATTTCAAGGAATGTCTACCGAAGGGCTGCTGTCATCGCTTCAAATAATGACATCTTCTTGGGGCACAAAAATTGTTTCTATGACAACAGACGCTGTTTAAAAAAAAAACGCGGACGCCTTATATCAAAGGAACTCTCGTCTGATCTCTCTCTGAGATCTCGCTCAACATCTCGCTCACGCTATATCACTACATGTCACATATCTAGGTCGTTAGAGGGGGAAACGCCCGACATTCCAAGATTATGAGTTAACGGCTCGGCTACCAATGGGTGCCCTCATTCATTTTTTCTATTTCTGTCTCGTGAGAAGGGCGGTTTGATGGGAATCGGACTCGAAGCACACATTTTGTGTTTAGACGTTTATAGAAGGAATCCCAAACGGGCGGCGTGAGAGAGCAGCACGTGAACGAGGAAGAAATTATCCGAGGGGAAGACGAGGGCGGTCGAGAATTTATTTGCGTGCCCGCTGCAGGGCTTCAAGCTGGCTGTGGTTTGATTGCAGCGTTAGCAACAGTTCATGTGGAATTTTAAAATTAGAAGCATCCGCTTTAAGGCTGAGCTATAAAAATGTCACCTGATTAAAAAGCCCCAAGATGGTCACTTCTGCACGGCGCGCTTCAGGTCGACAAGAGCTTAAAAGCATCCGGACTAAAATTATTTTTTCTAATGCCGCACCTAACCTAATATAATAATAACGTTTATTTGAAAATCACGCTTCATCCCCTAAAGTCTCGAAGTGCGGTACAAAGTCAACCATATTAAAAGAGAAATGAAACAATCGATATTTTACCACATTTAAATGCAAAACACAACATTACAAAAACTACATGCGAGCACACCCATTCAAAGTCTTTCATCCCTTGCAACCATAAACAACACAAGCCAATAAACATCAAGGTTGCGATATAATACTGAAGAGCAATTGGCGTTTATTTAGCCTTTTTTGCGTTGTGATGTCGATGGTTTCGTCTCTTTCAGGCGCCTTTCCTCGTGAAATCTTGATTAAGTTAAATTCAAAGTCTAAAGATTCGGGGCGCTTTTTTCCCCCACAATTGAAGATCTGCATAAGACTGAGGGCGCACGAAGAAATGATATAAAATAATACAAAATAAAAATATGACAATATTGGACGATAATTTTGTTTAAGTCCGTTATCAAACTTTCATTTATCCACAATACCAGAGAAAGAAGTACAGACGCGTTTACATGGAATCATCCTGAACTTTGCATGCCTCGGTGACCTGACTGCACCCCCCTCCCCCACGCCCAACCCCCAATGCCGTTTAATATAATATGCCAGTATTATGATCTGTGCATTCTTTTAATAAACAACAATTTAATGAACACCACTCTGAGTAAGACATACAAACCATGGATGGCCTAGTAAAGTTTAAAAAACCCTTAAATCTTATGCAGAACCCCCCCCCCCCCCCCCCCCCCCCCGAAAAAAAAAAAAAAAAAAAAAAAAGAAAACAAAAAACAACGAATTAATAAAAGTTAAAAAACTGAAGGACTGCGTTCAAGCTGTGTGGGGAAGGAAATAGAAAAGGTATGTGGAATCTTTATCAAAAGACATGACGGTCAATGAAAAGAAGAGAATGCGCCATGACGTCATTTACGTGGGTTTTTTTTTTTGTTAAAGAACTTTCGAAGTGGCTATTGGAACACGGCTACCAGAATTGAGAGGTTGGGATTAAAAAACGATTTAAAATATTTTTGTTGGGTTTGTAAGACCAAATGAGGTATCAAATGAAAGATAATTGAATATACTATACGTTTGTAATCTTAATTTTTCATTTTAACTAAATTAAACTACCACCAATGACCTCCGAATAGCATTGAGTTTAATGTGTCCCGGTCCGAAAGGGGGCGCTGCGGATGTCATTTGTAGTTTATTTTAGTTAAAATGAAGAATTAAGTTTACAAACGTATAGTGCATTCAATTATCTTTCATTTGATACCTCATTTGGTCTTACAAACCCAACAATAACATTTTAAATCGTTTTTTAATCCCAGCCTCTCAATTCTGGTACCCGTGTACCTACAGGTGCAGCCAAGAACTGTTAGGCTACTCCGCCCCCTCCCCTGGCAGACGGGGAGAATGAAAATACGACAAGATATAGAAACAATTATTAATTAAAAAATTTAAGTGATCGCCGTTGTTGTTGCCGGAAGTTGGATTTTTCCAAAACTAAACAAGAATACATTTGTTCCATTCAAGGATCCCGATGGAGCATACTCGTCAGTGGACACCGTGTTCATAGTGCCATACTCAATAAAAAGCAGGTCTACTTCCTTCACACTTAACTCTTCTTTTATTATTATTATTATTTTTTTAATCTACAGGGTATCCCTGGAGTTACCGGCCCCCGAGGCCCCCCTGGTTTGGACGGATGTAATGGTACACAGGTAAGTAGGTTTCTATCCCGGAAGCTACCCGTGTGACTGAGTGAGTAACACATCTGGCCCATGGCCATGGCTAAGACTCACAACAGTGGGTCTCACGTTATTTTTTCGTTGGTAACCCTTTGAACTATTTTTTCCCCCCTGGTGGCACTCTGTAGCCTTCCATCACCTGTTCCTGGTACCCCCCCCTACTTTGTGCAACATATCAAAAAAGGGGGTGGGGGGCGGTCGTGACTGAACGACTAAATATGGCCTAGGCAATGATGCAATGATGACAGATTTAAAAAAAAACATTTTGATCTTAGTTCTTGTGGCCCCCCCCCCCCAAACAAAAACAAAAAGAAAAACAACAACCCGACCCCTAACCCCAAAACAACAACAACCCAACCCCTAACCCCAAAACAACAACAACCCGACCCCTAACCCCAAAACAACAACAACCCGACCCCTAACCCCAAAACAACAACAACCCGACCCCTAACCCCAAAATAACAACAACCCGACACCTAACCCCAAAACAACAACAACCCGACCCCTAACCCCAAAACAACAACAACCCGACCCCTAACCCCAAAACAACAACTCTCAGCAAGAAATAAAAACAATAACCACTAATATAAAGTTAATTTATACTTAATACTTTTGCCAAAAAGTTTAAATTTGTACTTAGACTTAGTTTACTTTTAATTATATTTATATGATTAAATCTTAGCATGCATTTTTAAAAAAAAAATTACACAAATTGTTTGTGCTCCATCAATCTACTTAAAAAGCTTAATCACTGTCCGGCACTTTCACAACATTTTATATATAATGTGGCTTTTCAAAATAATACTGAAGAATTTCTATGGTAGATATTTGGTTGCTATTTATTCTGTCTGCTGCGACCTAGTCTATGGGCGGCATAGGTTTTGTCTTTAAAAAGGGAAATCTCATAAGAACTAATTTTTTTTTATAATTACAAATGTTTTCAAGTATTATAAAATCAATTCTCTGTATATTTTTTTTGAATGCTATGTAGCATACGACGTCCACCAGAAAAAAAGTATCTCAAATAAATTGTTAAAGTATTTCAAAGGGATCAAAACCAGTTGGAGATTTAAATTTTTTTTTTTTTTTTTTTTTTTTTTGTTTTTTTTTGTTTTGTTTAAATCTTATTTTTGCCATGGTAGTCTGCCAGACTCTTTTTAGCATCTGGGGCATGTGAGTCTGGGACAGGGTTCTTCTAAAAATAGTAACATTGCCAAGTAATGAAAACCTCACCAGTCATTATTTGGGAATTTAATGGTAAAGGCAGATGGAGAACATTAAACTCAGAGCTCTGAAACACAGTTTGGAGAAGTTCATCCTACACATTAATTAGAGAACCATTTGAAATTATATTTTTTTAAAGTTTTTTCTAGTTTTTTTTTTTGGTTATGAGTTGGGTCTAGATTTCAACTTATTCTATTAAAATTCATCTTTCAGTTTGGCTTGCATCAATGATTGAATGATTATGATCAAAATTATACATTCCCTATGTCAAAAGAAACTTCATTTAAAAAAATAAATAATAATTCTTATGTTAAGTCTACATCGATTAATTAAATAAAATACAATGAAAGATATTGTTGTCTTACATCAGAGAATTATAAAATTATTTAACTTTAATTAAAAAGTAAAAAGTTATTAAACAAAAATACTTTTTGAATGGTAGGCGGTGGTGATTATATCTCAGAATGTAGGCTACTCCTCTTGATTGTTTTTTAAAAAAAATCTCTAGGGTGACCCTGGTCCCGTTGGAGCCCCAGGTTTGCCTGGTGTGGAAGGTTTCCCTGGAGGATCTGGATTGAAAGGCCAGAAGGGTGAACCTGCCGAAGGTGGTGTTGGGATTAAAGGATCAAAGGTAAGCCGGTGTCTGGTCGGGTCAGTTATCTCCATGTCTGATACTGATATGACTATCTGTAGAAATAGTATTAGGTATATATATCTTATCTACTCTTAAACCTATGTTCAAACATAAAATGAAACCAAATCAAATGATATCTAAAACAACATTTGAAACAATTTTATAATTTCTTTTCTTATTCAAGATTTCTAAGTATCAAATGTATTTTTAGGTTGGCCCTCTCATAATCTCTTGTTCATTCCTTTGAAAAGCTTCGTTTCAAAGTGTATATATTTTCTTCCTCCAAATGCAAAAAAAAAAAAATAATAAAAAAAAATTTAATTAAAAATGTTAGCGAAAAATAAATTTCATAGGCCTACATTGTTATTTTTGTTTTTAATAGTTTAAAAAAAAATTTCCAAGATAATAATTTTAACAACTAAAAATAATTTATAATTGTTTCTTCAAACTTTATCTGTTACATGTTTTAAGAGTATTACATTTTTTCTTAGGGTGAAATTGGTTCTGATGGACCTCAAGGATTGCCAGTAAGTTTTTTAAATTTGCTATTTTTTGGATAAAAGGTATATAGCTAAAATATTAAATTCCATGAGGCAGAAATCATTTTCATTTTCCACAATTGGTAACCTATAAAATCTGTACAAAAAAATTTATTATATGCTTATAAGGTCTGTTAATACAGACTAGGTTGCTGGGTGGCTCAGTGATTTAAATTTGAGTCCAAGCTTGTGGACTGGAGTTCAACCCCCCAGCCTATCTAATAGATGGAATAAGAGTACAGGGAGACACAAGAAACACTGCTTGTCAGTGTATTTCCTGGTCAATTTCCAGTTGTCTTTACTATGAGGAATGCATCTTTGCATGTGCAGAGCAAAGACTAAAAAAAATAGTGATATAACACACTTCATAAATGGACACGATGTCCAAGGCGTAATTCTTCACTAAGAAATAATTCAATGTCATGAAGAAAGTATCTAAACTTATTTCTATAAACTTGAGTCTCTTAACTTAAACCTGTAAACTTTTCTAACCTTAAATTATTTTATATGTTCAACTTGCAAAAAGTTTAAAACATATTCCAAAACCTTCATGGTAGGTACTGTAAATTTACAGTTGATTTTTTAAAAAAATTTGAAAATCGGGCTAATTCAGACTATTAGTGCCATTAGGGATACATTTAGGGTACAGGTTAGGTTTAGGGATAGATTTAGGGTTCAGGTTAGGTTTAAGGATACATTTAAATTTCAGGTTAAGTTTAGTGACAGTGAATTATAAAAGTTCAACGTCGTGGCTACCAAAATGGCAGCTGTGTGATATGTCATGGTACCAATTGTCTGAATTTACCAAAAATTGGCTATCGAGACAGTCTGATAAGATGATAATCTATTGGTTTAATTTAAATGCTTTCTTCTCAAGATGACAAACAACAGATTTCTTATAAGTTGAGTCATAAATTCTTGATTGAGCTTTGATGTATTTTAGGGACCACGGGGACCTCAAGGACCTATTGGACCCAAAGGTGATGCTGGATTACCTGGACGTGAAGTAAGTATAATTCACTTCCAGTTCTTATATGTTATTATCAGTAGTCACATCTCTTTTATTTAAGTTATAAGAATCCCCCATCCCCCACAGACCCCACCTCCTCAACAATTATAAAAAAGAAAGAAATTTCACTTTTTTTTTCAAAAAGGGAAAAAACCCTCAAAACTCCAATGCCAACTTTGTTTAAAGAATGTGAAAATTCCAATAAATGCGCTCCCCCCTCCCCATTTTATTTTCTTCTTATCCTTCAGTGAGGCCTAAAAATTTGGGCAACGCATAAGAACGGACATTCAAAGAAATACATTTTACTTTTTCTTTCCCCATTGATTAAGTGCTCTTATGTCCTGATATAAGCTACTCAAACTTTTTTTCCCCAGCTTCTCAGTTTCTTTAATTTTATTACTGTTCATCACAGTGATGTAACATAGTAAAAAAAACAAAAAATAATGTTCATAAATCAAGTGTTTAATACAAAGAGGAGGATGGATAAATAAGTCTGGGCATATGAAGTCACTGCTTGCAGTCTTCATGAATTCCAGCTGTAATTAAGAGGATAAATAAGTCTGGGTATATGAAGTCACTGCTTGCCGTCTTCATGAATTCCAGCTGTATTCAGAGGATAAATAAGTCTGGGTATATGAAGTCACTGCTTGCCGTCTTCATGAATTCCAGCTGTGTTCAGATGCTCTACTCAAATTAAAAATAATGATATTGATGTAAAATTGATGTACTTTGTTTTAAAAAAAAAATTGTGTAGTTCTATTATGCTTTAGAAATAAGTCAAATAATCAAACAACCTTCAAGTATTTCCGAAATCTGTTAGACTTGAGAGGAAAGATTTTGCAGTGTTTGATAATTTCTCGTTTTCATCAACATCTCTGAGCCAACAAGTTTTGCATGGGCTCCAGCTAATTCAAGGGTTGAGATATTGTTAGCAAACACCTGGCCCTGCAGTTTATTTTAAACTCTTTAAGTTAAGTGGGTCTTAAAATGACAGATTCCAAAAGACAGGTGTCACCATGGTCAATGGGGTTGAAGTAACAAAACCAATGTGGATGACCGTCTTTTGATCTGAAATCTATCCAGTTGGGGGGGGGGGGCGGCACTGTGTTCCCTAGGAGGCACAGCCAGTAGGGCATAAGGCTTTTGGTAGGGTCATCCATAAATGGTGTCAGTCATCAAGGGGTGTTCAGGAATATGCGACGATGTATTATGAGGATGTCGAAACTGTGCGGCACTTTGTGATGACGTGGGACTGCTGAGTGGAGGTTAAAACATAGCTTATTGATTCATAGGTGGCCCAGAAAGAATAAAAAAAAGAGTCACATCTTAGAAAACTACCTCCTTTTTTTTTGTTTGCTGATATTTTGTTTATTTGTTTTGTTGACAGGGCTTAATTGGAGATCCCGGAGAAAAAGGTGACAAGGGTGACATGGGTATTGGCAAGTTTGGTATCAAGGGTACCAAGGGAGATAAGGGTGAAAAAGGTTCAACTGGACCTGCCAGCCCTTTCACAGAGGAGCCCCCAGGATTTATATCACCTGGAGGACATGGACCACCTGGAGATAAGGGAGAGAAGGGAATGATTGTGAGTGGCCCCTGAACTCTTTGCATTTATTTGCTATTTGAGAAAACAAGTTCTGTCTGCGCAATCGCAGAATGTTCTGTTTAGCCTTAATTGTTTTTAAAAAAATGTATTACAAGTCGGCTTTATTATATGTCACATGATTCATGTAAGCCATGTGCTGAATGTTTTGTTGTATTCTACTATCAAAGTCACAAATATAAAGCTTTTATGAATATAACTGGTACACAGGAAGACCCCCCATCCACCCACCCATTTTTTTTCTTCTATTATTAAAATTATTTTATTTTATTTCATACAACAGGGTGATAAAGGTGACAAAGGCAGTCAAGGGTTTAACGGAGAAGAGGGAAGACAGGTAAGTTGACTTATATTATCAGAGCCATTATTTAGAAAAGAAAATTAAAAAATGATGAAATAACCAGCAGCCTCCATCTTGTATTATATTTTTTGTCTAGTACAGCGGTTCTCGACCTGTGGGTTGCGACCTCTTGGGTCAAACGACCCTCACACAGGGGTCGCCTAAGACCAATGTAGTACACATATTTATGAAGCAGCAATGAAAATAATTTTATGGTTTGGGGGTCACCACAACATGAGGAACTGTATTAGAGGGCTGTGGCACTATGAAGGTGGAGAACCATTGGTCCAGAAGATAAGTTATCACATTGTGCTTCTGGTACCGGGGTGTGCAAATGTTTGGTAGCTGCCGGCCAGATTCAAGAGACAACAGAGGCATATGAGCCATAAATGATGAAAAAGGGGAGAGGGGGGGGGGGGTTTGCCAGAAAAAAAAGGAATGTTTACATTTAAAAGCTAAAAAAATTAATATTATGTGGAATTACTGATAATTCAATAAATAAATCAGCATAATTAAACACAAATGTGAAAGCAAAAAAAAAAACCCAAGTGGTAGTGCTACCTGCAGTTGAAAATGTAAAGTACACATTCAAAATTTTTTGCTTTTCAATTTTAATGAATATTTTAATAATTTAAAGTATTTAAGGAAGCTTGAGTCATTGACAATGGAGGTGCAAGCCACAATTGGCTCAGGAGCTATACTTTTCCCCTGCTCTAGTAGATCAACTGAATATTGTTTTTCTAAAATTGACACACTTCATAATACTCCCTTGATGTCCATTGACCCTCCCAACAAATTGCCAGTCAGACATAATGCGTCCATTGACCCTCCCAACCAATGGCTAGTCAGACATAATGCGTCCATTGACCCTCCCGACCAATGGCCAATCAGACATAATACTTCCATTGACCCTCTCAACCAATGGCCAGTCAGACATAATACTTCCATTGACCCTCTCAACCAATGGCCAGTCAGACATAATACGTCCATTGACCCTCCCAACCAATGGCCAATCAGACATAATTGTCCATTGACCCTCCCAACCAATGGCCAATCAGACATAATACTTCCATTGACCCTCAAAACCAATCACCAGTCAGACATAATACTTCCATTGACCCTCCCAACCAATGGCCAGTCAGACAATACTTCCATTGACCCCGCCAACCAGTCAGCCCCGGTCGACTCAAACTCACAGAATCATAAAACAACTGCATTCACTCACAAATAAATGTTATGAACCCTAACAAGAACGAGGCAAAGTAACGTGGCTGTGACAACCAATACAGTTATGAACAAGAATTAGAAAACTTGCATGCATTTCTTTTTAAAGCTGTAATAACATTTTATTTTTCAAGGGTCTCCCTGGACTTCCTGGCATGATCGGAGAGAAGGGTGTGCCTGGAATAGCTGGGCCTCGTGTAAGTAGACATTAAAATAATTTTTTTGTCTGTTAAAAAAAAATCTTTATCTACTCATGTGAGAATTACAATTAAGGCATTTATTTTGATTAAGTTTCCTTTTTTTAATACAAATCTTTAAAATATCCTCAATTACAGGGTAAACAAGGTTATGGTGGAATTCCGGGCTCTCCAGGAGCCAAGGTATGTATCTTTCACCTACTCGTTTTTATCACAAGGAAACTTCGTACACATTTACAAGTTGTCTCTTCTGACATTGAAGTTAAATAATTTCTATACAAAATTGGTGATTTTTAACTAATAGATCTCACCTCGCAAAGTTTCAAAACTGATGTCTTTTTAAAAAAAATTCCCCTTTTTCTACAAATTTCTATCCTAAAATCAACAAATTTAATTAAACTGAATTATTTTTTTTTTGAAAGTCAAGCTTTTTGTTTGTGAAATTAAGACACTTGTAATTTTTAACTTGCTGTAATGCTACAATTTAACAGGGTGACCGTGGTATGGAAGGACTTCCTGGCATTGACGGTTTGGTTGGAATGAAAGGTGATCGTGGATTTCCTGGCGTCGACGGCATTCGTGGTCCTTCTGGACCACCAGGTGTTCCCGGTGTAAGTTGATTATTTAAATTTGCAGTTCTCAGTGGAAAGTGGCCACTTCTTACGGCCTGGTCCAAATCAAGCTAAAAAAAAATAAAAGTGCACAAATTGATTCAAGGGCTTTGTTTTCTGTGAATTTCTAATTAAACAATTATTTATACACCAGACACTATTGCTTTAATTTATATGTGTTTAAAAAAGTAAAATTTTTATATATTAATTTTGGTAAAAAAAAACAACAAAAACCAACACACACAAAAAAAACCACAACAAAACATTGCATGATACTAAAGAATTTAATTAACAAATTTTAATGTGGACTTGATGGGCTTGTGTTGTATTAAGCTTATTTGGAAAAAAATTGTTACAATTGTTACAGAAATAATAATTTATTAATGATTTTGGGGGGCTGAAAATAAAAATAATCTATTTATATTTCACTTGTATTATTAGGGCAAAGGTGGAAGTGGTGAACCGGGACCTAGGGGCTTTAAAGGTCAGGCAGGCCCACCTGGTCTAGATGGACCTTTCGGAAGTCCAGGCCCCAAAGGTGATAGAGGTGACATAGGACCTAAAGGGGGCTTCGGGCTTCCTGGACCCCCTGGTGCTGATGGTCAAGATGGCCCTAAGGGCGACAAAGGGGACAGGGGAGTCAGTGGTAAGTAGTAGACCAACTCATAACAGGTTCATGTCAGTGGTAAGTAGTAGACCAACTCATAACAGGTTCATGTCAGTGGTAAGTAGTAGACCAACTCATAACAGGTTCATGTCAGTGGTAAGTAGTAGACCAACTCATAACAGGTTCATGAAAATTTCAAAGGGATAATACAATTTGGATAAAGAGCATAATGTAGCATGACCCCACCATCTAAAGTTCATAAAAAAAAAACCCACTTTCTATGTCAGGGCTTCTAAACCTGTGGTCCCCCTCCCCCCTTACTCTTAGAGGGTGCTGGAAGGTATTTCAGGGAGTGGGGGAGAAAGGAAGATTTAAGCGCTGAGAGTGGATGTTACAGATTTAAAAATATTTAAAGATTTCTTCATTAGCATTATCCTTCATTGAATAAGTCATATCCACTGCAATGTTCCCCTTGGCAGTTCATTAAATGAATCAGTTCCACTGCAATGTTCCCCTTGGCAGTTCATTAAATGAATCAGTTCCACATCAATGTTCACCTTTGTGGTTCATTAAATGAATCAGTTCCGCATCAATGTTCCCCTTTGCAATACATTTAATGAATCAGTTAAACAGCAATTTTCCCCTTTGCAGTTCATTTAAAGAATCAGTTAAACAGCAATGTTCCCCTTTGCAGTTCATGAAATTAATCAGTTCCACAGCAGTTTTTCCCTTTGCAGTTCATTAAATGAATTTAAGGTCCGTAATTTTCAAAATTTCAAAATGCATTGTTACTTTTGTACTGGGAGCAAGACTTGGTTACACAGTTAGTAGGGGGTGCGAGACTATTCAAATTACTCAAAGGGGGTATGAGACTATTCAAATAACTCATAGGGGGTGCGAGACTATTCAAATACCTCAAAGGGGGTGCGAGACTAATTCAAATAACTCAAATGGGGTGCGAGACTATTCAAATAACTCAAAGGGGGTGCGAGACTATTCGTCTGTCTTTGGTGACGGCAGAGAGTACTCAGAGGCTGAGTTCCACATAAAAACCAACTTGATGAACACAGCCTACCCCGTCATGGAAGATATTCAGATTTCAGGACAGGGGGTGCTTGCCCTCCTCAAAACCATTAACCCATACAAAGCATGTGGTCCTGACAGTATAAAACCACGAGTGCTCAAAGAATTGGCCAAAGAAATCGCTCCTGCACTGACAATCCTCTTCCAATCATTGTTGTGCTCTGGCAATGTTCCAGCAGACTGGAGAAAAGCGCATGTCACTCCATACAAGAAAGGGGAGCATTCTGACCCTGCCAATTATCGTCTGATATCCCTCACCAGCGTAGTATGCAAACTATTGGAGCACATAATCGTAAGCGCAGTCATGAAGCATCTTGAAAGCAAAAATATACTCAATGACTGTCTGCATGGCTTCAGCGTCAATAGATCATGTGAGACCGAGCTCCTTGAGTTTGTTGAAGACTTGATGACAAATCTAGAAAATAGCAAGCAAACTGATGTGCTGGTGATGGACTTCTCAAAGGCCTTTTACCATGTCAACATAGTTTGCTTCTACACAAACTTCAGAGATATGGGATCCAAGGCACTACTATAACATGGATCTCTAGCTTCCTCAACAACTGATGTCAAGCAGTAGTGGTGGACGGTGCAAGCTCGTCCTTTGTCAATGTTAAGTCAGGGGTCCCCCAGGGCTCGGTGCTAGGCCCCTGTTTGTTCCTAGCATATATCAATGACCTACCCGAGGAACTGACATCCCACGCATGACTGTTCTTGTAACCAGTGAAATATCCTCATCAACACCAGGCACACAGACATTGCAAATCCCATCTACATTCATAGGAGCCATAATGATCAATAAATTGATCGTGGGCCTTAAAATATAGAAGAAATAACTCAAAGGGGGTGCGAGACTATTCAAATAACTCAAAGGGGGTGCGAGACTATTCAAATAACTCAAAGGGGGTGCGAGACTATTCAAATAACTCAAAGGGGGTGTGAGACAATTCAAATAACTCAAAGGGGGTGCAAGACTATTCAATTAACTCAAAGGGGGTGCGAGACTATTCAAATAACTCATAGGGGGTGCAAGACTATTCAAATAACTCAAAGGGGGTGCGAGACTATTCAAATAACTCAAAGGGGGTGCAAGACTATTCAAATAACTCAAAGGGGGTGCGAGACTATTCAAATAACTCATAGGGGTGCGGAGTATAGAAAAGGTTGGGAAACACCGCTCCATGTCATTTAAGATAATGTATTGAACTTTTTTGTGATGATATTGTATGAATTTAAGAGTTTGAGGGTAAACAGGTCTTGTAACGGCAATGAAAACTAATTTTCAGGCATCCCTGGTGCTGACGGGCGACCTGGAACACCCGGAAGACCCGGCCAGAAAGGTGATCCTGGACTCAAAGGAGAACCCGGCCTTAGCATTCAAGGTCCCCCCGGCCCCATGGGCTTAAGAGGTCTGGATGGCATATCTGGTGCCAAGGGAGAGCCCGGTCCTCAAGGTCTGCCTGGTGCCTCGGGTGATTCCAAGAAAGGATCCCCTGGGCCACCCGGTGAAAAGGGAAGCAAAGGCCTCCCTGGTTTTATTGGAACACCTGGGCGTGATGGAAGTCCTGGTACTCCTGGACCCAAAGGTGAGGAACACATACTTGAACGTTGATGCTAATTTGGGAATGCCAAATTGGACGTTAATGTTTACATGCAATTTAGAGCCAGGGAAGGACAACTTGTTAAAAGGGTCAGGAATTTGTTTGAAAAACATTTTTAGCACTGACATTTTTTGTTATTTATAACATAAATTCCTTGGTTTTTGTTTTTTTTTGTTTTGTTTTTTGTTTGGGTGAAATTGTAATATGAAGATAAATGGTGAAAAAAGTCTTTAACAAATGTGATGTATGTGAACCCCATCCATGAAACCCCAAAATGTTAGTCGGCCTTAGGTGAAGTGCCATTATATAAAGTCTTATCAGGTAGAGGCAAAAGGTACTCAAAGGGTATTTAAGTATTTGAAAGGTACTCAAAGGGTATTTAAGTATTTGAAAGGTACTCAAAGGTTATTTAAGTTTTTGAAAGGTACTCAAAGGTTATTTAACTATTTGAAAGGTACTCAAAGGTAATTTAAGTATTTGAAAGGTACTCAAAGGGTATTTAAGTATTGAAAGGTACTCAAAGGGTATTTAAGTATTTGAAAGGTACTCAAAGGGTATTTAAGTATTTGAAAGGTACTCAAAGGGTATTTAAGTATTTGAAATGTATTCAAAGGGTATTTAAGTATTTGAAAGGTATTCAAAAGTTAAAAAAACAACAACTGTGGACCTGAAATATAAGCTCCGCCAAACGATCTTACCTCCTCTTCAGGTGATCGTGGAGGACTCTGTAATATCTGCCTACCTGGTACCAAGGGAGAAAAGGGAACATCCGGCATTGACGGTTCCCCAGGTGTTGCTGGAGATCGAGGACCACCTGGGCTGATTGGACCACGAGGAGAACCCGGAGATGACGGGCCACAGGGACAGCCTGGCTCCCCTGGTCGACGTGTAAGGAAATAATGTTGTTTTTTTTTTACCCTCTCCGTCACATAAGTTTCTGTGTTTAATTTTTTTTTTATGTGGAGTCAAAGGGAAATTTCAGTCCTAAAATTTTGGATGCTGTAATAATTAATGAATAGCTAAAGGGAAATTTAAGTCCTAAAATTTTGGATGCTGTAATAATTAATGAAAAGCTAAAGGGAAATTTCAGTCCTAAAATTTTGGATGCTGTAATAATTAATGAATAGCCAAAGGGAAATTTCAGTCCTAAAATTTTGGATGCTGTAATAATTAATGAATAGCTAAAGGGAAATTTCAGTCCTAAAATTTTGGATGCTGTAATAATTAATGAATAGCTTTATTGTTTAAATTGGGAAAAACTTTTGCAAAATGAAATAATCTGTCTGCTTTAGTCATTGTGTCCTTGATCTGTCTTGATGTGTCTAGATTTGTCTTGATCTGTATAGATCTGTCTTGATGTGCCTTTATTTGTACTGATCTGTATTGATCTGTACCAATCTTTCTTTATAATAGGTTTTGATCTGCCTTGATCTGTATAGAACTGCCTTGATCTGCATAGATCTGTCTTGGTATGCCTTTATCTGTCTAGACTTGTCTCGATCTGTCTTTACATGTCTTTGATCTGTCCTGCTCAGGGTGAAGACGGTGAACCTGGTGTTCCCGGACGTGAAGGAGCCAAGGGAGATGCAGCCCTACCCGAAGTTGTCTTTGGAAGTAAAGGTAAAGCATTATTCAGCACTGTCTTGTGTCGACACTGTCTCGTGTCGGCACTTTCTTGTGTTGGCACTGTCTCGTGTCGGCACTGTCTTGTGTTGGCACTGTCTTGTGTCGGCACTGTCTTGTGTCGGCACTGTCTTGTGTCAACACTGTCTCATGTCAGCACTGTCTCATGTCAGCAATGTCTTGTGTCAACACTGTCTTGTGTCAAAACTGTCTTGTGTCAACACTGTCTTGTTTCAACACTGTCTTGTGTCAGCACTGTCTCGTGTCAACACTGTCTCATGTCAACACTGTTTTGTGTCGGTGTCTCATTCAATAAATGATCATCTTCACTGTGACCTCTTCCTAACGTTCAGGTGCAGTCTAAACACCAACAAACACAAAATGAAAAATCTCCATCAACAGAATGTCCACGGGGGGGGGGGGGGGGAATCTTTGTTGGAATAGTGGACATAAATACATACAGATGCATTTCACTGAACAAGATAAACAATAAAGTTGGCAAGATTGTCAGTTTTTTAAAAACCCTTTTCTATGCAGCTGACCACGCTAGTGACATATCTGTGATCCTGGTAAATAAAAAGTGTCTGTTTGATTATGCCGCCAGGTTTCAAAGGAGATTTAGGTCCCATTGGTCTTAAAGGAGAGGATGGCCGGCCCGGCAGAGAAGGACCACAAGGACCCCCAGGAGCACCTGGATTTCCTGGACCAAAAGGAGAGCTAGTAAGTGTATCAGATCACCCTGATTAATGAAAAAAACAACAGTTTAGCTATTTGAAATTCTCAAAATTATTTTTATGGTCTTGAATTTAAAAAAAAAAAAAAAAAATTAAAAATTAATTCATATAGGAAACTTGGTGCCACCTCTCTTCAGTAACTTGGTGCCACCTCTGTTCAGTAATACCACCGGCCAGGCTTACTGAATCAATCTGTGATAGGTCAAGAGAACCTAAAAGTTCATGATCATTTGAGTCTTGAAAGAAGTCAGTTATAAACACACTTGTATTTTACTTGTATTTTGTTTTCATAATCCATGTTTCTCAGCAATGCTCTTGCACACTGTTTGCACTAGATCCATTCACTACACGTCTGATGATTTTTGTTTTTTGCAAATTTTAAATAGAGCATCTATTTTACGTCATTATTAATTATATTAAAAAAAAAATTGCTCTCCATTTACGCTCTCACTTTTAAAATCAAATTTTTGTTTGAGGTAAAAAAAGTTTCAATAGATCTCCTGGCCACCCTTGAGAAAACAATTTGCTTTGCCTTGAATGAATTTTTCAAAAATACTTTAACAAAAACAAAACACCAACAACAAAATTAAGTTTTCTCAGATGAGATTTGAATTTGTCACCAGGGACCTAAAGGTTTTCCTGGAACCAATGGCCGTGGTGGTGTTCCCGGCGAGCCAGGTCTGAAAGGTGACAAAGGTGATGCAGGCATTGGTATTCCTGGTTTACAAGGTGAACGTGGTGCACCAGGTGTTAATGGAAATCCAGGCCTGCCCGGTGACCCTGGTGAGAAGGGATCAAGTGGTGAGTACAAAAGCCAAGATGTGACTTAAGTTATAATAGATAGGACGGAGGTCATAAGTTATAATGCATAAGACGTAGGTCATACGTTATAATGGATAAGACGTAGGTCATGAAAAGGAGTGATTTAATATTTGTGTGCCAAGGTGCAGTGGTGTGATATGGAGTAAGTGGTGTGGCAGTGTGCTTTAGAGTGCTATAGAGTCAATGGTGTGTGTCTAAGTGCTGTAAAGTGCTAATGCATCAATGGTGTGTGTCTAGAAGGTTAGGAGTGCTAAAGAGTCAATGGTCTGTGTAGTTGATGTAGAGTGCTATAGGGTCAATGGTGTTTCTAGGTGCTGTAGAGTCAATGGTCTGTCTAGGTGCTGTAGAGTGCTATAGAGTCAATGGTCTGCCTAGATGCTGTGGAGTGCTATCCATCCATCCCTGTGGCGCTACAGCCCATATAGAGCTTTGGCCTGCCTCACACATCTTCCCACTCAGACTTAACTGATGCTTTTCTTTCCCATGCTTGGATTCCCAGCTGCTGTAGATCACACTCCACACCATCCACCCATCTTCTTCTTCTTCTATATATTAAGGGCCCACGATCAATGAATGTAGATGGGATTTGCAATGTCTCTGTGCCTGGTGTTGATGAGGATATTTCACTGGTCACAAGAGTAACTGTTTGAGGGTATCATGCACTAGGGGTTGGAAGGCCTGAGGCAATAGACGCAAATGAGTCAAGTGTTGTCGCCTCAACTGTTCCTTTTGGAAGCTTGTTCCAGTCCCTGATTGTCTTTGGTAGGAATGAGCAGTTCCTATACTGGCTTCTAAGCCTAGGTGTACCTTTGATCCATTTTCCTCTGTGGTTTTGGTGGTGCACCCTCTTCACTAGACATTAGATTCTGATCTTGGTAAACCCAGGGTATTTTATTTTCCCAGTAGTCACCATATATGGTGGGTTTCCCCATATCTGCCACCTGGGGAGCCACTCAATGGGAGATGAGTATCTCTGAACAGGTGTAGAATGCTATAGAGGAATAATCTAGGGTGGCTGGTTGGCAGTGTGGTCAAAATGAGTCAATTCTAAACTTGTGGATTGGAGTTTAATCCGCAGCAAAAGCCTAGACAAGCAAAAACGTCACCAGCACCCACAGTGGATGGGACTCATTAACCTTGGTTGGCAACCCATCTAAAAGAAGGCAAACTATGAACACAAATCCGGTAAAGGTTGCCCCTATAGGCTGTATGACATTGACACAATGAAAATTCTAGCAAATCCGGTGACACAGAACAAATAAACAGCACATGAAGACTGCTGGCCTTCCACTGCATACAGGTCTATTTCTAGTTGCCTTGACCAAGTCTGGCCATTGGATCAAATTATCACAGGAGGGAGAGTGTGACTGACCAGCTGCGCTACTCTCCTCCCCTTTAAACAACATACAGTGCAAGTCAAGACCACTACTCATATGCCTTGGTCATCTTTCCATGCAAAGGACAAACCATAATAATAGTGTTATAGAGTAATAGGTGTGTACAGGTGCTGTAAAGTGCTGTAGAGTAAATGGTGCACCCAGGTGCTGTAGAGTGCTATGGAATAAATGGTGTGTCAAGGTGCAATAAAATGGTGTGTCCAGGTGTTGTAAAGTGCTGTAGAATAACTGGTGTGTCCAGGTGTTGTAGAGTGCTGTAGAGTAAATGGTGTGTCCAGGTGCTGCAGAACACTATGGAATAAATGGTGTGTGTCAAGGCGGTCGTAGAATGCCCTGAAAAAATTTGTTGAGGGAAATGAAAGACTTGAAGTGAACAGAAAAATATATTCAACAAATAGCCCTCATTTACACTAATTATAGTGTACTGCCCAAATATATAAGTTTGTTAAATGATTTGATAACTGTGTGTCCATAATGGTATCGTACTGTGTGTGTAGTTGTGCATTTGGCTCGGCATTTTAGTATTTAGCTTCATTTAGCTTCATTTAGCTTCATTTAGCTTCATTTAGCTTCCGTTCTGATCTTTAAAATATAAGCAATGAGACAGAGTGCCCACAAGACAACCGACTGTGTTCTCCCTACACAGCAGTACAATTTTAAGAGAGGAAAGCACACAGTTGATATAGAGTTTTCACAATCCCTCCTCTTCCAAAATTGTGTGATCAAAATATTTTGTCTCACTCCTTGTCAGTGTGTTATAGAGTTTAATTGAAACAAGAGCAAGTCATACTTTATTTTATTGATTTTCAGGCCCACCTGCTTTTGGACTGAAGGGAGAGAAAGGTGACAAAGGATTTGATGGTGTGCCCGGACGACAGGGACCATCCGGCGAACCTGGAATACCTGGATCTAAAGGTGGGTCACTGTTGGAAAAAATTGTGTTTAACTCATCGGCATTTACAGAAAATGTCATCAGTCACTCATGTTGTGCAATACTTCAGCTAGGTTTTGATTGCCGGTTACGTACCAAGCTTGTACACAACTGGGGTAGCATTTCATCACTTATAAATTGAAAACAACAACACAACCTAAGCCCCATTCTGTCCAGAATGGATGTAACAAAAGTAATAATGAAATGATAAATTTTTAAAAAAATCTGTTGCATGATAAACATGCTTGACACCCTACTTCATCTATGGTGCAGTAGTAAAGGCAGAAGATTAAAACTTCCTCCGTGGTGCAGTAATAAAGGCAGAAGATTTAAAAAAAAAAAATCTAATTTTGTTTTAGAAAGCCCCCTTCAATGCTCTGAAGAAATTACTAAATTCAATTATTAATTGAGGAACGTGTTTGAAAATGACATTAAACTATTTGGGATACTTTTTTAAAAATTAAAATTAAATTCAAACTCCTTCCACATTTAAACGGGAACTCTCAAAAAAAAAAAGCTTTCAATTTTTTAAAAAATTGAAGAAGTTGTTGCAACAATTCAAATAATTAGTTTACTTTGATAAATCATATTATAAATCAAGTAAAAATCTTTTAAAATCTCAGCTTTGATAATCAGCGTGATACCCTCTTGTTGTTTACATGGTTCATGAAAAACAAGGAACAACACCAGAAGTAATTACATAAACAGTGGGTAAACAGTGTGTACATAATTGGAGTTGGTAAATAGTGTGTACATAATTTGAGTTGGTAAACAGTGTGTACATAATTTGAGTGGGTAAACAGTGTGTACAGAATTATTATTTTTTTTCCCAGGTGAAAGAGGTATCACTGGCCCACCCGGGCCTGAAGGTCTAAAAGGAGAAAGGGGTCAGCCTGGTCTGAATGGACAAGATGGAGCAAGAGGTAAATGGGGTTTTATCAAGATTTCACACAGCTGTTACAATAAAAATATATAATTATGGTGGGTGTGCCATACTTGCAATTTATTTGATTACTCTCCAAAGTGTGATGCTGAACAACACAGGCCTGGTCTCTTAAAATTTTACTGTCCTGGCGTCATAATATTGACGGTTTGAAAAAAGCTTCATAATGACAGGGCTTGAAAATGTGACTGGTAGTATTGTTGCAACTTCAGAGTAAATCACCTGCAGATGCTTACAACAGTGAGTTGATCCAATATCAACAAAAATAGTGGGATGCGATATTGGGGCTGGCGGTGTGGTCATGCGTTTTCCAACATTCATATTTTACTTCACAGGCCTCCCTGGACAACGAGGAGAAAAGGGATTGCCTGGCCTTCCTGGTTCACCCGGCCCTGTTGGAGAGAAGGGTGATGAAGGTGTCGTTGGTTTACCTGGTGATAAAGGTATGCTTAATTATTCTCATAAGATAAGATAAGGTGCCTAATTATTCTTATGAACAAGAGTGGAACAAGGAATGTCAAGGATTGAAAGATAAAGGACGGAACAATTTTTTCTTTAAACCTTATCACATCTTGTTCCTCTATTTATTTACTTCTCATAACTTGAAATCTGTCCCCATTACATTAATATCATTTTAAGAATTTTTCTACACCATAAGTTTTCCATCATATGTCTCTCAACTGTTAATCTATTTACTTTCTATGCCTAAATATAATATATTTACTTTCTATGTCTTAATATAATCTACTTACTTGCTATGTCTTAATATAACCCCCCCCCCACCCCTTTTTGTGTGGAAACTTCAGCATGCCTCCCTCAAAAGGTTTGCAATACCTTTCAGTTTTTTTCATGACCTCACCTCTTTTCTTCTCAGAATTATTGTAAATGCATACATGACTGTGTCTCTCTGAAGACTGAACTGTAGAAACATGGCAAAAGTGAATGATTAATAAAAGTGAATGATTAACAAAAATTATTGATTGATCAATTAATGAATTTTGACCAAAATGAATGATAAATTTAAATTAATATTAGATCAAAATTTCTGATAGATAAAAATGAATTATAGATCAAAATGAATAATATATTAAAATAAACTACAGATAAAATTGAATGATTGATCAAAACGAATGATAGATTAAAATGAAAGAGATCAAAATGAATGAGAGATCAAAATTCTCCCTCCAATACATGCTCAAAAACATTGAGCAACCATCAGACAAAAGAAAAGGCTAACTATAAAAATTCATGCCTTTAAATTGATTGATGTTGACAACCTTTCTCTGAATGCAGCAAGATATGGAGATATATATCAAATGATATATCAGCTTTCAATAGGCAGAAAATGCAACAAGATATGGAGATAGATTTCAAATGATATATCAGCTCTCAATAGGCACATTTGTTTGATTAAAAAATAGACACCAAAAAAAAAAAAATGTAATATTTGAAATATTTCTATTTATATTGGAAATGGCTTTTTAACAATCCTAATGTTGGTAGCTAGAAAGAAAGTGGTGCTTAGCAATATATAGAACAAAGTGCCGCCCTAGTTGGACCAGTAAAAAAGATGATTTTAGCACACCTTGTCTTTGTGAAGTACTTATCATTTTATTGTTTAATTTTATATAAATTTTCTAACTAAAGACGATTTTGGTGCTCTCCCTGATGTTGGCGATCATTTGTATGTTGTTATATTAAAGATGGAAAGGTGCATGTACCTGAGGCTGTGAGATTGAGCTGAAGATGACTTAGTTATTCTTTTGCTATTCAGGTGCAACTGGAGAGCCAGGCTATCAAGGACAATCTATTGTTGGGCTAAAAGGAGACAGAGGCTTACCTGGGCCCGCTGGCATGGACGGTTTCACTGGACTCAGGGGACCTGAAGGTGTGAAGACTGTGCTATCGTGCTTTGTTTTATGTGTTAGATTACGGCTAAGTGATGTTAGATATGGCTAAGCGATGCTAGATGTTGCTAAATGATGTTAGATATGGCTATCTGACATCAGATATGTCTAAGTAAATGATGTTAGATATGGCTATCTCACATCAGATATGGCTAAGTAAATGATGTTAGATATGGCTATCTGACATCAGATATGGCTAAGTGATATTAGATTTTCTTAATGATGTTAGATATGGCTCTCTGACATGAGATATGGCTAAGTGAATGATGTAAGATATGGCTAAGTAATGTTGGATATTGGTAAATGATCTTAAAATCTGCTAACTTATGTTAGGTATTGCTAAGTGATGTTAGATATGACTAAGTGATGTTAGGTATTGCTAAACGATGTTAGATATTGCTAAACTGATGTTAGATATTGCTAAACTGATGTTAGATATTGCTAAACTGATGTTAGATATTGCTAAACTGATGTTAGATATTGCTAAACTGATGTTAGATATTGCTAAACTGATGTTGGATATTGCTAAACTGATGTTAGATATTGCTAAACTGATGTTGGATATTGCTAAACTGATGTTAGATATTGCTAAACTGATGTTAGATATTGCTAAACTGATGTTAGATATTGCTAAACTGATGTTGGATATTGCTAAACTGATGTTAGATATTGCTAAACTGATGTTAGATATTGCTAAACTGATGTTAGATATTGCTAAACTGATGTTAGATATTGCTAAACTGATGTTGGATATTGCTAAACTGATGTTAGATATTGCTAAACTGATGTTGGATATTGCTAAATGGCATAAGACTTTGATTATAGAACATAAAGTTTTGTGCAAACGTTGATTCCAGTTATCTACGCTTCTCTTAAGTCTTTGCCTTGTTATTAGTTTTTTCTTTCTATTTGTTTTCAAGTAATAGCTTGCACTCAATCTGGTTATTCATAGTTTTGAGTTTATGCTTTATATATACCCACCAGGTGCTCCTGGCTTGTCTGGTGCACCTGGAGAGAAAGGGTTTCCAGGTGAAGAAGGAATGGTGGGTCTACCAGGAGAAGATGGATTACCTGGAGAGCCAGGGCCAATCGGCCCACCAGGTCCCTTTGGTGAAAAGGGTGAGAGTGGCATTCCAGGACTTCCAGGTGAGTGGGGGGGTGGACTTGGATAAATAACTAAATAAAAAATTTAATGTAAAGAAAACATGCGATGAACACAAACTGCAAATTTAAATTAATTTTGTGGAGAGACAGAATTGTATTTTCTGTCTAAGTTTGTATGGAAGTGGAGTAAAACAATGACCTCTTGTATGAGTGTTGTTTAGAATTTGAAATAACATTAAAAAAAAAAATTGTAATGTATGAATATTGGCACAATGTGAAAAATGATTGATCCCTGCATTAATTACAGACTGGGATAAATAGTGTAATGGTAAGGTGTCTTCTCTGTAGCATTGGGTTGACTGGGATAAATAGTGTAATCGTAACGTGTCTTCTCCGTAGCATGGGGTTGACTGTGATCAAGTCTGATGAAAGGCTGAAAGAAGTCATCTTGTGTGAAGGAGGCATAAAGATTGTTGTGGGTGACATAACCAAAAAGATAGGAGGATTTAAAAACTTAGGAGATCAAAATTAATCATGGCAGAAAATGGAAGAAGTATCGTAAACAAGGAAGGCATGTGGAAATACACTTCAGTGCTACTGATAATCTGCTCAAGTTTGCTCCCCGTACATTGTATAGCAGAAAGAGAAATCTGACCATATCCCCCCAGTTCTTAGAGATCTCCATTGGCTTCCTGTGAGTGAACGCATTGACCACAAAATTCTGTCCCTGGCGTACAGCTGCATAGAAGGCTCTGCACCGGAATATCTTAAAGAACTGATTTATAAACATGTATCCTTAAAGAGCCTGCGGTCTTCAACACAGTCCTTACTGAGAGTTCCCAGTGTCAATGGACACAGAAAAAAATCTTATGAAGTGTGCTCATTTGAAGCGATAGCACCAAAATTATGAAACAGTTTGCCTCAAACTTTGAGGGGCATTGAAAATGATAAAAAAATCATTTTAAGAAACACTTAAAGACTTTTTTGTTTAAATAGATTTAAGAAAACCAGAGTGCAGTGAGCATGCTAAAGTAGCATGTATACAAGCACTATATAAATATCCAATCAATCTTACGAGAGCCAAGAGTTTAAAAAATATTTTAAAATATGATGACAACATAAATTTCCACTGAAGATTTTTTTGACACTAAGTGAGGAGCAGACACGGCTTCTGACCTTATTATTATCAATTTGTAAACAGACTGAAATTAAAATAGCTACTTAAGAATCACACAAAACGGCCAGTGGGAAAAGTAAAATGGGTTCACTGTATCCATAACAGATTTAAGTTTGTGGAAAATCTTGATGAAAACATTTCCACTAAAAAGCATAGTCAGATTAATTAATTGTTAGGAACCAGTGATGTATAAAAAAGCACTCTCAATTCTGCTTTGTTTGCCAAATAGATTTTTTTTTTAAAAGTTGTTTTTAAAGAATGGTCATGATCATATTTTCCTATTTTAATGTTTCTCAAGGACAAATTGGAGCTAAAGGCAACACAGGCCTCCCAGGTATTGAAGGACTTACTGGCCCCAAAGGTGAATCTGGCCTGCCCGGTCCTATGGGCCCTTCTGGTTTGCCTGGATTTGATGGACCGCCAGGTCCGATTGGCCCGACTGGAAAAGAAGGCATTTCAGGAATGCCAGGTAAGGATTTTTTTTGTACCACTGCTTCTAAAACTGAGAAATTAAATACTCCCATTGACAGGGATTCATGTGGGTGGAGGAAAGGAGTCAAGCGGGGTTGAAGATCATTCTATCTGCAAGATGTATGCTTCAAGTAAATCAGAAAATTTAATTTTACAATTTAAAAAAAACCACACCAAAAGAGCTATTTCAAGGAATTATTTTACCAGTGTATAAATTGGTTCTCAAATGAGATCTGACTGCTGTCCTATCAAAGTGTCAAGGGTATGAAATCACTGTAGTTATGTTTGTACATGTTTAGTTAGAGAGTATAGGTGTAGCTTTGTATATTGTGTGAGAATGTCATGACGTATTTGGGTAGGGGAAGTGATGCATTAGTTCCAGTGTTGGGTGTGGTCTACTTCTACATTATTGTATATATCCAGAATAGATACTTGATTACAGAATAAACAGTATGGGACAACTAATCCGGTTGGCGTTAGTATATCGACATTGGTTGTTATTGTTACACTGGCCTATCGGATGAGATAGGGGCATGGTATACCAAAGTACACATAGAAAGTCGTTGTTGGCTGAATATAAGTATATTAAGATCATACAGCTCATACACCAAATATATAGTAAGATCGAATGTCTCGTCATCTTATAGTAAGACCGAGCATCTTGTCACAAAGGAAGTTTCAGTTTTGAGTGTTGTATTCCCTGCTGATGGTTACTGGATGGAGCAGTTGACACTATATAAAATTAGAATTCCAGTAACTATTATGTCAATATGTTATGTCATTACAATTTTTTTTTTAGTTAACGCTTAAGTAAAATTGCCTGTAAAAATGTTATTCTGTACATAAACTAAATATTTTTTTGTTGACTCATTGAAAAATAAATAATTTAAAAATTAGAGTATGTAACAAGAGAGCAGACTAATAAATGATTTAAAAGAAATATATTTATGTCATGTTATGTCTCAAATTACTTAACATGTATATATATTTCAAAAAAACCAAAAAAAAAACCCTTTTCTTTCTGACATCCCTAACTTTGTCATGACAAGGAGGTCAAGCATAAAGATGCTTAATAACAGTAAATATAGAGCATTTGAAACCATAATAACTTACGGGAACATTTTTTTTTTTTGCTTGTTGATGCCTGTTCTAACTGTGACACGACATTTGGATTTTAGGTCTTAAAGGTGAGCCTGGACCATCCGGACTACCCGGTGTTGATGGATTCCCCGGAAATCAAGGCAGAGATGGCCTACCTGGTCTCAAGGGTGTCAAGGGTTCCACTGGGTTTCCTGGAGAGTCAGGCAGACCTGGTCTTGATGGTAAGAATTAGCATAGAGTTTTGTCCGATCTGACTGTTTTTGTTCACCGGTGTTGTGCGCCTCCTGTAAAAGAAGATACAAGTATTTAGTGTTCCCTTTTAAGGCTTAACATATCAAACAAGTATTTGATCATTTTCTGCAAATGGGATTTCAGTGATGCTTTTTTTCCTTTTTTTTATACTTTGTACCATTAGAAATGTAAAAAAAAAAATTTTAAAGAATGAATTGTGCCAATTTTTGTAGGCTGAACACTGGGTAACTAGGAAGGAAATAAATGATATTACATGTGCTCAGATTATCCCAGTATAAATCACAACTTATTTCTTTGATGCAAAAAAAAAAAAAAAGAATATTTGGGGATGGTGCAAGACATCATCACCATCATTTCCTAGCCCAACAAGAGCATCATTAAGAATAGTTTTCCATAAATCTTAGATTTCATTCTTTTAAGTTAAAGCTTAGTAACTTTGAGAATTACATGGAAACGTTGGTCTGTGTTTATGATATATTTTTGCATTTTTTGAGACACTGCCACTTATGAGACTTTGTCATTGTTAGGCCCCAAGGGAGACATAGGCCCGACTGGTTTCCCTGGTAATGAAGGTGCAAAAGGTGAACCTGGTCGAACTGGCACTCCTGGATTAAAGGGTGAACTCGGTTTACCTGGAGTTCGTGGTAAAGATGGATTACCAGGTAAGTTTGTTTTAATTAATTACGAGGTAGGTTTTTTTAATTAATTACGAGGTAGGTTTTTTTAATTAATCAAAATGATTTTTCAAATCCTTTTCTGGAATTTCTCTCCATGTGCTGTTAGAATGCAAACTGGCTCAGTTGCTTTGTAATTTCAATTTAGAGTGGGTGGCCACTATATTCTTCAGGTAAATATGCCTGTTCGTCATCTGATCTGCTATTTTCCATTCACCATTCTTTTAAGAAAGGGGACAAAACTTAATTAGCGATGTAAGAAAGAGTTGTCCAGAGGAGCTGCCATGAAACGCCTTGTTTGAAGTTAGGAGTTGAACATTTAGGCATTGAACAGTTAGGCATTGAACAGTTAGGCATTGAACAGTTAGACATTGAACAGTTAGACATTGAACAGTTAGGCATTGAACAGTTAGGCATTGAACAGTTAGGCATTGAACAGTTAGACATTGAACAGTTAGGCGTTGAACATTTAGGCGTTGAACATTTAGGCATTGAACATTTAGGCGTTGAATAGTTAGGCATTGAACAGTTAGGTATTTAACAGTTAGGCATTGAACAGTTAGACATTGAACAGTTAGGCGTTAAATATTTAGGCGTTGAACATTTAGGCATTGAACATTTAGGAATTGAACAGTTAGGCTTTGAACATTTAGGCGTTGAACAGTTAGGCATTGAACAGTTAGGCGTTGAACAGTTAGGCGTTGAACAGTTAGGTGTTGAACAGTTAGGTGTTGAACAGTTAGGCGTTGAACAGTTAGGCGTTGAACAATTAGGTGTTAAACAGATAGGCAAATAAAAAAATGAAACTGACATTAATTATAAAACTTTTTTCTTTCCACAACTAATTGGGGAGGGGAGGGCGGTTGGGGGGGGTATCATATAAAGCATATAGCACCAGTGGTGTATAATGGGTGTGTGGGAGGGGGGGGGGCGCAGTCTGCCCTGGGCAGCAGCACTATAGCTAAGCCACATCACAGAACCATCAACAAATCAACATTAGCAATTTCTCTCACTCTCTAGTTTTAACTCTTAGTAATTCTAGTTTTCTTTTCATTCATGCAATGCCTCTTGTAAACCCCCCCTCCCCCACCCCACACATGCAATAAATATACTGTCAATAAAACATCCACAATTGTTGCTTTTGCTCACACACACTACCGTTCACATGCCACCCAACCAAAATGTATGGCCAAAATGCTGACTCAGCCCTGCATCATCCATAGTCCATAGCAAAGCAAATCGGATAAGTGACAAGGTGAATGGCCAGGCCATAATGACATCTTATGTTCTCTGTGACAAATTTGGTCATGGCATCTGATGAAAGTTTAAAGCATTAGAAATTAAAGATATTTAAGTTTCTCTTCATCTAGCTATTTTTGATATTGATAAAAATAATTGTTTGTTGGTAATTTAAAATAAAAATCCTTTCCAGATTCTTATCTCATCCATCCAAGTCTAAAATGGAGAGTAAAAAATGTTTGAAAAAACATTTAAAATATCGACCTCAATGTCTGTATAGGTCCCGATGTTAAAATTAAGATGAATAAATGTTTGAATAAAAATAAATATCCATCTCAATGTCTATATAGGCCGTGATGGCTTTGATGGGCCCAAAGGAGAGCCCGGACAGCCGGGCTTTGGTTTACCCGGACCAGCTGGCAGAGATGGTGAGAAAGGCAGAGATGGAGAGCACGGAAGGGATGGCGCAACTGGCCTGCCTGGAGATAAAGGAGAGCCTGGGCCACCAGGTGCAGATGGTGAAATGGTATGTTATAGTTAACATTAGTAGTTTCAAAGAACCAAACTCACTCTGTAGTTTTTCAACACATGAAAAGTGACAATGACTCCCAGCTGCTATATCAATATGGTTTTATCAGCATCCACACACTCCTACATAAAGGACAAGTCAGAAGGGCAGGGCGTGTAGCAAATCTTTTTGAGGCTAAGTATGTCTGATGTTCTACAAATAGAGTTTTGCTCATTCAGAACTTTTGATATCTCTGTTCAACATTTCAACTGACATGCAAGAACTCAGCAGTTTTTCATGCTGCATATTTATTCAATGAAAGTCAAACAAGGATTTTCAAGAATGAACAAATATGTCTGATGAATTGAGAAAACAAAAAACAAAATTTCCATTTATTTGGATCAATAAAAGTATATTATCTTATCTAATCTTATCTAATCTTATCTAATCTTGTCTAATCTTATCTTATCTTATCTTATCTAATCTTATTAATGAAGGAGCTTTTTGCAAAAACTAAACATTTCAGGGCAGAGAAGGAGAGCCTGGCCGATTTGGCATGCCAGGCCTTGATGGACCACAGGGCTTAAATGGTGAGTCTCCTTAAAGACAATTAACAAAATCAATAAATGGCCATCTCTTGTTAGTACTCAGCAAACTATCAAAAGGCAGTTCCCAATAATTTAACACTATCAAGATACAAAAAAAAAAAAAAAAGTAATTATTTTTTTAAAAACTAATTTTGATTTGCTTATAAACCCTGACATTGTTGGTTGTTTGAAGCTGAATAATTACGGAAAGCCTGGTAGACATGCATAGCCTTGGAAAGGAGACTCTAGGGTTTTTCTAATGATGGAACATACAGCTATTCAAGTTACTAAAGCTAAATTTTTGGTTTAATTTTCAGTGTATTTTTCTAAAAAACATTTTTTTGATGTCAGGATAATTCTTTCAGCCCCCTAGTGTTTAAAGAAAATTTTGTTTAAAAGCAAAATGACCTTTTCGTTATATTTAGGTCAACCTGGGGTGCCTGGAGAAAAAGGCTTCCCTGGTCCAGCAGGTGACCCTGGACTGAATGGCCTTGACGGTGTTCCCGGTGAGCCTGGTATCCCTGGAGAAAGAGGTGAACGAGGAGCCCCGGGCCTCACTGGTGTTAAAGGAGAAATGGGAATTCCCGGAGAGGATGGTCTAAGAGGTAAAATAAATGTCTTGCGTTCACTCATTTACTCTGTTGAATAGCCGCAGTGATCTCGAAGACCTATACAATCATGAGGCTCTCAAAAAGGTATTATTAAACCCCTTCTGGTGAAGATGTGAAAACCTTAACTCTTCAAGTTTGAGGAAAGGGAAAATGAACCTAATATAGTCCAAATTAAGGGCCACTGAAGTTCTATGGATCACAAGTTTACACATCTTGGCACATTGTTTGAGGATCCTTGTTACCATTTTTAAACAGAGACTTCTTCAGTGATGCTGAGAATTTTGACACTGCCGAGTTATTAATAGTGCTGCTCCTCATCATAATTAAAATATTAATTTATCACATTAAGCTTGTTCTAGGTGTAATAACTTCTTTAAAATTTGAAATATCGGACAGGGCTGTTAAAATGTTTTAAAACAAATAAATTGCTTTTAAATTAGAGCCTGTTTTTAGAGTACAATAGAACCTGTTGGCAGAGTACAATATAACCTGTTGGCAGAGTACATTAGAACCTGTTGGCTGAGTACAATAGAACCTGTTGGCAGAGTACAATAGAACCTGTTGGCAGAGTACATTAGAACCTGTTGGCTGAGTACAATAGAACCTGTTGGCAGAGTACAATAGAACCTGTTGGCAGAGTACAATAGAACCTGTTGGCAGAGTACAATAGAACCTGTTGACAGAGTACATTAGAACCTGTTGGCAGAGTACAATAGAACCTGTTGGCAGAGTACAATAGAACCTGCTGGCAGAGTACATTAGAACCTGTTGGCAGAGTACATTAGAACCTGTTGGCAGAGTACATTAGAACCTGTTGGCAGAGTACAATAGAACCTGCTGGCAGAGTACATTAGAACCTGTTGGCAGAGTACATTAGAACCTGTTGGCAGAGTACACTAGAACCTGTTGGCAGAGTACAATAGAACCTGTTGGCAGATTACATTAGAACCTGTTGGCAGAGTAAATTCGAACCTGTTGGCAGAGTACATTAGAACCTGTTGGCAGAGTAAATTCGAACCTGTTGGCAGAGTACATTAGAACCTGTTGGCAGAGTACATTAGAACCTGTTGGCAGAGTACAATAGAACCTGTTGGTAGAGTACATTAGAACCTGTTGGCAGAGTACATTAGAACCTGTTGGCAGAGTACAATAGAACCTGTTGGTAGAGTACAATAGAACCTGTTGGTAGAGTACATTAGAACCTGTTGGCAGATTACATTAGAACCTGTTGGCAGAGTAAATTCGAACCTGTTGGCAGAGTACATTTAGAACCTGTTGGCAGAGTACATTAGAACCTGTTGGTAGAGTACAATAGAACCTGTTGGTAGAGTACATTAGAACCTGTTGGCAGATTACATTAGAACCTGTTGGCAGAGTAAATTCGAACCTGTTGGCAGAGTACAATAGAACCTGCTGGCAGAGTACATTCGAACCTGTTGGCAGAGTACAATAGAACCTGTTGGCAGAGTACATTAGAACCTGTTGGCAGAGTACAATAGAACCTGTTGGCAGAGTACATTCGAACCTGTTGGCAGAGTACATTCGAACCTGTTGGCAGAGTACATTAGAACCTGTTGGCAGAGTACAATAGAACCTGCTGGCAGAGTACATTAGAACCTGTTGGCAGAGTACAATAGAACCTGCTGGCAGAGTACATTAGAACCTGCTGGCAGAGTACATTAGAACCTGTTGGCAGAGTACATTAGAACCTGCTGGCAGAGTACATTAGAACCTGCTGGCAGAGTACATTAGAACCTGCTGGCAGAGTACAATAGAACCTGTTGGCAGAGTACAATAGAACCTGTTGGTAGAGTACATTGTTTACTTTTATCTGTTTACTAGAATATTTAATAAACCCCATATGTAAGAACCACAACAGCAGATGAAAACACATAGTTTTTAAAAAAATCTCATACATCCTTAAAAGATGGAGGCCTACTTATTATGTTGGTAAAAAAATATGTTTTTTTATTTTTATGTATCGAGTTATACATATCAGCCTTGCACGATTTGCAAGAGAAAATAGTAATGATAAAATTTAATAATATAATATTCAAAGATATTCACTTGCAGCAAGCGGTTTGAGAATCAGGATCCTTTGTCATAAAGTCTGTAATAAAATATTACAAGTTAAATAGCCAAATCAGTGAATTCAAGTTATATTATTTCCATAGAACGTTTTTCGAAGCTATATTTCCATTCTTTCTCACTGTGACTGTACATATTTAAAAAAAAAAAATTCTGAACAATTTTATTTTCTCTCCACAATTTTTTTGTTTTTGTAATTTGTTTTATTAGCCGGAATTGAACTCCGGTTGATAAACAAGAAGCGACACTCATGAGATGAAAAATTATTTTTCCTCAGGCCTCCCCGGCCCGAAAGGAGACCCAGGCTTTCAAGGCCCCCCAGGTGAAAGCGGCCTTGATGGATTGAACGGAGCCAAGGGGCAACCTGGAGAATCTGGCATCCCTGGTAAATATTCTTTACCTGCACCTGTATATCTTCAACAGCTGATTTCTAAACATGTATCCATACAGAACCTGCGCTCGTCAACACAGTCCTTACTGAGAGTTCCCAGTGTGGATGGACACAGAAAGAAGTGATACAGGTTGCGCTCGTTTGAAGCTATAGGAGCCATTGTGCAAGAAACAAGCATGGAACAAACACACAAGATAAAAATCAAAATTACTGTGTGGCCCCCTTTGTAGGATTGCAAAAAGTTTATTTTCTAATTAGATATTAAATTTAAACTCTTTTGTGGGGAAAAAATTATCAAGTCTAAAAATAACTTCAAAGAGATTACAACAGCTTTTTTTAGAAAAAGTTTTTTGAAAAATGAAATGCTGAGGTTTCAAGGGAAACCAAATCATTTATTTTATGCAAGTTGTCTGCCCATCATGATATCTAGTATTTAAAAAATAAATTTTTCTCCTATTTTCTGTTTCTAATTTCACAGATGGCTGTTATTTTCAAACCAATATTTCACAGATAGCTGTTATTTTTAAAACAGTTTTCCTTACACAAGAAAAATAGCTGTCAAGGTGGAGAAAAATTATTTCATCAAACGATGATAGGTCTACAACATAATACATTGTCTTATACAATGACTTTAAGATAGACACATATGTTTTACCAACAGTGAAATTCACCCTGATTATTTGTCTACAGGTGAGCCTGGTCAGCCTGGCTTCGATGGCGAAAAGGGACTGGATGGATTACCTGGATCTAAGGGGGAGAGGGGTGAGTCTAGTTAAGATTTTGAGGAAAATTATGTGTCAGGGCTAAACTGGTAATTATGTGTCAGGGCTAAACTGGTAATTACGTGTCAGGGCTAAACTGGTAATTACGTGTCAGGGCTAAACTGGTAATTACGTGTCAGGGCTAAACTGGTAATTATGTGTCAAGGCTAAACTGGTAATTACGTGTCAGGGCTAAACTGGTAATTATGTGTCAGGGCTAAACTGGTAATTATGTGTCAGGGCTAAAAATTATGTGTCAGGGCTAAACTGGTAATTAGGTGTCAGGGCTAAACTGGTAATTACGTGTCAGGGCTGAACTGGTAATTATGTGTCAGGGCTAAACTGGTAATTATATGTCAAGGCTAAACTGGTAATTATGTGTCGGGGCTAAACTGGTAATTACTTGTCAGGGCTAAACTGGTAATTACGTGTCAGGGCTAAACTGGTAATTACGTGTCAGGGCTAAACTGGTAATTACGTGTCAGGGCTAAACTGGTAATTACGTGTCAGGGCTAAACTGGTAATTACGTGTCAGGGCTAAACTGGTCATTACATATCAGGGCTAAACTGGTAATTACATGTCAGGGCTAAACTGGTAATTACGTGTCAGGGCTAAACTGGTAATTATGTGTCGGGGCTAAACTGGTAGGCCTAATTATGTGTCAGGGCTAGACTGGTAGGCCTAATTGTGTGTCAGGGCTAGACTGGTAGGCCTAATTGTGTGTCAGGGCTAGACTGGTTTTCAAAATTTTTCAATTTTCAATTTTTGACTGTCAGATGGAAGTTAATATGGCACAGGGAATTAGATAGGAAGTTGCACAGTCCTCACCAAAAGTCTATAAAATAGGCTTTTTATATAAATTGTCCACATACCAATAAACAGTAGAGAAACAGAGATGGTACAGGTAACTGAGCATTCAGTTATTTTGACAGGAGATTTTTCCCAATAAATTTTGTTTGTTTGTTATTACAAATTACAGCGACTTTGTTGTTTAAATGAAGAAAATGAATAGCATCTATTGAACATTTCAATACTAGCAGGGTAGATGTTGTGTGTGATTCTCTTGTATAGGGGGATTCAGTAGGGTGGGGAGTGGGTGGTGCGGTGGGAGGGGGGTGGGGGGTGCGGTGCTATTTATGAAGGCATGGTGCCTTTCCATGATGCCTTGATACAATCAATTCCATGATTAACTTAAACTTTGGATGTATCTCAGTTTATGATGTCTAAACAAGAACAAACAAAAAAAAACACACACAAAAAAAAGGTAATTTTATAAATCATAAGTTTAACCAAGATGTATAATGTATCTTTGTCATTTTCAGGTCCACCTGGCCCTATTGGGTTAACTGGCTTTCCTGGGCAAGCTTCACAAGGCTTGAAAGGAGAGCCGGGCAGAGATGGAGCATTTGGCAGAGATGGTAACCCAGGTCCTAAAGGAGCCCCAGGTAAGTCAATGTGTGGCCCAAATTTGAATTCTTTTTTTTAATGGTAGCAAAGACAAAAATTAAATGACCCCCCAAAATTTTTTTTTCCTATACATTTTTTATATGCATTTTGGTGCAACTTAGCAATGGCTACATTTCTTAAGAAACCATTGTATCATATTTCCGTCGTCTTTTCTCCTCCCCCACCAAGGCTCGCAAACACACATTTTTGTCCACTTCCCTGAACTATACTAATCTTCTAATGTCAAAGTCCCACTGGCTTTTACAATGCAGATTTATAACACCAACTATTTCCGTAAAACAAAAGAAAATATAATGCACCAAACGCGCTTGTGATATCTCATTAAGCAGAGTTATTTGTGAAATCAGTGGCATCTGGTAGTGTTAAAACTTATTTTTGGGGGGTTGGGGGTGGGGCTGAACATTTGATAAAATGTCTTGTCAGCACCAACGAGTCTATGTGCCAAGTTTTAACTTCATAGGATGACAGGAAATGGGTCAATTAGCCATCTGAAGGTTTTTCCCCTTAAACACAGAAACACACAAACAGAAGCCGAGTTAATATAAAGGATTTAAAAAAGATCTAACGGTATGAAAATAACTTTTTTTTGCGTGGGGAAAAAACCCAATTGTCTGTGTACACATGAATTGTTCAAATATTTTGACTCTCTGCCAACAAAAATTTCAACAACTAGAAGAAAAATTTGTTTAAAAACTATTTCAAAAATCAGTTTCTGAGAGATCAAATTCCTGCTGCTGTTTAAAAAATACTCATACCAATCCATACTCTGGGATAAAGTGGGTAGCTGGCAAGCTAATCACTTTTTATGACTCCGGCCAACACATTAACAGCAAGCTTCGTCTGCTGAGCTGTGTCATACAACATTTCCAACATGTATCAAACTTTTTTTTTTTTTATACTAAAGGAACAAATTCATTAAAAGAAAGGAAATATTTAAAATCAGAAAGCAAGTTTGCAGTACAGATGATTCAAACACTTTTATAACTGGGGGAAAATCCTGTCTTTACGTTTTGGCTTCATAATAATTTTTTTCCCCCGATAAGGAATTTATTTTAAGTCAAAATTTCTTAAAATAAATTCACTATTGTGATGACAAAAAATTTATTATTAGCTAAAGATGACCTTCCCTATGCTAAAGTTCTTTTTTAATTGTAAAAGTTATTTAAGAAATAAAACCAGGCTGGATGCTATACTGCCAAGTTAAGTAGGTTGTTTTGACAGAAAAGTTGGTAGATCAAGATGATCTATTTTAAGAGGAAAACATTTTTTTTCTAAAATTATAGGTCCAAAGTATTTTGATATTTCTATTATTGTTTTCAGTTGAATGATTGTGTTAACTGTTTTTTTTCTGTGTGTGTGTCTCAGGCATGCCTGGCCTGGACGGCTTGAAAGGTGATAAGGGTGAGCCCGGTGACCTTGCCCAACCTGGACCGAGAGGAGCGAAGGGAGAACCTGGGCTGAGTGGCATATCAGGTAAATATAATTAGGTTGGCACACCCTAAATGTCCCCCCACCCCTCCCCCCGCCATGTGCTAGCACACCGCCTTGAACAGATTTCGGACATTAATTAATGCTTATCTGGACTTGTCAGGAAACGGATAGAAATATCTTTTAAGAACTCGAAATACATTTCTGTGGAGCATTGATATTTCAAACGCCAACTAACCCAAATACTGGTTATCCTCCCTGTGCTAGTCTTTTATGATTAATAGTACTGTACAAAGTGCGCACGGAATGGTGCATTTGGGTACTAGCATCAGAAAACAATACTGACCCATCCCACAATCCAGGAAAATTCTGGATACCTACTGTACATGCCAAGACCAGATTAGGATAATGGGATCTTCATACTAATAATAAACCATATTTCTCATAGTATAAGCCGCTCTTAATTATAAAGCTATTAAAGTTTGGTGATATTTTAAAAAGATTTTTTTTACCCGTAACATTTTTGCAAAACACCTATTGCAGGCCCCCCCCCCTACCCTTTTTTTCCACCTTATTTGGAGACGCAATTAGGGGAAACTAATTGTTGGCAATGCTCGGAAGCATGTATGTTGCTGAATACATGCTTGCATAGATCAAGTCACCTTTCATTATGATCTAGCCCCCAGTCATCTATTTTTGGAAAGAACCTCTTTCTGTGAAAAAAAGTTCAAGTCCTGACGGTTTTTGCATCAATTATCTGTCCCCTTTACATAGTGCCACATGGTAAATATAGACTTCACATAGTGTTCCATGGTAAATGCCCATTTACATAGTGCTCCATTGTAAATACCCATTTACAGAGTGTTCATGGTCACTTGACAATATAGCACCATACTTGCATAACTGTAAGATAAGAATATATTATATAAAGGTGTGTGCCACCATTGGTCAAAGTGTCCTTACCGGTCAAAGCTGATGAAGCTAGTATCATGGCTTGTATCATGGCTTGTATCATTCCCTGATCAGGTTTCATATAATTCACCAGGTAATGATGGTCCTAAAGGTGAAGTTGGAGAACCAGGGTTATATGGCTTACCAGGACCTAAAGGTGACAGAGGTTTAGATGGAGCCAAAGGTGAACGCGGCCCTCCTGGTCTTCCAGGCATTGATGGACCTCAAGGTAACATTTGAATAGCTACATTTAAGGCTCTTATCTAAGGTGCTTTGACTGTGACACGTCTCCCAAACCTTTTGTAATATTCATGAGGTCTCCCATTACTTTATTAAAAATATCCTGGACACAGACTTGCAATTGTTGTTAGGACTTACACAGACTTGCAATTGTTGTTATGACTGACACAGACTTGCAATTGTTGTTAGGACTGACACAGACTTAAAATTGTTGTTAGGACTGACACAGATTTACAATTGTTGCTAGGACTGACACAGACTTGCAATTGTTGCTAGGACTGACACAGACTTACAATTGATTTTCATTCACATTGCTAAAAGTACTGGAGAGACAATAATTCACCAATATACCGATTGTTCCATAACCCCCATTTTCCACCATCCCCCATTGTTCCACCATCACCATTGTTCCACCATCCCCATTGTTCCACCATCACCATTGTTCCACGATCACCATTGTTCCACCATCCCCATTGTTCCATCATCACCAAAGTTCCAGCCCTCATGTTGTTCCTTCATTCATTTTGCTCCTGTATTTGCATTGTTCCTATGCAACCCACATTTATCTTTTGTTATAGGTCTTGAAGGTCCACCTGGCGCCAATGGTGCTCCAGGACTTAAAGGTTTCGCTGGATTAACCGGTTTAACTGGAGACCCGGGACTTAAAGGTGATCGTGGTTTTGATGGTTCTCCAGGTGAAAGAGGCACACCAGGTAAGTCATTATCTTTCATTTCATAATTATAATGACTCATGCTTGTGCCGGTAGCTAACTCTTTTAATGTACTTTTCTTGATTTTTTTAAAAATTAAAAATTTTACATTACTTTATTGTCTCAATGATGTGACAGGATTTAATCCCATGTCCACACCAAACTGTGTGTGCTGCCATGAGAACTAATTAAGTCCCGGTTTTGACTAAGGGAGTTCACCGGATGGCTGTTTTTTTTTTAAACAATAGTGAAATATTTTAATGTAGATGTCTTGTGCTTCGATTGGTTCAATTTGAAAAATGTGGACGTTATTAAATATATATTAATTTTATGTGCTGAAACTGTCCAAGTACAATGCAATCAAAAAAACAATTTTCACTAGTTTGTTAAGGATCAATAAAAGAAGCTTATCTTATCTTATCTTATCTTCTTATCTTATCTTAGCTTATCTTATCTTATCTTATCATCTTATCTTATCTTATCTTATCTTATCCAACAAGCCAATTATTTAGTCTTCTTGTTTGTCTTCCTATGGATAACGCTAACATTAAGTTTTAAAAGAAAGAAGAAATAAGCCTTTAATCATTGGGCAAATTTCAGCCAGGTTCCCGGAACTCAGTTGCTCAGCAAAACTTCAAGTTTTTTCCAAGTGTCTATTAAATAATTTAGGTTTGAAAAAAAAAAAAATCAAAGCTTTTAAAATGTCAGCTAACCATTGTGCAGTTGACTGAATCTGATGTTACTGAATCTATTGTTACTGAATCTGATGTTACTGAATCTAATGTTACTGAATCTGATGTTACTGAATCTGATGTTACTGAATCTGATGTTACTGAATCTGATGTTACTGAATCTGATGTTACTGAATCTAATGTTACTGAATCTAATGTTACTGAATCTAATGTTACTGAATCTAATGTTACTGAATCTGATGTTACTGAATCTATTGTTACTGAATCTGATGTTACTGAATCTGATGTTACTGAATCTGATGTTACTGAATCTGATGTTACTGAATCTGATGTTACTGAATCTAATGTTACTGAATCTAATGTTACTGAATCTATTGTTACTGAATCTGATGTTACTGAATCTAATGTTACTGAATCTGATGTTACTGAATCTGATGTTACCGAATCTAATGTTACTGAATCTGATGTTACTGAATCTAATGTTACTGAATCTGATGTTACTGAATCTAATGTTACTGAATGTAATGTTACTGAAAACTTTTTCTATTAAGTTGAAAAATGTCCAGATGTTTTGAAACTGAAAATAAAATGTTTATAAAGTAAAAGAAAATACAACTTTAAGTTTGTCAACTGTCTGGGCTCACTAAGTAAGGCCAGCATCAGTTATCTACATGCCTCTGTCTGGGCTCACTATCTAAGGCTAGCATCAGTTATCTACATGCCTCTGTCTGGGCTCACTAAGTAAGGCTAGCATCAGTTATCTACATGCCTCTGTCTGGGCTCACTAAGTAAGGCCAGCATCAGTTATCTACATGCCTCTGTCTGGGCTCACTAAGTAAGGCCAGCATCAGTTATCTACATGCCTCTGTCTGGGCTCACTAAGTAAGGCCAGCATCAGTTATCTACATGCCTCTGTCTGGGCTCACTAAGTAAGGCCAGCATCAGTTATCTACATGCCTCTGTCTGGGCTCTCTAAGTAAGGCCAGCATCAGTTATCTACATGCCTCTGTCTGGGCTCACTAAGTAAGGCTAGCATCAGTTATCTACATGCCTCTGTCTGGGCTCACTAAGTAAGGCCAGCATCAGTTATCTACATGCCTGCTGTGGCTACATAAAATATTTATTTTAATAGGCCCGAAAGGTGAACCTGGAGAACAGGGAGACACAGGCCCCAGTGGTATCTGTGACTACACCCAACTGCCACCAGGCCCCGAGGGTGCCCCAGGACAGAAGGGAGAACCCGGATTCCCAGGAGCAAAGGGTGATGCAGGATTGAACGGCATCGAAGGTAATGACTGAACAATTTATTCAATGGATGATTGGATTAAATAAAATAACAACATTGATTATGAGATTCATTCATGGATGGGCTGGACTAAAGGGCTTTGAGGATGTAGTTGGGTCTAGTTTGGGGAGTCTACATAGCTGGGTCTAGTTGGGGGAGTCTACATAGTTGGGTCTAGTTTGGGGAGTCTACATAGTTGGGTCTAGTTAAGGAAATCTACATAGTTGGGTTTACAAAGTTGGGTCTACATAGATGGATCTACATAGGTTGGATTATATTGGTGGGTGTACATAGGTTGGGTCAACGTAAGTGGGTCAATGTAAGTGGGTCAACGTAAGTGGGTCAACGTAAGTGGGTCAACCATTTGTTGGCACCAAAGACAGAACCTTGGGAATCAATGTGAGAAAATTTCTTTTAGAGTGTTAAAAACTACATTGCCTGCTCTCTGCAAATCATGAATCCTTATGTCATTTAGGATTTCAAGGCCCAGAAGGACGCAAGGGAGACAAGGGTTCTCCTGGATTCCCCGGTGAACCTGGTGAACAGGGTGCACGAGGCAGAGATGGTGTTCCAGGTGTTGATGGTGCACCAGGTAAGAATTTAAAAATATAAATTTGCATATGGTTTTTATGTTTCAATATTTGGCAATAAAGACAGAGCTGTTGAATGAATGCATTGTCCCATTAGGAACAGAGGACAATAAATAAACCTCTAGAAACAAAGTTTTTTCTTAAAAATCCTTTGTATGCATTTTTGATTATTTTATTTCATATTGATATTCTAATGACCCACCCGCTTTTACAAAGCAGATTTATTTCACCAACTATTTCAGAAAAAACAAAAGAAAATATTACACACCAAATGCACTTGCAAATTTTTTTGGAAGAATCTGTAATTTTATCTTCCCCTTGAAAAACAGGAAAAACTGATTTTTAGGGGGTTGGGCTCAAAATTTTAAATAATGTGTTGTCATTGGCAACGAGTCTAACTGCCAAGTTTCAGCTCAATAAGTTGACAGGAAGTGGGTTAGTTAGCAATCCAAAGACTTTCCACCCAGAAACACATGAACAAAAGCAAATTGAATATAAAGAATTAAAAAAAAACAACCTAGTTCATCATAATGGGCAAATAAATCTAGCAAATGTTTGGCCACTTTGTACCACAGAATATTAAAAATAAGACTAAATAATATTGATTATCAATCAAAATAAATATGAACAATTTTTCATAAACAGGTGGATGTCCTACATCTTTACTCTTATTTGGCATTGATCAATAATTTATCACCACCACCCTAGGGCCCACCACTCTAGGACCCACTACTCTAGCACTGGTTCTCGTTATTGGCAATAAATGCTTCATGTTAATTTTACTATGAAGTGCCTGAAATATATTATTAAGTAAAAACCTTTATATCTAGATGATGCTTTAGGATGTGGTTTGGTTCTAAGGGGCCCATGAACCCAGGATTGTTGCTTATACATCACATGATTTTCATTGTGTAATAGCTCAGTATTAAGAGAATAAGGAATTACCTTTTCGTGATGGCCGATTTCTGTGTCGTTATAGGACGTGACGGACCCAAGGGCAACCGCGGTCTACCAGGAGCCCCGGGTGCTACTCCGCCCACAGGCTACTTGTTGGTCCACCATAGCCAGTCGAAAGAAATCCCCAAGTGCGGTCCTGGCCAGGCGACGCTCTGGGATGGTTACAGTTTACTGTACATTGAAGGAAATGAGAAATCTCATCACCAGGACTTGGGTAAGGTTTGAGTGTCTTGGCTTCAGGCCAGAATAGCAGTTTTTTGTAGTAATATTTCACCAAATCTTTCAGCCAAACTGATCTGTAACAATATTTCACCAAATAGTTCAACCAACAAGTTCTGTAGCAATATTTCACTAAATCTTTTAACCAAAAGAAATTACTCACCCCCACCCTCCATTCTTACATCTGCCATAAGTCTTTTTTTTTTTTTTTTACTATTTATTACACTTTAAGTTATGAATGATTGCAAACAAATTTTTGAAATCATCCTAGTTAATGCAATATTTTTAATTTATAATTATTTGAAAGAGTTAAAGTTAAAAAGTTTGACCAAATATCTGTCTCAGTGCTGGTATAAGTACAGGGTCATTTAATAATTTAAAAAAAAAAAGGCTCACCGTCCTAGCTTCAAATGGAAAGATTTATTTAAATTCTCAGCAATTTTTTTTTCTTCCTGCCAATCAATTGTTAAAAAACATTATTTAATCAAGTTCATTGTATCCAATAATTATTTTAAAAAATATATTAATAAAATTACCACATTCAGTAATGTGTTCCTGCATTCTGCTCTAACACTGGCCGACAGCAGCAACCTATGAGTACTCTTCACCTTGACCAAAAACCACCAAATGATAGCTTCATCACTTGGTCATTCCCAGGCAGTGATTGCTGCATCACTTGGTCATTCCCAGGCAGTGATCGCTGCATCACTTGGTCATTCCCAGGCAGTGATTGCTTCATCACTTGGTCATTCCCAGGCAGTGATTGCTGCATCACTTGGTCATTCCCAGGCAGTGATCGCTGCATCACTTGGTCATTCCCAGGCAGTGATTGCTGCATCACTTGGTCATTCCCATGAACTTTGTAACCTTAGCGGGGGAGGTTTCCTTCTGATTTAAATCAACTAAATCTTAATCAAGAGGAAGAGGTGTCCAATGAGCCAAAGGGGAGAATTAGGAATCACTGTTCTAGAATGGTGTATGTTAGTATGAACGGTAATTAAGTCCTGGCAAAAGATGGCGCGAGCTGATCCAAGATTCCCCCACTCCCTCCCAAAATAAATATGTATTTATAATTTATTTCTTAGCAGGACTTGAGCCCTGAGTATGTAACAGTACTTGTCTTGATATCTCTATTAATGTTATAAAAAATATCATTAAAAAGTTAACACTAAATGATAACAGAAGATCGAGGCTCACAGCTGGGACACTTGCTAATCCAGAAAATTATTGCTTGAAATTTCAGGATGGGCAGGCTCATGTCTGCAACGATTCAGCACCATGCCTTTCCTGTTCTGCAATATAAACAACGTATGCAACTATGCCTCACGTAATGACCGCTCTTACTGGCTGTCGACCAATGCCCCCATTCCCATGATGCCCGTCGCTGAGAGCGAGATCCAGCAGTACATCAGTCGATGTGTTGTGTGCGATGTGCCGGCCAATGTCATTGCCGTCCACAGCCAGACAGTTGTTGTACCAGACTGTCCACTAGGATGGACAACACTGTGGATTGGCTACTCCTTCGCTATGGTAATTTTCATTATATAGATTGTACTTTGAACATATTTCTGTGCCCTTAAAGAAGCAAAGTAGTGTCCACTATCATACACTGGGTTGGGGGACTACTTAAACACAATCCAAAAGTTTTGACTATGGAAAATAATGTATGAAACACAACTGTAAGCAATATATTAATAATTTTTAAAAAGTGATTATTCCCCAATAATTATTTGAAAATTTTACTTTCGTTAGGGACCACAAAACCACACAGGCTGATTAAAAATTGTCTACCCCTTGGAAATTGTTATTCAGTGATGAATGAATTTAAGATTTTATTTTTCAATACAAAGTTATATAACATGTATTAAAGTGTATAAAATAGCATTTGAATCAGGCAAAGAAACTAAAAGCAAACTATTTTGTTGTTTATTGAAAGTATGTTTGAACAAAAAATATGACCAGTCCAAAAAAAAAAAAAAACTCTAGAGAAAACTGATTACTTAAAAGATCAAAAATCAATATTCTTTCTAACAGCACACAGCCGCAGGCCCCGGCGGTGGTGGTCAGTCTCTGTCCAGCCCCGGTAGCTGCCTGGAGGACTTCCGCGCCACTCCATTCATAGAATGCAACGGAGCCCGAGGCACCTGCCACTACTTCGCCAATAAATACAGCTTCTGGCTGTCCACTATAGAAGTGAACCAGCAATTTACACAGCCGGTCAGCCAGACCCTCAAGTCAGGCAATTTGCGAAACCGCGTCAGTAGATGCAGCGTCTGTATTAAGAATGTGTGAAAGTGGGTATCCAATTATGAATTTTAATCAATTTAGCCTATTATTGATATCATTTTTATTTTTTTTTTTAATAACTTTTCAGCTAAACAAAATAGTTTTCATTAAAAAAAAAAATCTCATCTTCATTTAGGTAAATGAGTTATTCTGCTGATCCATTACCTGCGTATTTATTTAGTTTTTTTTAACTGGGGATTAAAAACTTGTTAAAACTGGTGCTATTTTATAACTATGCAATGTTTATCACAAGATTTTTATATCTATCATACATTTTAGCATTTACCTTTTTTAAATATTTTTTCTTTAAATAACAAGAAAATAAAATTATTTTTGATGAAGATTTTCAGAAAACACAAAGCACTTTACTCTGTCCAATGTGTAATATACATATAGCTTACTTCGTTTATTAACCTTGTTCTGTGTTGGGATGCACATGGGTGATGTAAGTCTGTGCGTGTCTGGTGCTACAATTTTTTTTGTTACAATGCTTTTTTTTTTTTTTTTGTTTGTACAAAAGAAGGATGTTCATACTCTACCAGTATTACTTGTCTAGGCCATCACCGACTCGTGCCTTAGGTGGTAAAAATCATTGGTTTGTGTACAATAATTGGGGGAAAAAAAAAAGAGGAAAAAAGAAAATTTTTAAAGAGGACAAAACCACTGCCTGCAATTCATTGTTTATTAAGAGAGTTCATCTAGTGAAATGTGCAATCTTATGTGTTTTGCCGCTCAATAATGTAAGTGTTATTTTATTTAGTTTTATTAAGGAAAAAAGAAAAGAAATTTCTTGGAAGCCAGAACATCTGTCTATTTTTTTTATAGACTTTGGACGGAAAATAAAGTGTTTAAAAAAATTGTTATTAATTAAGTAACAATATTATTATTTAAAAAAGGATCTTCTTAATTTTTTTAAAAACTTTTATGCATCTTAAAATCTTGGGAGGATTTTAATTCTAAATATTTTGTAAAATTTTTGTTTAAAAAAAAATGATAATACCAACTATTACAAAAAATAAAATAAACAAATTGAGGAAAACATTTTATGATCTTTTTTTTTTATTGCATCCTGTTAAGCCATGTTTCTGTCCCCTTTTCTTTTCGAGACAAAAATTCGGGCTTTCATAAATTTATTTGAGAATGCGACCTTGACACATGCATAAGAACGCATAATCCTTAGAAAGCCACAGATGGAGCAATGTTCGTTGTATACTACAACATTTGAGATATAGAGCAGAATTGTAGCATCTTAGTATTGCCACCTGATCATGGAGCTCCTAGTAAAGTGATGGGGTGCAGCAAAAATTGTTCATCCACTACAACAGTTGTGGTATAACAATCAAAGCGTCTTAGGATGTCAACTGATTATGGAGCTCCTAGTAAAGTGATGGGGGAATGCAGCAAAAATTTTTCATATAAACATTTTGGCTATTTATACAGTCCCTGCAGATTTTGAGATTTTTGCCCTGAAAACATTTTATCCCAGAATACTGTATCATATCCAAGCTGTGTTTGCATGTGTTTCTTCTGGATATTTTGTCAGTTCAAAAAAAATTAAAAATCATTCTTTTCCTTTGCTATATGGTTAAGCAAGGAAAAAATAATGATTAGAGTCCTTCTCTAAATTTGTTCTTGAGATGCAAACATATCTTTAAACAAAGGGAATAAACCAAATGTAGCAACAGTTAACTGGCTGATATTGTCAACAGTTGTTTTGGAGAACCTAGTCAAGGAATAATACTTAAAATTGAAAGAAAATTCCTCCCAAGATTTCAGTTTTGCACAACAGTGGAAAACTAAATTGGCTTAAAAAAAAAAAAAATCATATTTGATTTATCATTTCAAAGGAAATAAATAAATGCTTTTTGGTTTCAGGTTTTGTTAAAAAAATATTTTAGAGCAGTTTTTATCTTGAGTGAATGAGCTGGTGAGATCCATATGATATGATAAATAAAATAAGTAACAACTAACAATGTCATCTGATGTCAAGACTAAATTATTTCAGATTATTTGATCAGAATAAAGAATCAGCTTTGACATAAGAAATAATGAAATCAAATTGTTCAATTTTTTATATATTTTTTTATTGGTGTGACAATTTTTTCTGAACTGCCGTCTGTGATTTATATACAATACGAGCTCTGTTAAAAATTTTAATGTGCAAACAACTTTTATTTCTGGTCATCGTTGTATTTTTGCACTTGGTATAAAAAATAAACAATATTATTTTATAATAATTATAGTGAAACCCCTGATTAATGAAAATAATTAAGTGTGGAGAGACCTTACTGGAGATATTTGTATTAAGAACAACACAAAGATCTAAATGTAAAAGGATGTCTGATTGAACATGCCCAGATAAACAAAGTATGCGTTAAATGAAATAAGTTGTTCCACATGCTTTAATATTGTTATTTCACTTCTATGAAACAACAGGAATTGAAATGATAGGCTGATAGGTCTTTTTTTCAGGTGGGTCTCACCACTCTGTCTTTTGTCAAAGAAACATTGGAATTTTTTTTTCCATTTTAAAAGCATTTCATCATTTTTTGTAAAAAGAGCAATTAAAAAGCAAAGTTTTAGTAATTTTTCACCTTTGAAAAACATGTTCAGTGTAGTAATGTTATCGTTGGAAATTTGGATCGAAAGTGAGTGAACTTTCCAGAGTTTAACTGATAATTATTGTTTTTTTTTAAAACGTTATTTTGTTAGTGGTCTCCCTTATCAACTTCCTTGACCATTTCAAAATTATACATTTCATAATAATAACATGTTTGTGTAATGTGTTGTGCTCTGGTCTCTTCATTTGATATGCTCTATTGCTTTCATATTCTGTCTGTGTTTTCATCAATGAGACGAACATTACACCTATTTTCCGATCACAGAATTTCTAGTCGGTATTCAAACAGGGTCAAAGGACAAAGTCAGCCAATCAAGTTATCTGTTTTCAGATATTCTTTTTTCATTTTTTTGTATGCCAATATAAATTTGGTCTGGCTATTGAAGAAAACAAAACTTTAAAAAATAAATTAATATAAAAAAACAAATAATAATTTTAAAAAGTTTGCTAACTGTTCAAAATAAAATTCTTTTTTACAAGAAATGGGAGTTTGACATTGTGAGTATTTAAATTATAATTAAGAAAAAGTGGTGATTTTGAGAAAGATACATGAACCAGTTTTGACAGTGGCGTCGCTAGGGTAAATTTCCGCCGGGATATGTCCGGATTTTTGCAGACGATTGAAGCCCCATGGCTACGAATCAACGACTGAACACGACAAATTGCCGTCATTTATCTAAATGGACACTGCGTGCGTTTACAACTCAATTTAACTTAGTTTAAGATCACGATGTGTAACTGCATTTATAGTCTTGTAAAACATACGTTATAAAATATTATGATTGAAAAATATTTGTTTTTTAGTAGTTTAAAAAAGTCGTTTTTTTCCTCCATTAAAAGTGTTGGCGGTGGCCACGTCCGTTTAAAAATCGGTTAATGCATCTCATTCATTGATTGTCGGCCAGTATACCTGACCGAATTCATCGACCTGGCGAAGTGAGAAGTTCCTCGAAGTTTATTCCAAGAAGTAATTCTAAGGGGCAGAGTTCTCAATCTGTGGGTCGTGACCCCACGACACTTTCACAGGGGTCGTCTAAGACCATCTGAAAACACATATACTTTACAGTTATAAAGTATCAACGAAAATAAATTTGTGGTTGGGGTTCGCCACAACATGAGGAACTGTATTAAAGGGTCGCGGCATAGAAAGGCTGAGAATCACTGCTCTAGGGACACAAATTATGACATAACCGCTTTTATTATTCCTCTAGATTTAAATATGGAAAGATGACGTACATTTACTAATGGATTTTTTCTCTCTCCAAAACTCAGAGGAGTGAAAGCTAAGATGTTCTTGACAGAGAAGGGGCAGAATCGTAACGCAGTATAAAAATAAAATAAGTAATTTATTCTTTACTTTAACACTCATTAAAAAAATATAATTTCTAAAAAATAAAAAATGGTAATCTAACTACTAAGTCTAGCCCAGCGGTTCTCAACCTTCTGGTCGAACGACCCTTTAAAAGCGTCGCCTAAGACTATCAAAAAAACACATATACTCTACTGTTATGAAGTAGCGAGGAACAAAATTTCGCGGCATTAGGAAGGTTGAGAACCACTGGTCTAGCCCAAAGGTTTTGTAATCTAACGACCAAGTCGTCCAGCGCAGAGTTATGGTAATCTATTGACAACAGTCTAGTCCAAGGGTTTGGTAATCTACTGGCGTAGTCTTAACTCTAAAAAATAATGGAACCGTTTTTATCCGTACAGTACTTGTTTTTTGGTCATTGGTCCTGGCTAGTCATGAGTTGCGTATCCGGAAATTTGATCGAAAGAAATTTCGTCGACGGAAAATTGATGGACGGAAATTTGATCGAACGGAAATTTGGTCGAATTGTTTTTTTAGTTTATAAGTTAAAATTTTGCGTCAAATTTCTTTTTGGAAGCATTAATTTGTTTTACTATATAATATAGTGCGTTTAAAAAGAAATTTGACGAAAATTTTAACGTCTGAACTGAAAAAAAGATTCGACCAAATTTCCGTTCGATCAAATTACCGTCGATCAATTTTCCGTCGACGAAGTTTCTTTCGATCAAATTTTCGGTAACCCATGAGTTGTAACCAGTACACAGGGGCGTCATTGCAGCTTGTTTCAGGCTAGAGGGGGGAGGGGGGTCGGCTTGTTAAGCTGTTTATTACTGGATGCGCCACAGTACATAGCAATTGAAAAAAACCCAGTAAATTTCGGGGGGGGGGAACCCACCCTGCCCCACCCAAGTGACGTCCCAGAGTAAAAAAAAATTAATTAAAGCCGATTAAATCACGAATAGCCCTCTGTAGAACCACAGAATGGTGGACTTTAGGAGACCCAGGGCGCCTGAATGATTTTAAATGTCCTTGTTTTAAATAAATATATTATCCCTGTGGCGCTGAAGCCCATGTACGGCTTTGGCCTACATCACCACTTCCTTCCACTCAAACCATCGATCCATCCCCGTGGCGCTACAGCCCATGTACGGCTTTGGCCTGCCTCACTACTTCCTTCCACCCAGACCCAACTGATGCTTTTCCTTTCCATGCTTGGATCCCCAGTTGCTGTAGATCTTTTTCCCACATCATCCATTCATCTGAGTCCTAGGTCTGCCTTTGAGCCGTTTTCCTCTGGGGTTTTGGTGGTGCACCCTCTTCACTCCTCTGTCATTTTGCATTCTCTCTAAGTGGAAAAAAAAAATGTTCGCCTTATCCGAAACCTAAATTCCTATCATTTGATAGCGTCTAATTTAGTGCAGTGACAGTGCACACTTTTTGATCCTCTCTTGTTAATGTGACACCACTTAAAAAGCAAGAAGGTCAGCTGGTTGTCAACGATTAAAGGAAGCATATCCTTGAAGATGTGGACCTTGAACCTAAGGCTGAACTCAAACACTTTCTTTGATTTGTTCATTACACAAAACATCAAAAGACATTTAGCTGTTTAGTGCAGACGCGTATCGAATTGTACACAATAAACAAATCCACACGACCTGTCACCGTATCGTTGCAGACGTGCAACCTGTTCTTAGTATGATGGACTCCAACTGCACCGGAAGACATGTCTTTTTTAAGAACACAAAAGGAGTACATTTTGATTGAGGACCACGATGCCTCTAATGAGGGGGCCCCGATGCCGCGAGGGAAGTGGCCCCGATGCCGCGAGAGAGGTGGCCCCGATGCCGCGAGGGAAGTGGCCCCGATGCCTCGAGAGAGAGGTGACCCCGATGCATCGAGAGAGTTTGCCCCGATGCATCGAGAGAGGTTGCCCCGATGCCGCGAGAGAGGCGGCCATGTCTCGAGAGAGAGGTGTCCCCGATGCCTCTAGGGAGAGGTGGCCCCGATGCCTCAAGAGAGAAGTGGCCCCGATGCCAAGAGAGAGGCGGCCCATGCCTCGAGAGAAATGTGTCCCCGATGCCTCGAGGGAGAGGTGTCCCCGATGCCTCGAGAGAGACGTGGCCCCGATGCCTTGAGAGAGAAGTGGCCCCGATGCCTCAAGAGAGGTGGCCCCGATGCCCCGAGAGGGAGCTGACCCCGAGATAGCGGTGGCCCCGATGCCTCGAGCGGTAATTGGCCCCAATGCCTCGAGCGGTAATTGGCCCCGATGCCTCGAGAGAGAGAGGTGGCCCCGATGCCTCGAGAGAGAGGTGGCCCCGATGCCTTGAGAGAGAGGTGGCTCCGATGCCTCGAGAGAGATGTTGCCCGCACAGAGAATTCGCGGCATTGAAAGTAATCAATTCAGAACACCCGATTAGAAAGGACAGACCCTTTATGTAACGATGATGAAATGTTAGCTTATTACGTAAGCCCAAGAATCTATAGCAGGCCTGCACAACATACCGCCTGCGGGCAGGATGCGGCCCGCCAACACCCACTTTGCGGCACGCGAAGTAACGAACTATTCTTTATTCTTATTGTTTTCTTAATAGCTTTCCCCTTTGTCGTATTTTCTTTTGGCCCGCACAAGCTTTTCATAAGGTATTACGGCCCGCCTTACATTTTGAGTTGTGCAGGCCTGATTTATAGTCATTAGAGCCGAGATTTTAAATAGATACACATAAGTTGATATATCAGCATTTTATTTTTCATACTTGTAATTGGTTGATCTATATAAAGTGTTGTAAATTTAATGTAAATAAATAGGCTTGTTTCATTTTAATGAAATAGCTCACATAAACCTCAACAATCGCATAATAAATGAAGGACTGCTTTCAAGCTGGGTGAAGGAAATAGTAGAACAATGGACGTGGAAGCTTGAATACAAAGACAGGACGATAAGAGAAGAACGTTTCGGCCAAGAGCCTTCCTCAGCAGACAGGACAAATGAAAATTCGCCAAGAAACGGAAACTAGTTTTAAAAAAAAAACACTTAAGTTTTCGCCGTTGTTATTGCCGGAGTTGGATTTTAATTACACATAAGTAAGTGCATATGAATGAAAAGACACGACACTCCGCCTTGGTTGATTTTGGCTCCATCATTAAATCCCCTAGGCACGAGCGGGTGATCAGTCATGCGTGACTACCCACCAATACAAGACATTTCACCACAGTACCTCTCGTTTACTAACCCTAACCTTAAGTAAAGCCTCATTAACTAAACCTCCTTAACCAAGCCTCATTAACTAAACCTCCTTAACCAAGCCTCATTAACTAAACCTCCGTAACCAATCCTCATTAACTAAACCTCCTTAGCCAAGCCTCATTAACTAAACCTCCGTAACCAATCCTCATTAACTAAACCTCCTTAACCAAACCTCATTAACTAAACCTCCGTAACCAATCCTCATTAACTAAACCTCCTTAACCAAGCCTCATTAACTAAGCCTCCCTAATCAAGCCTCTTTAACTAAGCTTCCTCAGCTAAGCCTATAATTAACTTAACCTCCTCTAACCACGCATCCTTAACCAAGCCTCTTTAACTAAGCCCACTGAACCAAGCCTCATTAACTAAGCCTTCTTAACCAACCTAACAATCCTGGCGTGCCATTACCAGTGTAAACATTTGTGGTTGCCGAGGTTTAGTTCTTTTGCTTGTTGGAGATGTCGTTCGAATGTTAGGGGCCCTTACTTCTAAGTTGTTGAAGCAGACACCACTTATACCAAGTTAAATGTAAGCATGTCAAACGTTTTATTATATATAAATGGCATTAATGAATATATAAATACTTTTTTTCCAAACGTGTCGTAAAATATTATTGCAAATAAAAACTGTTAAGTTCGATACCGTCACCGCAGCTGTGTTTTAATAGCGGAATCGATACTGAGTCATCAGCTCAATGTTTGCTTGTGACGTTAAGAGCGCAATAAAATGATATGTTTGTACCGAGTTGTGATTTGTACTTTGATTAGCTTACTGTACCACAGGAATATTTCAAGCATGGTATAAAAAAAAATCCCTTAAGTTAAGTGTCTTATTTTAACGCACAGATAATTTATGGAGTCAACGATGAGTCAAGAGAGGGTGTCAGCTATGGGTGAAGAGGGGGTGTCAGCTATGGGTTAAGGGTGGGTGTCAGCGAGGAGCCAAGAGTTGGTGTCAGATAGGGGTCAAGAGTGGGTGTCAGCTGCGGGTCAAGAGTGGGTGTCAACTACGGGTCAAGAGTGGGTGTCAGCTGCGTGTCAAGAGTGGGTGTGAGCTACGGGTCAAGAGAGGGTGTCAGCTATGGGTTAAGGGTGGGTGTCAGCGAGGAGCCAAGAGTTGGTGTCAGATAGGGGTCAAGAGTGAGTGTCAGCTGCGGGTCAAGAGTGGGTGTCAACTACGGGTCAAGAGTGGGTGTCAGCTGCGGGTCAAGAGTAGGTGTCAGCTACGGGTCAAGAGTGGGTGTCAACTACGGGTCAAGAGTGGGTGTCAGCTGCGGGTCAAGAGTGGGTGTCAGCTACGGGTCAAGAGTGGGTGTCAGCTATGGGTCAAGAGAGGGTGTCAGCTATGGGTCAAGAGAGGGTGTCAGCTGCGGGTCAAGAGTGGGTGTCAGCTACGGGTCAAGAGTGGGTGTCAGCTGTGGGTTAAGGGTGGGTGTCAGCTATGGGTCAAGAGAGGGTGTCAGCTATGGGTCAAGAGAGGGTGTCAGCTATGGGTTAAGGGTGGGTGTCAGCGAGGAGCCAAGAGTTGGTGTCAGATAGGGGTCAAGAGTGGGTGTCAACTACGGGTAAAGAGAGGGTGTCAGCTGCGGGTCAAGAGTGGGTGTCAGCTATGGGTCAAGACTGGGTGTCAGCTGCGGATCAAAAGAGGGTGTCAGCTATGGGTCAAGAGAGGGTGTCAGCTGTGGGTCAAGAGAGGGTGTCAGCTGCGGGTCAAGAGAGGGTGTCAGCTGCGGGTCAAGAGAGGGTGTCACCTTGGAGTCACATAAGACTCGCCACTCCACTAATCTCATCGCGCTTATGCTATTTGGGGACTTTCAGCGTATCTTATTTGAACGTATGTCCTACTGTCATACACTTAAACGTCTTAATTTTCACCAGAGATTCACGTCGAGTCTTTTTTAAAAATCACAAACTAAATCGTTTGGGGGAGGGGGTGGGTGGGGGGGGGGGGGTAAGAAAACTGAAGTCCTCTCAGCGACCAAGCGCACTTGACAACAAACACATTGTGATCGTATTATCAGGTCACCGCACCCTTTGAATGCATCACTGAGCACAAGACCTCTCTCTCTCGAGCAGGTCTGGTGGGCACGTGATCAGTTTGTTGACATCAAAGGAACCATGGGAACTGAACGAACTGAACAACAAGTCGGCTGCCTTGGCGTCACGCGCGAAGTCGTAAGTCGGTGGAGGTCAAAGTTGAGGCGGGAAGGAAAAGAGCGTAGCCATTTAATGTCTTGACACAATGCAACATCCGGGACTTGGGGGGCTGTACTAATTTAAACAATTAATGATTATGGTATAACAAAACATGTACTTGGGACTCTTCAAAAAAACATTTTTTGGGGGGATCTGTTAGAGCATCACTTGCCACATTTTTGTGATGCTTCTATAGTGGCTGTTTCAAGGAGAGAAAATAGAAAAGATAGACAGAGAGAGAGAAAGAGAGAGAAAGGGGGAGAGATAAAGAGCGAGAGAGAGAGAGAGCGCGCGAAAGACAGAGAGAAGGAGTGAGAGAGAAAAGGAGCGAGAGAGATAGAGAGAAGGAGCGAGAGAGAGAGGTAAATAGAGAGAAGGAGCGAGAGAGAGAGAGAGAGAGAGAGAAGGAGCGAGAGAGAGAGAGAAAGGAGCTAGAGAGATAGAGAGAAGGAGCAGGAGAGAGAGAGAGAGGGAGCGAGAGAGAGAGCGCACGAAAGAGAAAGAAGGAGCGATAGAGAGAAGGAGACGAAAGAGAGAGAGAAGGAGCGAGAGAGAGAGAGACAAGGGGATAGATAGAGACAGAGAGAGAGGGAGGGAGTGAGGAATATGGAAAACAACAACTGCAAATGTAAATACAAAGACTGTTCAACTAGTCAAACAGGCTTTCGATAATATGTTTTGAACGTATTGCCGGTGTTTACCAGAGAACTTGGACAGGAAAAAGTTTCATCTGCACTAAAAATAAATAAATTTACAGTTATAATGTATATATATATATATATTTATATATAAGTACAACTACTTCAATATTTGATAGTCGGGAGACTAGAAGATCGTGAAGGGTAGTGTTCATTTCTTTTATTCCATAAGGCTGTTTCCAGCTGACACCCATCATGCACGCCATTTTGAATTTAAGGTCGATGACCATTCTGTCCGGCCTTTTTTTTTTGGGCCTTATATTACAAAATTACAAAATTATAGATCCTTTATATGCATTTTAAAATTTATTTTATTTTATGTTAATACTCTAATGTCCCACCCGCTTTTATACCGCGGATTTTTTTCACCAACTGTTTCAGAAAAAAACCAAAAGAAAATTCACCATGCGCATGTGGATATTTTTTTTAAAAATAAGAATTTTATTTTAGCGAATAAATTGGGAATTTTATGTCATCAAATCAGTGGCATCACATTTATTTTATCTTTTCCCCGAAAAAAAGAAGACAAACTGATTTTTAGAGGTTGGGGTTAGGGGGGTGGGTCTGAACATTGGATATAATGTGTTGTCATCGGCAACACCTCTATGAGCCGAATTTCAGCTCGATAGGTTGACGGGAAGTCGGCCAATTAGCCATCCGAAGATTTCACCCTAAACACTCAAAAGTGAAGTTTATTATAAAGGATAAAACAGTACAAAAATCAAGACTCCAATTTTTATTTTGGACAACAAATTATTATTATCTTGTACGAAGGGCTCCCCCCCCCCCCTCACCCCATGTTATTATGTCTCCAAGTTATGGAATTACATTTAGCTCTATCTTGTCTTTAGGGTGCTGTGGATATAAGAGGTAATACCTTTTACTATAGAGAATACGAGCACGCCTCTGAAAGATATGACCATAGTTAAAACCACAAAGTTTAAGACTGATGTAATGATGGAAAATTACCCCCAAACGGACACTTCCAGTGTCTTCCAGAAGTCTGCAGGTGGACCACTGTCAACCCAAAGAACGGGCACTGTCAGAGTTTTCCTCAAGTCTGCAGGTGGACCACTATCAAGCCAAAGAACGGACACTGTCAGAGTTTTCCTCAAGTCTGCATGTGGACCACTATCAACCCAAAGAACGGACACTGTCAGAGTCTTCCAGAAGTCTGCAGGTGGACCACTGTCAAGCCAAAGAACTGGCACTGTCAGAGTCTTCCAAAAGTCTGCAGGTGGACCACTGTCAACCCAAAGAACGGACACTGTCAGTGTCTTCAAAATGTACAAAGTTTGTCCGTAATTTTGACCAGGGTCCATAGTTTGTGCGTACATTAGACCAGGGTCCATAGTTTGTGAGTACATTAGACCAGGTTCCATAGTTTGTGCGTACATTAGACCAGGGTCCATAGTTTGTGCGTACATTAGACCAGGGTACATAGTTTGTGCGTACATTAGACCAGGGTTCATAGTTTGTGCGTACATTAGACCAGGGTCCATAGTTTGTGCGTACATTAGACCAGGGTCTATAGTCTGTGCGTACATTAGACCAGGGTCCATAGTTTGTGCGTACATTAGACCAGGGTATAATAGTGTCCGTACATTTAACCAAATCGCCAGCAAAGCATCACCAGTACTCAGGGTGGATGGGACTCAATTAACTTCGATGGCAACTTATCTAAGAGAAAGAAACTCTACAGTCTGGAGTATGACATTAACACAATCAACAATTCTGACTTATAACGCATACAAAAATGTATATCATAGATTAAAAGCTAATGTCACACAAGATGCACTGCTGGTCATCGACTGGATCCTGGTCTATCTCCAAGAGCAAATAGGCAAGGACGAGAGAGTGAGGCTGACGAATTGAGCAACTCTCCTTCACCTTAAACAAAAATGCAGCTCAAAGTCAACGCTACTACTTAAGCTTAAAATTGCATTCAAACAAAAAATAAATAAATAGATCTAATAAATATGACCAGAGTCCGTAGCTTTTTCATGTACTTGATCAAATATTTAGTTTTTCCGTGCACTTGACTAAAGGTACGAAATATTTTCATGCACTTGACCAAATAATTAGTTTTTCCGTGCACTTGACCAAAGGTACGAAATATTTTCATGCACTTGACCAAATATTTAGCTTTTCCGTGCACTTGACCAAAGGTATGAAATATTTTCATGCACTTGACCAAAGGTACGAAATATTTTCATGCACTTGACCAAAGGTACGACATATTTTCATGCACTTGACCAAGGTGCGTGACTTTCGAATGCTTGAAATCCGAGACCGGCAAAGATTTACGACTGTCAGCTAACTAAACGTAAACAAAAATAATGAAGAAAAAAAAAAAGCTCCGCTCATTTGCAACAATATCCGTGACTTGTTCAATGAAACCGGACCTCTGGATCCAGGTAAATAACGGATGTGCGCATAGGAAAGCAAGCGAGCAAAGCTGACAAAAAGTTCCATAACATTGGAGCAAGGGATCTCAAACTGGATTTTGACTGAAGTTAGGCACCCTTTAACCAAATAGTATATTAATACATATTTTGCACGGAAGGGGCAGTTCTGCCCCTGTCCCTAGTGGTTGGGGGAAAAAAGACAAAACAGAATCAGCTTATTTACTACATCTAGTTATATACCATAATGTAAAAAAAAATACTTGAAGTTACATATTGCCGAGCCCTCAGAGGACCCCGCCCCTGTTCTGATTTGTTCTGGTATGAAACCATTTACATTTTGAAGGAAAAAAACAAAGCAATTTTGCTCTTCCAGTCTTCAAATGCATAATTTAATTTTGACAAAACCTTTTCTATTATTTTTTTAAACAATTTAAATATTATTGGATTAGTTAAACAATTACACACATTTATGCACAAGTATTTCAGATATGTCATTAATTGTCGTGAGTTTGAGGACACCTGTCCGATGAGTTATAAAAGTTCATCCAGAGATATCATGACCTGCTCGCTGCACAAAAAGGTGATTTCAACGCCCTAAATGTCAAGGTCACTTTTTTTGCGGATGTCACAAGAGTATATAAGCCAGACGAGCCGGGCACTACAGACTATCGAGCAGATATCCAAGCACATCCAGAAAACGAATACAACAGAAATCCAACCAACAAAATGTCCAACTTGAGTCTCCTGATGCTTGCCGTAGCCATTGCATGTGAGTATCACTTGTTACCTTGGTTACCGCTTTAATTGTTTGTGCATTGGGTACCGATGTAGGTGCTTTTGCGGTTGGTGCTGATATAAGTGCTTAAGCCGTGGGTACTGGCATAGGTGCTTAAGCCGTGGGTACTGGCATATGTGCTTACGCCGTGGGTACTGGTATATGTACTAGTTCTGAGGGTACCAGTATAGGTATTAGTGCTGAGGATAACAGTATTGAGGGTACCGGTATGGGTGCTTCGGCCGTGGGTACCGGTGTATGAACTTGCGCCGTGGGTACCGGTACAGGTGTTTGTGGTTTGTGTACCGGTATATGTGCTAGCGCCGTTGGTACCGGTACAGGTGTTTGTGGTTTGTGTACCGGTATATGTGCTAGCGCCGTTGGTACCGGTACAGGTGTTTGTGGTTTGTGTACCGGTATATGTGCTAGCGAAGTGGGTACAAATATACGTGAAGATGAAGTCGATTATAAATCGTGCGATCATATACGCCAACATTTTTCCCGAATTGCTCTTGCCATACAATATCCACACACAGCATGGAACGGTGGATTTAAAATTAAAGATTGTTGGGTTCCAATCTTATAATAGAAATACATTGCTTGTTTTTTTTTTTAAATCCTGTATATTAATTTCGCTTTTGTGTTTAGGGCTAAATCTTCGGACGACTTATTGACCCACGTCCCGTCAACGGATCGAGCTGAAACTTTGCACGAAGACTCGTTGCCGATGACAAAACATTCTTTCAAATTTTCAGTCCACCCCCCCAACCCTCCAAAAAAATCATTTTTTATATAATATAATGCCACGAATCTCACGAAATAAAAATTCCCGATAACTGCGCTAAATGAGATGCTTAAACAAATAAATATCGCAAGAGCGTTTGGTGCGTAATATTTTCTTTTGTTTTTTTTTCTGAAATAGTTGGTGCAATAAATCTACGGTGTAAAAGCGGGTGGGACATTAGGATATTAACATAAAATAAAATAATAAAAAAAAACACGTAAAGGATTTATACGGAAAAACTTTGTTTTTTTAAGGGGCTGTTTAAGTACTGATGCGGTGATGTGGTGATTTGGTGATGGTGGTGATGTGGTGATGTGGTGATGGTGGTGATGTGGTGATGGTGGTGATGTGGTGGTGTGGTGATGGTGGTGATGTGGTGATTTGGTGATGGTGGTGATGTAGTGATGTGGTGATGGTGGTGATGTGGTGATGGTGATTATGTGGTGATGGTGGTGATGTGGTGGTGTGGTGATGGTGGTGATGTGGTGATGGTGGCAAAGGCGGGGAGAAAGCTTTTTGGATAATTAAAAAAAACCCAAAAGACTAGGTTGTAATGACATGATGACCTAAGGAATGTTATACATTGTATATATATACTATAATCGACAACAACTTCCCTAGGAGCAGGGCCGACCCTAACAATTGCGGGGCCCTATGCGAAACTGATTGCGCGGGGCCCATTCTGGGTAGAGGATGAGGATAATAAGGGAAAATTAAGGTTTTGTATTAGAAAATAAATTCGGGGCGGGGCCCATTGCGGCCGCATAGGTTGCAGTGGCCTAAGGCCGGCCCTGCCTAGGAGGAGGGGTGAGGGGGCCAGTTGTCACAGCTTCTTGAACTGGCCACCCGCGAACGCGCTTCATCAAACTGTTATCATCATTTCTTTCAGGCCTACCTATTTTGGCTACTACTTCTAACTATTATCATCATTTCTTTCAGGCCTACCTACTTTGGCTACTACTTTCAACTATTATCATCATTTCTTTCAGGCCTACCTACTTTCGCCACTACTTCTAATTATTATCATCATTTCTTTCAGGCCTACCTACTTTGGCTACTACTTCTAATTATTATCATCATTTCTTTCAGGCCTACCTACTTTGGCTACTACTTCTAACTATATCATCATTTCTTTCAGGCCTACCTACTTTGGCTACTACTTCCAAATATTATAATTATTTCTTTCAGGCCTACCTACTTTGGCTACTACTCCCAACTATTATCATTATGTCTTGTAGGGCTACCTTCTTTGGCTACCTCTCACTATAACTCTTTGGTTACAGGCTTCGTGGCTCACTCCACTGCCCACACACACTGCACAATAAACTCGGATTGCCACAGTGAGTGTATTGACCCGGACCACGCCGTGTGTGACCCATCCGGTCACTGTCATTGCCACGGTAAGCGTTCCATATCCTGGATCACAATATGAAATGTCACCCCCCACCCTGCCCCCTCATTGAAACAATTTGCCAGCTTGTGTGGCATTAATTGTTAAATTTAAAAAAAAGCCACTTTTTTAACATCTCTCGGTGAGCCTGCTGTAATGTATTTTGTGTTTCACGGATGTAGTTGGGGGGCAAGTACACCCATTCACAGAGGTAGTCGTGGGGCTACGGGTTCACAACAACCCTTTGTTATATATGTCCGACATCAACAAGTACATCGCAAGTAGAGAGTATATTTAAACGGTAACTATTGTCTGTCTTCATTCTTATGTTGTTATATAGCCAGACCTAACATTCTCTCCTTTTCCCAACCATTATCATCCTACAGACCATGGTGAGATCCCCTGCAGCGTAGACCTGACTTGCGTACAGCAATGTCCCCCACCAAGTGAGAACGCCTGCTGCCACAATGACCACCACTGCCACTGCACCGACCCCTGTGGAAGAACCCCCAAATGAGCTGGACGGGTCAACTGCATACCATACATACGTGTGGAAATCTTAAATTTAAAAAAATATTTTTCAAATAAATATGTAGCTACAGACGAATCTAGTTGTTAAATACTTTTTCTGCAAGCAGAATGCTAGATCTAACTTTAAAACGAAAACTAAGATTGAAAACAGTTGTTGTCAGTGACAACTTGTCACACGACTAGATATGTTGTTCTGGAAGGGAGTTGCGTGTTTAATGTCTTTCTTACGAAACCATTGAATAACTCAAGGCAGCACAATTGGCTGTAACGATAATGTATTTAATCTAATCTGATGTTATGTATATAACAAATTCCGTAGACCCAGCCAGGCCACGCATCCGGTGTGCTGCGGTACTGCTGTACGCTACTGCAGCGGCACTGCTGGATACACAGGCCAAGTCCTCTACGCTAACTAAACGCCAAATACAAGACTGATCATTCAATGATGGCTACATCGGATCTACCCACTCTAGTTCTAATCTAATACTACACAACGCTCTACACACTTTAACATAAAAGCAAAGATAACACCCAATGGCGTCGGATGCGGGGGTGGGGGATGGAAGAGGGGGCGATCCGCCCCTGTCTGCACTTTTATCTCTATGTGGAGGGGTGGCGTTTCAGAAAAAAAAAATCTTGGCCCGCACCAAGGTGCACTAAAATTAGTTACGCCACTGACAACGTCATACACAGATTAATGCGTAGCTTGACCGCAAAGGTTCCAATTGACCAACACACACACCCAAAACTAGCCGAAAACACCGGAGCCACCGCGGGACCCTCGCCACTTTTCGGTTCTGTGCCGCCTGCAATCAAATTTGATTGTTTAATATTTGTCACATTGAAATTTTGGGCATCTTAAATAATTGGGATTGCAGGGAGTATGACATCTCTACAACAAACACAAACGAGGCACAAAGACACGGTGGCATATTCTAGCCTCAGCTGGCCCCCACCCTCTTTCATTTCATTATGAAAAATTCTCATTTTAGAGGAGAGCTCCTACCACAACAGCCGCCCCCCCCCCCCAGCATTATGGAAGGACAACCCCCAAGGGTTAAAAAAGTTATGGAAGTAAACCCCGAGAGAAAAATCCAGACATGGAATTCCTTAGCCGCAGAAATTGAAAATTCTGACAAGTGCCCCCGCCCTTCTTTTAGCGCCCAGCTGTATCCACCATTACACGTAGTCTTTGGGCTTCACAGACTGAGTGGAGATTGGAGAAGGCTGATTTTGAAACAGTTGATTCGCCATGAAGAAAACCTCCCTCAAGCTTCGTAATATCGCCAGAGGTACCTTCAGCGGAATGAATCAATTGTTTTCATGCACACCGAGAGATGCCTACAATAAAAAAAATATTATAATCATATTAATATTGAAAGCAATAATAATAGCATTAACAATAAAAGTGTAAATACAAAGCTATAATAATAAAAATTACAACACTTATGAAAATTATAACTTAATATATATTTTAAATTGTTAATAAAACACACACAAATGTTAGCCATGTTATGGACTTTTGCTCTTTTTGATTGCAAAAATATGCTTTTATTAAATTTGTAACGTAATAAAAACTTAACCTTTAAAGATACTTTTAATAAGAAAATGTCGTTTAAGTCAATTAGTGCAGCGAAACTCCATAGCCAAATAGCATTCACTAATGCACTTATCCCTCATCCTAAGAAAAAAACCCATTTGAAGTGCAAAAAATCTGTGAAAGCGTATAGAGGGGACTACAATCCGGTTAAAGATTTTATTAATTTCATTAAAAGCTGGGGGTGGGGGGAGGGGGAGAGGGGGAGGAGGCGGGGTTGATCGATACTTTCATTTTTTCCCAGGCAGCACACGATACGTCTCAGAATAAAGTAATGAATTTGGTAAATAATTAAACTTCTTAGGAACATGCATAGCGGGGGTAGGAAATAGGATGTGTGCATTTTTACGTGGATGACAATATCTTTAAATCTTATGGTATTACATTTGTGAAACAAGAGAAGTTACATTATCTTTTTACAAATAAGCGTATGTTTACCAATTAAGAAAATCAATAGAGTTAACAAAACGTGGGTATAATTACATATCAAAACCCAGTCATTTTACAGACTTGAAAAAGAATAGAGATGGGTTAATAATTTAAAAAAAAAATAATAAAAATATATTTTTGTTTTTACTCTGCGATAAGTAAAGTGGGTGTATATTTTTATTCGGCTAATAGTTTTAAAAAAAAGTCACCCAAGTCTGTTATATACGTAAAAACGGTTGTGAGATTCTGATTTAGATAATACAATTCTTTGTTTTACGATTTTCCGATAATGTATAATTAAAAAAAAAAACAAGGCAAAAATGGTATTTAAATTTTTGAAGATGATATCAATATATCAATCTCCATTAATATAATATATATTTATATCATATATAGAGTTTTTGTTATAAATTTAAGATTATGTTTTCACAATTTTTAGACCCCTTTTTTTTTTATTTCTAGGGCCCGAAAAGGGGTAGGGTAGGCCCAACATTTAATAATGTAAAAGCACATGACAAATACAGTATTTCTCTAGCGTAGAAATCGTCCCTCAATTAACTACGTTAGTGACAATAATTATATAATTTGTGATCACTTAGATTTGGTAATTTGAGGTCATGTTTGGAATGGAAAAAAAATGGAGTTAAGGGGCGTGAAAGCGGGTATGGTAGGCGTATAATATGTAGCAGTTCAATACTTCTCAAAACATAATGATATTTGAGACGTAAATATTACACAGATACTTCTTTTTAACGTTACGGATCGTGACGTGTTTCATCAATAACAGGCAGAGATTATCAAAAAGAACCTATCAGTATTAACCCGATAACATCGAGTCATAGATTCTAATCATTAAAACAGCAACAATACCAAAATATATAGTTATACTTAAAATAATAATATTAGGGGGGAAAAAATACAATAAATGGCAATTAAAAGTAACATTAACGAAAAAGTGAACTAACTTTAATAACAATACAAAACTGTAATAATAATAATAATAATAATTATAACAATAATAAAAACAGCAATAAGATAGTAAAAGCCAATAAGAAAATATCCAAACTGGCAAGCAAAATACTCCCCCAGAGATTTTCAGGTCACTACCTGCTTTAGATTATTAAAACCATTCAACCATCTACCTTCCCTCTCCTTCCCTCTCCTTCCCCTTGTTTTAAGTATTAAAAGATCGAATCATGCCTCGTAATATTGACAGATAGAACCATGCCACGTAATATTGAAAGATAGAACCATGCCTAGCCATATTGAAAGATAGAACCATGCCTAGCCATATTGAAAGATAGAACCATGCCTAGCCATATTGACAGATAGAACCATGCCTAGCCATATTGAAAGATAGAACCATGCCTAGCCATATTGAAAGATAGAACCATGCCTAGCCATATTGAAAGATAGAACCATGCCACGTAATATTGAAAGATAGAACCATGCCTAGCCATATTGAAAGATAGAACCATGCCTAGCCATATTGAAAGATAGAACCATGCCTAGCCATATTGACAGATAGAACCATGCCTAGCCATATTGACAGATAGAACAATGCCTAGCCATATTGAAAGATAGAACCATGCCTAGCCATATTGAAAGATAGAACCATGCCTAGCCATATTGACAGATAGAACCATGCCTAGCCATATTGACAGATAGAACCATGCCTAGCCATATTGACAGATAGAACCATTCCACGTAATATTGACAGATAGAACCATGCCTAGCCATATTTACAGATAGAACCATGCCACGTAATATTGACAGATAGAACCATGCCTAGTCATATTGAAAGATAGAACCATGCCTAGCCATATTGAAAGATAGAACCATGCCTGGACAAACGATCAAACAAGCTGCTGTGTGTCGCACACGGTCAAACAACGCCGTCAAACAGGCTTTCCAAACTCAAAAGTGTGTCACCTGCAGGGTTTTTATAGGTGTGTCTCAAATTTAAAAAAGCCATAATGAAATTTGCGCATTTTGTAAACATTAAATGAGCCGTTCCGACTCATGGATCAGACTCATGGATCGAACACATGGATCAGGCAACGTTACCCTGTATTCTCCCGTTTTTTCTTATATAAAAACAAAAATTTGGCCAGATAAGCCATTTCTTTGCCAAAATTCATTCAATCGCGAAGCCAGAAATTGCTTCGCATTTTTTGCAGCGTAAACTTCAAAATCGATTCTGTAATATTTTGTGCAGTCTTTCAACTGTTTTTTTGTTTCGCTGTCGTCTCAAATTTTTAAAATTGTCACCTAGCATCTGTTTGTCGGGCTAGTGGGATACATTTGGCACGTCACAACTACTGATGCAGAGACGTCACTTGACTCTTGGACGGCCTGCCACTGTAAGGATTTCGCCAACCTGCATACAAAGTTTATCGTTTTTTGTATTTTTTTCCTCGTCACATCACAACTTAGGCCCTTTGAATGTCCAAGGCAGGGCCCACGTCACGAGTCAGGTCCTCGCCCCCCCCCCCCCTGTGTATCCTGGTAAAACCGACTAACTCTGTCGCGAGTTGATACATTTCTTTAAAAAAAGTATGTCACCAGCATAATGAGTTTGGCAAACACATGCCTTAAAAATCTTTAAAAAAAAAAACTGCACGTAGTCCTACTTTTAATTTGGATAATGTGGACACACTGACCACACACTGACCACACACTGACGTATGTTATAGCTTAACAATGACGCTTTAGATCTGCCACTGCGTGAGGAATCATTTTTTGTTTTTAAAAATAACTCCACAACGCCATTTTACTTTGTGCACCTGAGCGATCCTGTAACCCCTACAGCCCCCTTTTTAAAAAAAATCAACATGTGCAGATCCCCCACTTGCTAGAAATTTCCCTAGTACTTCTGTCAAAATAAGGTTTCACCCCGCCAAAGTGCACAGACGCATGAGGGACTGTTTGGGGAATTCCCAAAATATATTAAAGTTAGTTAAAAGGGAGATCCCCCTAGGGAAAACAAGGTTAAAATTTAAATCATTAAATGTATAAACTTAATATATTTTCAAAGGTGTATTTAGCGAAACACATAGCATATCCTTCCATTAGCATTTCTTAATACATTGATGGACCTTTACCGCCAACGAAGCATCGCTAGATACTGACTCCAGCTGATCTGTTCGCCATCACGTCACTGGGGCGCCTTGCACAATTCAAAAAAAATAAAAATAATAACGTGCACTCTCGCAGTTGCCCGGTTTCACGTTGGTAGGCGTCTCTTCACCGTGGGCGGCGCCCCGCTACCCATTTGAAAGCTGTTTCTCTCCGATTTGAGTTGTGTCATCTTGAAGATTTAGAACATGGTGTGTTCATTAATAGCTCGTATATATATATTTATATTTATATATATATATATTTATATATATACACGACTGTAGTTTTTTGGACTGTCTTCACTAACTGACTTTTAATTATTAAGTCAATGCATTTGTTGACAAATTAAAAAACAAAATACTGAGAGCGATACACTTTAAGTCTATATCATTTATTAATGAAACTTCGCCCATAAGAAACATAAAAAAAAAAAAAGGAACACATTTTTAAAAAACACAAATTTAGCGTACGGAAGTACTTACCGGCACCTTGTAAGACAGAGCTACGCAGCCGGTGTTCTGGTGACCCGCTGGTGTGCCGTGAGATTGTGCTTGGTGTGCTGGTGACCCGCTGGTGTGCCGTGAGATTGTGCTTGGTGTGCTGGTGACACGCTGGTGTGCCGTGAGATTATGCTTGGTGTTCTGGTGACACGCTGGTGTGCTGGTGACACGCTGGTGTTCTGGTGACACGCTGGTGTGCTGGTGACACGCTGGTGTGCTGGTGACCCGCTGGTGTGCCGTGAGATTGTGCTTTGTGTGCTGGTGACACGCTGGTGTGCCGTGAGATTACGCTTGGTGTGCTGGTGACACGCTGGTGTGCCGTGAGATTATGCTTGGTGTACTGGTGACACGCTGGTGTGCCGTGAGATTATGCTTGGTGTGCTGGTGACACGCTGGTGTGCTGGTGACACGCTGGTGTGCTGGTGACATGCTGGTGTGCTGGTGACACGCTGGTGTGCTGGTGTGCTGGTGACATGCTGGTGTGCTGGTGACATGCTGGTGTGCTGGTGACACGCTGGTGTGCCGTGAGATTATGCTTGGTGTGCTGGTGACACGCTGGTGTGCCGTGAGATTATGCTTGGTGTTCTGGTGACACGCTGGTGTGCTGGTGACACGCTGGTGTGCTGGTGACACGCTGGTGTGCTGGTGACATGATGGTGTGCTGGTGACACGCTGTTGTGCTGGTGACACGCTGGTGTTCTGGTGACCCGCTGGTGTGCCGTGAGAGTGTGCTTGGTGTGCTGGTGACACGCTGGTGTGCCGTGAGATTATGCTTGGTGTGCTGGTGACACGCTGGTGTGCCGTGAGATTATGCTTGGTGTGCTGGTGACACGCCGGTGTGCCGTGAGATTATGCTTGGTGTGCTGGTGACACGATGGTGTGCCGTGAGATTGTGCTTGGTGTTCTGGTGACACGCTGGTGTGCCGTGAGATTATGCAAGGTGTTCCGCGGAAATAAAATTCAATGAGCTTTGAGCACTGAGTACATATGTAAATAGTGTATTCAAAACCGGAAGTTAACAGTTGTCAACTTCTATGTCCTCAGGATTGGATCATTCAATCAAGTTCTTCCAATAATTCAATCATTAGTAACAATAACAACTCAAGTCCTTTTCATAACTATATATAACTTTAATTATCAGGAAACACAAGGCACTCAGCTCTCTTCCCTAAGGTTCCACAACATTCCTCTCGCACGACTACCACTTACGTCACAATACACATAAAATTACGTCATTCAGACAAGCGCGTTCAATAGCTAATAATAACTCTTTCACACACCGTGCGTAATAAGCATGCATTCAAAGACAACACTAACTACTGAACTCCCATACTTGACATATCCCCCTTCTTTCATTTCAGATTTAACTTACCGAGTTAAATCGACACCCACACACAAAAAACCACATAATCATCATCAATAAATCCATTCATTCCTACATATGAATCACAATTCAAGATTTAAAAAATGTGCAACATTATATATGGGAAATCAAAGAAATGAATTTCATTTAGAAATATCAACAATAAAAATTCATTTCATGACAATGAAATTGTACTCAAAAATAATTCCCTTTACCTCTAATATATCAGGGCAATTATGATCCTGTAACATCAACAAAGATTATGAATTAATTATTGTTATAAGTATTAAAAAAAATCTTTGACAGTCATTTGGAAAACTACACAACTACCTAACATTAATACAGGTGAAAGATACCTCACTACAAAAAGATTATACAAATTAAAAACATCCGAACAATCATGGTCATGGTTCATTTTTAACAACAAATAATTGTCAACACTAAAAATGAAATAAAAAACTTCACCTCCCAACTCATGGATTGAACTCTCACCTCACCCACAAACTCAAAACAAGTGCCCATTTAGAGCTAGCAGTGTTCTCTTTAGTTGAATCAACATCTGAGCAACTACTGCTCACAATATCAAATGAAGTGACTCATTTACTAACAATTTCAACATCGTGGTCGCCGTAAACCGACCACTTCTCAAATTCATTTTTTTTTTTTTTTAAACCATACAAAATATAATTACAGGACAGTCTAATTTTTTTCTTCATTATTGTCGAGATAAAAAAATCTGCAATAGTATTTTCTTCTCCCTTGATGTATTCAATGTCAAAATTGAATTCTTGTAAAATTAATGCCCATCTGGCGACTCTCGAATTACCAAATTTAGCAGTATTGAGATATTTTAACGCCTGGTGATCACATTGAAGAATAAATCTCGCACCCATTAGATAGTAAGACAATTTTTGAATGCCCCATATTATGGCCAAGCATTCCCTTTCTATTGTTGAGTAGCGTGTTTCCCTATCCATTAGTTTACGACTTATGTACTTGGTAGGATGAAGTATATTGTTTCTTTTCTGTAATAAACATGCCCCCAGTCCTTTGGTCGAGGCGTCTGTTCGAACTATGAACTGATCATTATTGTCTGGTAGCACTAATATAGGATTATTAGTTAAGTGTTTTTGTATCGCTTCTAAGGCCTGTTGGCATTCCTCTGTCCAACTAATATTGTTAGGTCTACCTTTCTTAGTGAGGTCAGTCAACGGTGCTGTTAGTGTTGAAAAATTGGGAATGAATTTGTTGTAATATGAGATTAGACCAACTAATCCTCTTACTTGTTTCTTATTTCTAGGTGGATCTATTCTTAACACTTGGTTTACATTGTTACTATCGGGTTTCAGTAAACCTGCACCCACCGTGTGCCCCAGGAACTCAATAGATTGTTTTCCAATCTCTAACTTGGAAGGTTTAACGGTAAAACCCGCTTTTTTAAGAATTTCAAAAACACGTCTGGTGACATTTAAGTGTGTTTCCCAGTCATCTGTATAGATACAGATATCATCGAAATATGTAACTACATGTTTCACATTTGTGAATAGTTTCCTAACTACTTTGTTGAATGTTGCAGGGGCGGTTGCTAGCCCAAATGGCATATAGTTATATTGATATAGCCCCTCAGGGCCTTGAAAAGCTGTGTACTCTTTGCTTTTACTATCCAGGGGAATCTGCCAGTATCCCTTCGTTAGGTCCAACTTGGTGAAATATTTTGCTTTATACAACTGAGCTAAAATTATATCCTGATTTGGCATAACTTCAGCTATTGTCTTCGTAATAGCGTTAAGCTTTCTATAATCTACGCATGTCCGAATAGAGCCGTCTTTCTTTTTAATTAACACCAGAGGAGATGAATACGGTGAATTGGATTCTTCTATTATTCCAAGGTTTAACATTGTATTAATTTCCTCCTTTAAACTCTCTACCATATGTAGTGGTACGGTGTACGGCTTTAGTGTTATTGGTTTGCTATCCAATAATTCTATTTTATGAATTCCGGCGGACGTCTTTCCCGGAATATCTGAAATTATGTCCTTAAACTCGTGTAATATTTCATCTACTTCGGCTTTCTGTGTAGCACTTAATTCTGTATTAATATCAATCACTGTGTTATCACTTTTGTTAATGACAGGTATATTCATATTATCACCATTGCTGATTGTGTCCTCAGTTACCTCTTCTGTTATAACGGTTGCGATTGTACCATGCATTATGTTATCTTTGTTATTGTTTGTATCTGTACAGTTATTCCTGTCAAAATATTTCGTGACTCTATTTAAGTGATAGACTTTACGACACTGTCCTTTTTGTATTTCGATATTATATTTAGACAACTTCTTTGTTACTTTGAATGGACCTTCCGAGAATAATGTTAGTTTATTTCCTTTTTTTGGTTTCATCACCAATACTTGATCACCCACTTGAATATCCTTAACAACTGTATTGCGGTCATAATATTTCTTATTTGTGACCGTTTTTATTCTCGTGTTAGATTGTGTTTCTTCTAACCCTGTTTTTAATCTGTTTCTTAAGTCAGTTATATACTCATATACAGTTTTATTCTCTTCTGACATTTCTTCCTTTGTAAGTAGTTTTTTCAATATTGACATCGGCCCCCTAATCTTCCTACCGAAGATAAGTTCACAAGGTGAAATTAACGTAATCTCATTTGGGACTTCCCGATATGCGAATAGAATTGCTGGTAAAAATCTATCCCAGTTGTCTGGTTCTTCATTAGCAACTTTTCTTAACATTCCCTTTAAAGTGCCATTCAATCTTTCCACCATTCCATTCGACTGTGGGTGATATATTGATGAATGATTAATTTTTATATTAAAAAGTGCACATACTTTTTCGTACAGATCTGAGGAAAATTGTGGACCATTGTCTGATAGTATAACTTCTGGGAACCCCATTCTAGAGAATATTGCCAACAGTGCCTCATAAATATCTTCTGTTGTTATATTTTTCAAGGGAATGGCTTCTGGCCAACGAGTGGCCATATCAATCAATGTAAGAATATACCTGTTCTTATGTGCACTTAGCTGTAGGGGTCCCACAATGTCAATAGCAACCTTTTGAAACGGTAACCCAATCACCTCCATCTGACCTAACTCTATGGGTTTAACTTGTCCTGGCGGACGTGCTTTTTGACAGATAGAGCATGAGTTCACGTAATTTACAATGTCCTTGCTCATACTTGGCCAGAAATACTCGGAAAAAATTCTGTATTTGGTCCTCCTAACAGACATGTGGCCCGCTAATGCTGAAGCATGAGCTGTGTCCAAGACCATCCTGCGGTATGATGCAGGCACAACTAATTTCTTCTCAATCACACCACCAACGTTATAGGTAAATACTCGGTACAAAATTTTTTCCCTTATCTCGTAAGTGATTTGTCCCTGTTTGGTGTGCTCGACACAATTACTTTCCGCTTTTTTCCAGTATTTGGTTAACCCTTCATCACTGGCTTGATCATGTGATAAATTTATGTTCTTTAATATTGTGGGAATTGTCTTAATTATATTTTTCATGGGCATATCACCCGCTAAATCTCTTTTAGCTTGTGCCCTGGTAACTACATTACCGTGGTGGCCTGATGATCTATTATCTTCTTCCATAATATTTCCTAATATAATATCCGTAACTGGGTCATCAAAAAGAGCGGCCAAAAACCTTCCGCTCACATAAGGGGTGTCAATATCAATATAAGCTGTTTGATAAGTCTTTATCGTCCCATCAATAAGTTTAATTTGATACGTCATGTCAGTTATTGAATTTCCCGATACCAAACTCTTTCTGCAACCCACTAGTGTACAACCCGTGTCACGAAGTAGAGAGACCTCCCTCCCAAATAAAAAACATTTTTCAATTTTTAATTTTCCTGTTGACTTTCTAAGTATCTCATCCACACTACCAACAAATTGCATTTCGCACATAAACGGGCCTACAGGAACCTTCCTTCCCCACCTCTTAGAATTGTATGTTTTAGCTACTCGGTTGTATTTTGTTCCTAGTCACCTTGTCTCGTGTCTGGGCATTTGATATTTATTTACATTATATCCAGTCTGACTGGTATATCTGTAGATTTGTCTGCCCCGGTTATCTCCAGGTCTTGACTGTGTTGTTCCCCTATCATACCACTGACGGCAGTTGGCCTTTCGGTGTCCAACCTGTCCGCAATTGAAACAAGGGCCAATTACTCCACCATCCGTAGATCGACTTCTCAATTTAACCCATTGATCTCCCCATTTTTCGGCCCCTCCTGCTACTAATTTGTAACAACACGTCCTCACATTTTTTTGCATTAAGTACCAAGACACTTTTAACTGCATCACTGTTCATATTTAGTAATAACTTATTGCGACACAATAAGTCCTTAAGTCCTTCGAATGTTTTCTCTGTATTGGAACTGGCCACCCAGTTATCTAAACTTCTAACTAGATTGGAATGGAAAGCTCTAAAATTGTCGTTTTCTGGTGTCAAGCTATTCCATTTATCTCTATATTTTTCCCCATGGTACCCCGCATGTTTTAGTAGTAATAATTTAACGGTGTCGTATTCCGACAGTTTCTGTCTCACGTCCTCCGTCATAAGGAAAGATTGTAGCTCCCCGGTCAACCTAACCTGTAGCTCGGTGATCCACTCATCTTTAGGCACATTATTTTGAGTGGCTATATGTTCAAAATTAACAATGTACTCATCCAGTTCGTGATTGTTGTCATACTTCGGTAGACTTTTGAGTAAGTGATAATTTTTGTTTGTTCTCGTCTCGCTATTATTCAACTGCACAACTTCTGGTTTTTTATTCATTTCAGCAAGTCTAATTTCAAGTTCAAGTTTATCTAGTTCGTATTGTCTCTGACTCTGTTTATCTCTTTCTATACGTTCTTCCTCTCTCTGTCTATCCATACGTTCTTCTTCTCTCTGTCTATCCATACGTTCTTCTTCTCTAGCTCTAAGTTCTTCCTCTTTCTCTTCCCGTACCTGTTCTTCATACTTTACTCTTACATACTCCTCTAGCTTCTCTCCCGTATAGGAAAGTAATTCCCCTGTTTTCCTAATAGATGCGATTTTTTCATCTGTGCTCATTTTCTTTGCTTTGCTTCTAGTTTCCATTTCCATTTATTTGATATTATTTGATATTATTTGATATTATTTGATATTATTTGATAGGACCAACCTCGGTAACTATCAATAAACTCTTGGTACACACTAACTTTTTACAAGGGTAAAATCAATCAAATATATATACAAATATATTTAAAAAAATAATAAAAGTTAATAACTTGCCTGGGTTGTGGAATGTCCTACTGGAATGAAACTATTTATAAACAACACACTTGGACTTAATTAAGTGTCAATTGTTCTTAGGTTAAATGTCAATGGCTCTCTCACGAACTTCAATGTTACTGGATGGCAATTCACGAGACACAGTCATAGGTTGTGGATGACCAGGACAGGCCACGGGACATCGACAGCTCACTGGACAGGATGTAGGCGAATCGCCGACACTGGACAGTTCGTGGGTGACTCCCCAATGCAGGATGGGTGCATAGGCAGCGTGATGCAGGATAGAACGTCAATGGCTCGATGATACAGGACGTTGATCAACTGGGTGACCGGACAGGGCCACGGGACATCGACAGCTCACTGGACACTGGACACGATGTAGGCACTCACCGACAGACAGTTCATATGCAGCTTAATACAGCACTGCAACGACGGTCAATAACCACTGCGGTCTACAGCAACAGCGGGGTGTGTCAGCGGTGGTAACAGCAAAGGGCGGTGTAAAGCTCAGAAGAATACACCGATCAGCGGCTCATAGCATCCGACAGGTGCTTTGGTTGGGACAGGATACACAGCTTCCGACGAGCACCCCACACAGCTTCGGACGGATGGGTCAGAATACTTCACACCTCGGACGAGTTCGGACAAGGATTTTACTTAACAGACTCAGATGAGTTCGGACAGGCGACACAAAGCCTGTTCGGACGACGACACACAGCTTGTTCAGGTGACGACACACAGCTTGTTCGGGCGACGACACACAGCTTGTTCGGGCGACGACACACAACTTGTTCAGACGGCGACACACAGCTTGTTCGGGCGACGACACACAGCTTGCTCGGGCGACGACACACAGCTTGTTCGGGCGACGACACTGGTAACTTCAGGGCGAGGCGTAGTTATTTCACTGGAACTGGACACGACCTTCGTAACTTCATACAGGGCAGGACGTAGTTAACTTGAATAACGGCCAGGCGCAGTTAACATAACTAGCCTGATACAGGACGTAGGTAGTTAATGGAGTCACTGGTGTATGCAACTCATACACACTTGATACACGGTGGCATCAGAGCTCCGACCTTGAAACACGGGACAGCGACGATACTTGTAACTTCACAAAAGTATAAGAAAGTTCTTGGACTTTACCTCAAGTAAGAAAATGATGTTTTCCAATCCCGGACGAGCCCCCAATGTCAACTTCTATGTCCTCAGGATTGGATCATTCAATCAAGTTCTTCCAATAATTCAATCATTAGTAACAATAACAACTCAAGTCCTTTTCATAACTATATATAACTTTAATTATCAGGAAACACAAGGCACTCAGCTCTCTTCCCTAAGGTTCCACAACATTCCTCTCGCACGACTACCACTTACGTCACAATACACATAAAATTACGTCATTCAGACAAGCGCGTTCAATAGCTAATAATAACTCTTTCACACACCGTGCGTAATAAGCATGCATTCAAAGACAACACTAACTACTGAACTCCCATACTTGACAACAGTGCACTGTACAGTGCGATAATATACCTTTTAGCATTACATGGCATTATGAGTGTCGACAACATTCAGTGATTTAGTATAACCGCACTACTGGCTCAAGTTAATTCAACTTAGAATCTTTTGACAGTTTTGACTAGTGGTGTGCAGCGAAATTCTTGGAAAGGCAAATGGTGTGCCGCGTAGGAAATAAGTTCTCTCAGTACTAGTGTAATATAGAAAATGTTTATTTTACACACCTGAACGTGTCATGCAATTACACATACACAGAGCTATGTTACATACACAGAGCTATGTTACATACACAGAGCTACGTCACATGCAGATCGCCCATGTCATTTACACAGAGCTATATCACATACACAGAGATATGCCACACCCGCAGAGCTATATCACGGACACAGAGCTATGTCACATATACAGAGCTATGCGACACACACAGAGCTATGTCAAATATACAGAGCTATGTCAAAAATACAGAGCTATGTCACATATACAGAGCTATGTCACATACACAGAGCTATGTCACATATACACAGCTATGCTACATACACAGAGCTATGACACATATACAGAGCTATGCTACATACACAGAGCTATGTCACATATACAGAGCTATGTCACGGACACAGAGCTTTGTCACATATACAGAGCTATGATACACACACAGAGCTATGTCACATATACAGAGCTATGCTACATACACAGAGCTATGTCACATATACAGAGCTATGCTACATACACAGAGCTATGTCACATATACAGAGCTAGGCTACAAACACAGATCTATGTTACATATACACAGCTATGCTACATACACAGATCTATGTCACATATACAGAGCTATGTCACGGACACAGAGCTATGTCACATACACAGAGCTATGTCACATGCAGAGATCCCATGTCATATACACAGAGCTATGTCACATACACAGAGCTATGTCACATACACAGAGCTATGTCACATGCAGAGAGCCCATGTCATATACACAGATCTATGTCACATACACAGAGCTATGTCACATACACAGTGCTATGTCACATACACAGATCTATGTCACATACACAGAGCTATGTTACAGAACTACGTTATTCGAACTATTTACAAGTCTTTCAGTGAATGGGTTTTCAGGGCAGAGATCTAATTGAGGTCTTCACTTGCGGTCGCAGTTAGCATTAAGCGGGAGTCTCACGATCGTGATTTTGTATGCCCAGTATGAGACGAGAGACCCGCACAGCATTAGTGTATCTTGAGACATATACTAATGGCATCTTGAGACATATATTGTATGACATATTGAGATATATACTATATGATACCTTGAGCCATATACTATATGATACCCTTAGACACATTATATGATATCTTGAGACACATACTGAATGATATCTTGAGACATATACTATATGATACCTTGAGACATATACCATATGATATCTTTAGACATATACTATATGATAAATGGAGGTGAATAAACTTCTCGGTTATATTGCCATAGAACGAGCGATCAGAGATCAAAACACAAGAAAATCCATTACAAACATTTACATAGCGTCGGCATGTTGTTTGAAACCTGCTTGGAAATAGCTCCAGACACTGTCATTTAGAATCCTGTATGAAACGGTCTCATCGTGGGAACCCCGCTTTAAACGGATCACGAGGGCCTAGAATTCCCAATCCTCTTATTTTTACGGGGGGAGGATAATGTTACATAAAGTGAGTGCGGCGGCAGTAGGGATAACATCTCCTTTAAACTTTGACATCCTCAATCGGACAGTGTGTGAGTTTGTAATTCTATAGGACATTGCGCGATTATTTTTATATCTTTTCAAGGAATCTACGTAGTTTGCATTAAAAAAAGACTTTAGCGGGGCTCTGAATAAGTTTCGGAAGTAATGGAAAAAGGTATGTAGAAACTACAAGATATATAATAAGAACAGGCCCGAAAAAAAAAATTTTCTTGGCTGAAAGAATTCTTCGACAGACAAGACAAAACATAAGACAACGAAGCAATTGAAAAAATCAGTTCTAAACCTTAAGTGTCTTGAGTACGCCATCTTAGACTGGTATATAGTAAGTAGTGCTTTTCGCTATATTGTAATTTTCTAAATAGCAATTTCGGTTAATGGATAATTGATAGTGATTGAAGCGTAGCTGATTCTGTTGTTATTTTGACTCAATGTGGTTCAGGCCGCTAGTGGTTACCAGGGTTTCTCTTTCAATTTACTCCGGGAGGGCATTTCAGATTTTTTTTTTTGGGAGGCGGGGGCAGTGCCAATGGTAAGATGCGTAGCTGAGGGGGGCAGAGGGGACAGATGTCCCCTGCGGCCAGAGTAGCGGGGACGCAAAAATGGGCTTTGGGTGTAATAAATGAATACAAATAATGGGTTTTAGAGTTGATGGATGGGGGAAAAACTCTAGCTAAGCCTCTGCCCGGGGGTAGAAAGTGGAGCGAATCGGTCGGCTCGCCCTGGTGTCAATTATTAATCATATAGAGGGGTGGCATTTTCAGATTACTGGAGAGTTGTATCATGAAAAGGGATGCGAAATTAGGATCTGTGGAGTCACCTCCCCAGAAAAGTTTTGATCATTTCAAAATCACGAGGTGAATTTTTGAATATAAATGAATTCAGTGTTTCTATTAATCGGGGAGGCATATTGTCACAAAATATCGACCACATGCTGAACACCAACACACCGAGCACCAACATACCGAACACCAACATACCGAACACCAACATACCGAACACCAACATACCGAACACCAACATATCGACCACCAACATTCCGACCACCTACATATCGACCACCAACATATCACTCAATCTTATTAAGTAACACTGAAGCTCTAACTTGTACTTATAGATATCTTTTTAGGCCATACGACATCACAAAATATTTCTATTATACCTAATAATATTTAAACACAATAAAGACATAAGTCATGTTAAAATAAAACCGAGGAAACCACCCCCCCTCCCCCATACACGATAAGGGGTACCAAAGTTTGATAACCCCAATTTTCTATGATTCAGTTTATTGTCTGCTCTAAAGATTGATAGATCTCAACCTGTCTACAACTTAATAACCCGGAAGTAAAATTCTCACGAAAATGCTCCAAGATTAAGTTGGGGAGACTATACCTATTCTGAAACCTTTTTTCAGGCCGTGTAACATATGAATAGTGCACTATTTATACAACAAAGAAGCCGTCGGACGACCCATGTGTTTGTTATACACAGGGACCAATCATTGCCACACGTCCCGTAAGCACACCACTGGGGAAATTTCTATCCTTCAAAATAATATGGAGTTCCGTCTCGGATGGTACCCGGCCTGCGTGAAGACGTGGCGAGACAAGTTTTAAAGATACTACTTTAGTGGTCGACGAGTCGAAGCTGACTATGGGTAAAGTGTGACATATTTATACACCTGGATGATGTTTAGTTAAGATTTTTTAAAAGGTTTTTAAAGGTGTGGATAAATTCGGCGGATAAAAAAACCAGAAAGTTCTGATGTTGCAAAAAAAAAAAAAAAAAAAAAAAAAGTATTTCTGATCCACAATGGAGATTGACTTATTGCAGTAAAAGAAAAGATTAAATTTTATGTTTAACTTTGAAGTTTCTACATGCTTATTAAGGTTAGACTCAATGTTTAGATGACACATGTTGATGTTTTAGGTAAATGAAAGTTAGTTTTGATTTTTTGAATACAGATCATCATCATCATCATGTCCCGTAGTCCTTCGACCGTTGGGGTGCCACAGATGACATAAAAAACTATTCTTCTCCATTCCTCTCTGTCTCCTGCCTTACGCATAGCATCGCCTAGTTTTAATCCCGTCCATTCTTTGATGTTGTCGTCCCATCTTTTTCTCCGTCTTCCTCTTCTTCGTCCTCCTCTAGTTTTTATAGGTTTTTTTTGGTGGTCACTGATTAGATAACTTTGATGTTCTGAATATATAATATATTTTTTATGTTTTGGATAGATAATATAGTTAATTATAAAGTCAGGACAAGGTCCGTAGGTCTGTGGCAGTGTAACTCTTTTGTCAGGACAAGGTCGGTAGGTCTTTGGCAGTGTAAGTCTTTTCTCAGATCAATGTCCGTAGGTCTTTGGCGGTGTCACTCTTTCGTCAGGACAAGGTCGCTAGGTTTGTGTAACTCTTTTGTCAGGACAAGATCGGTAGGTCTGTGGCGGTGTCACTCTTTTGTCAGGACAAGGCCGGTAGGTCTTTGGCGGTGTCACTTTTTGTCAGGACAAGGTCGGTAGGTCTGTAGCAGTGTAACTCTTTTGTCGGGACAAGGTCGGTAGGTCTGTGGCGGTGTCACTCTTTTGTCAGGACAAGGTCGGTAGGTCTTTGGCGGTGTCACTTTTTGTCAGGACAAGGTCGGTAGGTCTGTAGCAGTGTAACTCTTTTGTCAGTACAAGGTCGGTAGGTCTTTGGCAGTGTAACTCTTTTGTCAGGACAAGGTCGGTAGGTCTGTGGCAGTGTATTCTTTGTCAGGACAAAGTCGGTAGGTCTGTGGTAGTGTAACTCTTTTGTCAGGACAAGGTCGGTAGGTCTGTGGCAGTGTATTCTTTTGTCATGACAAGGTCGGTAGGTCTGTGGCAGTGTAACTCTTTTGTCAGGACAAGGTCGGAAGGCCTGTGGCCGTGTCAAGCATTTGTTAAAAAGATTGATTGATTAGGTATTTGCATATCGACTTTGAACCCGTCAGCTTTTTGTGAAATTTCTTACGACAGGAAATGATGAATGAATCTGTCCTTGCGTTCCAGCCCGCCATTCGAGAATTACAGTGGTGACCGTGTGTGTGTGTGCGTGAGTGTGTGTGTGTGGGGGGGGGGGTTGTTTGATCGAATCGTTTACTCATGGAAAACTTAATGTTGGACTCTTCAAACCCGCCCTTTACGTCAATGACCGCGTGTGTCTGACAGTGCACGAGATTTTCTACATCAAATTTCAAGATGTTACTATACACTCATTATTTAATTTAATTATTTGCCCCCCCCCTCCCCCGGGGACAATATACTTTAAAACAAAGTAAAGTTTTTTAACGTTATTATTTAAAAATTATTTCCACTAGGGACTTAGTGGTGACCGCACCAAACACAACACCAGTGACCACCCAATAGCCACACACCAGTGAGTGATCACCCGACAACCATAGACCAGTGATTTACCATCCAACAGCCATACACCATGGTTGTCTACACGTACTGTTTATTCGCAGTGGTGTGCGTGGTGATCAGTGGCGTCACGACAAATTCCCCTGGAAGAGTTTATAACCTCGAACGAACCTCGATAGAACAAGAAAACACGCACCTATTACCAACGTACGTGGACGCGCAGAGAGCGTCTATCGAAGAGAAAGATTCGATTGATGATGATGATGATGATGAAGATGACGATGACGAGTATGACATCCATGAACTATTCAACGGAAGAAGTGAATTATCAGCTGCTACACTAAAACGACTCGACTCGGCGTCAGCCGCGGAGCTGTATGATAACACACAGTTGTCCACGGACTGTGATTGTGTCAAGAATTGTTGTAACTGCTCCAGCCGCCATTTGCAGGAAGTGCCGCACGACCTACCGACAGGTATTGAATTTCTCGATCTCTCCAACAACAGAATAAAATCCTTGCCGAACTGCAGCTTCTGCAGTTACACCCAGTTAAAATTCTTGAACATATCCAGGAATTGGATAAACGAGATCTCCATCGACACGTTCAAAAGCTTGTCTCAGCTGGAGAGGTTGAGTCTAGAAAACAACAACATCAACCTGCCACAATATCTGCCAGATCCCAAAGCGATTTTCAGAAATACGCCGTCACTAAAACGTCTGTGGATAGGAAAAAATAAACATCTTTTCAAAAGTCACAGGCCGGAATCATTACTGGGGGAGCTAAAAAACTTGGAAGATCTTTCCATGGATGGTCTAAAGATAAATTGTTTTGGTCGAGGATTTAAGAATTTGACGTCACTTCGACGTTTAACCCTAGAGGGATTTCACCAGGGCGTCTGTAGCTTCCAAAGACTGAGAAATCAAACCTTTGAGAATTTATCCCAGCTTACTTACTTAAACATCGGCACATGCAACATCCAGCTAATCGAAGATGGTGCCTTCGAGCCCCTTCAAAACCTCGAGCACCTCGACCTGAGCTACAACTACCACCTTGGCGTTCACAATGCGACCATGGGTCTGGCCAGTTTGAGATCTTCCAACATCAAAACGCTGAAAATGAACTACATCAACTCGTATCATTCCCCGGCAGTCGACATTTCAATAGAAATTATTCAAAGATTGCCCTTGAAGCTGGAACACCTCGAAGCCATGGGAAACAGTTTTGAGGTCTTTGATGTCGGGATTTTGCAGTTTGCTCCTGAAAACCTGAGTTACGTCGATCTGGGGATCAACCGATTCATTTACGGGGGATACCTCAACGAGTTGCATTATCTGAAAAACCTGGAAGTGTTGAAGCTTAATGGCGGCTACAATGTTCCGTTTTTGCCCCACAACAATGTCGCCTCGTCGTATCTAGTTGAAGAGACTTCCGGTCTTGATTTAGCAGACGACTTGAATGTAAATAAAAAAAAGAATGACACTTTACACCTGAGGCTTCCTCCGAAATTAAACAAGATAGAGATGAGCATTGGAGGTCTGAAGTACATTTTATCAGGAATGCAGGTGGACACCGAGTCCTTGGAGAGTTTGAAGTTGAGCAACAACTACTTCCCCGCTCTGCTGGGTCCGGTGAAGGGCCTCGAGGAGCTGCAGTACCTTGACTTGAGACACTGCTCGGTGTCCACACTCCACAGGGCGTTTTTTCAAAACCTCGTCGGTCTGAAGCATCTCATGTTGGGGTACAATAACCTGGTGAATTTCATATCGCGGTACAGGAATCATTCGGACATTCTGTACGATCTGAAGAATCTGGTAACGCTAGACCTCTCCTTCAACGGCCTGACCATCGTCCCGGGCGAGATATTCGAACGTCTCGACAAGTTGGAGCATCTTTACATCGGCTCCAACAGCATGTGGCACTTTGATGCGAACATCAGCCACATGAACAACCTGAAGCTCATCAATTTCAGCCACTCCCAGCTGAGCTACCTACCTCCGCAAACGTGTCGTCACATCGATGACCTGTGCGCCAACGCCACTCACAACATCACGGTGGACCTGTCGTCGAACCCGCTGCGCTGCGACTGCAACAATTTGGATTTCCTGATGTGGATGGTCAGATCCCGGGCGTTCGATTCGACGTTCACCAACTACCTGTGCAAATACCCGGACGAGTCGTTCAAGGTCATAGACGACTCCTACGTGGAAACGCTGACGGAGTTGAACAGAAGATGCGCCAAGAACTACCCGGTGTTCTTAGCGGTGCTGGCCGCCACGCTATGCATGCTTGGCTTTGTTCTGGCGGGCATCGTCTACAGGTAAGAAGCGCTAAGTGATACATATTTGAGTGCACGCAGATCATTTACACTTTGTGTGCAGGTGAAAAAAAATGTATGTATGAAATGTCTTTAAGATGTTCACAGAAGAGACAAGTTCTTTAAAAAAAAGCGGATACCATTGTACAGGTAAAAGACATTTCTTCAAGAATGCACTAGTGAACGTGGTTTCGATAAAGTGAAGTTACTTACAGGTAATGATCGTATTGCTATATTGTTATGATGAACAAGGAACTTTACATCATTGGCTAACTAAAAGCTGTTTCATAAATTACTTTCCGTTGGAATTTCCACGGCCAATTTTTCTTAATATGACTGCACACCATGGACTGGAGAGTGGGGGCTTAGGAGTGGTGGCTGGGGAGTAGGGGCTGTGGAGTGGTGAGTAGTGACTTTGGAGTGTGGCGTGGGGACTGTGGCGTGGCGACTGGGGCGCAGGGACTGGGGAGTGGGGACATGTAAATAGCGACTGGGGAGTGAGGACTAGGAAGTGGGGACTAGGGAGTGGGGAGTTGGGACTGGGGAGTGGTGAGTTGTGAGTGGGGACTGGGGAATAGAGACTGGGGAGTGAGGACTGAGGACTAGGGAGTGGGGACTAGGTACTGGGGACATGTGAATAGCGACTGGGGCGTTGGGACTGGGGAGTGGGGACTAGGGAGTGGGGACTAAGAAGTGGGGACATGTAAAAAGCGACTGGGGAGTGGGGACTGGGGCGTGGGGACTTGGGATTTGGGACATGTGAATAGCGACTGGGAAGTGGGGACTATAGAGTAGGGAAATGTGAATAGCGACTCGGGTGTGAGGATTGGGGAGTCGGGAGTTGTGAGTGGGGACTGGGGAATAGCGACTGGGAAGTGGGGACTGGAGAGTGGTGAGTAGAGACTTGGGAGTGGGGACTGGTGAGTGGGGACTAGGGTGTAGCGACTGTGTAGTTGGGACTGGGGAGTAGCGACTGGGGATTAGGGACTGGGGAGTGTCGACTGGTTAGCAGCGACTGGTGCGTGTGGACTGGGGAGTAGCGACTGGGGAGTAGGGACTTGGGACTAGGGAGTAGCAACCTTTAAAGTGGGGGACTGGGAAGTGGCGACTGGGAGTAGCGACAGATGATAAGGGACTGGAGAGTGGTGACTGGGGAGTGGGATGTTGAGAGTAGGGATTGGGCGTTGGGAATGGAGATTGGGGATTTGAGAGTAGGGGCTATGGAATAGCGACTGGGGAGTGGGGACGGGGAGTGGGGACGGGGAGTGGGGACTAGGGAGTGGGGACATGTGAATAACGACTGGGGCGTCGGGACTGGGGAGTTGGGTCTGGGGAGTAGCGACTGGGGAGTGAGGAGTGGGGATTGGGGAGTGGGACTGGGAAGTATGGGTTGGAGAATGAGGACTTTGGATTAGGGATTGGGTACTGGGGTGTAGGGACTGGAGAAAAGCGAATTGGGAGTGGGTTCTGGAGAGTGGGGACTGGGGAGTAGCGATTGGGGCGTGGTGACTGGGTATTGGGGACTGGGAAGTATGGGCTGGTGTGTGAAGACTTCGGAGTAGGGAGTGGGAATTGGAGACTAGGGACTGGGCGTGGGGAATGGAGATTGGGGATTCGAGAGTAGGGACTGGGGAGTTAGGAGTGGGGAGAAGTGACTAGAAACAGAAAAGTTGGGACTGGAGAGTGGTGACTTAGGAATGGTGAATTTTGCTAAGGCTTTTGGTTTGAAGAGCGAAGGTGGTGATGTCTGGATTTTGGGTGGCTTGAGAAAATTGTGATGAACGTGTGGTTGAGCTACTGTATAGATATGACATATAGGTGATTAGATTGTCTGTGTGTGTGGAAGAGGTGATGTCCGATACAGAAGGGATTCTAATATTACTAATATGATACAGTTGATAAGTTGATGTCTTCTGCTGATAAAGGGGTCCGATTTTTGAATTAAGGTTTGTCGCCTGCATAGAATGAAGAAGGGAGTGGCTAATAGGTTTTGGGGTGGGGGGGCCAAGGGGATTGGGACTGAATTAGGTGACCTCAAATCAACAATTAAGACATGGTTGACGGTAACGAGGAGAGAGGCTTAATTTTAAATGAAGAGGATATCAAACCAAACGGTCTGAGGCGACGAATTGGCGGTTGGATAAAAAAAATGGACATGAATTAATTAAAAAAGGATAAACAAAGAATTAATTGTGTCGCCTAAACTTAAGAGATATCAAAGACAAAGTCAGACATCGCAGATACCTCTGTAGAAATATATTTCTTCTTGTACAGTACTATGTATTCCATGAGATGCCCCTCGGTACCAAAGGACAAATCGCACGATGTGATGTTTGTCATATTTCCAAAGGCTTTAAAACAAAAGTAATTTAAAATACCCGTAATATCTTCTAACATCCACTAAAACCTTTAGAACAGTGATTCCCAAAACCTGTGCTCCAAGTGCACCTCTCCACAGGGCTCCGCGGCCGCTCCGGGAGCTTAAATAACACCAGTCAATTGTAAGACATAGGGTGGCCCAAGGGGCTCCCCACTAGAAATAAAACTATAAAAAGGAATCAGCGAGTAAAAAAACGTTTAGAATGCATAGATTTAAAAGACATTATATTGATACCATTTTCTGAATGTGCCCCCCCCCCCCCCCCCACATTATCACGAGGGATGCGATATATTGCTTCCACTCACGCAATTATAATGGGAAGATCAAAATTGATGCGATATCATGCTTCCACTCATGAAGATAAAGTGGCAAGATAAAAACTCTAGCTATATTTCCTTAATAAGCCTCTCGGAACTTAATGGAACTTCCGCTATACTATTTGTTATATCATGAATGTCCCCAGATACCGATTAAAATTAGGATATATTATGTGCTAGATCATGAATGTCCCCAGATACCGATGGAAATTATGCTATATTATGTGCTAGATCATGAATGTCCCCAGATACCGATGCAAATTACGCTATATTATGTGCTATATCATGCATATCCCCAGATACCGATGGAAATTATGCTATATTATGTTCTATATCATGAATGTCCCCAGATACCGATGGAAATTATGCTATATTATGTGCTATATCATGAATATCCCGTGATACCGATGGAAATTATGCTATATTATGTGCTATATCATGAATATCCCCAGATATAGATTGAAATTATGCTATATTATGTGCTATATCATGAATGTCCCCAGATATAGATGAAAATTATGCTATATTATGTTCTATCAATAAGGACGCGTGTTTCAATGAAAATGTATGGTTTAGTGGAACAAAGAAATCCTTCAAAGCTTATTTTTGGACATTTTAGTGGACCATACCAATAACAAATACATAGGCTAAGCTTCGATCGATACAAACTATGTCGAGGCAGCATTGTAATGATATTATAAAAGCGAAGGGCGCCTAAGAGTCTATTTTTTTGAATGAACTTTATCCCCCCCCCCCTCAGTCAAAATTTGTTCTTACCATACTCATTTAAAAATTATTTTAACAACTTAAATTACTTACTAATTCAAATGGAAAAAGCCAAAATATTCCAATATATGTTTATATACTAAAATTCACGAAAATAACATTTTTGATAAAAAGAATATAATTATCGCAGAACGTATGCGCGAACGAGTTATGAAATATCTAAATCTTTCGGTTTCTATTTTGGTTTCGGCTGAAAGTCTCGTTAAGCTTTTGGTTTCGGCTTCGGTTTCAGCCCAAAGTAATTTTAAATTTCTATTTGGTTTCGGCCAAAATCAGAAAATCATATTTGGTCGGTCTCAATTCTAATCTCTATCTCTCTCTATATATATCTATATACCTCTCCCTCTATCTCTCTCTCTCCCCCACCTCCCCCCACTGCCTACTTTTGAATTTATCCGAGAAGTACAAAAATAAAGGTATGCTATATTGTGTTTTTGTGTGGTGACGAAATCAAAAGGTCATTGTGTGTTTTTAAGGAAAGATGAAATCTAAAGGTCATTGTGTGTTTGTGAGGAGAGATGAAATCTAAAGGTCATTGTGTGTTTGTGAGTAGAGATGAAATCAAAAGATCATTGTGTGTTTGTGAGGAGACATGAAATCAAAAGGTCATTGTGTGTTTGTGAGGTGAGATGAAATCATTAGGTCATTGTTTGTGAGGATAGATGAAATCTAAAGGTCATTGTGTGTTTGTGAGTGGAGATGAAATCAAAATTTCATAAAGTGTTTGTGAATAGAGATGAAATCAAAAGGTCATTGTGTGTTTGTGAGTAGAGATGAAGTCAAAAGGTCATTGTGTGTTTGCGAGGAGACATGAAATCAAAAGGTCATTGTGTGTTTGTGAGGAGAGATGAAATCAAAAGATCAATGCGTGTTTGTGAGGAGAGATGAAATCAAAAGGTCATTGTGTGTTTGTGAGGAGAGATAAAATCAAAAGATCATTGTGTGTTTGTAAGTAGAGATGAAATCAAAAGGTCGTTGTGTGTTTGTGAGGAGAGATGAAATCAAAAGGTCATTGTGTGTTTGTGATTAGAGATGAAATCTAAAGGTCATTGTGTGTTTGTGAGTAGAGATGAAATCAAAAGGTCATTGTGTGTTTGTGAGTAGAGATGAAATCAAAAGGTCATTGTGTGTTTGTTTGTTAGGAGAAATGAAATCACACGAGCGATGCATGCTAGTTTTTGTCTTTGTTTGGAGAAAATGCTGTTTTACCAGTCAGCACCAGGAACGTTGTAGGCGTTGAGTCAATGGTCACATTATTTACAAGGGCCTCCGTCTCCTGGTGTAAAATTCAGAGACTTCCTTTACTTGACCATACCTCCAGCCAGCCACCCAACCAGCAGGCCAGCCATAACACATTCTATAATTTAAGGATTCAAACTTTAAATTTTGTTAATTAAAAATAATTATAGGTCTAAATTAAAACTTTTTTTCATCCCCATGTAGAAATTCTGCCGCGGTACATCTAGAATAGTCTGGCGGCACACTAGTGAGCCGCGGTACATTGGGTTCGGAGCTCTGCTATACCCCTATTGTCTCCTGATACCGGTGGAAGATCAGACATATTTCTTACTCTATCCTAATTCTCCCCAGACACCGGTTGAAGATCAGACATATTACTTACTCTATCCTAATCCTCCCCAGATATCGGTGGAAGATCAGACATATTACTTATTCTATCCTAATTCTCCCCAGATACCGGTGGAATATCAGACATATTACTTCTCTCTTTCGCCTTTTCGTCCTCGAGGAACAGCAGCCGATCTTCATCGACGTCTGTGATTAGGACATAGGCCGCCTACAAGAGCCCTCCAGGCATCACGATCCTGAGCCAATCTCTCCAGCCTCCCCCAAGTGTGGCCAAGTTTCTTGGTATCCGCCTCAACTTCACGGCGCCAAGTGTTCTTAGGCCTGCCTCTTTTCCGTTTTCCTTGAGGGTTCCAATTCAAGGCTTGTCTAGTTATGCTGGAGGCAGGTTTCCTGAGCGTATGGCCAATCCATCTCCATCTTCTCTGGAGGATCTCTTGTTCTACAGGTTCTTGCTTTGTCCGCTGCCACAGTTTCTGGTTGCTGATTCTGTCGGGCCAATGAATCCCGAGAATCCTTCTTAAGCAGTTATTGATGAAGGACTGGATTCTCTTCATATTCCCAGCAGTGATTCTCCATGTTTCTGCACCATACAGTAGAACCGGTTTCACCATTGTGTTGAAGGTTCTGATCTTCAGTTTGGTATTTAGGTGTTTGGAGGCCCGTGCCTTTCCTACCCTTATTTTGATGTCAGCATCTGTCCCACCTTGCTTGTCCACGATGCTGCCAAGGTAGACAAAGCTCTCTACCTCCTCGAGCGCTTCCTCTTTGAGCCTGATGGGTGCTGTATTGGTAGTGGCATTAACCTTGAGGACCTTGCTCTTCCCCTTGTGAATGTTAAGACCAATACGTGCAGAAGTGTCTGCAATATTTCTGGTCTTCTCCTGCATCTGTTGTTGGGTATGGGAGAGAAGGGCAAGATCGTCAGCAAAATCAAGTTCATCAAGCTGGTCCCACAAGGTCCATTGAATACCATTCCGCTTCTGTTGTGTGGAAGTTTTCATCACCCAGTCAATGGCCAATAGGAACAGGAAAGGCGAAAGCAAACATCTCTGCCTCACACCGGTCTTCACCTGGAAAGCATCCGTCACCTGTTGTCCGTGGACCACTCGGCAGGTCATCCCCTCGTAAGAGTTTCTGATCAAGTCCGTGATTTTCCGCGGGACTCCATAATGTCTCAACAGTCTCCAGAGGGTTTGCCTATCCACACTGTCAAAGGCTTTCTCGTAGTCAACGAAGTTGATGTAAAGGGGGAGTTCCATTCCAGGGATTGCTCTAGGATGATGCGTAGTGTTGCAATTTGGTCAGTACAGGATCTGTTGGTCCGGAAGCCAGCCTGTTGGTCCCGCAGCAGGGGGTCAACAGTTTCTTTCATTCTGTTGAGTAGTACGCGGTTGAAAACCTTGCCTGGGATGGATAGTAAGGTGATCCCTCTATAGTTGGAGCAGGAGCTTAAGTCCCCCTTTTTGGGGATTTTAATGAGATATCCCTCCTTCCACTCCGAAGGTACCTGTTCCTCCTCCCAGATCTTCAAGAACAGTGGGTGAAGCATATCTACACTGGTGTGCACGTCAGCCTTCAGTGCCTCTGCTGGGATGCCATCTGGTCCTGCAGCCTTGCCATTTTTAAGTTGTTTGATGGCAATACGGATCTCTTCTTTGGTGGGTGCGTTGCAGTCAATAGCCAGGTCACTGTCAGCTGGCTGAATATCTGGTGGGTTACTTGGCTCTGGCCTGTTTAGAAGTTCCTCAAAGTGTTCTTTCCATCTGGCTCTCTGTTGCTCCTCATTTGGTATGCTCTTACCATCTTTGTCCTTCACTGGTCTCTCTGGCTTCCTGAACTTTCCAGACAACTTCTTGATGGTAGCGAACAATTCCCGCATATTTCCTTGGTAGGCTGCTTCTTCCGCTTCTTTGGCAAGCATGTCTACAAAGTTCCTTTTGTCCCTCTTAGCGCTTTTCTTTACTTTCTTATTTGCCTCTGAGTACTCCTTTTGGAACCTAACTTTCTGCGCTCGTGTACGGCTGTTGTTAATTTCTGCCTTCTTCCCTTTTCTCTCTTCTATCACTTTCAATGTATCTGCTGTTATCCATTCTTTGTGTGTATGTTTCTTGTTTCCCAACACTTCCTGACATGTTGATTTGACTGCTTTCTTTACTCCCTGCCACTTTCCATCGATCGTCTCGTCTCCTAGCAGTTCCTGTAGGACTTGGAACTTGTTGGACAGAGTGATCCTGAACTCTTCCTGTTTGGCCTTATCTTTCAAGAGGGGGGTGTTGTAGCGCAACCTATATGATGTCTGCTCAGTGTAGTGCCTTTTCAGTTTTAGTCTCAGCCGGGCCACTAGAAGATGGTGGTCTGAGGCAACGTCAGCTCCTCTTCTGACACGTACATCTTGGAGAGATCGCCTGAATTTTTTCCCAATACACACATGATCTATTTGGTTCATCGTTTGGAGGTCCGGTGAAACCCATGTGGCCTTGTGTATCCTCCTGTGTTGGAATAAGCTCCCGCCTATGACTAGATTTGTTGTGGCACATAGGTCGGCAAATCTTTCTCCGTTATCATTCATTTCTCCTATCCCCTGTCGCCCCATGGCTTCTTCATAGCCCGTGTTGTCACTGCCGATCTTGGCATTGAGATCTCCTATGAGGATGACAATGTTTCGCCTAGGGCGACCCTGGGTAATGGTAAGCAATCTGTTATAGAATTCATCTTTGTCTTCCTCCTCACTTTCGTTTGTTGGTGCGTAGCACTGGATAACATCCAAATTGATTCTGTGTTTTTTGGTCCGAAAGGTTGCTGTGAGTATTCTAGGCCCATGCGCCTCCCATCCAATGAGTGCTCCTTGGGCTGCCCTGGATATCATCAGGGCCACGCCCAGAGTGTGTGGTGCATCGTCACTCTCGTGCCCTGAGAATAACAGCATCTCTCCTGAGGCTAGTCTCTTCTGTCCGCACCCGATCCATCTTGCCTCGCTGATTCCTAGTATGGTGAGGTTATAGTTCCTCATCTCAGCGGCTACTTGTGCAGTCTTTCCTGTCTCATACATGGTGCGTACATTCCATGTTCCAATGGCGGTGGTGGTCCTGGTGGAGATGATGATCGTCGGCCTAGTAGTTTCCAGGTTCTGGCTTTCACTACTTGGCGTCATGCATTCCGCGGCTGGGAATCTATCTTCTCCCAGGACCGTAAAGTCTTTTGTTGCTCTTGTCTGCGTTTTTGTAACAAAGGGTTTTTACGCAGCAGAGTTGTTAGCCCTGCGCACAACCGTCTGGGGGGATGCCCCTCGCAACTCTCCGGAGAGCTGCCCTTAATTTTGGGAAGGGTACCCTAGCCTTTGTGGTTTCGTCCACTCCCTGCAAGGCAGCAGGCTCTGATTTTGGTCCACCCTGGGTATTTGATTTCCCCAGTACCTACCATATCTGGTGGGCATTCCCCTATCCGCCACCTGGGGATGCGCTTGATGGGAGATCAGAAACTCCACACAGATACCGGTGGAAGATCAGACATATTACTTACTCTATCCTAATTCTCCCCAGATACCGGTGGAAGATCAGACTTATTACTTACTCTATCCTAATTCTCCCCAGATATCGGTGGAAGATCAGACATATTACTTACTATATCCTAATTCTCCCCAGATACCGGTGGAAGATCAGATACTTTTACTACGCTGCGTACATCAATGTCAACAACTCAAGTGTCGCAACTAGGACGGACACGTTTAACTACGATGTCTTCATTTCGTACTCAGCACTTGACGAGACTTTCGTCTTGGAAATAATATCTAAAGGTAATGCTACAAGTCTATGGGTAATGCTACATGTCCTAAGGTAATGCTACAAGTCTAAAGGTAATGATACAAGTCTCATGGTAATGTTAAAAGTCTAAAGGTAATACTTCAAGTCTATAGGTAATGCTAATATTTAAAGGTAATGCTCAAGTCAAAAGATAATGTTACATGTCTAACGGTAATACTACAAGTCTATTGCTAAAGCTACACGTTAAATGTAATGCTACAAGTCAAAAGGTAATGCTACATGTCTAAAGGGAATACTACAAGTCTATTACTAAAGCTACAAGTTAAAGGTAATGCTACAAGTTTAAAGGGAATGCTACGAGTCTAAAGGGAATGCTACAAGTCTAAGGTAATGATACAAGTTTCAGGGTATATTACAAGTCTAACGGTAAGGCTAAAAGTTAAGGTAATGAAACAAGTCTAATGGTAATGATACAAGTTAAAGGTAATTTTTACAAGTTAAAAGTAATGATACAAGTTAAAGATAATGCTACAATAAAGGGTAATGCTACAATTCTAAAAGGAATGCTACAAGTCTAAAGGGAATGCTACAAGTCTTAAGATAAAACTAAAAGTTAAAGGTAATGCTACAATCCAAAGGGAATGCTACAAGTCTAAAGGTAATGCTACAAGTTAAAGGTAATGCTACACGTCTAAAGGTAATGGTACAAGTCTAAAGGTAACGTTACAAGTCTAAAAGTAATACTTCAAGTCTATGGGTAATGCTACAAGTTAGAGGTAATACTACAAGTCTAAAGGTAATGCTACAAGTCTAAAGGTAATGCTACAAGTCTAAAGGGACTGCTACAAGTCTAAAGGGAATGCTACAAGCCAAAGGTAATGCTACAAGTCTAAAGGTAATGCGACAAGTCTAAAGGTAAAGCTACAAGTCTTAAGGTTATGGTATACGTCTATGGGTAATACTATATCTCTAAATGCATGCTAGATATAGATACTGCTATACATCTATAGAAATTGTGATTTTGACAATTTTAAATGAGTGTCATTTTCCTTTCCTTTTTCGTTTGCATTGGTAACAATTAAAAATCATAATCTTATTATGAAATATTTAGATGCAGAACATGTAAAAAAAAAAGTAGGTTGCGTAAAATATAATTTTCACTGAAATAAGAAACCCCGAAATGTAATCACAAGTAAGTGTAATCGCTTCCACCAGGCACCAAAACTCGTTTATTCAAAGAAATCAATGCATTTATTTATCATGGCAGATATCAGCCAATGTCAAAACAAGATTGCAATGTGCGGCAAAGGAGTGCTTAGGTCAAAAGGTTTAGCAAGCTTTACTTGCAACGCAAAGGAGGGCTCAAGTCAAAAGGTTTAGCAAGGTTTACTTGCGACGCAAGGGAAGGCTTAGGTCAAAAGGTTTAGCAAGCTTTACTTGCGACGCAAGGGAGGGCTTAAGTCAAAAGGTTTAGCAAGGTTTATTCGGGCAGTTAACGCAGCTTTTAGTTGTTTTTTTTTGCAGTGAATGACGTCACTGCACTGTTCAAATCGATGATTCACAAAGTGGTCTATATCTACCCCCAGGGTCCATGTCGGCGGAAAAAAATTGGGGGTCCATGAAATTAAAAAGGGGGTCAACGATAGTGGATCTCATGTAAGCTGGTCGTGACTTCTATTTTGGCATTCCATGAATGGAATACTCCACATACACAGATAGTACCTATTGAATTACATAATATTACCTTATAATATAAAGACATATATCTTCCTACATACATTGTAAAACTACCTATGAAGTAAAAAATTTAAAAACATAAATGTTCATGAAACGTGATGAAGAATCATATTGAAATAAAGGTTATTAGGTATATTTTCTGACATATAAATATAAATTTAAATCTTTCAAAGTGAGTAGCACTATACCGGCTGTCAAAAATACATTTGAAGTTAATGAATTTGCAAAAAATCACTATCAGGTAAGCAGGGGGTCTACCCAAAGCCGAAAAACATAGCAAGTAGTCTACGAGACAAAAAAGTTTTGGGACCTCTGGTTTAAATTGAGTCGTAGATAAGCATACTACATTAATAAATAATGAGAAGGACGCATTCATCTATTCAAGGAACCGCTGACACGCGGGTTGCTGACAACTGACACCCGGGTTGCTGCATAACTGAAACGCGGGTTGCTGACAATTGAGACGCGGTTTGCCGACCACTGAACCACGGTTTTCCGACCACTGAGCCCCCGGTTTTCCGATGATTGAGCCGCCGGTTTTCGACAACCCAGCCACGGTTTTCCGACCCCTGCTCATTGACCAATTAAAAAAAAAACAACTCATTCTTCACCTTGTCTATCCCCAGAGTTATCTGCCCGTGGGATGAGACTTCACGTCCACGGACGAGACTTTGTGGCGGGAGATTTCATCGCCTCCAACATCATGACGGCCGTCAAGGAAAGCCGGAAGACGTTAGTGGTTCTCACACGGAACCTGTTGGCCAGCACCTGGTGCAACTATGAGCTACAGGTAAACAGCATGAACATTCGCAGATGTATCCAAGCCAGTGTATCCAGGCGAATGTATCCAGGCCAAAGAACAACGGGAGATAACTGTACACATAAAAACCATTAGTCAACCGAGAGACATCGTTTTCATGGGCCTTCAATTTTTACTACACACCCTCAAAACATTTAAAAAACTTCCTATGTCAACTATTTCATGTGCCTCATCACATCGTTTTTCAACCTCTGTTGCTCGTGACCTAGTTAAAAATCTGTTAAGCCTACTTATATCCTTATTACTTAATAAATAAATAAATAAATAAATATATATATATATATATATATATAAGAATATACAGCTCAAGTCAAGACTACTAATCAAGTCAAAAAATCGCCTAGGTCATCTTAACGTGCGAGAAGGAGGAACAAAACCAATAACAGCTGTGTTTAATAAAGATGAGCTATTAATTTGACAGCTGATAACATTTAGAGCAGTGGTCGGGGACTTCAAAAAAAAAAAATCTACTACCACAAAATATATATTTTTGGCGCAGGCATTAACCACCACGTCACGAAAGGAAGAAAAAAATCATAGACTATTTTAATTCAAAAAAGGTTTATTCAATCATTTGTTAATGAGAATTATTTAGTTAAATGTTAGTTAGTTATTGAGAATACTAAATTTGGTTGTATTGCTCAGCTCAGCAGATGAAGCTGGTAGCCAATGGACTAGTCGGGGGGTCACAAGAGGGATATCTCAGACACTTACCAGAATAAGTGTGTTAGTTAGTTATTGAGAATACTAAATTGGGTTTATATAGTTGTAACAGGGAACACACTTGTAATTTATTTTCATTTATGCCTCCCTGAGCCCTCATAGTCCCACAATATTTTAATTTTTACCAATTTTTTGGGGTAACCTAAACCGGTTAGCCATCCCTGATTTAGAGATTGACATACAAGATGTTCAAAGTATTTCAGCATTTTCAAATTAAATTATTATTGTCTCTCCACCTGAATTCCAGATGGCCAACATGGAGTCTGTCCACACAGGGAGACCCGTGCTGGTTTTCTTACTAAAAGAATCCATTCCTAACAATGAACTGGGTAGAGACTTATTGTACCACATACGGAACAACACATACATTCTGTACCCACAAGAAGAAGATGAGATGCAGGCCAAGATATTTTGGGACAAACTGGCAAGTGACCTGAAACACTAAATATCTGGCAAGTGATTTGATACACAGATTATCTGGCAAGTGAAATAAACTTTTATTATCTGGCAAGTGAATAAAACCATGACTATCTGGCAAATTACTTTAAAAAAATACTCATTATCTGGCAATGAACTCGAAACACTGAAAGTCTTGCAGACGTTCAAAAATGCTTTTTTTCCCATTAGGAGCGGGTTTACAATGATCTCCACTCTACATTTGAAAACAGACTCTGGGCACGGGGAAACAGACCTTCTAATCACGACACCGACCCCCAAGAGTGCTGGTCAACCCTGAAAGAAATTATTTAATAACCGTGAGCCTTAAACATTTTATTCACCCAGGTGAAACTTTTCGCAGCGGAAGAATGACTGGGCGGCCATCTTGACAAGATCAGCATTGTCACGTTGGACATAGTGAGGCAATTAGTATTGTCACGTTAAACATCGTGACGCAATTAGTATTGTTTCGTTAGATATTGCTGCACAATAGATCATGTTGTATAGAATTGTGTAGCTATTGTGGAGGCATCAAGCTTTATTTAATTCACCGTGATCGTACCCCGAAGCCACCTTAGGCGTTTACCATATCATATCTGTGTGTTGTGACTTTTCTTATTTACCTTAAGCGTGTCAATAAGACCATCACGTGACGCACATAACATGTATGTCTGATAAATAAATATGAACGATAAAATGTGAATGATATTTAGTTTACCGGCAAAGTATGTCCAAATAAAATACAGAACCTTTGTCATTGTTCTTGAAAGGTTTGTACAAAAAAAAAATGTTGATTCGGTGGAATGCTCTGCTTTCTATTCTTATGCTTGACCTCACATGCGGTCACATGACTTTCAAATCTATTCTTATGCTTGACCTCACATGCGGTCACATGACTTTCAATGTGCTCAGAGCGACACAGCATGCACCATGGACAATGTGAAGTACAGTTGCCAAATGTGAAGTACAGTTGCCAAATGTGAAGTACAGTTGCCAAATGTGAAGTACAGTTGCCAAATGTGAAGTACAGTTGCCAAATCAACGGAGAACGGGTCGCTCAATGCATTTGAGGCATTTACCTTCTGAGACTCGTGGAACAAGATATTGAACGCTCTAACAATAAAAACCACCAGCGGAGGACAGAAAGATTCGCCTGTCTTTTGCCCGGATGCTTTGTCAGCTTGAACGTGATTCCCTCATGTACATTACATACATCTAGTGACTGAAGTGTGTGAGTGTGTGTGTGTGTGTGTGTGTGTGTACAAATTTGGATGGCTTATTTTTTTGGGGTTATTTATTACATACCTTTATTTCAAGGTTGACAACGCAAATACAAAACAACTAAGAAAACATATTTACATGTCTTCAATTTTTACGTATAGGCTTGTAAAATTTGATGTTCTTAGTATCACTATGCCTTTTCTTGATCAACGTGAGGACCAATGACGATATAGATGTCATTAGTATCGTGATGCCTTTTCTTGATCAATGTGAGGACCAATGACAATAACACATCATACATCAAGAATATATATGAAATGCCAATATATTTCTCATCTTGGTGCACTTCAAAAGCTATTTGTCATATTTCTTTAAGCAAAATTTTTGTCATCCTGAAAGATTACACGGAGATTTACAGACAAGTAACGTTTTCAAATTTATTTTTAGGAAATGTCCGTAAGTTTACGAATGGTAGCCAACCCTGCCTTCTTTTTGGGTTGTTTTTTTTTGACAAATAAATGACGAGAGCGTACAGTCGCTACGTTGTACGATAATCATTTGATCTAGGTTGTTCGACACTCCGTCCACTAATGTTGTTATCACGTCTCGGCGACGACGTGTTTGTGATCCATCCTCTAGGATACTACATCTCAGCCAAATGTTTTTTTTTTTTTAAGCTCTGTTTTTACTGTTGTTTTTTTTTAAGCTCTGTTTTTACTGTTGTTTGTTAGATGGACAAAGGCATCTTGTTAACACGACCTCAAAGTTTTCCCATCCTTAGTTTCGATCATGTCCATTTTTATAACCTGATTGGAGTCTCCCCCCCCCCCCCACTAACTCTCACGAAAACGTTCGAATCGATGATGTTATTGGTGATGCTCATTTGTCCCGTGTTATTACTTGTCTCGTTTTATTTCCCGTCCCGTGTCATTACCTGTCTCGTGATATTACCTGTCTCGTGTTATTACATGTCTCGTGTTATTACCTGTCTCGTGTTATTACCTGTCTCGCGGTTATTACCTGTCTCGTTTTATAACCTGTCTCGTGTTATTACCTGTCTCGTGTTATTACCTTTCTCTTGTTATTACCTGTCTCGTGTTATTACCTGTCTCGCGGTTATTGCCTGTCTCATGTTATTTACTGTTTCATGTTATTAAGTGTCCCGTCTTGTTCTAAACTTATCTGACTAATCTACAAAACACATAAATAAAAAGACAGTCAAGTCAAAATATTCATAATCGAATGTTTGTATTTTCTTTCATTCAAGTCATTCAGTTTTCAATTTTTATTTAACTCAAGAATGACCATGATAAAAAATGAGTTTTGAAACGAGACTTTTAAAAATCGTATCTTGGATGTTCTAGCGACAGAAAATGTGGAAAAAGAAGATGTACAGGTGCAGAGCCTTCTCTACAGCCATTCGCTAGGGACATAATTTTGTGGTCAATGCGCTCACTCACAAGAAGCCAGTGGAGATCTTCAAGAACTCGGGTGAAGTGGTCAGATTTCTTTACACGCGATACAATGCGTGCTGCAGTTTTTTTTTCTTTTTGGAGTGTCTGAATTTGGTTTGATGTAAACCACAACAAACAACGATTACAGTAATCTAATCTTGACTGGATTAGAGTGACTGCCACCAAATCGGCTGTTCTCTTATTGAGTTGAGGACGCAGCTGACCCAGGACCTGACCAGAACTGATATGAGAGCTCATAATACGTTTACTGTCAGTGTAGAAGCCAAGGTATCTAACAGTGTTGGACAAGGGTATCTCAGAAGCACCAACTTTTATTGATGCGTTAGCAACCTAATTTTTAGAATTAGATGTTCAAAAGCTCTGGCTGATACCGGTTGGCTAGGCTGAAAACATGATGTAACTTGCAAAATCCTCACTAAACTAATAGCAAGAATAAAGGTTTAGTGAACAGAACCTAGAAGACAATCAACGTGGATTTCGACAGGATGGATAACCAAATCTCATATTTTGCCATCAGATGTATCCTAGAGAAATGCTACGAATACATCAACATACACCAACTATATTTGGACTACAACATGGCTTATGATATGGTAGACAGGAAATACCTTTACGATAATCTACAGGAACCTGGAGTCCCTAACATACTTACCTGGCTCATATAATCATATGACGATGGCTAAGCCAAAAAGTAGAATCAAAGTTAAGGGCGAGCACTAGAGGAAGTTCCCAGTTAATAAGGGCCTCAGACAAGGAGATTCATTATCATGTATCCTGTTCAATATCTCGTTATAAAAAGTCATTAGAAACATACATGTGAGCACGAGTGGAACCATTACAAATTACTTCCATTACAGGTATTACTGAAGGACAACCATCAGGAACTTGATATAGCCAGCCATTGCAGTAGCTGGCATACGCGGACGATATAGCGCTACTGTTCAGGAACAGAAATGAAATACTTAAAGCATTCAGGGAACTGCAAACTTTAAATTTTGTGTTGAATATAGGAATTTAAAAGGGTGAACAATTTTAAGGCAACCTTTGACCCGGGCTCTACACCTTGGCCAATAAAAAATTGTTCAGCTTTTAAAGCTTGCATGCTTATTTAAAGTATTTTGATTGGTCCCACAATAAGTGAAAATTTGCGTAATATATTTGCCGCCGGAATTTTAATCATTTTATTGACTGGCGTCATTTTCCACCAACACAACCTTTGGGAACCGGACATTTCCAGTTCAATAACATCGCTGTCTTGGGTAACTTACATATCAAGCAACCACGAACGTATCGAGTTACCGACCACCAACATATCGACCACAAGCATACCGACCACCAACATATCGACCACAAGCATACTGACCACCAACATATCGACCACGAGCATACCGACCACCAACATATCGACCACAAGCATACCGACCACCAACATATCGACCACAAGCATACTGACCACCAACATATCGACCACAAGCATACCGACCACCAACATACCCACCACCAACATACCCACCACCAACATACCGACCACCAACATACCCACCACCAACATACCCACCACCAACATACCGACCACCAACATACCGACCACCAACATACCGACCACCAACATACCGACCACCAACATACCGACCACCAACATACCGACCACCAACATACCGACCACCAACATACCGACCACCAACATACCGACCACCAACATACCGACCACCAACATACCGACCACCAACATACCGACCACCAACATACCGACCACCAACATACCGACCACCAACATACCCACGACCAACATACCGACCACCAACATACCGACCACCAACATATCGACCACAAGCATACCCACCACCAACATACCGGCCACCAACATACCCACCACCAACATACCGACCACCAACATACCCACCACCAACATACCCACCACCAACATACCCACCACCAACATACCGACCACCAACATACCCACCACCAACATACCGACCACCAACATACCCACCACCAACATACCCACCACCAACATACCGACCACCAACATACCCACCACCAACATACCCACCACCAACATACCCACCACCAACATACCGACCACCAACATACCCACCACCAACATACCGACCACCAACATACCCACCACCAACATACCGACCACCAACATACCCACCACCAACATACCCACCACCAACATACCGACCACCAACATACCGACCACCAACATACCGACCACCAACATACCGACCACCAACATACCGACCACCAACATACCGACCACCAACATACCGACCACCAACATACCGACCACCAACATATCGACCACCAACATATCGACCACCAACATACCGACCCCCAACATACCGACCACCAACATACCGACCACCAACATACCCACCACCAACATACCCACCACCAACATACCGACCACCAACATACCGACCACCAACATACCGACCACCAACATACCGACCACCAACATACCGACCACCAACATGCCGACCACCAACATACCGACCACCAACATACCGACCACCAACATATCGACCACCAACATACTGACCACCAACATACCGACCACCAACATTTCACTCAATATTATTAATTAACACTGAGGCTCTGGCTTGTATTTATAAGTCAGTCTATTTTAGGACATACGACATCACAAAATATTTCTATTATACCTGTAAATAAAATTTAAATGCAATAAAGTCATAAGTCATGTTAAAATAAAGCCGAGGAAACTCACCCCCCCCCCCCCCCCAATACAAAATAAAGGGTACCAAAGTTTGATAACCCCACATTTTGGAATCAGTTTATTGCCCAACTTACAGATTGCTAGATTTCAACTTATCTACAACTTAATAACCCGGAAGTCAAAATCTCACGAAAACGCTCCAAGATTAAGGTGCGGAGACTACACCTATTTCTGAAACCTTTTTCAGGCCGCGGAAAACGGGAATAGTGCACTATAAAACAGAGGAGCCGTTGGGCGACATATGTTTATCATAGACATGGACCCCGCTGGGAAATTTCTATATTTTTGTAAAGATTGTGGAATTCTGTCTTGGATGATACCAGGCCTGCGTGAAGACGTGGTGAGAAAAGTTTAAAAAAAATTATTTTCAGTTGTAGACGAGTCGAAAATAAATATAGGTAAAGTGTGACATATTTACACACCTGGATGATGTTTAGTTATGATTTTGAAAGTGTTTTTGAAAATGTGGATAAGTTGCGTGTCTGATTGAAATAAAAAAATTATGATGTTAAAAAGAAAGGATTTCTGATCACCAAATGCAGATTGACTTAATTGCAGTCAAAGAAAATATCAAATTTTTTAAAAAGATTAACTATTACGTTTATGTGCGTTTATAAAGGTTACATTTGATGTTTTGATTACACGTGTTGATGTTTTAGGCAAATAAAGGTTAGTTTTGATTTAGAAAAAAGTTTTCATTGGTTTTTGAGGGTCAATGATTAGTTAACGTTGATATTTCTGATCATATAATATAGTTTTCATCTCTTGGATTACGATTAAAGTTTTTATGTTTTGTATTTAATATAGTTCTTATGTTTTAGATACATTCAGGTAAGCTTTGATTTTTTTATGGATTCATGTAGTTTGTTTTCATGGAATTTGACCAAAAAGAGTTGAAAACATGTCAGCCTTGTCATGCATAATTCTGTTCTGAAGAATTTACATTCGTTGAAAGTAAATTGACTTATGACGTAAATTTTCTTGGCCAACATTCTTAGACAAACGTTTTCAATGGTTAAAGATTATATATATAGAATTAATGTATTTATTCATACTTTCTGTTGCTTAGCTTTTCTTTTTCTATATAAATATCATTATAAATATATTATATATATATTCAAGTTTTCCTAAAAGTAATAGTAATTAGTATTTTGAGTTTTATGGCGAAGGGTTCTGTATTAATGATTAAGGACCTCTGTAAGATCTCCTTAGTGAATAAAGCTTGCCAGGTTTGTGATGTCGTTGATATAACTCTTTTGTCATGACAAGGTCAGTAGGTCTTTGGCGGCGATAAGCCTTTGTTAAATATTGATTTAGCAGGTATCTGCAGATCGACCTCTGACCCGTCAGCGTAGTGTAAATTTCCTAAGACAACAATGAATGTGATCACTTTCAAATCGGTACTCCCCCCCCCAAAACAGTCATAATCGCGTGTTCCGTTGGTGACTCGTCGAGGTTGGGGGGTGGTGGTATGTCTAGTAATGATGAACTGTTGCACTCGTGACGTGACAATGCACTCGTGACGTGACAATGCACTCCATACATGACAATGAACTCGTCAAAGTCACCTTTTATGCCAATCATTGCTCTTGTCTAACCGTGCACGAGATGATCTACATCAAATTTCTATATGTTATTGCACTCTCAATATTTCTTTTAATTATTTGTCACCCCCCCCCCACCCTCGCCCGGACCATTGCAAAATACTTTAAGACAAAGTAACGACTTTTTAAAACTATAATGAAACATCATTTCAACCAGGGACTTAGGAGTGACGGCATCCTACACAACACCAGCGAGTGACAACCCAACAGCCATACGCCAGTGAGTGACAACCTAACCAGTGGGTGACCATCCAACCAGTGAGTGACCACACAACATCCATAAACCAGTGAGTTACCACCCGCCATCTATAAACCAGTGAGTGACCACCCAACAGCCATACATCAGTGAGTGACAACCCAACAGCCATACGCCAGTGAGTGACCACCTAACCAGTGGGTGACCATCCAACCAGTGAGTGACCACACAACAACCATAAACCAGTGAGTGACCACCCGCCATCTATAAACCAGTGAGTGACCACCCAACAGCCATACACAAGTGAGTGACAACCCAACAGCCATACACAAGTGAGTGACAACCCAACAGCCATACGTCAGTGAGTGACCACCTAACCAGTGGGTGACCATCCAACCAGTGAGTGACCACACAACATCCATAAACCAGTGAGTGACCACCCGCCATCTATAAACCAGTGAGTGACCACCCAACAGCCATACACCAGTGAGTGACCACCCAACAGCCATACACCAGTGAGTGACCACCCAACCAGCGAGTGACCATCCGCAATCTATAAACCATTGAGTGACCACCCAGCAGCCATACACCAGTGAGTGACCACCCAACCAGTGAGTGACCACCCGCCATCTATAAACCATTGAGTGACCATCCAACAGCCATACACCAGTGAGTGACCACCCAACAGACAAACACAATGGTTAGCTACATGTACTGTTTATTCGCAGCTGTGTGCTTCGTGGTTAGTCACGTCACGACGAATTCACTTGGAAGAGTTTACAACCTCGAACGAACCTCGAAAGAACAAGAAAACACGCACCCGTCACCAACGTACGTGGAAGCGGATAGAGCGTCTATCGAAGAGCTGCATTCGATCGATGACGTTGATGATGAAGATGACGACGACGACGATGACATCCGTGAGCTATTCAACGGAAGAAGTGAATTATCAGCTGCTACACTAAAACGACTCGATTCGCCGTCAGCCGCGGAGCTGTATGATAACACACAGTTGTCCACGGACTGTGAGTGCGTCAAGAATTTTTGCGACTGCTCCAGCCACCATTTGCAGGAAGTGCCGCACGACCTACCGACGTGGATTGAATTTCTCGATCTCTCCAACAACAGTATAGAATCCTTGACGAACTGCAGCTTCTGCGGTTACACCCAGTTAAAATTTTTGAACATTTCCAGTAATCTGATAATCATGATCGCCATCGACACGTTCAAAAGCTTGTCTAAGCTGGAGTCGTTGAGTCTAGAAAACAACACTATTACCCTGCCACAATATCTGCCAGATCCGAAAGCGTTTTTCAGAAATACACCTTCACTAAAACACCTGTGGATAGGGAAAAATAAACATCTTTTCAAAAGTCACAGGCCGGAATCATTACTGGGGGAGCTAAAAAACTTGGAAGATCTTTCCATGGATGGTCTAAAGAGAAACAGTTTTGGTCGAGGATTTAAGAATTTGACGTCACTTCGAAGTTTAACTCTAGAGGGATTTCACCAGGGGGTCTGTAACTTCCAAAGCCTTAAAAATCAAACCTTTGAGAATTTATCCCAGCTGACTTACTTAAACATTGGCACCTGCAACATCCAGCTCATCGAGGATGGTGCCTTCCAACCACTTCAAAACCTGGAGCACCTCGACCTGAGCTTCAACTACCACCTGGGCGTCCGCAATGCGACATTGGGTCTGGCCAGTTTGAGATATTCCAACGTCAAGACGCTGAAAATGAACTACATCAACTCGTATCATTCCCCGGCAGTCGATATTTCAATAGAAATTATTCAAAGATTGCCCTTAAAGCTGGAACACCTCGAAGCCATGGGAAACAGCTTTGAGGTTTTTGATGTCGGGATTTTGCAGTTTGCTCCTGAAAACCTGAGTTTTGTCGATCTGGGGATCAACCGATTCATTTACGGGGGATACCTCAACGATTTGCATTATCTGAAAAACCTGGAAGTGTTGAAGCTTAATGGCGGCTACAATGTTCCGCATTTGCCCCATAATTATGTCATCGGACCGTATTTAGTTGAAGAGACTTCCGGTCTTAATTTAGCATACGACTTGAATGTAAATAAAATAAATAATGACACTTTACACCTGAGGCTTCCTCAGAAATTAAACAAGATAGAGATGAGCATTGGAGGTCTGAAGTACATTTTATCGGGAATGCAGGTGGACACCGAGTCCTTTGAGAGTTTGAAGTTGAGCAGCAACTACTTCCCCGCTCTGCTGGGTCCGGTGAAGGGCCTCGAGGAACTGCAGTACCTTGACTTGAGACACTGCTCGGTGTCCACGCTCCACAGGGAGTTTTTTCAAAACCTTAGCGGTCTGAAGCATCTCATGCTGGGGTACAATAACCTGGGGAATTTCATATCGCGGTACAGGAATAATTCGGACATACTCTACGACTTGAATAATCTGGTAACGCTAGACCTCTCCTTCAACGGCCTTACCATCGTCCCGGGCGAGATATTCGACGGTCTCCACAAGTTGGAGTATCTTTACATCGGCTCCAACAGCATGTGGCACTTTGATGTGAACATCAGCCACATGAACAACCTGAAGCTCATCAATTTCAGCCACTCCCAGCTGAGCTACCTACCTTCGCACGTGTGTCGTCACATCGACGACCTGTGCGCCAACGCCACCTACAACATCACGGTGGACCTGTCGTCGAACCCGCTGCGCTGCGACTGCAACAATTTGGATTTCTTGATGTGGATGGTCAGATCCCGGGCATTCGATTCGACGTTCACCGACTACCTGTGCAAATACCCGGACGAGTCGTTCAAAGTCATAGACGACTCGTACGTGGAAACGCTGACGGAGTTGAACAGACGATGCGCCAAGAACTACCCGGTGTTCTTAGCGGTGCTGGCCTCCACGCTATGCATGCTTGGCTTTGTTCTGGCGGGCATCGTCTACAGGTAAGATGCGGTAGTGAATCCACACAGATTAGAAACGCTCTCTGGGCATGTGACAAAAAATGTGTGAAGAGAAAACCTTTTAAAAAAAGTATACTATTTTATGAGTAACAATTTTCTTTTTAGAAAATGAACACTATGCACTGGTGAAAGTGGTTTGGTTAAAGCGAAGCTATTGACGGGTGAGAAACGTATTGCAATATTTCTAAGGTGAACAAAGAACTTTGCATAATTTACTAACCAAAAGCTGTTTCATAAATTATTTTTCGCTGGAATTCTCCGGCCAGTGACATTTCCTTAATATGATGACATATGCAAGTTTGCAGGTATTGAGTTGTGTCTCGGTTGTTAGCATTAAGGCACACCATTGACTTGGGAGTAGCGACTGGGGAGTGGGGAGTAGTGACTGGGGATGGGGAGTGGCGACTGGGGAGTGGGGACTGTGGAGTAGCGACTGGGGAGTGGGGATGTGGAGTAGCGCATGGGTAGTAGCGACTGGAGAGTGGGGATAGGGAGTAGCGACTCGGGTGTGGGGACTGGGGAGTAGTAACTGGGGGAGTGGGGATGGGGAGTAGCGCCTGTGGAGTAGCGACTGGGGAGCACGTGACTGGGGAGTAGGATGGGGAGTATTGAATAGTGAGTGGGGATGGGGAGTAGCGACTCTTTTTGAATTAGGTGTCGTTGATACTTTACCACATGCATAGAATGAATTAGGGAGTGTCTAAATGAGTTGGGGAAGGGGGAGAGCGACGTAATTAGCTGCAACAATTAAGACTGGATGATGGCAAGGATGAGAAAAGTTTAATTCTAAATGAAGAGAAGATCATTCAAATGGTTTGCTGTGACGCTAATGGTGGTTTTATGATAAATGGAAATGAATGTAATTTAAAATTTAAAAAAATGAAAAATGAACTGTGTCGCCTAATCTTCAATATGATTGCTATATCAAAGACAAGTCGTCGCAGATGCCCTAGTTGTTACACATTTATTACTTCGTGTACAGTACGACTAATGCCATGAGATGCTCCTCAATACCAAAGGACACATCGCACGATGTGATGTTTGTCTTATTTCTAAATGCTTTTTAAAAAAAGTTATATAAAATACCTGGTAATCTCTTCAAAATTCCACTAAAATATTTTTACAACAGTGGTTCCCGAACCTGTGCGACAAGTGCACTTCTCAACAGGGCTCCACGGCCGCTCCAGGAAACAAGAGAAAACCATTAACTTGTAGGACATAGGGTGGCCCAAGGGAACTCCCCGATAGAAGTTAATTTTATAAAGTAGGCCTGCATAACATACTGCCCACCGGAATATGAAGGAGCAGTTGCGCTTCTTGAAATTGTTATCGGAAGGCAAATAACAAAATATCATTGCATTATACATGTGCAGGCCTTGTGTAGCCAAGTGTTACATTTAGAACATATTATGTCGGTTGCTGTCAAAATAGTCAGCCATATAAGATCAAGAGGACCCAAACATAGTACTTTTCAAGCATTTCTTGAAGATATAGACGCCGACTACAGAGACGTAATATACCATGCAGAAGTGAGATGGTTAAGCCGAGGGAAAGTGCTTCAGGAGTTAGATGGTTAAGCCGAGGGAAAAGTGCTTCAACGATTTGTTGCTTTGAAGAAAGAAATGTCTAAATTTCTATTTTCTTTCGGCCCGGACACGTTTTTCATGAAATAGTATGTACCGTCCTACATTTTGAGTTGTACAGGCCTGATGTAAAGGATTCAGCGAGTAAAAACATTTAGAATGCATACATTTAAAAGATATTATATTTATACTATTTTCTGAATGTGCCCTCCCCCTTTTTCCCCCACCCCCATTATCAAGAGGGGTGCGATATCATGCTTCCACTCATGCAGGTATAATGGGAAGATAAAAATTGATGTGATATCATGCTTCCCTACATGCTACAGTCTATTTTGCATGCACTTTGCCCCCCCCCCCCCCCGCCAAAATAGTCTCTTGTAATACATTTTAACAACTTAAATTACATTCTAATTCAAATGTTAAAAGCCAAAATATTCATTATATGTGTATCAATTAAAATTCACGAAAATACAAATTTGTATAAAATGAATGTACATATCTATACCCCCCCCCAAAAAAAAAAAATCATTTTTCGACGTACGCAGACCGTATGCGCAAACGATTTTCGAAATGTCTAAATCTTTCGGTTTCTATTCTGGTTTCGCCTGAAAGTCTCGTTAAGCTTTTGGTTTCGGCTTCGGCCCAAAGTAATTTTTAAATTTCTATTTGGTTTCGGTTTGGCCAAAATCAGAAAATCCCAATAGGTCTGTCTGAAATCTAATCTCTCTCTCTCTCTCTCTCTCACACACACTCGCTCTCTTTATCTCACACACACTCTCTCTCCCTGTTCCACACACACTGTCTGCTTTTGACTTTATCCGGGTTACAAAATTAATATGGGAAGTAAAAAAATATAGATATACTACATTATATTTTTGTGTGGTGACGTAATCAAAAGGTCATTGAGTGTTTGTGTGTAGAGTAAAATCAAAAGGTCATTGAGTGTTTGTAAGTAGAGATGAAATCAAAATGTCCTGGTATGATTGTTAGGATAAATGAAATCACAAAGGCATAGTGTGTTTTTAGGAGAAATGAAATAGCAAGAGCAAAGTATGCTTGTTAGGAGAAATGAAATAAGAAAGGCATGTTCGTTTGTTAGAAGAAAATGCTGTTTTTACCAGTCAGCACCAGGAACGTTGTAGGCGTTGAGTCAATTGCCACACTATTAACAAGGGCTTCCGTCTCCTGGTGTAAATTCACTTTCTTTACTTGACCATACCTCCAGCCAACCAACCAGCCTGCCAACCAGCCAACCAGCCAGACAAACAGCCAGCCAACCAGCCAGCCAACCAGCCAGCCAACCAGGCAGCCAGCCAACCAGCCAGCCAACCAGCCAGCCAGCCAACCAGCCAACAGCCAACCAGCCAGCCAACCAGCCAGCCAACCAGCCTGCCAGCCAGCCTGCCAGACAACCAGCCAGCTAACCAGCCAGCCAACCAGCCAGCCAACCAGCCTGCCTGCCAGCCAGCCAACCAGCCAGCCAACCACGTTCTATAATTTAAGGATTCAAACTTTAAACGAATAATTATAGGCCTAAATTAAATCTCATTCACTTCTTTTTTCATCCCCGTGTAGGAACTCTGTCGCGGCACACCTAGAATACTCTGGCGGCACACTAGTGATCCGCGGCACATCGGTTATGGAGCTCAGCTCCACCCTAATTTTTACCAGACACCGGTTGAAGATCAGACATATTACTTACTCTATCATAATTCTCTCCAGATATCGGTGGAAGATCAGATATTTTTACTACGCTGCGTACATCAAGGTCAACAACTCAAGTGTCGCAACTAGGACGGACACGTTTAACTACGATGTCTTCATTTCGTACTCAGTACTTGACGAGACTTTCGTCTTGGACGTAATATCTAAAGGTAATGCTACAAGTCTAAAGGTAATGCTACATGTCTAAAGATAATGCTACAAGTCTAAGGGTAATAATACAAGTCTAAAGGGAATGATACAAGTCTATGGGTAATGATACAAGTCTAAAGGTAATGATACAAGTCTAAAGGTAATGATACAAGTCTAAGGGTAATGATACAAATCTAAAGGTAATGATAAAAGTCTATAGGTAATGCTAAGAGTTAAAGGCAATGCTATAAGTCTAACGGTAATGTTACAAGTTAAAGGGAATGCTACAAGTCTAAAGGTAATGCTACAAGTTAAAGGGAATACTACATGTTAAAAGGAAGCTACACGTTAAAGGGAATGCTACAAGTCTATAGGTAATGCTACTAGTCTCAGTGTAATGCTACAAGTCTATAGGTAATGCTAAAAGTTGAAGGGAATGCTACAAGTCTAAAGGTTTTGCTACAAGTCTAAAGGTAATGCTAAAAGTTCAAGAGAATGCTACAAGTCTCAGTGTAATGCTACAAGTCTATAGGTTATGCTAAAAGTTGAAGGGAATGCTACAAGTCTCATTGTAATGCTACAAGTCTATAAGTAATGCTAAAAGTTTAAGGGAATGCTACAAGTCTAAAGGTATTGCTACAAGTCTAAATGTAATGCTACACATCTATAGGTAGTGCTACAATTCTCATGGTAATGCTACAAGTCTATAGGTAGTGCTACAAGTCTCAGGGTAATGCTTTAACTTTAAATAGTGATTTTGACAATTTAGACCTTGTATGCACTGCCTTATCTATGTCACCAGCTTACGGGGCTCGGAGACACCCATCTAGTCCAGATAGCAGCACAGTATGTAGGTGTGTCGGTTTTTCCTTCAGCGTATATTTTTTTCTTCCCTTTCCATTACTTGTATTACCTATAAGGTTTTACCCATCTCTGAGCGAGCAGCAAAGTAATTAAATATTGACTTGAGACGACCGATGTCACGTAGAGAAATAGATGCGAACAGCAACTCCCTTACTGACTAACGACACCATAAATAGAGAGAGAGAAGTAAGTTGACGAACAAGAACCACCCGTACGATCTATACGGAGATCTGCTGTCAATGTCAAGTTAACTACTTTATCAAAACTAGGACGCATTCTTTTTAGCAGGCACTATCATTTAGAAGAGGAAAAAAAATCCGATATGTTTCCTATACGCGGCTTAGTTATCAATTCATCAGTCTTAATTAGCTCTTGGGTATGAAACGACAGCCTGTTAAACCGTGGTGATTTTTGATTTCTTTATTTGGGTTTGATCGGACTCAGACTCGAAGCAACTGTTTACACAAGTACACGCTGTGAAGGAAAGACGCCATGAACCAAGAAATTCCAATTAAATATATTATGTTCTTTAAAACTCTGTCTTACCATGAAACAGGTCTGAGCCAGATTTTGTTTAGAGCGGAGAGCTATTTTATTAATTTTAAAACGGATGCGAGCGGAAGTCACATAATGCATAAAAATGCAAACATAATATTTTAAAAATCTAAATGTTATTAAAGCAGTATTATTTAATTAATTTTTTCCCCTCAAAATTTGCATTTTTAACAATTAAAAGTAATAATATAATAAAATATTTTCAATAGGAAAAATGTTTTTAAAAAATGTAGGTGGCGTGAGATAATATTTTAACTGAGGTAAGAAAACCCGAAATGCAATGACAAGTAGCGTAGTGACTACAACCAGACACGACAACTGGTATATTTAAAGAGATCAATGCATTTATTTATCATGGCAGATATCAGCTAATGTCAAACAAGATTGCAATCGCGGCAATGGAAGGCCTAGGTCAAAAGCTTAGGAAAGTTTACTTGCGACGCAAAGGAAGGCTTATGTGAAAAGATTAGCAAGGTTTACTAACGCGGCAAGGGAAGACTTAGGTCAAAAGATTATCAACACAGTTAACGCAGCTGTTAGTTTTTTGCAGTGAATGAGGCCACTGCGATGCTGGTATTAAATAGTGGGTACGCATGTAATAAGATATAATGACAATGAGAAAGGACGCATTGATCTATTCAAAGAGTCGCATGAGGATTGGAAGACATGCGTCGCCGACAACTGACCAGCGGAATTCCGACCACGTAGACAGTTTTCTGACTGCTGAGCCACAATTTTCCGACCATTGAGCGGTCGGTTCCTGACAACTGAGCCACAGATTGCCAACCACGGACCCCGTGGTTGCCGACAGCTGAGCCAAGGATATCCAACCACTGAGCCCGTGGGTTGCCGACAGGTGAGCCACAGATTGCCAACCACTGAGCCGTGGGTTTCCGACAGCTGAGCCACAGATTTCCAACCACTGAGCCGTGGGTTTCCGACAACTGAGCCACACATTGCCAACCACTGAGCCGTGGGTTTCCCACAACTGAGCCACACATTGCCAACCACTGAGCCGTGGGTTTCCCACAACTGAGCCACACATTGCCAACCACTGAGCCGTGGGTTTCCCACAACTGAGCCACACATTGCCAACCACTGAGCCGTGGGTTGCCGACAGCTGAGCCACAGATTGCCAACTACTGAGCCGTGGGTTGCCGACAACTGAGCCACAGATTGCAAACCACTGAGCCGTGGGTTGCCGACAACTGAGCCACAGATTGCCAACCACTGAGCCCGTGGGTTGCCGACAGCTCAGCCACAGATTGCCAACCACTGTGCCGTGGGTTTCCGACAGCTGAGCCACAGATTGCCAACCACTGAGCCCGTGGGTTTCCGACACCTGAGCCACGGGTTTCCCACCACTGCTCGATAACCAATTAGAAAAAACACCAACTTATTCTTCACTTTGTCTATCCCCAGAGTTATCTGCCCGTGGGCTGAGACTTCACGTCCATGGACGAGACTTTGTGGCGGGAGATTTCATCGCTTCCAACATCGTGACGGCCGTCAAAGAGAGTCGGAGGACGTTAGTAGTTCTCACACGGAACCTGTTGGCCAGCACATGGTGTAACTATGAGCTACAGGTATTATACCAACTTAGTTCACGGACATTTCTACTCAGGGGCGTAGTAAAGAGGGATGTGGAGGGCGCGGTTCGCCCCTGGTGGTATTTTGTTCTTTGCAAGAAATGGCGGCATTATCGGACAACCGCTGAGTTTTTTCTATTGACCCGCTAAAAACGGCACTAACCCTAGCTACGCCACTGATTTGACTACAGATAATACAGAATTTTAATGGTGCTGGACGAAGTGGCGAAACTATTTTTTTTAAAACGTAGTTGCAAATAAATATTATACAAAGCTAAAGTTAAATTCACTGCTCGCACACAATTAACATTACCGATCTCTTAAGTTTCAAACGAATTCTTTCATGAAAAAGTTCCTCGTCTACATAAAAATCCGCTGACCTATCCAGGCCAAAGAATAACGGGAGATAACTATACATATAACAAAGAAGAGTCAACTGAAAGATACCGCTTTTCATGGGCTTTCTATTTTTATTCATTCCCCCCCCCCCCCACACCAACCGATATGAAAGGTAGGAAAAAATTATAGAATATTTTAATTCAAAAGGGTTTATTCAGAGGGCGGACGTCCCCTGGACGCCAGACCAGTTTAAGGCGCCAAAATGTGCTTTTATATTATTTTACTGAAGGAAATAATGGGCTTGAGAATTGAAAAAAGAAAGGGATGCTCTTTAAAAAGAATCTTGTCTCCGGGCGCCAAACACTCTAGCTACGCCTCTGGTTTATTGAATCATTTGTTATTGAGAATGAAATTTCCACTGATGTTGACGACGAGCCTTGGATGCAAGGGCATGTGAACATCCGTCCTCTGGCAAAAACCGGTGCTGCCTAGTCTCAGCCAGATGTACCGCAACTTAGCTGTGAATAAAAAACTGGTTGGCGGACAATATGACCGTCAGAGGCGTTTTCGCTAACTTGTCAACTCCTAGCAGACAACACCCATGGTTGCGGGGGGGGGGGGGTTAGGTCGCAGGCAGCAAAGACTAGTGACGCAGATGCGTACCGAACACTGTCCCATCGGCACATACTTCAACAAGCTAGACCACAAAAGGGACCCTACCTGTCGGCATTGCAGCCTGCTACTGGAAACACAAACGCATCCGTCGACCGAATTTCCCTCACTAGGGATTTCAAGGGTAGCCAGGGCGGCGGGAGAGCCCTAAATGAGGAGAATGTTGTATGGCTCAGCTCAGCAGATGACACTTGTAGCAAATGTACTAGCCGGGGATCATTTGAGGGTAATCTCAGACCCTCGCCAGAATAAGTGTGTTAATTAGTTATTGAGAATACTAAACTGGGTTTACAAGTTTATATAGTTGTAACAGGGAACACACTTGTAATTTATTTTCATTTATGTCTCCCTGAGTCCTCATTGTCCCACAATATTTTAATTTTTACCCAGTTTTTGGGTAACCTAAACCGCTTAACCGCCCCTGATTTAGAGATTGACTTACAAGATGTTCAAAGTATTTCAGCATTTTCAAATTAAATTATTATTGTTTCTCCACCTGAATTCCAGATGGCCAACATGGAGTCCATCCACACAGGGAGACCCGTGCTGGTTTTCTTACTAAAAGAATCCATTCCTAACAATGAATTGGGTAGAGACTTATTGAACCACATACGGAGCAACACATACATTCTGTACCCACAAGGAGAAGATGAGATGCAGGCCAAGATATTTTGGGACAAACTGGCAAGTGACCTGAAACATTAAATATCTGGCAAGTGACTTGATACACAGATTATCTGGCAAGTGACATAAACATTGATTATCTGGCAAGTGAATAAAACCCTGACTATCTGGCAAATTACTTAAAAACACTCATTATTTGGCAAGTGACCAGAGATACCGAATTTCCTGTAGACGTTGAAAAAATGCCATTTTCCAATCACTACTGTGTTTACAATAACCTCCACTGCACGTTTGAAAACAGACTTTGTACACGGGAAACAGACCTTCTAATCACGACGCTGACCTCCAAGAGCCCTGTTTAACTCTGAAAGAAATTATTTTCTGTTTAAAATCATTTAATAACTGTGAGCCTTAAACATTTTCCTCTCGTATGTGAAACTTTTTGCAATGGAAGAGTGACTGGGTGGACATCTTGACAAGATCAGCATTGTCACTTTAGACATAGTGAGGCAATTAGTATTGTCACGTTGGACATAGTGAGGCAATTAGTATTGTCACGTTGGACATAGTGACGCAATTAGTATGGTCTCGTTAGATATTTTGACAAAATAGATCAGGTTATATAGAAATATACAGACATTGTGGGCGTCACGAGCCTAATTGATTTCACTGTGATTGGACCACGCACCCACCAGAGGAGTTTAGCATATGATATCTCCGCCTTGTTCATACAATACCTGATGTCCACGTTATGTGATTTTTATTTACCTTAAGCGTGTCAATAAGAGCATCACGTGACGCACATAATATGTATGTCTGATGAATGAAAATGAACGATACCATGAGAATGGTATTTACTATACTGGGAAAGTATGCCCAAATGGACTACGATTAGTCACTTCCTTGTTTTGTCACGTGATATGTGTAAGCCTTCGGTACGCTGTCTGCTACACATAACAACACATAACAACGGATAACAGCTGATCAGCCATAATAATTAATTTTTAAGCAAAATGTTTGTCTCCATCAGCGCTTCCCCAATTTTAATTAAAAATTTTACTTTTCAAAATATTCTTGAATACACATGTTTTTTTTAAATGACATTCATAAATGGGACAATAATTATAACTCAGTTACGATTAAATGAAGAAAGTTGTTTGAAGAAAAATTTGTGAGCGACTAGTGTGTTGCAGACAGCCCCCCCTGAAGTCTTACTGGAACTTACTCTTATCACGTGACAAAACAATTGACTCATCATAGTCCATTAAATACAGAGACTGCGTCATTATTCTTGAAAGGTTTGTACAAAAAAAGTTTTGTTTTTATTCGATGGAATGCTCTGCTTTCTATTCTTATACTTGACCTCACATGACGTCACAAGACTTTCAAAGCGACAACGCATGCACCATGGACAATGTGAAGTACAGTGACCAAATCAACTAGAACGGGGGTCGCTCAATGGATGTGAGGCATTTACCCTATGAGACTCGTTGAACCTTCTGAGACTCGCTGAACCTTCTGAGATTCGTTGAACCTTCTGAGACTCGTTGAACCTTCTGAGACTCGTTGAACCTTCTGAGTCTCGCTGAACCTTCTGAGACTCGCTGAACCTTCTGAGACTCGTTGAACCTTCTGAGACTCGTTGAACCTTCTGAGACTCGTTGAACCTTCTGAGACTCGTTGAACCTTCTGAGACTCGTTGAACCTTCTGAGACTCGTTGAACAAGATATAGAACGCCCTAACAATTTAAACCAGCGGAGGACAGAACGATTCACCCGTCTTTTGCCCGGATGCTTTGTCAGCTTGAACGTGATTCCCTCGTGGTGTAAAATACGTACATCAAGTAACTCAAGTGTGTGTGTGTGTGTGTACAAATTCGGATTGCTTAATTTTTTTTGTATTTATTACATACCTTTATTACAAGGTTGAAACATATTTATATGTCCTCAATTTTTACGTGTAGGCTTGTAAAATTGATGTTCTCAGTATCCCTATGACTTTTCTTGATCAACATAAGAATCAGTTCACACGATCAAATTTCTCGTCAAATTGTTGCATGAAGGCACTATTTTTGTGCGTGGTTTCTTTTTGGGGGGAATTTGATCAAATAGTAATGTGAACCGACCCAAAGGACCAATGACAATAACACATTATACAGCAAGAATATATATGAAAAGCGTAGATATTTCTCATTTTGTTGCACTTTTTAAAGCTATTTGTCATAATTCTTTTAGTACATACCAATTTGTCATACTTAAATATCAGACGAAGATTTACTGACAAGTCAAGTTTTTAAATTTATTCGTAAATTTACGAATGGTAGCCAACCGGTTTTTTGGGGTTTTTGTTGACAAATAAATGACGAGGGCGTACAGTCGCTACGTTGTATGATAATCATTTGATCTAGGTTGTTCGACCCTCCGTCCACTAAGGTTGTTGTTACGTCCCGACGACGACGTGTTTGTGATCAATCCTCTCGGATACTACATCTCAGCCAAGTGTTATTTTTAACATTTTCATTTCACTCTGTTTATTACTGTTGTTTGTTCGCCGACGACGGCCTCTTGCCAACACCTCCGTTGTTTTGCTGCGTCTCCCTCCCCGGGGTTTTCCCCATAATTTGTTTAGCTCATGTCCATTTTTTATAACCTGATTGGAGCCTCTTCCCACCCCTTTACCTTTGGGATCGATCAACAGGTCTGACTTATCACTACATCATTAACTTGCCAGGTCTTTACCCTAACTAGATGACATCGTGATAGCGGTGATCAAACTGCATCGTGATCTTAGTCCAGTAGTACTAATCACTGCGTCATTAATTCTCACGAAAACGTTCGAGTCGATGTTTTTGGCGATGCTCATTTGTCTCGTGTTATTACCTGTCTCGTGTTATTACCTGTCTCGTGTTATTACCTGTCTCGTGTTATTACCTGTCTCGTGTTATAACTTGTCTCGTGTTATTACCTGTCTCGCGGTTATTACCTGTCTCGTGTTATTTACTGTTTCATGTTATTATGTTCTAAACTTATCTGACTAATCTACAAAACACATAAATAAAAAGACAGTCAAGTCAAAATATTCATAATCGAATGTTTGTATTTTCTTTCTTTCAAGTCATTCAGTTTTTAATTTTTATTTAACTCAAGAATGACCAAGATAAGAATATTATGAAACAAAATGAGTTTTGAAACGAGACTTTTAAATATCGTATATTGGCTGTTCTAGTGATAGAAATTTCAAATGTGGAACAAAATATCTACAGCGGCTGGAAATCTATGCATGGAAAAGATAAGCATGAGTTCTGAGCGGAAGGAAGTGGTGAGGCAGGACAAGACCCTACATGGGCTTTAGCGCCTCGGGGATGGATGAATTTAGTTTTACGCCATTTTACACTTAAACGGAGAGCAAAGAGGGAGATGTGGTTAAACATATAGGTGTCACCTAACCTCAAAGCCATCGTGTCGGCCCCACAACCCTTACAGCTTCAAGCGGCCTCGGTTATCTTTGAAACTAAAATTTATGATGCGGACACTTTTTTGAGTTATCAACTACCCTCATTAAGGACTGTGTTGCAGTGCGCAGGTTGTCTATGATACATGCTTAGAAATCAGTTTTTGAAGATATTCAAGTGCAGAGCCTTCTATACCGCTATTCGCCAGGGAAATAATGTTGTGGTCAATGAGCTCACTCACAGGAAGCCAGTGGAGATCTTTATGAACTGGGGTGAAGTGGTCAGGTTTCTTTACACGCGATACAATGCGTGCTGCAGTATTTTGTACCTTCTGGAGTCTCTGAATTTGGTTTTGAGTACCCCCCACCCCAAAAAAAAAATTAAAAAAAATTAAATTATGATTACAGTAATCTACTCTTGATTGGATTAGAGTGACTGCCCCCAAACTGACTGTTCTCTTATTCAGTTGAGGACGCAGATGACCCAGAGCGCGTCGATGACAAAAACAAGCCCTGGCAACAGAACTGATATGAGGCATCATAGTTTGCTCTCAGTGTAGAAGCCAGGGTCTCTAACCGTGTTGGACAAGGGGATCTCAGAAGCAACAATTTTTATCAATGCGATAGCAACCTTTCGAAGATTGGCATCAGAACCACATATAATTGACTGTCATATCGTCATTTAATTTGAATCTGTTTGATGCCATCCATGATTTCACCACAAGACATCAGTCCTCTACAGCCTGATCAGCAGCAGCAGCAGCACAGTCCAAAGGATCAGGGACTTGTAAAGTCTCATCCGCAAAATAAATTGACGGGTATACCACGACTTTCAATAAGTATTCCAAACTGGCTAGTTAACATGGAGAGCAGAATAGGTCCCTGTGGCACGCCCCAGGTAACGGAAGTGTCCAAGTAAGATGCTTGATTCACGACAATTTCGCCGAGTCCTGTCAGTCAGATAAGAAGTAAACCAGCGAAGAGCAGTTC